>CM038218.1:104021532-105221532 GCA_021442155.1 Cymbidium sinense
GGCTCTCTTTCCATATATCAACTTCTTGAAGTCTTTCCAAAAAAATTATGAAAGGTCATATCAAAGTTCTAGCTATTACCCTTATCCGGTTCATCTAGGATGGACAAAAATGATGCTAAATATGGTATTCCTATGATCCATAAAAGGATCTTGGCTAGAACCAAAGAAAAAATTCATGCTTTGTTTAATGCCAATCTTATTAGTAACATTCATTTTAGAGGCTATAAATTTATGGCTAAAACTTGGGTATCATTCTGCCTGATGTTGACTCTTATAAAAGATCTAGGATTATCCATTGGATGAAACCCAAAGAAAATTTGATGAAAGTGAATGTTGATGGTTCTATTGCTTCCAATAAATATGGCTATGGTGGTATTCTTAGGGATTCTAAAGGTATTGTCATCTATGCTTTTGCCTATCCTCTCAAAGCTATTTTGTTATCTGAGCTTATGAATGTCAATAAAGCTATTGAAATTTGTTTGAATAAAGGTTTCTTCAACATCTAGATTGATGCACTCTTGCTTCTTGACATGCTAAACTCTAATAGAATAATAATTGCTTATTTATTTTATCTTCTCAATCATACTAAAATCTTCTTACTCAAGTTTGTTTATAAAATTTCCTATATCCTTCATGAAGGTAATGCTTATTGATTTCTTGGCTACTTTAGGTGTCAACTTATCGATTTCACTTTATTTGACAATCAAAATTTGCCTAAACTTTTAAGGTGTTTGGTCAATTTGGATAACACTAGATTACCTTATCTCATTATAATTTTTCTTGGCTTGGTTTTTAGTTTGTTTTGATGAGCCATTTTTTTGGTTCCCCTTTGTTAAACCCTCTTTAGGTTGTGTCCATTTGCTTATTTTCACTCTTGGGCCTATCTGTTTTGTTTTTTTGAGCTCTTGCTTTTGGATTGGGTTGCTACCGGTGGTTCCTATTTTTTTTGGTTGTTGTGGTTTGTTCAAATTTGGTACCGCTTTGTTGGTTGGTGATTATTATTGTTTTTTTGGTGACCTTCATTTGGGTGGTGGCTTTGCCTATTTTTTCTATATGGGGTTTTGCATATCTGGGTTTTTTTAATTGAGTTGGATTTTCTACTACTATGGTGGTTGGCTAGGTGGCATTGTTGGCTAGCTGGGCTACTTGGTTATTGGTTGTGGTTGGCTAGTTATTCACTGTTGGTGGCATTAGGGGATGCTGGTGGTCTAATTTTAGATTATATTTGGCAAGGTGGAGGTTATTTGTTGACTGTTATTTCTTTTTTTTTGCAAATTGGATTTTGGTGATCGTTTTTTTTTTTTTTTTTGGTTGTTTTTACCCCTATAATTGTCTTCCTCTTGGTTGTAGCTATATTTTGGGTTGGTTGTAAATACCATTGTTTTTCTTTGAGATCCGGTGACTTGGTTTGGTGTATTGGTGCCTAACTTAATGGTTATGATGCTTCCACTCATTGATATGTATCCTCCTTTTGCTAGCTTTGGTGTTTCTGTATATTGCTCGATGGATGGCTTTAATCTGTCTTACTAGTCTTTGCATCATTTAGTTTTTATTAGCTTTTCACCTCACCTAGATCAAAATTTATACTGCTTTGGTTGGGTTTGGTGGATGCTACTATTTGCTTCTACACTTTTCTTGGTTATCTTGGGTGGTTTTGGCATGATGGATGATGTTGGTCTTTTCACTGATTTCAATTTTCTATGGTGGTGGTTGGAGGCTATGTTATTGGCTATTTTTGGCTGGCTGGTTGGATGGATGGGTTGTTGTTTTGGCCTTTCTTTCTTGCTCTATTGGTGACATGCTGGTTGGCCTACTCCTACTATGGTTCTCCTCTCTTAGCTGATGTTGCTTCCCTTTTTTAGGTTTGGGTGATAGCCTTGTTGCCTTCCTTATTTGCTTGTGGAGGACATGAGCTCTTGTGTTTTTTTCTTTTTGGTCTTGGTTTTCTCTAGTTTGTTGTTAAGGTCATGATGCTTGCTCCCTTTGATGTTCTATTCCTCTTTGGTGGTGTTCCTCAGATTGATGTTGTCCATGATGGTTGGTTGATTTTTTGCCTTATTGGGATTATTTGTTTTGGTGGCTTTGTGGTTGGCTATTATGTCTGCTGCTTGGAGGAGTTTGCAGCCTTGCATGATGATGGACTTGGGATGATGGGCTACAAGAGGTATGCTGGAAATGATGGCCTTGATGTTTCCTCCCAATCTTCTTGACTAGTAGCATTATATGTAATTGTAACCCTTCTTCAAGTTTGGATGCTTACATATAGTGTTGCTCGAGATGATTGTAATTAGCAGCCTTTTCTTTACTTTGCTCCTTTTCTTTGCTCATACTCTTTATGCTTGCTTAATTGTACTCATCCTTTCATTAGTATGTTGTAGATTCTCTTTATAGGTTGGGAGAATCTTGTGTGGATCTTGCTGGTATCAAAAGGACCTAGTGGATGTTGCTGTTGCACACATGGATCTATTGTTGTTGTTGATTTGGTTTTGCTTTTGCTTTGTTTTTTTCCTTATATTATTGTAATAGTTAGGGGGTTTATCTCTTTAGGACTTATTATGGCTCTTTGAGCATTTGTTTAGAAATTTACCCCCTCTAAGGACTTTGTACTTTTTCTTTATGGCAATAAAATTCCCCTAATTTCCCTTAAAAAAACCTAAACCCTAAGAATGGGCAGAACCTTGATGGAAAGAACATCACCATCACTCAATCTAGATCTGATGGTGAAAGCAAGGCTGACAGGCGTTATCGCAGGGTGGTGGGGATCTGGAGGTGCGGTGGATATGGAGGTGATGGAGAGAAGGTTATGGAGGTGGAGGAGAGTGGAGGTTATATGGTGGTGGCAAAGGGAGAGATCGAGGATATGATGGTGGATCACGCTACTCGAGAGGCCGGGTGGTTCGGATGGGAATGGAGAAACTGAAGAATGGCCAATCCAAATTGTTGCTTATGGAACTGTGTCTTTACAGTAGAGATAGTTCTAGTTATCTAGGGTTTTTGATTTGCTTTATGTGAGCTCATTTTTTTTATCTATGTTATCGCTATGTTTTAGAAAACATGGTGTGTTACTTGGTTGATGAAATCAAAAGAAGAGATGTTGCATTTGAATTTGTTCTATTAAAAAACCAAAACCCTAAACCCTAAACTAAAACATGAACCCTAAAACCTAAACCCAAACAAACCCTAAACCCTAAACCCTAAACCCTAAACCCTAAACCTAAAACCCTAAACCCTAAACCTTAAATCGCAAAACCCTAAACCCTAAACCCCACACCCTAAAACCTAAACCCTAAACCCTAAAAAAAATAATAAAATAAAATAAAAAAACCCTAAATCCTATACTAACCCTAAACCCTAAACCTTAAACCTTAAACCTAAAGCTAAAACCTAAAATAAAATAAATAAATAAACCTAAAAAAATAAAATAAATAAAATAAAAAAACCTAAATTAACCTAAACCTAAACCTAAACCTAAACCTAAAAAGAAAATAAAATATAAAATAAAAGAAATAAAAACTTAAACTAAACTAAAAAATAAAAAACCAAAATAAAATAAAAACTAAACCTAAAAAAATAAAGCTAAAATAAAATTAAATAAAAATAAATAAAAACCTAAATCAAAAAATAAACCTTAAAATAAAACATAAAATGAATTAAAAAAAACTAAACCCTAAGTTAAAAAAATCTAAACCAAAAATAAAAAAATATTATAAACTCAAATAAACAAACTAAAATAAATAAAACCTAAACCTAAATCCTAAATAAATTAAAATAAACTCAAAATAAACCTAAACATAAACTAAAAAATAAACCTAAAATAAACCTAAAATAAAAGCAAAATCCTAAACCTACAAAAAATAAAATAAAACCTAAACATAAACCTAAAACAAAATAAAACCTAAACCTAAAAAAATAAAATAAAACTAAACTAAAAAATAAACCTAAACTTAAAAATTTAACTAAAATAAAAAACCTAAACTAAAATAAATAAACCTAAAATAAATAAACTAAACTAAATAAAAATAAACCTAAATAAAAATAATAAATAAAATAAATAAAAAAATATACTAAATAAACACAAACCTACTAGTTTACTTAATTTAAAAAAATTAAAAATAATTGAAAAAATTAAAAAAGTAAAAAAAATTAAAAAAATTAAAAAAATTACTAACCCTAATCCATCAACCCTAAACCATGAAATGCTAAACCCTAAACCCTAAACCCTAAACCTGAAACCATAAATCCTAAAAATAAAAATAAAACCTAAACCTAAAAAATATAATAAAATTAAAACTAAACTAAAAAATAAACTTAAACCTAAACCTAAAAAATAAACTAAAATAAAAAACCTAAACTAAAATAAATGAACCTAAAATAAATAAATTAAACTAAATAAAAATAAAAATCAACCTAAATCTAAATAAAATATAAAATAAACTAAAATAAATAAAAGTAAACTAAATAAACCTAACCTATGATTTTTACTTAATTTAAAAAAAAACCTAACCTAAATCTTAAACCCTAAAACTAACTCTAAAATTGAAACTCTAAACTAAACCTAAAGCCACAAACCTCTACCTAAATCCTAAAACAAAACCAAACTAAACCACAATCCTAAACTAAACTAAACACAAACCCTAAACTAAACCCTAAACCTTAAACCCTAAAACATTAAACCCTAAACCTAAACCTAAACTACTAAACCCTAAACCTAAAACCCTAAACCCAAACCCTTTTCCCCCTCTCTCGTTCTTTGGATTTTGAATCCTCTTGGTGGCATCCCCGAGGATTTATTATCTTTGGCCTTATTTTAACCAAATTCAAGGCTTGAATGACATATGTTTCATGATGCTTCATCATTGATCATGGCTATGGTGTGTTCTATTCCTTAGGCTCCATCTCAAATTATGGATGCTTACTAGGGCCGACACTTTGGGCTTGGCATTAATGCTACTTCTTCTACTAAATCTTTTAACGAAGCGCTCTATGGTAAGACATCTCCCTCTGTTGATTCAGTTAATCTCATTTTGATTTTATTTAGAGATTTGATGATCATAATGTAATCTAATGTGGATGTTGAAAAGCTGGCAAAACCATTTAAATTTTTCTTGTCGATAAATTTGCTTTGTCATCAATTTGGATAAGATACTCTTTTTTCATAATCTCAAGCTTGCTTTCTATTGGTCTTATTGACATATCCTTATTCAACTTTCTAATGATCTAGATTATTCATTTGTTTTCATGTCATTCTTATTTTAATTGTCAAATGTGTTTGTTGAAGTGGTCATCCCTCTTTGACATTAAGGAAGAATCTCTATTGTCCCTGTGTGGTTATCTCTTCCTAAATGTGCATTCATTTTGTTACCCATCATGTGCTTTTTATTGTTGGGGTTTTATTTGGTCCATTACTTCGACTAGCGACCATTGGTGATCTCACCCTTCTATGGCTCAGATCCTCATGGAATTAGACATAACTAAAAAGTACTCTAAGGAAGTTTGGATTGGCTCTGAAAAATATGGGTATTCACAAAGGTTGAATTGGAGAACCTTCCAATTTTTTATTCCCACTATAAAATTCACGGTCATCACAATTTGTAATGTTTTATTCTCTATCCCCACTTAAAAAAAATGAAATCCTCCTAAAGAGAATGTTGTTCCTACCCATAAGCCTATCCCTACTTATGTTCAGAAATTGGCCTCGAATCTTAAGAATGGTAAGAAGGCTATTATTGAGGTTGATTCCTTGGATATCGAGGTTAATCCTATTGAACAAGTTTTAGCTCCTACTGTTTATATAGATTCGATTGATTTTCAAAATGGGAAGGATGATTTACCTCTTTTCCTTCTTTGAATTTGAAAATTCCTAATGTGGAGAATAATAAATTTTCAAAGTTATTGGAAGAGGATTCTATTTCCTTTTATTCTATTTCTGCATCTATGCTAGCTTTGATGAAAATGAAGCTTTTAATGAAGATTTAAATGATGTCGAGCATGCTGAAAATATTTGATCGATTTAACCTTGTGCTTTAAATGATTCTAAATCATCACCGTCTCATTTCTAATCTTGATATTCATGTTAATCCTACTTTTCAACTTAATATGGATTTGGAAGGGTGAACTCCCCTTCAAACACTTGGAGAATTCTACTAAATTTGTGACCAATGTTACTAAATCTCACTTGGATGACGACTCTAGGGGAAAAGAAAATGGTTTTCAAACTTATCATGCTAAAAAGAAAAAAAGTGTTAAAAATTACTCTTCTAAATTGTCCAAAAACACTAGATCTGCTGTTGCCTCTCACTCCTCTCTTAATTAACCTTTGCTTAACTCCTTTTTATTTTACTTATGTTTAATTTTCTTATTTGGAATGTTAGAGGGATCAGTACCCTGTCTATTCATAATCATATTAGAAATCTTTGTCGCATTCATAATATTTATTTACTTATTATTCTCGAGTCTCTTATTCATGCAAAAAAAAATTAACCATGTTGCTAGAATGACCAAATAAAATTTTCTATAATGTTAGTAATAAGATTTTATGTTTTGGAATAATTTCATTGAGGTTTCTATTATTGATGATTTTCAACAAGTTGTCAATGCTCAAATCTCTTATGGTGACTATTGTGTTTTGGGCTCTTTTGTTTATGCATCCTACTATAGATCTAGAAATCTTCTTTGGGATAATTTGAGGAATTTTGCTACTTGATCAACAAACATTTGTTTATGGGTGGTGATTTCAACACTATTTTATTCTCTCTGAATGAAGTTGTGGTTCTCTCAATATTCATTCCATGGAAGATTTTTCCAATATGATCCTTGATTGTAATTTGATTGATATTGGCTTTAAGGGTTCTAATTATACTTGGCAAAACTCTAGACTTTGGCAAAAGGTTGGATCATTCTTTTAATACTCATTGGATTACTCAATGGCCTATTACTTATGATCATTTAAGTAGAACCTTGTCTAATAATGCTCCTCTTCTGGTTTCTATTAAAGATAATTCTAATAGATTACATAAATCCACTCCTTTTATATTTCAAAACATGTGAATTCAGCATATTGATTCTTTTGATGTTGTGGCTAATAATTGGAAAGCTCCTTTACATCCGATAATTTGATTATGGGATGAATAGACTTTGGTTTAAACTTAAAAGACTTAAACAAAATTTGGGTTGGTGGAACAAGCATTATTTTAATAACCTTTCTAATATTAAAGATATGGAAAAATTGGTTTGTGATCTTGAAAATCTCTATTATGTACATCCTTCTAAGATTAAGGACTTCACTAGGTGAAAGATAAACTTGTTAACTTCCAAAATATGGAAGAGACTTACTTGTGCCAAAAGCTAGTATTAATGGTGATAGGAATACTAGGTATTTTCATGCTTTAGTTAATAAAAAGAGAGCTTCAAATAATATTCAAAAAATTAAAGATGACAATGGTGTTTGGATTACGAAGAATAATGATATTAAGGAATCGGTTATCAATTACTTTAGAAATATGCAAGTTGCTCTAATGAAGCTATTTCTAAATCATTTGATTCCTTCTATTATTAATGATGATAATGATTTGCTTACCATGCCTAATGAAGATGAAAATGTTGCAAGTCCTTAATAGCATGAATATAGATGTTGTTGCTTGTGAGGTTTCACTACTCAATTTTTTCAAAATGTTGGTTCAACAATAAAATGATTTGATTGAGGTTGTGGTTGATTTTTAATGGTAATCCCTCCTAGATATTTTATGGTACTTACATGTTCTCATACCTAAGAAAGATAATCTAAACTATTGAAGTGATTTTAGACTTATTCATATTTGCACTTCTTCAATAAGTTGATTTCCAAAATTCTAACCAACAAAGCTTAGTCCTTTACTTAATAAAATTATCTCTCTCAACCAAACTAGTTTTTTTGAGGTAGATCTATTTAATATTTTACTAACCCAAGAATTAATTCATGATATTGATGCCAAGACTAGAGGTGGAACATTCTTTTCAAATTAGATATTACCAAAGCCTTTGATAACATTTCTTGGGACTTTCTTTTCCATATTCTGAATTTATTTGGTGATAAATTTATTTTTTTAATTAAAATTATATTAATAATGCTTGGTTTTTTTGATAATGCTCAATGGGAAGCCTTGGGTTTCTTTCCCTCTTCATGGCTTAAGACAAGGGGATCCTTTATCTCCACTTTATTTATTATCATTGTTGAGAACTTATCTAGGAGCATCAATGATTTATTCTTTAACAATCCTAGTATATCTACAACTCTTGGTGGTCTTCTGTTTCCCATTTAAGCTTTGAAGATGATTTCATTATTATTTTTTGCAATGCTTCTATTCACATCAAGCATCTCAAGTAATTTCTAAATAAATTTAGTAGAGAAAGTGGCCTTTCTATCAATGATAACAAAAGCTATTTTATCACTTCCTCTCATATCTCAATAATAAAATCAATCAAATTCATATCACTAATTTTAAGCATCAACACTTACCTCTAAAGTACTTGGGTGCTCCTCTCTTTAAAGGCCCGTATGATCCCATCTCTTTACTGAGTTAATTAAAAAAATTTTAAATTAAATTTCTATTTGGGAATTCCATTTACTTTCCTTTGGTGGTGGCTCACATTTCTTAAAAGCACTCTCAATTCAATGCCTCTCTATTTGATTCAAACTATTATCCCCACTAATGTTACTCTCATCAGAATTGATCACTTATTTAATAAATTTTTTTGGGGCTCCAATAACTCTACCAAAAGAATGCATTGGACATCTTGGCATAAATGTTGTGGTCCTTTGGGTGAAGGTGCTCAAGGTTGCAAACCTATTTGTGAAGCTGTCGCTGCTTTCTCTCATAAGCTCTAGTGGAATTTTAGGAAAAATGATGGCCTTTGGGTTAATTTTATAATGGAAAAATATTGCTAGGATAAACACCCTCTTATCTGTGCTTATAAAGTTGGTGACTCTCCAGTTTGGAAAAGGCATTGCTTCATTAAGTGGGTTGCCAAATCCTTAATATCTTGTAGTATTCATTCAGGCACTTCTTTCTTTTGGCAAGACAATTGGACTAGCAATGGCTCCATTGACACCCTTTTATCTACCCACTCTACTACTGCTACCAAAGTTAACTCTTTTTGGCTTAATAATAATTGGAATGAAAGTAAACTTGAGAATTATATCCCTATTTCTCTTTTTTGACAATTTTAGAAATATCCCCATTTCTTCTAACTAACCTTATCAAATTCTTTTTTAAGCTTTCTTATAATTGTGATTTTTATTCTTAAAGAGGTTTTGGAATTTTATTAGAACCCCTCCAATGTCTTTATTAAACTTTGGAACAATATCATTCTCATTTCTATTTTATTTTAGCTTAGGACTTTGAATAACATTATTCTGGACTCTTTGCTGACAAAAGGGTTATTGACCATCAAAATGTTATTGTTTCATATTGAAAATGTAAATCATGTTTTTTTTGGTGTTATTGCTTCTAAATTATGGCTTTGGTATGATGATTTATTTAATACCAATTATTTTCATGGTTCTCTTTCTTTATATCAACTTCTTGAAGTTTGTTTCAAAAAATTATGAAAGGTCATATCAAGTTTTAATTGCTATTACCCTTCTCATTTTTCTAGATGTATAGAAATGATGCTAACTATCATGGCACTTCTATGAACCATAAAAGGATACTGGCTAGAACTAAAGATAAGATTCATGCTTTGTTTAATGCCAATCTTATTAGTAACATTCAATTTAGAGGCTATAAATTTGTGGCTAAAAATTGAGTATCATTCTTCCTGACTTGGACCCTTATAAAGGTGTAATGATTATCCATTGGATCAAACCAAAAGACAATTTGATTAAAGTGAATACTGATGGTTTTATAGCTTCCAATAAATATGGCTATGGTGGTATCCTTAGGGATTAAAGTGTCATTTGTGCTTTTCCTATCATCTCAAAACTATTATGTTATTTTGTTGAGCTTATGGTTGTTAATAAAGCTATTGAAACTTATTTGACTAAAGGTTTTCTCAACATCTAGTTTGAAGTTGATGCTCTCTTACTTCTTTACATGCTTAATTCCAAATAGAAATGGGAATGCTAAATTATTTTATCTCCTTAATCATACAAAAAATATTCTTTTTCAAATTTGTTTTAAAATTTCCCACATCCTTCATGAAGGTAATGCTTGTATGATTTTAAATTTAGGTGCCAACCTAACTAAGTTCACTTTACTTGACAACCAAACATTGCCTAGACTATTAAGAGGCTTGGTTAATCTGAATAATACTAGATTGCCTTATCTCAGATTATAATTTCTTAGCTTGGTTTCTTTTGTGTTGGTGTTTAATGAGCCTTTGCTTTTGTTTGCCCTTTGTTAAACCCTCTTTGGGTTGTGGTTATCAACTTATTTTCACTTATTGGCCTAGGTTATGTTTTTGATCTCTTACTTTTTAGCTTTGGTTTTTCTGGTGGTTGTGTAAGTCTACTAGGTTTTGGTTTTAGCTTGGTGGCATCTATCTCATTTGGGTGGTTAACATAATTTTCCCTTGGTATTTTTTATCCTCCTTTTGGGTTGTGGCTATGGCTATAGGTTTTTTTCTATATGGGTTTATTCTTTTCTTGTGGTGGTTGACGGGGGCTTTGTTGGCTATGGGTTGGCGGTTTGGCTAGTTGGGTTATTTGGATGGCTTTGTTGTTTTGGCTACTTCATTTTTTGGATGATCAGGGGTTGTTGGTGGTTTATCTGGCTTGATTTTGGCATCATGGAGGTTTGGTTGGCTATTATTTTCTATTTTGTTGATTAGGGCTTGGTGGTCATTTTGTTGATTTTGTTTTTTTTTTGTTATGGTTTTAACCTCCTCTATATTGGCCTTCCTCTTTTTGCAATGGCTTTGGGTTTGGGTATTTTCTTGGATTGGCTAGTTGAAGATTGTTTTTGTGGTTAGTTCTAGGGTGCCTTTATTGTTGTTGTTCCTTGGTTGGCTTGTAGTATCTTGCTTTGTACCTTTTGTCTTTGGTTGGCTTTCTACTTGGATTGGATTTTCTTTCCTTGGTTGGGTTTGGCAAATGATGTCTTCCCTTTTGTATCTTGCGTGATTTTGGTTTGATGACTATTGTTGGTCTTTACACTAACTTGGGGTTTCTACTGTTGTGGTGGTTGGCTAGGAGGATATGTTGGCTGGCTGGTTTGGTTGATTGTATTGGTTGGAGGGGTGGCTATTTTGGCCAATTTTTTCACGCTCCTTTGGTGAATGTTTTGGAACCTTAGTGTTCTTTTCGGTGACCTATATTTGGTTTCCTCTGGTTTGTTTTGTCTCTCTTGGCTATATAACCCCTTTTCTATTTGAGTGATGCCTTGCCCCCCTTTTCTAGTTAGGCGGTGTTTTTCTTGCTCATTTTCTCCTTTATTTGGAGGATATGAGCACTTGTATTTTTCTATTTTGCTCTTATTGTCTCAGTTTGTGTTATTACCCTATCATGATGCTTACTCTTTTGGATTTTGTTATTCCTTTTGGTGGTGGCTTTGGTGGTGCTCTCTTACTACTACTATCACGATGGTTGGTTGATTATCTTCCTTATTGGGCTTGGTTGTTGGCTTTGGTTGTTTGTTATGTTTGTTGTTTGGAGGATTTTGCACCTTTGGATGAAGGACTTTGGATGATGGGCTACATGAGGTATGCTAGCTTTGATGGCCTTGATGTTTCCACTCTTTCTTCTTTTGGGTGGTAGCTTTATATGTAATTGTAACCCTTCTCCTGAAGTTTGGCTGCATACATATAGTGTTGCTCCTTGAGATGATTAGAACTGAGCCTTAGCCTTTTCTTTACTTTACTCCTTCTATTTGCTCTTACTTTTTATGCTGGCTTAATTATACTCATCCTTTCAAAAGTATGTTATAGATTTCTTTTATAAGTAGGGAGAGTCTTGTAGGTGGATCTTACTGGTACTAGAAGGACCAAATGAAGTTTGCTGGTGCTCACATTGATTTTTTGTTGTTGATTTTTTGGTTTTTCTTTTGCTTTCTTTCCTTCATTATTGTAATAGTTAGGGGGTTTATCTCTTTAGGATTTATTGTAGCACTTTGAGCATTAGCTTAGAGATTTACCCTATAAGGACTTTGTACTTTTTCTTTGTGGCAATAAATATTTAGCTAATTTCCCTAAAAAAAACTGTAAACTAATCCTAAACCATAAACCCTAAAAAGCTAAAACTAGACCTTGCTTCGTTCGGTTACGTGTTGCAAAAATAAAATAAAATAAAAAACTAAATAAAACCTAAATAAAATAAATAAAATAATAAAATAAAAATAAAACAAACAAAGAATAAAATAAATAAAACCTAAACTAAACTAAGATAAAACCTAAAGATAAAATAAAAAATAATAAAATAAAATAAAATAAAAAACTAATAAAATATAAAAAATAAATAAACCAAATAAAAATAAATAAAATAACTAAATAAAAAAATAAACAAAATAAACCTAAAAGTTTACCTAATTTTAAAAAAATAAAAAATAGTAAAAAAAAATTAAAGAAAAATCATAAACCCAAACCCAAACTAAACCCTAAACCCAAAACCACAAACCACAATATCCTAAAATCTAAAATAAACCCTAAAACCATAAACCTAAATCCTAAACCTAAAACCTTAAACACTAAACCCCATCAAAACCACAAAACCCCAAGCCACAAAACCACAGCCATAAAACTACCACAAACCATAAACCATAAAGCAAAAACTAAAACCCTAAAATAACAAAAACCAAAATAAAATAAATTAAAAACTTAAACTAATATAAAAATAAAATAAAATAAAATAAAACATAAACTAAAGTCTAAACCTAAATGTAAACTTAAACTAAACCAAAAGAAAATAAAATAAAAATAAAAACTAAATAAATAAATTAAATTAAAACCTAAACTAAATAAAAATAAACCTAAATAAAATAAAAACTAAAAATAAAAATAAAATAAACCTAAAAAAAAAAAAATAAAATAAAATAAAACCTAAATAAAATAAACCAAAATAAACTTAAAAAAAATTGAAAAAAACTAAAAAAAACTTAAACCTAAAATCTAAAATAAAATAAACTAAAACTAAAATAAATAAAACCTAAATCTAACCTTAAAATAACCTAACCTAAACTTGAACCTAAACTGAATAAAATAAAATAAACTAAAAATAAAACTAAACCTAAATTAAACCTAAAATAAAACCTAAAACCTAAACCTAAACATAAAATAAAACTCCTAAACCTAAAATAAAATAAACCTAAACCTAAAAATTAAAAAAAAATTAAAAACTAAACTAAATGTAAACCGCTAATCTAATCCTAAAAATAAAACAAAAAAAATTTAAACTAAATAAAATAAAATATAAAATAAATACAAAATAAAATAAAATAATAAATTAAAATAAAATTAATAAATAAAATAAACTAAATAAACCTAAACCACAAGTTACTTTAAAATTAAAACCACTAAACCACAAACCTAAAATTAACCAACCATAAACACTAAACCTAAATCCTTCCCAAAAAAAATAAATGTTACCCTAAACCTAAACCAAAACCCTAAAACTTAATAAATCTAAATAAACCAGAATGGGATATAAAACATGAAATCACCATCAAACTTAGCCTAATGGAGGTGAACAGAGGTAAAAGAGTGGTGGGATCAAATGGATATGGAGGTTGACAGTGGTTATGGAGGCAACTAAAATCCATGGTGGTTATAAATGAGATTAAATATAATGTTGGATCTGCTACTGAGAACCTAAAATAAACTAAACAACCATCCATACTTATGGAAAACATGAAATGGAAAATCTAACTCTATGCTCATCTATACATCACTTAGAAAACTTGGTGTGTTACTTGGTTGATGAAATAAAAAGAAGTAATGTTACAATTTATTCTCATTAAAAAACCAAAACCCTAAAAAACTAAAACCTAAAACTAAACCTAAAACCTAAACTCTAAACCTAAACCCAAAATAAAAAAAAATAAACCCTAAACCTAAATTCTAAAAATATCTTAAAACCCAAACCCTAAACTAAAATAAACCCTAAACCTTAAAATCTAAAACCCAAAACCTAAAACCTAAACTAAAATAAAATAAAAAATAAAATAAAATAAAACCTAAACTAAAAAATAAAAACATAAACCCAAACATAAACTTAAACTAAAAAATCCTAAAATAATCCCAAAATAAAACCTAAAAAACATAAAAGAGATAAAAACCTAAACCTAAACTAAAAAAATAAAATAAAATAAACCTAAAAATAAAATTAAAATAAAACTAAACTAAACTAAACCTAAACCTAAAAATAAACTAAAATAATAAACCTAAAAATAAATAAATAAATAATAAACTAACCTAAATAAAATAAAATAAACCTAAATAAATAAAAAAATAAACTAAATCTAAAATAATTTTAAAAAATAAAATTAAAAATTTAAAATTTAAAAACCCTAACCCTATAAAACTAATGAATAAAACCAAACCTAAAACCCAAAATCTAAATAAACCTAAAATAATTATAAACCAAACTAAAAACCTAAATCTTAAACCCTACCAAAACCTAAACAAATCCTAAACCCTACTCACCCTAAACCTAAACCTAAGTACTAAATAAATTTAAAAAAAACTAAACCCTAAACCTAATAAACATAAACCTAAACCTAAATAAATAAACCATCTCTCTCGGCCGCGGCGCTCTCTGGCTATTACATTTTTCCCTTCTGCTGTTTTTGTTTTCCTTATGGCTTGGCCGATTTCTGATCATTCACGATCAATTTTTTCAATTGTTTATCTTAGATTGGCCTCTAATGTGATTTCCCATTACTCTTTCAATGGTGGAGGAGCCACTTTCCGTGAAGCCGAGCTTATCCATCTTGGAGGCGTCGGTTAGGGCATCTAATTTACATGGAATTATGGATCGGAAATCATCCTCTACTCTGCCTGTAGTTATGTCCTTTAAACATGCATAATTTTGGTAAGATTCTTTCCCCTAATGCTTCAGTGAATTTGATCTCGACCTCCTTTCATGGGATGCCTGCTATTATGTGCTCGGATCTAGATGTGGAAAAGTTAACGAAGCCTTTGAATTCTCATTAGTTGGTAAATTTTCCTTTCATGAACTCGATAACATCGATCATTTTTTCCTTAGCCTTAAACTTTGGTGTTTTCACTATAGGATTGATTGATCCAAGGCATATTTTAATTGACTCTCTAATGACTTAGATTATTCAAGAGTTTTTGCTCGCTCTTACTTTGTTTTTAATTGTCAAATGTGACTTCTGAAATGGTCTCCTCTTTTTTATATAAATGAGGAATCCCCAAGTATTCCTATATGGCTAGCTCTTCCTAATATGAGAATACATTATGTTACACATCAAGTTCTCTTTACGGTTGGGGCTCTCTTTGGTCGGCCTCTTCAAATTGATCAGGCCACCATTGTGAGATCATGACCTTACATTTGCTCATATTTTGGTTGAAGATATCACTAAAAGCATCTAAAGAAGTTTGGATTGGCTCGAAGTTGGTTATAATCAAAAGTTAAATTTGAGAATTTTCTATTTTTGCACACATTGTAAGATTCATGGCCATGATCATTCGAATGTTTTGTGTTGCATCCTCAACTTAAAAGAAAGATTGGGATCTAATCCTACTCTATCAAATGAAAAAAATTAGTAAATTTTCTTATGTGCCTAAAGTCACTCAAAATGGAATCCACCTACCCTACTCCTTTTCTATCCATTGCTTTGTCTATTGGAGAGTAATCTAAGCATGTTAAAATAATGCTTATGAGGTTGTGAGAGGCTAATGATAGCTTAATTATCATTTCTTCTAATTGTAATAATTTGGCTCCTCAAGAAAATACCTTGACTCGTCTAACCTACCCCTTTTGGCTAGTGAACTCGAGGAGACTCATATGAACCTTAGTGGTGAGTTGAATGGAAATTTTAGGTTGGATCAAAATCTGGAAACAAATTCTGGAGTTGATCCTTTGATGAAGGAACAAAATCTAAAAACTGCTGATCCTTTGATGGTGGAACAAAATCTGAAAACTAATACTGAAATTGATCATGTAATCAATGATATTAATGGTTTCACAACCTCTCCTTCTCCTACTCTTCAGAGTGATACACTTCTAACCCACTTTCTGACTTAATTGACATTGAAGAAGGAAATTACCATTAGAAATGCTTTGGTGTCTGAGTCCTATTTTGAATATCACAAATCTCTCTCGGATGGTGATTCTTTGGACAATGATAGACCTTTTCAAACTATTTTAAAAAAATCACTTAAAGCTAGAATGTTCTAATAGCTCCACTAGAACTACTAGATCTTCTCTAACTTCCCATAAATAACTATTTCTAGTTTCCTTTTCTTCCTGCTTTATTATTTCTTTAGTTATCTTTTCTTTTCTTTTCTTATTTTATTATGATCAACTTACTAATTTGAACAGGGTATTGGGACTCTCATTATCCACATATTAGAAACCTTTTGTATTCATAACATATCCTTACTTATTATTATTGAACCATTCATACACTCTTCTAAGATCAACCATGTTGCTAGAATGCTTGGCTTTCAAAACTTCTTTTATAATATTAGCAATAAAATTTGGTGTTTTTGGAATAATTTAGTCAACATATCTATCCTTGATGATCTTCCATAATTGGTTAATGTCCACATCTCATTGGGTGAATTTTGTTCAGTTCCTTTATTTATGCTTCTTGTAATAGAGTGGTAGGAACATCCTTTGGGACAAAAGAACTCCTTTTGCCTCCTCGGTCAACAAACCCCGGTTGGTTGGGGTGATTTTAACACTATTCTCTCTTCCTAAAAAGAAGGGGAGGTTGCTCTCCCAACATTCATTCCATGGAAGATTTTCTAATATGATTCGATTGTAACTGATTGATATTGGCTTGTTCAATATATGGCATAACTCTAGACTAGCGCTTGATAGGACTCTTTTAATTCTCTTGATCAATCAATGGCCCCTTACTGGAACATTTGAGAACTTTGTCCATCATGCTCCACTTTTGATTTCTATCCAAAATCCTCCAATATTATCCTCCAACCTCTTCTTTTAGATTCCAAAATATGTGGATCCAACATTGATCATAAATGTTGTATCCATTAACTATGGCTCTCTTCATCCGATAATTGTTAAGGCATGATTCACCTCGCTTAAGCTTAAAAGGCTTAAATAAAACCTAAATTG
Source organism: Cymbidium sinense (assembly GCA_021442155.1). NCBI lineage: Eukaryota > Viridiplantae > Streptophyta > Magnoliopsida > Asparagales > Orchidaceae > Cymbidium > Cymbidium sinense. The sequence continues at coordinate 104,038,769 of CM038218.1, forward strand.
GTGGAACAAGCATCATTTTAAAAATCTTTTTGCCAATATCAAAAATATGGAACAATTAGTTTGTTCTCTTGAAGATGTCATTTTGACGATTCTACTAAACTTGAGGAGTTGAATGAAGCTAAAGATAACTTGGTTAACTATATATGGAATATGGAGAAACCTATCACAAAAGGTCGCTAGCAAACATATTGTCGATGGTGACAAAATACTGGTACTTCCATGCTCTTTTCAAAAAAAGAAAAGCCTTAAACTCTATTAAAAAAATTAAAAATGATAACGTCGGATCAATACAATGATATTAAAGATTCTCATACATCATTTTAAAACTTATTAAACAACAACCCTTCTTAGAAGCTCTCCAACTCTCACCGATTCTCAACAATTACTAATGATGACAACCACTTGCTTAATATTCATCCTACAAGCTAAGATTGGTAGTATTCTTATGAACACCGATTCTATTGTCGCTCAAGGCTACACAATTTCAATTTCAGCATTGTCCTATTATTAAGTCCGACCTTATCGATGTCATTGATTTTTGATGGCAATCTTTTACCTAGATATTTTTCTAGCACTTCCATTATTCTCATTCCCAAAATTAATAATAATCTTGGATGATCTATCGCCTTTGCACATTCTTTCATAAACTCATTGCTAAATTAATTGCTAATATAATTAGTCCATTGCTGCCTAAAATTATTTCCCCCAACCAAACTGGTTTCGTTAAAGGTAGAGCTATATCTGACAATATTCTTCTAGCCCAAGAGCTAATTCATGACTTTGATGCTTCTACCAGAGGTGGTAACATCCTTTTCAAATTGGACATCTCTAAAGCTTTTGACAACCCTCTTGAATTTTCTTCCAAATTCTACATTTGTTTGGGTTTTTTGACTATTTTATCCATCTCATTAAAAATTGAATTACCAATGTTTGGTTCTTCATTATCATGAATGGTGAGTGCCTAGGTTTTTTCCCTTCTATGCATGGATTGAGACAAGGAGATCCCTTATCTCCTCTCTTTTATTATTTGAATATCTTTGAGGAATCTTAATGATCTTTTCAACAATCCTAGCATGTTTTTTTAGAACTCAAGGTGGTCTTCGTCTCTCATCTTAGCTTTGATGACTTCATAATCTTTACAATGCCTCTATTCATCACATTAAAACTATTAAGAATCTTTTAAATAAATTTGGTAACAAAGTGGTCTCTTTCTTAACTGGGTAAAAGTTGTTTCATTCCTTCTTCTAAAATCTCTAGTAATAGGATCAACCAAATCTTGATAATTACTAATTTTCAGCAATAACAACTTCCTATTAAATTTCTTGCTGCTCCACTTTTTAAAGGTCAGAAAAGATCACATTTGTTTGATGAGTTAATCCAAAAAATCTCTCATAAAATTTCTATTTGGGAATTTCATTTACTCTCATTTGGTGGTAGGCTCACTTTGATTAAGAGTACCCTTAACTCCAGACCTTTATATCTCATTCAAACCATTGTGCCAACCAATTCTACCATTAAGAGAATTGAGCCCTTAATTTTCCGGGTTCTAACAATTCTACTAAGAATGCATTAGACCTCTTGGTATAAAAGCACGGCACTCTTGTCAAGGTGGGTTTGTAATGCCAATCGGAAGCTATCACGCTTTTCCTATAAACTTTGGTGGAATTTTAGGAGCAACAATAGTCTTTGGGCTAAATTCATGACTACCAAATACTGCTAGGGTAAGCACCCTCTCATTTGCCCTTATAAAGTGGGAGACTCTCCTGTATGGAAAAGACTTTGTTCCATCAAATGGGAGGTGGAATCATTAATCTCATGGGGGATTAACTCTGGAACCTCTTTCTTTTGGCAAGATAATGACTGGATGGGTCCATTGATGATTTACTTTCTACCCACTCCACGCCGCTATTAAAGTGAACTCTTTCTGAATAATAAGTGGAACAATAGTAAGCTTCTAATTATATTCTTTCTCTCTTTAAATAAGCTTACTATTATTCCTATCATTCCTAGCAATCATGATTAGATCCTTAAGCTTTCCCAAAATGGTGATTTCAACCTTAAAAATGTTTGATTCATATTAAAGAAGCTCATGATTTTCTCCAATGTATTTTTTTAAACTTTGGAATAACACTATTCCTATTTCTTATTCTTTCTAACTTGGCATATTTTTGAAAAACTGTAACTCCTTGATGTGGGGTAAAGTTTTACTTACCTTCAAAATGCTACTACTTTCACATTGAGAATGTGAATCATGTATTTGTTAATGAGCCATTGCTTCCAAACTTTGGATTTGGTATGATGAACTCTTTAATATTGTCAAATTCAATGGCTCCTTAACTCTATACCAACTTCTTGATGTTTATTTTGAAAACACTATTAAAGGCCACATTAAAGTGATAACTATTATCACTCTTATTTAGTTCATATGGATGTACAGAAATGATGCAAAACATCATGAGATTCCTATGAACCATATGAGGATAATTGCTAGAATTAAAAATAAAATCCATTCCTTGTTTAATGCCAATTTAATTAACTACAATCAATTCAAAGTCTGCAAATTTATGGTCAATAACCTGGGTTTTAACTTGCCAAATCAACCCAACTGTAAAGATGACAAGATTGTTTATTGGATAAAATCTCATGATAATACTATTAAAATTAACACTGATGGCTCTGTTTCTCAAAATGCTTCTGGCTGTGGTGGCATTTTCAGAAACCTTAATGGTAAAGTCCATTGTGCTTTTGCATACCCTTAATACTTGCTCTTTTTTTTTGTCTAATGGCGGTACAAAGCTATTGAGATTTTCCTTTCAAAAGGTTGGCTCAATATTTGGATTGAGTGGATGCCTGCTTTGATCTTTTGACTTCCACCAAAGTTAATACATAATTGTACTACCTTCTAAAGCACTAGCTCTCCTTTCTCAACTCTATTTAAAATCACTCATGTATGGCATGCGTAATGCATGTTTACTAATCTGCTAAGGTGCTAGATTATATGGCATAAAATTCTTGATCAACTACACTTCCTAAACATTTGTTTGGTTAATTTGGACAATATTGGACTCCTTACCTAAATTAAACCATCCTATTGCTTTGGCCTATTATATTACTGTTAACCGCATGACCAACTCTTAGTGTTTTTTCGGTTTTGCTGATGCATCTTTCGATACCCCTTTCTAGTTATTTTGTGAGCTCTGTGGCATCTGCTGCTGGATTAATTACCCTAACCTTATTTGGGGTCTCACTGCTTCTACTATTTCCACTATTAATCGTAAGGTGTTCTGTTTTCTAACCTCTGGATGGATATTTTCACTTATCAATTGGATCTTGGAGGAGATGTTTTACTTTCTTTACTTTTTGATGGGACAATCTTTATCAATATTTTGTTTATGGGTCTTACTATATCTATTTTCCATTTTATGATTAAGATTTTCTTTTCCTTTTAAATCTGTATTTCTCATGACTTTCGTCTCATTATTTAATTGCTATATTTTTGTATACATGGCGTGCCCCTAATTCTCTATCTTTTCTCTCTTTAATATTTTGGCCCTCTTATGCTCTCTAACCTCACCTCCACAACCTGTAAGGAGAGAAACTGCAATACCCTTGTTATTATCACTATTTTTTGTAGGATTAGAATTACTTCTTGATTTCATCCTAGCCTATTTTTACTGATGATGTTGGCTTAGCTGCTGGTCTGCTTTCTTTGTCTTGAAGGATTTCAATGATGGCTCTCCTTTGAACCCCTTTTGAGGCTATGTTGTATCACTATTTTTTACTTATTATCTTATGGTAATAATTATGCTATTTTATTTGTTGGTTGTTGGATTTTCGTCATATGAAGGTCGCTTGGGTTATTTGTTGTGCTTTTATCAGATGTTTGTGGTGTACCGCTACTATTTTTCCATCTTGGTTCAGAAATCAATCCGGATTATGTTATTACCTACTTGTTTATTATGCCTTTTATTCGAATGGGTGGTTTATGGTTTAGTTATTGCCTTGTTGTTGGTCGAATTATCGAGTTTTATGCTCAGTGGGTTGTCTCCGATTTTCTTTATTTGGTGTTATTTGATGGGTGCAAAATTACTATGTTTCTCGTCTACTAATTCTTGTGCATTCCATCTTGTTCTTAGATTTTCCTTGTTGTTTTGATTTGGTTTATCTGCCTCACTTTACATTTGTTATTTGTTAACTTCTAACACATTATTAACATAACATCTGATTGCTTATTTTGAATGGGTTCCTTTTCCTATTTCTCACATACTGGCTTTGTTTCATATATGTCCCATATGATTGGGATGGTATTACATGCTTATTGATTTTCTAGGATTACAATTTTCAACCCTATATTGTCTCTATCCTCCTGCCTTTTTCTTTGCTATTTTCTTGTGGTGGGTTTTCATGTTACCTAATTATACTCTCTTATTAAAAGGTGGATCTAGCAAAGATGGTTCATTTTCATATGTGTAGGGATTCTCATGCTATGGTGACTATATTAATGATATTTATCATGGGATCCCCTTTCCCATCTACTCTTTGTTGTCTCCTTTCTATGTGTATGACTGTTTAGGTTTGCACCGAGGCTCATAAGACATTTAACAAATGGTTGCTATCTTCCCATTTGTCTTGATGGCTATGATGATTTCACCTTTTTTGGTAGTAGCTCTTGTGATGTAACCCTTTCAAGTTTGGATGCTCATATTTACATCTGTAATTTGGTGTGACTAAGTTTGAGCCTTCTCTCATACACTCTATAATTTTTTTATGCTTTAATTTTTTATTTTGTTCTATTGTTTTAACTGTTCTAATTTTTATCTTTCTACATTTTGGTGATTGCATTTCTCTTTTTCTTGGGTTTGCTCCTAGTTCCATGCTTTCTCTCATCTAAGAGATCTCCATTATTTATCTATCTAATCATTTTGTATCTTTTCTTTTCTCTTTATTTTGCTTTTGGTTGCACTTAGATAGAATTTACTCTATCGATTATAGCTCTGGCGAGTTTTGGAGTTTATCCCCATTAAACTCTAAATCTCTTTGGCAATAAAATCCCCTATGAGGTTTCCCAAAAAACCTAAACCTAAACCTAAGAATGTGCAACCTTGACAGAACATCACCCAACTAAGCTGCTTTAGATCTGGTGGACTAAGGTGGAGGTAGCATTTATCGCAAATGGTGGGGGATTTGGATGTTGGTATATAGGTGATTGTAAGCGATGGTGTGGTAGGAGGAGGTTAAGCCATGGTGGCAAGGGAGAGATCGAGGATATGATGGTGGATCCTACTTAAGACTTGGTGGTTCTAACTGAAATTAAAGAATGGCTAATCTGATTGGTTATGGAACTATGTCTGATGAGATATTAGATATCTAGGGTTTTGATTTGCTCTATGCATGCTAATTTTTTATCAGTGTCAACGTTTGTGTCTTAGAAAACTTGGTGTGTTACATGGTTGATGAAATCGAAAAGAAGAAATGTTGAATCTAAATTTGTTCCCAATTTAAAAAAAAATATCCAAAAACTCTAAACCCGAAACTAGTACTTGAACCCTAAACCTAAAACCTAAATGCTAAACCCTAAACCCTAAATTCTAAACCCTAAAAATAAAAAATACAAAAAATACAAAAAAAAAACCTAGCCCTAAACCCTAAAACCTACAACCCTAAACCCTAAACCTAAAAACCTAAACTAAACTAAATAAAACCTAAAATAAAATAAATAAAACATAAACCTAAATAAAATAAAATAATAAAATAAAATAAAAAACCTAAACCTAAAATATATAAAATAAGAAATAAAATTAAACTAAAATAAAATAAATTAAAACCTAAGCTAAACTAACAAATAAACTAAACAAAAAATAGAAAACCTAAATAAAATAAAAGCTAAATGAAAAAAAAAATCCAAACTAAAATAAAATAAAAACTAATTAAACATCTAAACCTAAAAAATAAAACAAATAATAAATAATAAATAAAACCTAAACCTTAAACTAAAAAAAAACTAAACCTAAACTAAAATATAATAAACTAAAATATATAAACCTATACCTAAACCTAAAATAAACTAAACCTAAACACTAAACTAAATAAAATAAAATTAACTAAAAATAAATCTAAACCTAACTAAAAAATAAAACCTAAAAATAAACATTAAATAAAAAAAACTAAAATCTAAACCTAAAACAAAAATAAACCTAAACCTAAACCTAAAATAAAAAAAAAATAAAACTAAAACCAAAAAATAAAAAATAAAATAAAACTAAACTAAAAATTAACCTAAACCTAAACCTAAAAAAATAACTAAAAATAAAACCTAAACTAAAATAAATAAACTAAAGAAAAAAGAAACTAAATTAAGCTAAAAAAAATAAAATTAAATAAAAAATAAAATATAAATAAACTAAAATAAATAAAAAAATAAAATAATAAAACCTAAATATACTAGTTTAAATTTAAAAAATAAACTAAACTAAAACTAAACCATTAACCTAAACCTAAACCTTAAAAAATAAAAAAATAAATAAATAAACCACACTAAACTAACCCTAAACCCTAAACTAACCCAAAACCATAAATCTATAAATCCTAAATCCTAACCTCAATCCTAAACCCCAAACCAAAACCTAAACCCTAAACCTAAAACTAAATATAAAATAAAAAATCAAAACCCTAAACCCTAAACCCTAAACCTTAAACCTAAACACTAAACCTAAATAAAACCTAAACCTAACTAAAACCCTAAACCTTAAACCCTAAAAGCATAAACCCTAAAATCCTAAACCCTAAACCAACTATAAAATTTGTTAAAAAAACCATAAACCATAATTTAAACTAAACCCTAAAATTAACCTAAACTAAACCCTAAACTACTACAAATACTAAACTAAATCCTAAAATCTAAACCCTAAACCTAAAACCTAAACCCAAAACCCTAACCCTAAACCTTAAACCTAAAAGAAGAACCTAAAATCCTAAACCTAAACCCTAAACCATAAACCTAAACCTAAAACAAATAAATTAAAAAATAAATCCTAAAACCTAATAAACCTAAACCTAAACACTAATGGTAACCTGATGGAACATCATAACCAATTATTAGTTTAGATAATGGAGAAGTTGGAGGCCTGACATTAGTAGTGGTGGGGATGGAGGTAACATGGAGGTGGTGGTTCTGGTGGTAATGGAAGCGAGAAGAGTGACGGAGGTTACTACCTAAATGGAGAGATGGATATGATGGTGGATCCAACTGAGAGGCCTAGGTGATTGATGGGAACTAAAAAGAATGCTAACCGATCCTACTTATGGAATTGTCTTTATAGTAGAGATGATTTTAATTATCTAAGTTTTTTGATTTGCTCTATGCATGCTCATTCTTCATCTATGTTTTCTCTTGTGTCTTACAAAACTTGGTGTGTTACTTGGTTGATGAAATTGAAAAGAAGAAATATTGAATTTGAATTTATTCTCTATTAAAAAAAACCAAAAAACCTAAAACTTAAACTTAAACCTAAATCCTAAACCCTAAACCCTAAACCATAAAACTAACCCTAAACTCTAAACCCTAAACCTATAGCACTAAACCTACAACCCTAATCCCTAAACCTTAAACCTTAAACCCAAGACCCTAAACCCAAACCCTAAACCCTAAAAGCATAAATCCTAAAACCTAAACCCTAAATCCTAAACCCTAAACCCTTACCTAAAGTAAACTAAAAAATAAACCTAAACCCTAAAACCTAATAAACCTAAACCTAAACCTAAATTCTTAGTATAAGACATGTTTGAACGCCTAACTTTCTTTCATTCTTACCATAAAGACCTCTTTCTTTCATAGTTTAAAACTTTCAAGTGCTTCTATGATTGGTTTAATTGATCCCCACTACATTTTGAATTAGTTAACAATGATTTGGATAACCCGCATGCTCATCATTCTTATTTGGTTTTCAATTGTCAAATGAGGTTGAAATGGACTCCACTATTTGATATTGGGGAAGAATCCATTCATTATGGTTTGGATTTCTCTCCCATGCAAATTGATTTTGTTAATCATCGCCTTTTGTGGATGCTTTATTTGGTTGGTCGCTCAATCAAAATAAAAATCTTGACCTTCTATGCCTAGAATCCTTGAATTGGACATTACAAAAGAAACACCCCAAAGAAATCTGATTGGGATCTAAAATTATGGTTATATGCAAAAGTTGATTTTGAAAATTTCCTCTTGTTTCACCAAAATCCATCGATAATTATGAATGTTTCATTCTACATGCTCACCTAAAAAAAAAGAAAATTCTTAAGGAAATTATTATTCCTAACCAAAGGACCACTATTAAATATCAAAAGTTAATTTAGAAAAAAGAATTCATTGAATGTTCCTAATAAGGCTATTTTACCTCTTATTTCTATGCAATTGAAGGTTTTAATGTGGAAAATAATAATTTCTAAACTTTGGATGATGATTTTCTTCCTCAGTCGATCCCACATCCTAAGCTTTGATTGACAAAATGAAGCTTTAATTGTAAAATATTAAGGATATCAATGTTATGCATCATTTGAATTCAATGGAGATTATGGCTTTAGTTTCATGATATTCAATTTAAAACCGACTTTACTTTAGTTCAGAATGATTTAAATTCTCAAAAAGATTTTTTATTGTCAACTAATCTAGGTATTGAAGAAGAAGGGTTGGATGTTCACACTTTCCTTCTTAATAAATCTATTTCATCTCCCTCGCTTGTTATACCTAATGCTCATTTGCCTTTAAAAAATTCTAATGTCTTGGAAGAAGGAGAACTCACTTCTATACAGGAGACTTCTCTTAAATCTATGACTAATGTTGTTAAATCCTTCTCGAATGATGATTCTATGGGAAAAGGAAATGGTTTCCATATGTATCATGCTAAAAAAAAAACAAATGTTAAAAACTTCCCTCTCAAATTGTCCAAAAACACTAGATCTACTATGACCTCCCTCTCCTCTCTTAATTAACCTTTTCTTAACCCTTTATTTATTTGTTTAATTTTCTTATTTGGAATGTTAGAGGGATCATACCCTCTATTTGTAACCATATTATAAACCTTTGTTGTATTAATAATATTTCTTTACTTATTATTTTGGAGCATTTTATTCAAAACAAAATTAACCATGTTGCTAGAATGATCTTTCAATAAATTCTTTCTAATGTTAGAAAAAATTTGGTGTTTTTGGAATAATTTTGTGAGTTTCTATTCTTGATGATTTTCAACAAGTTGTCAATGCTCAAATATCTTATGGTGACTATTTTTCTTTGGGATCTTTGTTATGGATCTTGTAGTAGATCTAGAAATCTTCTTGGGAAAATTTGATGAATTTTGCTACCTCTTAATAAATGTTCTTGGTGGGGATTTCAATTTTGTTCTCTTCTAAATGAAGTGGTGGTTGCTCTCCAAATATTCATTCCATGGAAGAATTTTCCAATATGATCCTTGATTGCAATTTGATTGATATTGGCTTTAAGGGTTCAAATTTTTCTTGGCAAAACTCTAGACTTTGACAAAGGTTGGACGATTATTTTAATACCAAATTAAATGGCCTATTACCTTTATTGATCATTTAAGTAGAACCTTACTGGATCATGCTCTTTTTGGTTTCTATTAAAGATAACTCTAAAAGATTAAAAAATTTCTCTCATTTTAGATTTGAACATGTGGATTCAGATATTGATTTCTTCAATGTTGGCTAACAATTGGAAAGCTCCTTACATCCGACAATTTGATTATGGGGATGAAAAGCTTAAAAGACTTAAACAAAATCGGGTTGGTGGAACAAGCATTATTTTAAAACCTTTTGCTAATATCAAAGAAATGGAAAAATTGGTTTGTCATCTTGAAGTCTCTATTATCTCTGATCCTACTAAGATTAAGGACTTGACTTAGGCAAAAGATAAACTTGTTAATTTTAAAATATTAAAGAGATTTATTGGCACCAAAAACCTACTAGCAAACATATTGTGGATGGTGACAAAAATACTAGATATCTCCATGCTTTAGTTAATAAAAGGAGAGCTTTAAATAATATTCAGAACCTTAATGATGACAATGAAGAATGGATTTTGGAGAATAATGTTATTAAGGATTCAACCATTAATTACTTTAGAAATATACATAATAAGAGTTGCTCTTATGAAGTTATTTCTAAATCGCACTTGATTCCTTCTATTATAACCTATAATGACAATGATTTGCTTACTTGTACTAATGAAAAGGAAATTTTAAAGTTCTTAATAGCATGCACATAGATTCTATTCAGAGGGTTTCACTACCCAATTTTTTTTCAAAATTGGTCTATTATTAAAATGATTGAGGCTTATTGATTTTTTTAATGGTAATCCTTTTCCTAGGTATTTTTCTAGCACTTTTATATTCTCATACCTAAGAAAGATAATCACTATCAAAGTTATTTTAGACCTATTAGTCAACCTTCTTCAATAAGTGATTTCCAAAATTCTAACCAGGCTCAATCCTTTACTTCATAGGATTATCTCTAAACCAAATTAGTTTTGTTAGAGGTAGATCTATTTATAAAATTGCTTGCTCAAGAAATTAATTTATGATCTAGATGCTAAGACTAGAGGTGGTAACATTCTATTCAAATTAGATATTACCAAATATTTTCACAATATCTCTTGGGATTTCCTTATCCATATTCTAAATTTTTTGGGTATTCGATAAATTTATCTTTCTTATTAAAAATTGTATTAATAATGCGGTTTTCTATTTGCTTAATGGGATGCCTTGGGCTTCTTTCCATCTTTCCATGGCCAAAGGCAAAGAGATCCTCTATCTCCATTATTTATTATTATTGTTATGAGTACTTATCTAGGAGCATCAATGATTTATTCTAAAATAATCTAATGTGTATGAACTCTTGGTGGTCTTCTAGTTTCTCATTTAAGATTTGTAGATGATTTCATTATTTTTATCAATGCTTCTATTCATCATATAAAAAATCTCAAGATATTTTAAAAAAAATTTGGTAGAGAAAGTGGTCTATCTATCAATGATAACAAAAGTTATTTTTATTACTTATTCAAGCATCTCTAATAATAAAATTAATCAAATCCTACATATCACTAACTTTAAACATCAATACCTTCCTCTTTAGTACTTGGGTGCTTTTTTTTTAAAGGTCCGAAACAATCCCATATTTTTGATGAGTTAATTTAAAAAATTTTAAATAAAATTTCTATTTGGGAATTTCATTTACTTTTCTTTAGTGGCAAGCTCAATATTCTTAAAATCACTCTCAATTCAATGCCTCTTTATTTGATTCAAACTATTATCCCCACTAATGCTACTCTTATCAGAATTGATCGCTTGCTTAATAAATTTTTTAGGGATCCAATAATTCTACTAATATGATGCATTGGACTTCTTGCCATAAATCATGTAGTCCCTTGGGTGAAGGTGGTCTCAGTTGCAAACCGATTCGTGAAGCTATTAATGCCTTCTCTCATAAGCTCTAGTGGAATTTTAGAAAGAATGATAGCCTTTGGGCTAATTTTATGATGAAAAAAATTGCCAAGGTAAACACCCTCTTATCTATGCTTGTAAAGTTGGTGACTCTCTGGTTTGGAAATGGCTTTGCTCCATTAAATGGATTGTTGAACCCTTAATATATTGGGGTATTCATTCAGGTTCTTTTCCTTTTGGAAAGACAATTGGATTGGCAATGGCTCCATTGCTCCCTTTTATCTACCCACTCTACTGTAGCTATCAAAGTTAACTCTTTCTAGCATAATGACACTTGGAATGAAAACAAAGTTGAGAATTATATCCCTATTTCTCTTTTAGATAAGTTTAGAAATCCATTTTTCTCTAACTAACTGATCAAATTCTCTTTAAGCTTTCTTACAATGGTGATTTTGTTCCTAAAGAGGTTTGGAAATTTATTAGAGATAATCAAAACTCCTCTAATGCTTTCATTAAACTTTGGAACAATATCATTCCCATTTCTTATTCAATTTTAGCTTGGAGGATTTTGAATAACTTTATTCTTGTGGACTCTTCTTTCTAGAATAAAGGATTTTATTTTCCTTCAAAGTTATAGTTACTTTCATATTGAAAATGTTAATCATTTTGTCAATGGTGCTATTTCTTCTAAATTATGGTTATGGCATGATGATTTATTTAATACCAACTACTTTCATGGCTCTCTTTCCATATATCAACTTCTTCAAGTCTGTTTCCAAAAAATTATGAAAGGTCATATCAAAGTTCTAGTTGCTATGACCCTTATCTGCTTCATCTATATGGACATAAATGATGCTAAATATCATGGTATTCCTCTGATCCATAAAAGGATCCTAGCTAGAACCAAAGTAAAAAATTCATGCTCTATTTTATGCCAATCTTGTTAGTATTCATTTTAGAGGCTATAAATTTGTGGCTAAAAATTGCATCATTCCTGATGTTTGTTGTTATAGTTATGATTAACCATTGGATCAAACCCAAAGAAAATTTGATTAAAGTGAATACTGATGGTTCTATTGCTTCAAATAAATATGGTTGTGGTGGTATTCTTAGGGATTATGATAGTACAATCATTTGTGCTTTTGCCTATCCTCTCAAAGCATATTCTGTTATCTATGCTGAGCTTATGAATGTCAATAAAGCTATTAAAAATTGTTTGAATAAAGGTTTTCAACATTTAGATTGAAGATGATCTTGCTTCTATGCTAAACTCTAATATAATCTGATTTATTTTATCTTCTTAATCATACTAAAAATCTTCTTTCTCAAGTTTGTTATAAAATTTCCATATCCTTCTGAAGGTAATGTAAATTTCTTGGCTACTTTGGTGCCAACTTAACTGATTTCACTTTATTTGATGATAATTTGCCTAAACTTTTAAGGGTCAATAACTAACACCGATTACCTTATCTCATATTATAATTTTCTTGATTTTTTGAGTTTTTTGATGAGTCATTTCTTCCCTTTGTTAAACCCTCTTTGGGTTGTGGACATTTGCTTATTTTCACTCTTTGTCCTATGAAGGGTTTTATTTTTGAGCTCTACTTTTGGGTTGGCCTGGTGGTTGCTACCTAGTGGTTCCTATTTTTTTTCCTAGGTTGTTTTGGTTTTTTTGGTCTAGTGATTGTTGTTTGCCTAGCTCGGTGATTATTGCTACTTGGTTATTTTTGGTGATTTTCATTTGGGTGCTTTGCTATTTTTTTGTATATGGTTTGCTCCTATTATGCTTCCTTATAGTTAGATTTTCTGCAGATTGGTTGGGAGGCCTAGTTGGCTATCTGGTTTAGCTAGTTTATCCACTTTCTTTGAAAATCGAGGCTAGTGTTTTAATTTTGGATTAGATTTGGCAAGGTGGAGGTTATTTGTTGACTATTATTTCTTCTTTTTTTGTGGATTGGGTTTTGGTGGTTGATTTTGCTAGTTTAGGTTTTTTTCTTTTGGTTTTTATTTCACCTCTTCCTATAATGGTCTTCGCCTTGGCTACAATTATTTTGTTGTCATTTTTTTGGTTTGTTAAAGGCTATTTAGTGGCTATTATTTTGCTTTGAGATATAGTGACTTGGTTTGGTGTATTGGTGCCTAACTTGGTTGTGGTTATGATGCTTGCACTCATTGATATTTCTCCTACTTTTTGTTTTTGGCATTGGTGCTATTCCTATTATATTTCTGCTTCTCTTGATGGATGGATTTTAGTCTATCTTACTTGTCTTTTCTCATTTATATTTTAGGCTAGCTATTCACCTCACCTAGATCAAAATTTTTTAGCTTTGGTTGGGTTTGGATGGTGTTGTTTTCAACCTATGGTTATCTTGGTGGTTTTGGATGGATGATGTTAGTCTTTCATTTGATTTTGATTGGTTTTTGGGAAGCTATGTTGACTATGGGTTGGTTGGCTATTTTGGTTGTTTGGTTGGTGGATGTATTTTGGCCTTCTTTCCGCCTATTAGTGACATGTTGGTTGGCTGCTATGGTTCTCCTCTTGGTTCGCTTCTTTTTTGTTTTTGCTACTCTTTCTGTTGTTTGTGGAGGACATGAGTTCTTATGTATTTTTTCTTTTGTCTTTATTTTTTGTTTGTTTGTTTTATCAATGTCATGATGCTTATTGATGTTGTTGTTCCTCTTTGGTGGTGTCTTGGTGTTCTCTATCACTCTTCCTTGATGGTTGGTTGATTTTCTACCTTATTGAGCTTATTTGGTGGCTTGGTTGGCTATTATGTCTCTTTGGAGTCTACTCAGTGATGATGGACTTGGGATGATGGGCAAGAGGTATCGGCAATGATGGCCTAGATGTTCTCTATCTTCTTTTTGGCACTATATGTAATTGTAACCCTTCTTGTAAGTTTGGATGCTTACATATAGTGTTGCTCTGATGATATTTGAAATTTTTTTTTACTTTCCTTTTCTTTGCTCATACTCTTTATGCTTTCTTAATTGTACTCATCCTTTCAGGTAGATTTCTTTTATAGGTTGAGAATCCGGTGGATCTTTTGGTATCAAAAGGACCGTGAATGCTATGATGGATCTATGTTTGTTGATTTGGTTTTGCTTTTGCTTTCATTGTTGCTTTTTTTCTTATATTATAATATTTATCTCTTTAGGACATTGTAGCTCTTTGAGCATTGGTTTAGATTTACCCCTAAAGACTTTATCAAAAAATTCCCTAATTTTAAAAAGAAGAACCTAAACCCTAAGAATGGGCAAACCTCTTAACATCACCTTGCTCAATCCTATATAACGAATAAATATTACTAGATTATCCTACCTGAATATGGACTAGAAAAATGGTTAGGTGAATAAACAAACTATTGGACTAAACATATGATGGTGGATACCACTACCCTAGGTCTCTATAAACCGAAGAATCTTAAAATGATCGATCCGAAAACTTATATAACCTCTTTATATAGACTAGTATATCTATGGTTTTGATTTGATCTATGCATGCTCATTTTATTTATGTCATCTTGTGTCTTACAAAACTTGCTGTTACTTAATGAAATTGAAAAGAAGAAATGTTGAATTTGAACTATTCTCTATTAAAAAAAACTAAAACTTAAACCCTACAAAAAAGTCCTAAACCCGAACCCTAAGCACTAAACTAAAAGCTAAAACCTAAACCTAAATTAAATAAAATAAAATAAAACCTAAACTAAAATAAAATTAAAAATTTAAAAAAAAACCTAAAAACCTAAAAAATAAATAAAAATAAAATAAAAAAAAATAAACTAAACTAAAAAAAATAAATAAAATAAACTAAAATAAAAAAATAAAATAAATAAAATATAAAACTAAATAAAAAACTAAACTAAAAATAAACCAAAATAAAACTAAAATTAAATAAAATAAAATAAACCTAAACCTTAAAGACTAAACCTAAAATAAAAAAATAAACCTAAACCTAAACTAAAATAAATAAAACCTAAACCTACACCTAAAATAAACTAAACCTAAACATAAACCTAAACCCTAAATAAAATACAACAAACTAAAATAAACCTAAACCTAAAAAAAAACCTAAAAATAAACCTAAACCTAAACCTTATAAATAAAATAAAAAAAAAAAAAAAAAACCTAAACCTAAAAAAAAAATTAAACCTAAACCCACAAAAAAAAAACTAAACTAAAAAAAAAACTAAAATATAAAACCTAAAATAAAATAAAATAAAATAAAATAAATAAACTAAAATAAAATCTAATAAATAATATATATATAAAATATATATATATATATATATATATATATATATATATAAAACTAAACTAAATAATATAAAAATAAAATAAACTAAATAAATAAAAAAATAAACTAAATAAACTAAATAAACCTAAACCTACCTTTACTAATTTAAAAAATTAAAATTTTAAAAAGTTTTTAAAAAAACTCTAACCCTAAACCTTAAAATCCTAAACCCTAAGCCCTAAACCCTAAAACCCTAAACCCTAAACCCTAAAACCTACAACCTACAACCCTAAACCATAAACCCTTAACTTTAAAACCTAAATCCTAAACCTTGAAAACCTGAAAACCTAAACCTAAACTAAATAAAACAAAAAAAATAAATAAATAATAAAACCTAAGCCTTTAAAAAATAAAAATAAAATAAAATAAAAGCCAAAACTAAAACTTAAACCTAAAACTCAACCTAACCTACAACCTAAACCTAAACCTAAAATTAAAATAAAATAAAAAATAAAAATAAAATAAAATAAAATAGATAAAACCTAAACTAAACTAAAAAAATAAAATACCTAAGAATAAAACCTAAATAAAATAAAACTAAATGTAAAATAAACATAAATAAACCTATAAAAATAAAATAAAACTAAATAAAACTAAACCTCAAAAAAATAAAACCTAAAATAAATAAAAATAAACCTAACCCTAAATTAAAAAAAAAACTTGAACTTAAAATAAAAAATAAACAAAATAAAATAAACCAAAACCTAATCTAAAATAAACTAATTAAAATAAATAAAATCTAAACCTAAACCAAAAATAAACTATACCTAAACCCTAAACTAAATAAATTAAAAAAAACTAAAAATAAACTTAAACTTAAACCTAAAAATGATAACCTAAAATAAACCTAAACCTTAACCTAAAAATAAATAAAACCTAAACACAAAAAAAATAAAATAAAATAAAATTAAACTAAAAAATAAACATAAACATAAACTAAACCTAAAAAAATAAACTAAAATAAAACCTAAACTAAAATAAATATACTTAAAATAAATAAACTAAATTATATAAAAATAAAAATCCTAAATAAAAATAAAATAAAATACTAAGTAAATAAAATTAAACTAAATAAACCTAAACCCCTAATTTACTAATTAAAAAAATAAATTAAACTAAATAAACCTAAACCTAAATAAAACTAAACCTAAACCCTAAACCTTAAAATAAACTAAATAACCTAAACCCTAAACCCTAAAAAAAACATTAAACTAAACCTAAACCCTAAATAAACTAACTAAACCATAAACTAATAAACTAAACCCTAAAACCTAAACTAAATTAAACTATCCCTAAACTAAATACTAAAATGAAAACCTAAACCCTAAATAACCTAAACTAACTAAACCCTAAACTAACCTAAAACCAAAACACTAAATTTTAAATCTAAAACCTAACCCTAAACTAAACCCTAAAACCCAATAAAACCTAAACCCTAAACCCTAACCTAAACCTTAAAAAATAAAGAAAACCTAAACCCTAAACCTAAACTAACCCTATAAAAAACCCTAAACCATAAACCTAAACCTAAAGTAATTAAATAAATTAAAAAAACATATACCCTATAACCTAATAAACCTAAACCTTAAGAATAAATATAAAAAAACCAATAATAGATCTCATGGAGGAGAAGGTGGTGGAAATCGATAAGGGATCCGAGGTCTGGATATGGAGGTGGAAAAGGTGAAGCTAAACAACCATGGTGGTGTCCGGGGAGATCTAAGATATGATGGTGGATCATGCAACTTGAGAGGTCTATAAAGAACTGAGAAACTAAAGAATATCCAATCTATTGCTAAATGTCTTTATAGTAGAGATGATTCTAATTATCTAAGGTTTTGATTTGCTCAATGTGAGCTCATTTTGTATCTATGTAAGTCTTGGATAACTTGGTGTATTACTTAGTTTATGAAATTGAAAAAAAGAAATGTTGAATCTGAATTTGTTCTCTATTAAAAAATAACCAAAAACCATAATCCTTAAATTAAAACTAGAACTTTAGACCAAAAACCTAAAACATAAACCCTAAATCACGAACCATAAAAACCTTAAATCTTAAATTCTAAACCCTAAATCCTAAATAATAAACCCTAAACCATAAATCATAAAACCTTAAACCCTAAATCCTAAACCCTAAACCCTAATCCCTAAACATTAAAACCTAAACCATAAACAAAACCCAACTCTCTCTCACATTCTCTCAAGCATTTTGTGTTCCCTGCAATTCTCTGGTACATTTGCCACCGATTATGTTCGTATTCTTTCTCTGGTTGATTTGACCCCATCATGATCACTATTTTATTGCTTGTTTGTAATTCTCTGGTGCTTATGTGATTCTCCAGATCATTCAATGAGGTATCGCCTCGCTCAATCGATCTTATCACACCTGGAGCTTTAACCTCGACTAAAGGTATTTTGATTGCATCCGTTAATATGCTCGCTATCAAGTCCTTAAGGATGCTCTTCCGTAAGATCCTTGCTCTAATGCCTCGCTAACTTAATTAGAACCTCTTGGATTGTCGGTCATGTGTTCTCTGTGATGTAGAAATTAGCTAAGCCTTTTGAGTTCTCTTTGGTTGGTAAATTCTCTTTATGATGCCCTACTTTAGATAATATCCAATATTTATTCCATAGCTTAAAGCTTTCGGGAGTCTTCACTATTGGGATGATTGATCCTTGACATATCCTCATTCAGTTATCAAATGATTTATACTATTCTCGAGTCTTTGCACATCACTCCTATTTTGTGTATAATTGTCAAATGTGGCTCTTGAAATGGTCACCTCTCTTTGATGTCAAAGAAGAATCCCTATTGTTCCTTTATGGATTTCCCAACATGAGAATTCACTATGTTACTCACCAAGTTCTATTTCTCTTTTAGCCCTTCAAATTGATCAAGCCATCGCTAGATCTCACCATCTGACGATCTTGGTTGAGATTGACATTACTAAAAGACCCCAAAGAAGTTTGGATTAGCTCGAAAAATTGGATATAAAGTAGAATTTGAAAATTTCCTATCTTTTCTCTCTCACCGTAAGATCCATGGTCATGATCACTCTAAATACTTTGTGTTACACTAACCTTAAAAAAGAATATATCACAGGATAAATACCTCTCTTGAATGGAAACCCAATAAGTTAGCTTATGTGCCTAAATACTCATAATGGAATTCATCCTCCTACACCTACCCCTTTATTACCTATGTGTCTAATGAAAACTTCTCGAGCTTGGTATAAATACTACTATTGAGGTGTGTGCAAAAACTAATGATAACTTACCAAGCACTACTCCTACTTGCAATAATTTGGCTTCTCATGACAAACCTTTGCTTCATTTGAATCTTAATGATAATTTGAATGGAAATCTTATATTGGATCAAAATAATGTTGATCCTTTGGTGTCACCAAAATCTGAATATGCATCATGGCAATGAAAATGTTATTTGTACTATTAATGGTGCAAGAACCTCCTTCTACTCTCAGAGTGATACTTAGCAATCCAAATTTCATTCTAACTCGAATCAAGAAGGAGAAATCACCACTACTAAAACATTGACTGATACTGCTCCTATTCTACCAAAACCAATCCCTTTCTGATGGAGATACTTTGGATTCTGATAGACCCTTCCAAACTGTTATTAAAAAAATCTTATAAAGCCAAAATGACTAATAATAACTTCACTAGAACCACACGTTCTTCTCTAACACCTCACAAATAATTATGTCCTCCTCTCTTCCTTTTTCCATTTTCTTTTTCTACCTTTTCTTTTTTGGATTTTTTATTATGATTAATTTTCTTATTTGGAATATCCGGGGTTGTGGGACACTCCCTGTCCGCAACCATGTTAGGAGCCTCTGTCGCGCTCATAACATCAAACTTCTTGTTATTATTGAGCCTTTCATTAACTCTTCCAAGATTTCCCATGTTGCTAGATCGCTTGGATTTCAAAATTTCTTCTTCAATCTTAATAATAAAATTTGGTGTTTTTGGAATAATTCATCACCATTTCCATCATTGATGATCTTGATCAATTGGTTAATGTCAAAATCTCATTAGGTGAGTTTTGGCTTTTGGTTCCTTTATCTATGCTTCTTGTAATAGAGTAGGAACATCCTTTGGAATCACTTAAGAACCTTAGCCCTCTTAACCTTCCTAGTTGGTTGGGGTGATTTCAACACTATCATTGCTTCAAAGAAGGGGAGGATGTTCTCCTAACCTCCATTCCATGGAAGACTTCTCTAATATGATCCTAGATTGCAATCTGATTGACATTGGTTTTGGGTCTGATTACACGTGGCATAACTCTAGACTTTGGCAGCATCTTGATAGGACCCTCTTTAATTCTCTTTGGATCAATCAATGGCCTCTTACTTCTGTTGAGCATTTGAGCGTAACTTTGTCGATCATGCTCCTCTTTGATCTCTATCAAAACTCCCCTAACCCTTCTACTCCCTCACCTTTTAGATTCCAAAATATGTGGACCCAACATGGATTTCACTAATTGGATGGCCTGTTCACTGGATAATTTTAAAGGCATGATTCGCTTTGGCTTAAGCTCAAGAGACTTAAACAAAACCTCAATTGGTGGAACAAGCATATTTTTAAAAATCTTTTTACCAATCTTAAAGCTATGGAACAAGTAGTTTGTTCCCTTGAAGAGGCCGTCTTAACTGACCCCAGTAAGCTTGATGAGTTGAGCATTGCCAAAGATAATTTGATTAATTACCAAAATATGGAGGAAACCTATTGGCATCAAAAAGTCGCTAGCAAACATATTGCTGATGGCGAAACACAAGGTATTTCATGCTATTTGCAATAAACAAAAGCTTTAAACTCGATTAAGAAAATTAAGAACTCTAATGATGGCTGGATAACGATAACAATGAAATTAAGGAATCATTCATCACTTTCAAAATTTATTAAATTCTAATCCTTCATTAGATATCCCCTCCAACACCCATCTCATCTCTTCTATCATTAGCAATGAGGATAATCATTTACTCACTATGCGTCCCTCGAAAGTGGAGATTAGTAGTACTCTCAATAGCATGAACACTGATTTTGTTGTTGGCCCTGATGGTTTTACGACTCATTTCTTTCAGTATTGTTGGCCTTTTATTAAATCTGATCTTGTTAATACTGTTATTGATTTCTTTGATGGCAGCTCTATTCCCAGATATTTTTCAAGTACTTCTATTGTCCTTATTCCCAAAACCATCAATCCTGAATCTTGGGGTGATTTTAGACCTATTAGTCTTTGCACCTTTTTCCAAAAACTCATTGCTAAATTAATTAATAATAGATTAGTGCCCCTAAAATCATCTCCCCTAACCAAACTGTTTTGTTAAAAATAGAGCCATATCGATAATATTCTTCTCGCTCAAGAGCGGTTCATGA
This sequence comes from Cymbidium sinense, assembly GCA_021442155.1. Lineage (NCBI taxonomy): Eukaryota > Viridiplantae > Streptophyta > Magnoliopsida > Asparagales > Orchidaceae > Cymbidium > Cymbidium sinense. The sequence goes on from CM038218.1 coordinate 104,059,913, forward strand.
CATTGATGTTTCTTCTAAAGGAGGTAATATTCTTTTCAAACTACATCTCTAAAGCCTTTGACAACCTCGGATTTCCTCTTCAAATCTTACATTTGTTTGGTTTCTCGATAATTTTATCGCTTATAAAAAGTTGTCACTAATAGTGCTGGTTTTCTATTATCTTAAATGGTGAGTCCCTTGGTTTCTTTACTTCGAGCCATGGTTTGCGTCAAAGTGACCCTCTTTCTCCTTCTCTTTTTATCATTACTATTGAATATATTTTGAGGAGCCTCAATGATCTTTTCATTAAAAAACCTAACATGGTTTTTAAAACTCATTGTGGTTTCCCTATTTCACATCTTAGCTTAGCTGATGATTTTATAATCTTCAATGCCTCTCTTCAACATGTTAAAACTATTAAGAATCTCTTAAATGATTTTGGCAAAGTTAGTGGTCTCTTCCTTAATGAAAGAAAATGTTGTTTTATTCCCTGTTAAGATTCTACCAATAGACTAATCAAATCTCAATTACTAATTTTAAGCAAAATCAACTTCCCATTAATTATCTTGGGGCTCTTTTAAAGGCCAGAAAAGATCTCATCTTTTTGATGACCTTATTCAGAAAATTTCTAATAAAATTTCGGTTTGGGAATTTCATTTACTCTCTTTTGGTGGTAGGCTTGCCTTGATTAAGAGCACTCTTAATTCCATGCCTTTATATCTCATCCAAACCATTGTGCCAACCATTTCTAGCATCAACAGAATTGAGCGTCTCCTAAATAAATTTTTTGGGGCTCCAATACCTCTTCAAAAAAATGCCTTTGGACCTCTTGGTTTAAAAGTTGTGGCACTTTGTGAAGGTGGTCTTGGTTGTAAATCCATAAAGAAGCTATCAATGCCTTTTCCTATAAACTCGGTGGAATTTTAGAGTAATCATAGTCTTTGGGCTAATTTCATGACTAAATATTGCCGGGTAAGCACCCCTCATTTGTCCCTTTAAAGCGGGTGACTCTCCTGTGGAAAAGACTTTGTTACTCAAATGGGATCAATCCTTAATTTTTTGGGGCATTAACTCTGGGGCTTCTTTCTTTTGGCAAGATAACTGGAGTGGATGTGGATCCATTGATGACTTACTCTCCACCCATTCCACTTCGCTATTAGAGTAAACTCTTTCTAGCATAACAATAAGTGGAACAATAGTAAGCTTGCTGATTTTATCCCTTTTACTTTCTTGAATATGGTTTTCTACTATTCCTATCCTCCAAATAATCAAGATCAGATTCTCTTTAAGCTCTCTCATAATGGTGATTTCAACCTCAAAATGTGTGGCTCCACATTAAAGATACTCATGATTCCTCCTATGTGTTCTCCAAACTTTGGAATAACAATATCCCTACTTCTTATTCTATTCTTACTTGGCATATCTAAAAATTTTATCCTGTTGATTCCTTGTTGTGGGGTAAAGGGTTCCATTTACCCTCTAAATGTCAATGTTGTTTCCATATTGAGAATGTTAATCATGTTTTTTGTTAATGGGGCCATTGCTTCTAAACTTTGGATTTGGTATGATGATCTTTTAACACTTGTCAATTTCAATGGCTCTCTTACTTTATATCAACTTCTTGAAGTCTATTTTGATAATACTATTAAGGTCACATTAAAGTCATCATTGCTATCACTCTTATGGTTCATATGGATGGATCGAAATGATGCAAAACGTGATCCCTATGAACCATTGAGGATTATTCTAGAACTAAAAACAAAATTTGTGACTTGTTTAAAGCCAATCTCATTCATTACAGACAATTCAAAGGTTGTAAATTTGTTAATAAAGGACTTTAACTTTGGGATCAACCTTCTTATCGAAATGACAAGATTGTTTATTGGAAAAACCTCTTGACCATATTATTAAAATTAATATTGATGGCTCTATCTCTCATAATGGCTCACGGTTGGTGGCATTTTCGAACTCTAAGGGTATAGTACTATGTGCTTTTGCTTATCCCCTTATTTCACCTTATCCCATTTCTTGAGCTTATGGCGTCTACAAAGCTCTTGAGATTTGCCTCAAAATGGTGGCTCAATATTTGGATTGAGGTGGATGCTCTTCTACTGATTGATCTTTTGACTTCCACCAAAATGAGCAGCACTGAATTATACTACCTCCTCAAGCAAACTAGAGCTCTTCTTTCCAAACTAAATTTTGACATAACTCATGTTTGGCATGAAGGAAATGCTTGTGCTGACTACCTTGCCAATCTGGGTGCTAGATTCGATGGTATCATCTTCTTTGATCATCTCACTTTACCCAAACACTTGTGTGGGCTGGTTAACTTGGACAATTCTGGGTTTCCTTATCTCAGAACTTAATCTAACCTTTTTGATGTTTACTGTCCATTCATCTTTTAATTGTATGCCTCTTTACTTTATGGCTTTTTGTTCCTTTTTAGGTCTTTTGTGGATGTTTCACACGGATATTATTTGCTGTCTTGATCTATGTGCCATGATTTGGTGTTTTAATAGCTTCTTCTTTATTTGGAGGCTCCTTGCTTTTGGCATTTACACAAAGAGTCATTGTTGAGATATATATTGCATTAATACCACATTGGAATTTTGTTGAGCTACGTGTCAGCTGCTATTGGTTTTATAACAATCATTGATGGATGGAGATATTTATCATGATGGGTTTAGCTACTGCCATTAGTTTTTGCAACTGGCTATTTCTCAAAGATATTATTGCTTGGAGCATCTTAGTTACCTATGTTATTTCTATGCATTATATTAGTGTTCATTACACTGGTTGCAATATTTATTTTGAAGATTTACTATTAGGTTGTTGGATTTTAGATAATGATTGGTGGGCGGCTTTTAAAATCTTGTCTCCCATTAGATCACAGCTCTTCTTGATATTCTCTTTGTCTCGACTTTGGTGATGTTTTCCTTTTATTTAGGAGTTATCTTTTATTTTATTTTTTGAAGAGGTTTTGGTTTTTGTTTTATTCTATGCTTCATAGCCTTACCTTCACATCCAGATAATAGATGCAACATCCATTAAAACTCTTTCTCTCGATTTGGAATTATTTCATTTCCAATATTCTCGATGTGGTCTAGCTCTTGGTCTATTCTTTGTGCTCCTTTGCTCTTTGTGGCTTATCCTATGTTTGGTGTTTATTAACTTCCACTTTTATGATTTCTCACGAGGATGATATTTCTCTGCTAACCTACTCTTTTTTTTTCTGAGGATCTCATTGATGAGACTCTTTTTTTGAACCCTATTATTGCTCTGTTGATACTTTTTATTGGCTTACCCGTTTTATCATTGTAGTGTTGTTTTAGCTATATTTGTTGGTTCTTCTTGTCTACAGCTAATTGTTTTTAATCTATGCTATTGGATTTTAGGCTATTCTACATTGTCTGTTGGATCATCCGCCTTTTATATAATGTTTGTGCTACAATTGGGATGATGTTGTTCATCTCGATTGTTGTGATCATATCTGTTGTTGTCTCTATTCCCATCTTTATTAGGTTTTGTGCGGTCATATACACTTTATCTCTTGATTGGTATTTGACGATTCTTTTGCCTTTTCTTTATCTTGCTCTCTTGGTTGTTTGTTGATGGATTATCGATTTTTGGTTACAATCTTCTTTGGAGTTGTCTTTGAATATATTTATTTGGTGTTGTTTTTGGGTGGTTATAGTATATTTCTGTGTTTTTCTTTGCCTTGAAACCTTAATTGTTTATTATATGCATATCATGAATTCATTGGTACTTTATCTATTATATTTTCTCCATCTTCTTTGTGAAACTTGTATCTTGCAATGTTTATCACGGATGGGTGGCTTTATGGCAAGCTATTTGGTTTTGTTCTCTATTTGGTTGTTTCTTGTCTTGGATATTTGCTATCTTGGTTTTCCACCTCTATGTTGGCTCCATCACTTGGTTTGTAGGACTTGGTCTATGTTATTTAGTTGTTTTGACATTGTTGATGGTTTTGGTGATTGCTGATTCTTGCCTTGATACCTATTTTTATGCTCTATCTACTTGGTTGTCTATGGCAATGTCTTATGATGGAGAGGTTTTATGGCCAACTTTATCCCTTCTATCTTGGATGTTATTGTCTTAAGTGTTCTTTGTCTTGGGATTTTTGCCTTGGTTATCTCTGCTTGCTTTTTTCTAATATTGATATTCATTTGAATCCATTTTTGATTTTCTTGGTGGGTTCCAATGTTGCATTAACTTCTTTCTTGTTGGGTTGGCTTCTAATGTCTATTTATATGCGCTTTTCATCTCCGATTATTTTAATCTACATTATCTGATTGTCTATTCCCATCTTTGGTTAGGTTTGTGCGATGCATTGTCTTGTATCTTGATTGGGTACTTATGGATTCTTTGCCTTTTCTTTGTCTTGCTCTCTTATTTGTTTGTTGATTTGGATTATCCAATTTTTGGTTACGAATGCTATTTGGAGTTGTAACTCTTTGTATTTATTTGGTGTTGTTTTGGTTATTCTGGTCTATTTCTTGTTCTATGTTGCCTTCCTTTTGCTTTCCCAATTACGATATGGATATTAATAGGACTTGAGTTGCCTCCTCTCTTTCTGTGGAGGCTTATATCTTTCTTTTTCTCTTCTTGGATATGACTTTTCATGAGGTTATGGAAATGATGGCTCATGATCATATGTTTATGCATTCTCGTCGTGATTATATTGATGATACTTTTCTTGAATGGGACACCTTATCCTTGACTCTTTGTAATTTCCTCTCTATATTAGATATGGTTTTATTTAGGTTTTGCTAATAAACTCACAAGATTTTCAACTATTATCTCCTCACGTTTGTTTCTATGATGGGCGTGATGATCTCACTTTCTTTTGGTTTGGTAGTAGCTCTTGTGATGTAACCCTTATGAAGTTTGGATGCTCTTATTTTCTCCCCAACTTATTGTGGTGAATTTCTCTATCTCAATTCCTTACTATCATTCTCAGTTATGTTGTTTTCATTTATCCTTTTGTCTATATTACCTTAAGCTGTTCTAATCTCTTTCTTATTACAATTTTGTAGGTGATTCTTCTCTCTTATCCTCTTCTTAGTTTGCTCCATATTGTCATGCATTCTCATCCTCCAGCATTGGCCCTAATCTTCTTTTGGCTTATTATGTTAATCAACTTGTATCTTTTGATTGCTTTAATGTTTTCTTTTGCTTTTGGATGTACTTAGATGGGGATTACTCCTTTGTAGCTCTTTGAGCGGTAGTTTTTGGAGTTTATCCCCTTTAAGGACCTTCTAACCCTTTTTTTGTGGCAATAAAATACCCCTACATGGGGTTTCCCTAAAAAAAAAATCCTAAACCATAAATCATAAAAACTTAAACCCTAAACCCTAAATCCTACACCCTAAACCTAAACTAAACCACTAAACCCTAAAACCCTAAACTTTAAACCCAAAAACTAAACCTAAACTAAATAAAACCTAATGATAAAATAAATAAATAAGCTAAACTTAAATAAAATATAAAATAAAATAAAATAAAATAATCCTAAACCAAATAAAAAATAAAATAAAATAAACTAAATAAAAATAAAAAAACCTAAATATGAAAAATAAAATAAACCTGAATAAAACCTAAATGATAAACTAAATGTGAAATAAAATAAAAAAAAAATAAAATTATAAAAAAACTAAATAAAATCTAACCTAAAAAATAAACCTAAAATAAAAAAATATATCTGAACCCTAAATGAAAATAAAACTAAACCTAAATAAAATAATAAAATAAATAAATAAACTAAACCTAAACTAAATAAAATAAAATACTAAAATAAATTTGAACCTAAACTAAAATAAACCAATAAATGTAAATAAAACCTAAACCTAAACTTAAAAAAAAAATAAAACCTAAACCTAAACTAAAATAAAATAAAACCTAAACTTAATAAATAAATTGAAAATAAAACTAATAAAAATAAGCATAAACTAAAACCTAAAAAAAATAAACTAAAAATAAAATACCTAAACAAAATAAATAAACCTAAAATAAATGTTAAACTAAAATAAAATAAAAATAAAGATAAATAAAATAAAGTAATTATAATAAATAAAATAAACTAAATAAACTAAACCTAATTTTGTTATAAAAATATAAAGATAACAAAATAAAACCTAAACCTAAAATAACATTAAAACTAACCCTACACCCTAAAAATAAATCAAACCTAAACCTAAACCATGAATCATAAACCCTAAAACCCCAAACCCTAAACCCTAAAACCTAACACTAAACCCACCCTAAACCACAACCCAAACCCTAAACCTAAATCAACTAAATAAATTAAAATAAACTAAACTAAACTAATAAACTTAATCCTAAAGCTAAACATAAACTCTAAGAATGAACCCGATAGAACATCATCATCAAAGGCTCAATCTAGATCTGGTGGAGGTGAAGGTGAAAAATGGTTATCATGATGGTGAATAATGGATATGGAGGTTGTAGTCAGAGCAGTGGTGGTTATGGAGGTGGGAGTTGCGATGAAGGATATAGTCATGGTGGTGGCGGAGGAAGAGATCGAGGATATGATGGTAGATCCCCTGAGGTCGAGGTGGTTGATAGGAGAAATGAAGAATGGTTCATCAATCTGCATATGGAACTATCTTTATAGTAGAGATGGTTTTATTTATCTAGGGTTTTTTACTCTATCGTGATCATTTTTTATCTATGGTGTCTTAGAAACTTGGTGTGTTACATGGTTGATGAAATCAAAAGAAGAAATGTTGAATCAATTTGTTCTCATAAAAATAATCCAAAACCTAAAACCCAAAATAAAACTTAAACCCTAAACTACCTAAACCCTAAAATACAAAACCTAAACCCTACACAAACTCTAAACTAAAATAAAAAAATAAAAAAATAAAACCTAAAAATAAATCCCTAACTAAAATACAACTAAACTAAAATAAAAAACTAAAAACCTAAAACCACAAACCTAAACTAAATAAAACCTAAAAATAAAATAAACAAATAAAATAAACTTAAATAAAATAAAATAATAAAATTAATTAAAAACCAAAACTAAAACCTAAACCTAAAAATAAATTAAAATAAGAAATAAAAACTAAACTAAAATAGAATAAATAAAAACCTAAAATAAACTAAAAAAATAAAATAAACAAAAAAAAAAAAAAAAACCTAAATAAAATAAAAAAAATAAAAATAAAATAAATCAAACTAAAATAAAATAAAAATAAAAACTAATTAAAACCTAAAACCAAAAATAAACCTAAAATAAAATAAAAATAAAACCTAAACTAAAAAAAAAAAACCTAAACCTAAATTAAACTAAAATAAATAAAACCTAAAATAAACATAACTAAACTAAATAAAACTAAATAAAATAAAATAAAATAAAAATATAAACCTAAACTAAAAAAAATAAAACTAAAATAAAATTAAAAATAAAATTAAAATCTAAAACCTAAATAATATAAAATAAAACCTAAACTAAACCTAAAATAAAAATTAAAATATCCTAAAAATAAAATAAAAATAAACTAACTAAAAAATAAACATAAACCTAACTAAACCTAAAAATAAATTAAATAAACCTAAACTAAAATAAATAAACCTAAATGAAATAAACTTAATAAAACTAAAAGTAAAATAAATGAAAATAAAATTTAAAATAAACTAAAATATATTAAAATAAACCAAATAAACTAAAGAACCTAAACATGGGTTTATGTAATTTAAAAATAAACCTAAACTAAACCTAAACCACCTAAACTAAAATTTAAAAAAACACTAAACTCTAAAAAACCCTAAATTAAACCTAACCTAATATAACTACCAACCCAAACTACCACCCAAACCCTAAAATAAAAATAAAATAACTCCTTATACCCAAAGTAACTTAACTACATTGGGCCTGCTACACTCTTTAATCCTAAATCCTAACCCTAGGCCCTGATCCTAAACCCTAAACCCTGTAAAACCTATCATAGTACTAAATAAACTTACTTTATAATTTAAAATAACCCAAACCCTAAACCTACTGACTAAACCCCACACCCCTAAACCTAAACTCCCTAAACCCTCCTCCCTCCTAAACCCAAACCCACAAGAACAAACCTAATATCCTAAAGCTAAACCCAAATATCAAAACTAAATAAATCCTAAAAAATCTTAAACCCATAAACCTAAACCCAAAACCTAAACATAAACCTAAAGCAACTAAATAAATTAAAAAATTAACCTAAGCCTTAAAACTAATAAACTAAACCCTAAGAATAAAATAATAAACATCAATCAACCTTAAGATCTAGTGGTGGATGCGAAGGCATAGTCAACAATTATTGTAGTGGCGGTGGGGATCTAGAGGTGCTAGTGTATATGGAGGTGGTTGTGTGAGCATAATGGTGGGATAGGTTACAGGTTGTGGTGGTGGCAGGAGAGATCATGGATATGATGGTGGATCCAACTACTCAAGAGGTCGATGTGGTTTTGATGGAAATTAGAGAAACTAAAGAATAATTGATCTGATATGCTACTTCTAGAATTGTGTCTTTATAGTAGAGATGGTTCTAGTTATCTAAGGTTTTTGATTTGCTCTATATGTGCTCATTCTTGATCTATATGTCTCTTATGTCTTACAAAACATGGTGTGTTAATTAATTGATAAAATCAAAAAGAAGAAACGTTGAATCTGAATTTATTCTCTGTTAAAAAAATACCAAAAATTAACCCTAAACTTAAACCTAAACCCTAAACATAAAACCTAAACCTAAACCTAAACTAACCTAAACTAAACCTAAACCTACTACACTAAACTAAACCATAAAATCCTAAAACTCCTAAACCCTAAACCCTAAACCCAAAACCCTAACCCTAAACCTAAACACTAAAGCATAAATAAACCTAAACACTAAACCCTTGCCTAAAGTAAAGTAAAAAATAAACCTAAACCCACAAAACCTAAGAAAACTAAACCTAAACCTAAATTCCAGTAAGCGTGAGACATCACTCACGTTGACTAAGCCCCCTTTTACAGCCAAACCCCACTTCTGCCATTGACCTCATCTGGCGATTCTTTTCACCTCTCATTTGGCATTTTGGTGCTACTTGGATTGTTTGGTGTGATTCTCCTGGATTCTTTTGAATCATTGGCCAGACTTTCATATTTTACTTGGAGTGATGTCATGGCTGGTGTCTTCCGATGATTCTGAGTGGCCGGATCAATGGATCTTAGTAGGGCATCAACTACCTTGGCTTCGTCTACTTTGAAATCATTTAAAGACGTCCTCTCTAGTTAGGATAGCTGTTCAGGTGAGTCCCTAGAACTTATTTCGACTTCTTTTTTCTTATGGTTATGTGCTCTAATCTAATTATGGAAAAGCTTGCTAAGCTATTTGAATTCACTTTAGTTGGAAAGTTTACTCTTTGTAGGCTAAATCTAGAAAACATTCGCTCTTTCTTTTATAGTCTGAAACTTTCAAGTGCTTTTCTGATTTGTTTAATTAATCCCCACCACATTTTGATTCAGTTAACAAATGATTTAGATTACTCGCATATTGTTGCTCAATGTTCTTATTTTGTTTTCAATTGCCAAATGAAGTTGTTGAAATGGACTCCACTATTTGATATTAGGAAAGAGTCCTCAAACATTATGGTTTGGATTTCTCTCTCCAATATGCGAATTTATTTTATTAATCATCAGTTCTTTTTTACTGTAGGTGCTTTATCTGGTCGGCCATTGCAAATTGATCAGGCAACGATTATGAAATCTTGACATTCTATTCCTAGAATCCTTATCGAATTGGACATTACCCATAAACACCTCAAAGAAATTTGATTGGGATTTGAAAATTATGGTTATATGCTGAAAGTTGACTTTGAAAATTTTCCTATCTTTTATTCTCATTGTAAAATCCATGGGCATGTTAATTTTGAATGTTTCTTTCTGCATGCTCACGTAAAAAAGAAAATTTTGCTAAGGAAACTATTGTTCCTAACCCTAGGCCGACCACTATTAAATATCAAAAAGTTAATTCAAAAAAGGATTCATTGAAAGTTCCAAATAAGGCTATTTTACCTCTTATTTCTTTTATGCAATTGAAGGTTTCTAATGTGGAAAATAATAATTTCTCTGAACTTTTGAATGATAATTTTTTCCTCTGAGTCGATCCTCACATCCTTACCAATTTTGATTGGTGAAAATGAAGCTTTAATTGAAAATATTAATGATGATATCAATGTTTTGCATCATTTGAATTCAATGGACAATATGGCTTTGGTTTCTCATGATATTCAATTTTAAAAACCTGACTTCACTTTAGTTCAAGATGATTTAAATCCTCAAAAAGATTTGGTTTTGTCTAATAATTTGGGTATCAAAGATAAAGGGCTAAAATGTTCACACTTGCCTTCTTAATAAATCTGTTTCGGCTCCCTCACTTGCTATACCCAATGCTCATTTTCCTTTAATGAATTCTAATGGCTTGGAAGAAGGAGAACTCACTTCTATACAAAAGACTTCCCCTAAATATATGACTAATGTTGCTAAATCCTTCTCGATGATGATTCTATGGGAAAAAGAAATGGTTTCCAAACTTATCATGCTAAAAAGAAAACAAATGTTAAAAAATTCCCTCCCAAATTGTCCAAAAACACTAGATCTACTATAACCTCCCTCTCCTCCCTAAATTAACCTTTTCTTAACCCCTTTTTATTTCCTTATGTTTAATTTTCTTATTTAGAATGTTAGAGGGATTGGTACCCCTCTCTATTTGTAACCATATTAGAAACTTTTATCGTATTGATAATATTTCTTTACTTATTATTTTGGAGCCTTTTATTCATGCAAACAAAATTAACCATGTTGATATAATAAGTTTCAATAAATTTTTCTAATGTTAGTAATAAAACTTAGTGTTTTTTGAATAATTTTGTGGAGGTTTCTATTCCTGATGATTTCCAACAAGTTGTCAATGCTCCAATATCTTATGGTGATTATTTTGCATTGGGCTCTTTTGTCTATGCATCTTGTAATATATCCGTAGAAATCTTCGGGAAAATTTAAGGAATTTGGCTACCTCTAATAAATGTTGGTTTGTTGGTGGGGATTTCAACACTATTTTATTCTCTTCTAAATGAAGTGGTTGCTCTCTTAATATTCATTCCATGGAAGAATTTTCCAATATGATCCATCATTGTAATTTGATTGATATTGGCTTTAAGGGTTCAAATTTTACTTAGCAAAACTCTATACTTTGGCAAAGAATGGACCAGATTCTTTTTAATACTCATTGAAACTCAATGGCTTATTACTTCTATCGATCATTTAAGCGTAACCTATTAGATCATGCTCTTTTTTGGTTTATATTAAAGATAACTCTAAAAGATTAAAAAATTTCTCTCATTTTAGATTTCAACATGTGGATTCAACATATTGATTTCCTTAATGCCATGGCTAACAATTGGAAAGCTCCTTACATCCTAACAACTGACATGGGATGATTGGTTTAAGCTTAAAAGACTTAAACAAAATCTAGGGTTGGTGGAACAAGCATTATTTTAAAAACCATTTTGCTAATATCAAAGAAATGGAAAAATTGGTTTGTGATCTTGAAGTCTCTATTAGGTCTAATCTTACTAAGATTAAGGGCTTGAATGGGGTGAAAGATAAACTTATTAATTTTCAAAATATGGAAGAGGCTTATTGGCACCAAAAAGCTACTAGCAAACATATTATGGATGGTGATAGAAATACTAGATATTTCCATGCTTTAGTTAATAGAAAGAGAGCTTTAAATAATATTCAAAAAATTAATGATCACAATGGAGAATGGATTACTGAGAATAATGATATTATGGATTCGATCATTAATTGCTTTAGAAACTTAATAAGAGTTGCTCTTATGAAGATATCTCTAAATTTCACTTGATTCCTTCTATTATAACCAATAATGACAATGATTTGCTTACTATTATACCTAATGAAGAAGATATTTTAAAGTTCTTAATAGCATGAACATAGATTTTGTTACTGGTAAGGAGGGTTTCACTACCTAATCTTTTTCAAAAATGCTGGTCTATTATTAAAAATGATTTGGTTGAGGCAATGGCTGATTTTTCTAATGGTAATCCTTTTCCTATATATTTTTCTAGCACTTTTATTGTTCTCATACCTAAGAAAGATAATCCAGACTATTGGAGGGATTTTAGACCTATTAGTCTTTGTACCTTCTTCAATAAGCTGATTTCCAAATTTCTAACCAACAGACTCAATCCTTTGCTTCATAGGATTATCTCTCTAAACCAAATTGGTTTTGTTAGAGATAGATCTATTTCTGATAATATTATGCTTGCTCACCATTTAATTCATGATTTATATGCTAAGACTAGAGGTGGCAACATTCTGTTCAAATTAGATATTACCAAAGCTTTTGACAGTATATCTTGGGATTTCCTTATCCATATTCTAATTTATTTGGGTTTACTAATAAATTTATCTTCTTTAAAAAAATTGTATTAAAAATGCCTGGTTTTCTATTTTGCTTAATGGGGATGCCTTGGGCTTTTTTCCTTCTTCCCATGGCCAAAGACAAGGGGATCCTATATCCCGTGCATTATTTATTATTATTGATGAGTACTTATCTAGGAGCATCAAAGATCTATTCTTAAACAATCCTAGAATGTATTATAGAACTCTTGGTGGTCATCCTATTTCTCATTTAAGCTTTGAAGATGATTTCATTATTTTTTGCAATAATTCTATTCATCAAATCAAGAATCTCAAGATTTTTTTAAATAAATTTGGTAGAGAAAGTGGTCTATCTATCAATGATAACAAAAGTTATTTTATTACTTCTTCAAGCATCAACAATAATAAAATTAATCAAATCCAACATATGACTAACTTTAAACATCAACACCTTCCTCTTTAGTTCTGGGTGCTCCTCTTTTAAAGGTCCAAAATGATCCCATTTTTTGATGAGTTAATTCAAAAGTTGTAAATAAAATTTTATTTGGGAATTTCATTTACTTTCCTTTGGTGGCAGCTCACTATTCTTAAAAGCACTCTCAATTCAATGCCCTTTTTTTGATTCAAACTATTATCCCCACTAATGCTACTCTTATCGAATTGATCGCTTGCTTAATAAATATTTTTGTGGATCCAATAATTCTACAAAAGAATGCATTGGACTTCCTAGTGTAAATTTTTTTGGTCCCTTGGGTGAAGGTGGTCTCGCTGAAACCAATGTGAAGCTATTATTGCCTTCTGTCATAAGCTCAAGTGGAATTTTAGATAGAATGGTAGCCTTTGGGCTAATTTTATGATGAAAAAAAATTGTCAAGGTAAACACCCTCTTATTTGTGCTTATAAAGTTGGTGACTCTCCAGTTTGGAAATGGCTTTGCTCCATTAAATGGGTAGTTGAACCTTAATATCTTGGGGTATTCATTCGTTCTTCTCTCGCTTGGAAAGATAATTGGATTGGCAATGGCTCTATTCCATTTTAATTACCCACTCTGCAAGAATCAAAGTTAACTCTTTCTAGCATAATAACACTTGGAATGAAAATAAACTAGAGAATTATATATATAAATAAAAATAAAATAAAATAAAATAAATAAAAAATAAACTAAATAAATTAAATAAACCTAAACCTACCAGTTTACTTAATTTAAAAAAAACCCTAAATCCTAAACCTTCAACCCTAAACCTTAAAAAACCCTAAATCAGACCTAAACCCTAAACCCTAAACCCTAAACCCTAACCCTAAACCATAACCCTAAACCATAAACCCTAAATAAAATAAACCTAAAATAAAATAAATATAAACCCAAATAATTAACCTAAAAAATATAAAAAATAAAACCTAAATCTTAAACTAAAAAAAAACCTAAACCTAAAATAAAAATAAAATAAACCTAAATCTAAACTAAAATAAGCTAAACTAAAATAAATAAAACCTACACCTAAACCTAAAATAAACCAAACCTAAACTTTAAACTAAATAAAATAAAATAAAATAAAAATAAACTAAATCCTAAACTAAAAAAATAAAACTAAAATATAAACCTAAAATAAAAATGTAAAACCTAAACCTAAAAAAATAAAATAAAAATTAAACTAAACTATAAAATAAACATAAACCTAAACCTAATCCTAAAAATAAACTATAATAAAATTCCAAAACTAAAATAAATAAACTAAACTAAATAAAATACAATATAAACTTAAATAAAAATATAAAATAAACTAAATAAACCTAAACTTATCGGTTTACTTAATTTAAAAAAAACCTAAACCCTAAACATTAAATCCTAAACCTTAAACCCTAAACCCTAAACTAAAAAATTAAATAAAATAAAAACTAAATAAAAACTTAAAACTATAAAAAAAACCTAAAAATAGAACCTAAAATTAAATAAAAAATATAAACCCTAAACTAAACAAAATCCTAAACCAAAAATAGAAATCAAATAAATAAAATAAAATTAACCTAATCCTAAAATAAATAAACTAAACTAAATAAATAAAACCTACACCTAAAGATAAAATAAACTAAACCTAAACTTTAAACTAAATGAAATAAAATAAACTAAAAAAAACTTAAATATAAACTAAAAAATAAAACCTAAAAATAAACCTAAAATATAAATCCTAAACCTAAACCAAAAAAAATATAATAAAAACCTCAATCTAAAACTACAAATTAAAATAAAACCTAAACAAAGAAAATAAAATAAAAATAAAACTAAACTAAAAAATAAACATAGACCTAAACCTAAACCTAAAAAATAAAATAAAAATAAATAAACTAAAACTTAAACTTAAACCCAAAACAATAAAAAATAAAAAACTAAATTAAATAAAATCCTAAACTAAAATAAATAATAAAATAAACCTAAAAGTGGAAAAACCTAAATAAAATAAAATCTAAGGGAATAATAAAAATAAAATAAACCAAAAATAAAATAAAAATACCTAAACTTAAAAAAATAGAATAAAAATCTAAACCTAAACCTAAAAAAAAAAAGAAAATCCTAAACATACAAAATAAAATAAATATAAAACTAAACTAGAAAATAAACATAAACCTAAACCTAAACCTATAAAGTAAACTAAAATAAAAAACTTAAACTAAAATAAACAAATCTAAAATTAATAAACTAAACTAAATAAAATTGAAAAATAAACCTAATAAAAATAAAAAATAAAATAAAGTAAAATAAATAAATAATAAACTAAATAAACCTAAACCTACCAGTTTACATAATTTAAAAAAAAAAACCCTAAACCCTAATCTCTAAAATAAACCTGAAACCCTAAACTTACAATCTTAAACCCTAAATTAACCCTAAACCCTAAACCCTGAAATAAATTAAACCTAAAATAAATAAATTATGAGCTAAATAAAATTCTAAACCTAAAGAATAAAACTAAAAATAAAGCATAAAAATAAATTAAAAATAAAACCTAAACCCTAAACCCTAAACTAAAAAAACCTAAACCTAAAATGAAAATAAAATAAACTTAAACCTAAACTAAAATAAACTAAACTAAAAAATATATAAAACTTACACCTAAACCTAAACTAAATAAATAAAATGAACTAAACATCAACCTAAACATAAACTAAACAATAATACCTAAAAATAAACCTAAAATACAAACCTAAAACCTAAACCTAAAAAAATAAAATATAAATATAAACCTAAACATAAAAATTAAAAATAAATCCTAAAACTAAAAAATAAAATAAAATTAAAACTAAACTAAAAAATAAACATAAACCTAAACCTAAACCTAAAAAATAAACTAAAATAAAAAACCTAAACTAAAATAAATAAACATAAAATAAATAAAGTAAAATAAATAATTATAAAATTTAAACCTAAATAAAAAGATAAATAAACTAAATAAACCTAAACCTACCAGTTTACCTAACTTTAAAAAAGAATCATAAACCATAAACCCTAAACCCTATACACTAATTCGTAAACCCTAAACCCTAAAACTAAAATAAAATAAAATAAAAACTTAAACCTAAAAATAAAACCTAAAAGTAAATAAAAAATAAAACATAAACCCTAAACTAAAAAAAACCTAAACCTAAAATAAAAATACAACAACAATAACAAAACAACAACAAGCCTTTATCCCACTAAGTGGGGTCAGCTACATGAATCCTTCGTCTCCATTGTGTCATTATGTTTCAAATTCTCATTTAATTCAAGTATACTAAGGTCTTTTTTTATACATCTTAACCAAGTCTTTTTAGGCCTACCTCTACCTTTCTTAACATAAGGAAAATCTAATGCATCTACTCTCCTAATCAGGTCATTGGACGGCCGATGCTTTATGTGGCCAAACCATCTAAGGCAACTCTCTCTAATCTTATCTATCACTGGAGCTACTCCAACTTTTTCCTGAACTTACTCATTTCACATTTTATCTCTAAGAGTAAAGCCGCTCATCCACCTAAGCATCCTCATCTTTGTAACACTTAACTTAGTCTTATGCTTCTCTTTTATTGGCCAACATTCTGCACCATAAGTCATTGCAGGTCTTACCACCATCTTATAAAAATTTCCCTTTAGTTTAAGTAGAACTTTTCTATAACACAATAGGACAGGTGGAGTTTAAAACCCTAAACCTTAAACCCTAAATCCTAAACCCTAAACCCTAAACCCTTAAACCTACAACCCTAAACCGTAAACCCTAAACCCCAAAAACTAAACATTAAAACCTAAACCCTAAAAACCTAAAAACATAAACTTAAACTAAATAAAACCTAAAAATAAAATAAATTAAAAAACCTAAACTTAAATAAAATAATAAAAATAAAATAATAAAAATAAAAACTTAAATTAACACCTATACCTAAACAAAAACCTATACCTAAACTTAAACGTAAAAATAAAATAAAATAAAATAAACCTAAACTAAACTAAAAAAATAAAATAAACCAAAAAATAAAAAACCTAATAAAATAAAATAAAAAACCTAAATTTAAACCTAAAAATAAAAAATAAAACCTAAACCTATAAAATAAAATAAAAATAAAACTAAATAAAAAAATAAACATAAACCTAAGCCTAAGATAAATAAACCTAAACTAAAATAAAAAACCTAAAATAAATAAAAAACTTAAACTAAAATAAATAAACTTAACTAAATAAAAATAAAAAAATAAACCTAAATAAAAAGAAAAATTAAAATAAGCTGAAATAAATTAAAAAATAAATTAAGCATTCCTAAACCAACCTGTTTACTTAATTTTTTTTAAAAAAATCCTAAACTTTAAACAATAAACCTACAACCCTAAACCTACAACCTAAAACCTACAACCCTAAACTCTAAACCCTAAACCCTAGAGCCTAAACCCTAAAAAACCCTAAACCCTAAACCATAAACCTTAAACTAACCCTAAACCCTAAACCCTAAACCCTAAACCCTAACCAAAACCCTACACCCTAAACCTAAACCTTAAACTAACTCTAAATCCTAAACCATAAACTCTAAACATAAAAACACAAAACCCTAAACCCTAAACTAACCCTAAACCCTATAGCCTAAACAATAAACCGTAAACCCTAAATCACAAACCCTCAATCCTAAACCCTAAATTCTAAACCCCAAACACTAAACCCTTAACCCTAAAAATCTAAAACCATAAACCTAAACTAAATAAAACCTAAAAATAAAATAAATAAAACCTAAACCTAAATAAAATAATAAAATAAAATAAAATAAACCAAAACTAAAACCTAAACCTAAACATAAACCTACACCTAAACCTAAACATAAAAATAAGATAAAATAAAAATAAAACTAAACTAAAATAAAATAAATAAAAACCTAAACTAAACTATAAAAAATAAAAAATAAAATACCTAAATAAAATAAAAACTACACATAAAATATAAATAAAATAAACCTAAAGTAAATAAAATAAAAACTAAATAAATACCTAAACCTAAAAATAAATAAAAAACAAAACCTAAACCCTAAACTAAAAAAAAAAACCAAAACCTAAATTAAACAAAAAATAATAAATCTAAACCTAAACAAAAATAAATAAAACCTTAACCTAAACCTAAAATAAACTAAACCTAAACCCTAAAGTAAATAAAATATAATAAAATAAAAAAATAAACCTAAACATAAACTAAAAAATAAAACAAATAAATAAACCTAAAATAAAAACCTAAAACCAAAACCAAAACCTAAACCTAAAAATAAAAAATAAAACTTAAACCTAAAAAATACAATAAAAATAAAACTAAACAAAAATAAATAGAAACCTAAACCTTAAATTAAAAAGTAAAATAAAATAAAAAACCTAAACTAAAATAAATAAACCTAAAATAAATAAACTAAACTAAATAAATAAAATAAAATAAACTTAAATAAATAAAAAATAAACTAAATAAACTTAAACCTACTAGTTTACTTAATTTTTTTAAAAAAAAAACCTTTAATCCTAAATTTTGAACCCTAAACCCTAAACCCTAAAACCCTTAAGACCTAAACCCTAAACCCTAAAATCTAAAATCCTAAACCCTAAACCCTAATCCCTAAACCCTAAACCTTAAACCCTAAAACCTAATGCCTAAACCCTAAACCCTAAAACCCCAAAACACTAAACCCTAAATCCTAAGACCTACAACTCCAAACTTTAAACCTTAAACCCCAAACCCTAAAATAACCCTAAACCCAAAACCTTGAATAAAGATGTCATTAAGTAGATCTAAAGAATGACCTAATCCTAACATAGTTGTAGCTAAAGAAAATGTCTTCAATATACTTTCCTTGACTATTAGATTTGAATACCCTAAACCTAACCCTAAATCATTATATAATATATATTATAATATAATGTAGCATCATATATTTGAGCACGTAGTGATGCTTTTGGATGTTATAAGATGTTTTGAAATGTTTTAGTATATTATGGTATTAATAGTCCATATTAATATAAATAAAAAAAAATATTAATTTAATAAATCGATGTTGAAATTTGTTAAATTTGAAGTGGAATTAGGTTAAAAAGGCTATGCCAATTATTGTCCAAAAGTAAGATTGTATTCAAAGATACCAAATGCAACATCTTGACTTCTAACTAAAAGGCAAGTTTGTTTTGCACCCAATTGACTCTAAAGTGTGCACTGTTATCGGTACTACCATCAAAGATCTTGAAGGATGGTGGCACAAAATCTTAACTAAAATAATAACTAAATAAAAATTTAAACCTAAAAAATAAACTTAAAAATAAATAAAAAATAAAACCTAAACCCTAAACTAAAAAAAACCCTAAACCTAAAATAAACAAAATACAATAAACATAAACCTAAACTAAAATAAATAAAACCTAAACCAAAACCTAAAATAAACTAAATCTATACCCTAAACTAAATAAAATAAGATAAACTAAAAATAAACCTAAGCCTAAACCAAAAAAAACCTAAAAATAAACCTAAACATAAAAAAATAAAATAAAAAACCAAACATAAACCTAAAAATAAAAAATAAAATCTAAACCTAAAAAATAAACTAAAAATAAAACTAAACTAAAAAAAAATAAACATAAACCTAAATCTAAACCTAAAAAATAAACTAAAATAAAAAAAAATATAAATAAAAATAAAAAATAAACTTAAATAAAATTAAATAATAAAATAAACTAAAATAAATAATAAATAAATGAAATAAACTAAATAAACCTAAACCCACTAGTAACATAATTTAAAAAAAAAACCCCCTAAACCCTAAACCATAAATCCTAAACCTTAAACTCCAAAACCTAAACTTGCAACCCTAAACCCTAAACCCTAACCCTAACCCTGAACCCTAAACCATAAACCCTAAACCCTAAAACCCTAAACCCTAAACTAACCCTAAACCCTAAACCCAAAGTCCTAAAACCTAAAACCCTAAACCCTAAAGCCTAAAGCCTAAAGCCTAAACCCTAAAATAATCCTAAACCTTAACCCTAAACCTAAACATAAAAAAAATAAATCAGAATAAACTAAAAATAAACCTAAACCTAAACTAAAAAATAAAACCTCAAAATAAACCTAAAACCTAAACCTAAAGAAATAAAATAAAAACCTAAACCTAATCCTAAGAAAAATAATAAAACCTAAACCTAAAAATTAAAATGAAAACAAATAAACTAAAAAATAAACCTCAACCTAAAAAATAAACCAAAAATAAAAAAAACCTAAACTAAAATAAATAAACTAAAAATAAATAAACTATTCTAAATAAAATAAAATAAAGCTAAATCAAAATAAAAAATAAAATAAACTTTAATAAAAAAATAAACTAAATAAACCTGAACCTATCTGTTTTCTTAATTTGAAAAAAATTAAAAAATTAAAAAACCCTAACCCTAAACCTTAAACCCTAAAACTAACCCTAACCCCTAGACTCTAAACCATAAACCTACAACCCTAAACCTTAAACCATAAACCCTAAACCCTAAACCCTAAACCCTAAACCATAAACCATAAACCCTAAAACCTAGAACCCTTAACCCTAAACCCTAAACTCTAAACCCCAAACCCTAAACCTTAAACCCGAAACAACAACCCCTAAACCATAAACCTAAACCTAAACTAAATAAAACCTAAAATAAAATAAATAAATAAACATGAACCTAAATAAAATATATAAAATAAAATAAAATAAAAACCTAAACTAAAACCTAAACCTAAATATATATTAAAATAAAAAAAAAAACTAAACTAAAGTAAAATAGATAAAAACCTAAACTAAACTAAAAAAAAAACTAAACCTAAAAATAAAAAACAAAATAAAATAAAAACTAAATGTCAAATAAAAAAAATAATCTTAAAATAAAATAAAATGGATACTATCACCAAAGCAAATAACCTAGGGTTGTTTCTGTGCAATGGAAAAGAAGGCATACAGACTTACATCTTCTAAAGCAGAACAATAGGGAGACAAAAGTAACAACAAATTGAACCCACTAACTTAAATAAAAATCTAAACCTAAAATATAAACCTAAAAATAAAACTTAAAAATAAATAAAAAATAAAACCTAAACTCTAAACAAAAAAAAACTAAACCTAAAATAAATAAAATAAAATAAAACAAAACCTAAACTAAAAAAATCTAAACCAAAATAAGTAAAACCTAAACCTAAACCAAAAATAAACTAAACCTAAACCCTAAGAAAAATAAAATAAAATAAACTAAAAATAAACCTAAACCTAAACTAAAAAATAAAACCTAAAATTAAACCTAAAATAAAAACCTAAAACATAAAACTAAAAAAATAAAATAAAAACCTAAACCTAAACCTAAAAACTAAAATACTATAAAACTAAACTAAAAAATAAACATAAACCTAAACCTAAACCTAGAAAATAAACTAAAATAAAAATAAAAAATAAATTTAAAAAAATAAAAATTAAAATAAACTAAAATAAATAAAAAATAAACTAAATAAACCTAAACTACCAATTTAATTAATTTAAAAATAGAAACCTAAATCCTAAACCTTAAACCCTAAACCCTAAACCCTAAAACTAAACCTAATCCTAAAACCTTAAAAAACATTCAACCCTAAACCCTAAAAAAAACTTTTAACCCTAAACCCTACTCCCTCAGTGAACCCTAAATCCTAAACCCTAAACCCTAGAAACCCTAAGCCCTAAAGCCAAAACATTAAACCCTAAACCTTAAATCATAAATCCTTGAAACCTAAAAACCTAAACTTAAACTAAATAAAACCTATAAATAAAATAAATTAAAAAACTTAAACCTAAATAACTTTAAAAAATAAAATAAAATAAAAGCCTAAACCTAAACTTAAAAATAAAATAAAATAAACTAAGCTAAAATATATAATAGCCTAAACTAAACTAAAAAAATAAAATAAAAATAATAATAATAAACCTAAATAAAATAAAAACTGAACATAAAATAAAAAATAAAATTAACATAAAATAAACCTAAAATAAAATAAAATAAACACTAAATAAAAACTTAAACTTAAAAAATAAACCTAAATATAAATAAAAAATTAAACTTAAATCCTAAACTAAAAAAAACCTAAACCTAAAATTAAAAAAATAAACCTAAACCTAAAGTAAAATAGACAAAACTAAAATAAATAAAACGTAAACCTAAACCTAAACCTAAACAAAATAAAATAATATAAACTATAAATAAACCTAAAGTAAAAAACTTAAACCTAAAAATAAACCTAAAATAAAAACCTAAAAGCTAAACCTAAAAATATAAAATAAAAACCTAAACCTAAATCTAAAAATAAAAATAAAGCCTAAACCTAAAAAAAATAAATAAATAAAAACTCAACTAAAAATTAAACCTAAACCTAAAAAATAAACTAAAATAAAAAATCTAAACTATAATAAAGAAACCAAAAAATAAATAAACTAAACTAAATAAAATAAATAAACATAAATCTAAATAAAAAATAAAATAAACTAAATAAATAAAAAATAAACTAAATAAACCTAAACTTACTAGTTTTCTTAATTTTAAAAAAATAACATAAAGCCTAAGTAAACCCTAAACCCTAAAAGTAAACTTAAAAAACTTAAACCTACTGGTTTACTTAATTTAAAAATAAACCTAATCTAAAACCTAAACCCTAAACTTAAAAATTAAACCCTAATCCCTAAACCCTAAAAATAAATAAAAGTAAAGAAAACCCTAACCGTAAATCCTAAACCCTTAAACTAACCCTAAACCCTAAATCTACAACCCTAAATCCTAAACCCTAAACACTAAAACCCTAAATCCTAAATCCTAAACCCTAAACCCTAAACCCTAAACCCTAAATCATAAACCCTAAAAACCCTAAACTATAAAGCTTAAACACTAAACCCCAAACCTAAAACTTGAAACCAAAACCTAAACCCTAAACCCTAGAAATCCTTAACCCTAAAGGTTAAACACTATACCCTAAACCCTAAACCCTAACCCTAAACCCTTAATCGTAAACCCTAAACCCCAAACCCTAAACTTTAAACCCTAAAAACATAAAAACCTAGACATAAAAAAATAAAATAAAAATAAAACTCAACTAAAAAATAAACCTAAACCTAAACCTAAACCAAAAAATAACTAAAATTTAAAACCTAAACTAAAATAAACAAATATAAAATAAATAAACTAATCTAAATAAAAATAAAAAATAAACCAAAATAAGAATAAAAAATAAAATAAACTTAAATAAATAAAAAATAAAATAAGTAAACTAAGTAAACCTAAACCTACCGATTTACTTAATTAAGAAAATAAACCTAAATCCTAAACCCTAATAAACCTAAACCCTAAATCCTAATCCAAAATCTAAAACCCTAAAACTAACCCTAAACCATAAACCCTAAACCTACAACACTAAACTACAACCCTAAACTTGGTGTGTGAAAGGGTATGGTGGAGGCTGAGCAAATGATGTTACAACTATGGTGGTGGCTGAGGGAGAAATCGGGAATATGATGGTCGATCCCGCTACTCGAGAGGCCGGTGTGGTTCTGAAGGGAACTAGAGAAACTAAAGAATGATCAATCTAGTCTGTTGCTTTTGAAATATGTCTTTATAGTAGAGATAGTTCTTTATCTTGGTTTGTTTCATGCATGCTCATTTTTATCTATGTCAGCTGTCTTAAAAACTTGGTTATTTATTTGGTTGATGAAATTGAAAAGAAGAAATGTTGAATCTGAATTTGTTCTTTATTAAAAAAATAACCAAAAACCCTAAACTTTAAACTAAAAATTAAACCCTAAACCCTAAACCCTAAAAATAAAATAAAATAAATAAAAAAACCCTAACCCTAAACCCTAAACCTACAAATCGAAACCTTAACCCTAAACCCTAAAACCCTAAACATTAAACCTTAAACCCTAAGCCCTATACCCTAAACCCTAAACCCTAAACCCCAAACCCTAAACCCTAAACTACAAACCCTAAACCCTAAACCCTAGAAACCTAAAAACCTTGACCTAAACTAAATAAAACAAAAAATAAGTAAATAAATAAATAAACCTAAACATAAATAAAATAAAAAAAATAAGTTAAAATTAAAACCTATACTAAAACCTAAACCTAAACTTAAAAATAAAATAAAATAGAAAATAACAACTAAACTAAAATAAAATAAATAAAAACCTAAGCTAAATTAAAAATTAAATAAACCTAAAAATAAAAAACCTAAATAAAATTAAAATTAAATAAAAAAATAAAAATAATATAAACCTAAAATAAAATAAAATAAAATAAAAACCTAAACTTAAAATATAAACCTAAAAATAAATAAATAAAGAACCTAAACCTTAAACTAAAAAAAACTAAACCTAAAATAAACTAAACTAAAATAAATAAAACATAAACATAAACCTAAAATAAATGAAACCTAAACCCTAAACTAAATAAAATAAAATAAACTAAAAATAGACCTTAACCTAAACAAAAAAATTAAACCTAAAACTAAACCTAAAATGAATGCCTAAAACTTAAACCAAAAAAAATAAAAATAAAAACCTAAACCTAAACCTAAAAATAAAAAATAATACCTAAACCAAGAAAATAAAATAAAAATAAAAATAAACTTTAAAATAAACATAAACCTAAACCTAAAAAATAAACTAAAATAAAAAAGCTAAACTAAAAAAATAAAATAAACTAAATAAAAATAAAAAATAAACCTATATAAAAATAAAAAATAAAATAAATAAAAATAAATTAAAAACTAAAGAAAACCTAAACTTACTTTTTTTACTTAGTTTAAAAAAAAAACCTTAAACCTTAAACCTTAAACCCTAAACCCTAAATCCTAAGCCCTAAATACTAAACCCTGAACCCTAAACTAACCCTAAACCCTGAACCCTAAACCTATAACCCTAAACCCTAAACCATAAACCCTAAACCCTAAAAACCCTAAACCCTAAACCCTAAACACTAAACCCTAAACTATAAACCTTAAACTCAAAACCCTAACCCTAAACTAAACCCTAAACTTAAACCTAAACCCTAAACCCTAAACCCTAAACCCTAAACCCTAAACTAACCCTAAATCATAAACCCTAAACACAAAAGCCTAAACCCTAAACCCTAAACTCACCCTAAACCTTAAGTTACCCCTAAACCCTAAACCCTTAAAACCCTAAACCCTAAAGCGTAAACACTAAACTTGAAACCCTAAACCATAAACCTTAACCCTAAACCCTAAACCCTAAACCCTAAAACTCTAAACCCTAAACCCTAAAAAGCTAAGAACCTAAACCAAAAAATATAATAAAAAAAACCTAAACCATAATAAAATGAAAAAATTTAAAATAAAAAAATAAAATAAAAACTTAAATTAAAACCTAAACCTAAACCTATAAATAAAATAAAATAAAAAATAAAAATTAAACTAAAATAAAATAAATAAAAATCTAAACAAACTAAAAAAATAAAAAACCTAAATAAAATAAAATATTATCCTAAAATAAAAATAAACATAACATAAAATAAAATAAATACTAAATAAAAACCTAAACCTAAAAAATAAACCTAATAATAAATAATAAATAAAACCTAAACCCTAAACTAACAAAAAAACCAAAACCTAAAGTAAAAATAAAATAAACCTAAACTAAGATGGTCAGGTTTAGGGTATGTTTCACCTAAGAGCCTAATCGTAATGTTGGCTGATACACTTGGGTCAACTAGAACTCTGGATGGTCTATATATCTACCAAAAAGCACTGTAATGTAAAGAGACGGTTGTACTTGATCGTCTTTAGGATTAAGTCTTTATCACTGAATGTAACTCCTAAGATGTCCTTCGAGTGGCATGCCTCCTCTTTAGTAGCGATCTGCTGAGCTAAGCATATCTCTAGATCAAGTTAGGCCTTGATTAGAGATTCTATCATCTCTTTAGATATGACAAGGGCATCATATATGCTTAACCTACCTGAAAACTTTCTAAGGTGAGCTAATACATTGTAATCAACTCTGGCTTGGTCCTCCATAAGCATATCCATGGGTGGAGCATCTTATAGAGGGGTCATCTACTCACTGGAACCAATGACTTGCTTACCCTTATCCTTAGGTGCTACCTGAGGAGGTAAAATGTTGTCATTATGTAGGTTGACTTCAGTGACTTCTTACAAAGATGAGCTTATCAAAAGTTCTACCTTCTCATCGGGCATACCTATAGCATCTCCTATGGGATTCTTAAAGTCAATTGACTCCAAGTCAATCTCAAGAGGTGAACCCGATTGATTCAGAGAAGGATAGCCCAACTCTAAATCAGAAAGGAAAGGATTGAAACTACTAGAGCTATTATTTTTATTTAAACTAGGAGAGATTTCAATAGGAATAAAATCAAGAGCATTAGAAGTAGACAATATATATGTAGAATCAACTTTTTTTATTAATTTCTTTTTGGATGGAGGTACATGATAGAAATCAAGTAAAGTAAGCAGAGTAAGGGATTTAGTGGCCTTATCCACAGATATAATGCTCCTGCCTATAGAAGAGGAGAAGAAGAGGTGGTAGCTGCAACGGTGCAGGGAGTACTAAACTCGGACGATGGCTACACTACTGGACTATCTCGTGCAAGTATAGTGAGTTGCTACTTCTACTAGGCTGTCACCTTCCCCAAGTTGTCCTTTATAACTAGCAAACCTTATTTGGTGTTGGAGGTTTGAGCTACTTCAGACTCCTACAAGGAAAGCTTCCAGATCTTAGAAGTGATCTTCTTAGAGGTCCGGGATAGGGAGATATCTTAACATTCTTTGGTCTTAAGAGGATTGCAAGTATCCCTAAGGATTATATTAACATAATTGGATGGTTGTTCTAAGAAAAAGAATGCTTTGGATATGATTAGGCTCTTAGGATAAAAAAAACTTTTCTAGGATACGATTAGGCTCTTAGGTGAAACATACTATTAGGCTCTTAGGTTGTATGTTTCACCTAAGAGCCAAATTGTATCCAAGCATTCTTAGGATAAAAATAACTTTTCTACCCACCTAATCACTCATAACTAAATTTTAAACAATTCATAACCTCATCATAAACCCTAAGACATAAATAAAATAATTAAAATATTTAACATCATGCATGCATATTCTTTCTCTCTTGAACATGAAGGATCTCCATCCTTGCACAATAAAAGAATGCTTTACCTGTGAGGGCCTCCCTTGTCGTGCAGAACACCATTTCTAGCTGATTTGACCCATAACCTATTTCAGCATGCATTTAGGGATAAAAAAATCTTAAAGCCTCTGTTAAAATAATGTGTCTAAAATGAAATAAAATTTGAAAAGATTTTTCATCTATAGATTATGTCATATGCTTATATCACTCATGCTCTAATCTCTTAGGGATTGTGTTTAGGACTTTAGTCTCCTTCTAATTAAATTACTACCCTAGCTATCTTGTAATTCATAAGGCCAGACTACATGGTTATATAAACATAGGAGGAGTTAGCTGGCGGCCACTCCACGTAGTTATAAGTCCAGAAGTCGGACAATTTAATCTCTCTTATGGAGGTAAACGCTTATGTCCACCTGTCACTTAAATTTAGGTCGTACTTTAGCTCATACTAAACCTCCCTAGATTTAGGATCCGAGGTAGCTATTTCCTTCGGGCTACGAGCATAAATCCTCACGTCTTAGGCATTCCTACAACCTTGTGTTAGTGGATTATTAGCCCTAGTAATCTAATTAAATTTTAACTCAAAATATATAAATCTCCTCAACTTCAAAATTATAAAGCCCAACCATAGGATAAATTAGAATGATCACTAGGCTTCCTAGTATCATGAGTATTTCCTACTTATTTCATTTAGATTCCAAAAATAAGTCTTCTCCTTAAACTTTCCCAATTGATTTTCCAAATACAACAAATCCTTAGATAGTCTAACCTTGAAATCTTTGAAGATAATAATTGTCTACTTTAATCGAGAGTATTCTTAGAAAATTTCATTTCTTAAGATGTAATTAACTATGGAGGCTTACCTCCATAAAGAACTTAAGAACCTAGTTTAATATAAACCCTACTTGATTTATCCATGTAAAGTAGGGGAAAAATCTTGTGTACATTCAAGACCCATCATGCTTTAGAGTCCTTATTATGTGATTAGGTCCATTGTAGGGTGATGCCTCTATCTTTGAGATGCATACATTATACCTCAATGTTGTACCCGATCACCTCAAAAAGTACCCCCTACCCATACATCCAAAAATAAACACCATAAGGCCCTTTTGCCTTAATCATTGAATCCTCTTAACATCATCCTTTCTTTTTGGAATTTGGAAATTTCTATCCTCAAGTAGGCAAGGGTTCTTAGACTTATAATATTGACTAATACACCTGGGTCAACTAAAACTCTAGATAGCCTGTATTTGCCAACATTCATTGTAATATAAAGAGGCAGTTGTGCTCGGTCGTCCCTAGGAGTAAGTCTTCATCGCTGAATGTAAATAAATAAAAACCTAAACCTACAAAATAAACCTAAAAATAAAACTTAAAAATAAATAAAAAATAAAACCTACACCCTAAACTAAAAAAACCTAACCCTAAACTGAAAATAAAATAAACAAAATAAAATAATCCTCAACCTAAACTAAAATAAATAAAACCTAAACCTAAACCTAAAATAAACTAAACCTAAACCCTAAACTAAAAATAAATAAATAAACTAAAAAATAACCTAAACCTAAACAAAAAAACCTAAAAATAAACTTAAAATAAAAACCTAAAACATAAATCTAAAAAAATAAAATAAAAACCTAAACCTAAACCTAAAAATAAAAAATAATCTAAACCTAAAAAATAAAATAAAAATAAAACTAAACTAAAAAAATAAACCTAAACCAAAACTTTAACTATAAAATAGACTAAAATAAAAAAACTAAACTAAAATGAATAAACTTAAAACAAATAAATAAAACTAAATAAAAATAAAAATGAATCTAAATAAAAATACAAAATAAATAAAGTAAATTAAATAAAAAAAATAAACTAAATAAACCTAAACCTACCAATTTACTTAATTTAAAAAATAATAAAAAATAAAAAATAAAAAATGAAACCCTAACCTTAAATCCTAAAACTAACCCTAAACCTACAATCCCAAACCATAAACCCTAAACCCTAAACACTAAAACCCTAAACCCTAACCCTAAACCCTAAACCCTAAACCCGAAACCCTAAACCTAAACCTAAAGTAACTAAATATATTAACATATAAATCTAAACCATAAAACCTAATAAATCTAAAACTAAACAGTAAGAATTGGTAGAACCTTGACGGAACATCATCAACCCAATCGGCCTAGATGAAGTGGAGGTGAAGGTGGAGGAGATAGTTATCACGCAGGTGGGGATTTGGAGGGGATATGGTGGTATCTGGAGTAGTGGTGGTTATGGAGGCGAAGAAGTTACGCCCTCGGTGTGGTGGTAGAGAAAGAGATCGAGATATGATGGTGGATCCTATAACGAGGGTGGCAGTACCTGCCATTAGCTAGAGCTATTCTTATAGTCGCCGGGGAACCGCCTTGCTCAAGTCAACATTGATCTTTAGCATCAAAGACTACGGAAGTTAGAAGAACATTTTTTACAAAACCTTTCCGGCTACAATTTGCTGCTTGAATGAGACCTTCATTGATGGATGTGCTTGGCCTACCTAACAAAGTAAAACATGTGATCAAGGCAACCGTCCTATATACATACATAGTAGTTCTCAGGCGTAAAGCCACTTTCATTGTAAGCATGCATGGTATCAGCCCATTGACTGGTCATAAAAAACCACCTTTTGAGAATTGCTAGATGGACCAAAGTCTTGATCCTAGCCATTGACGGAGACAATGTCGACCCTCTATCTCAGTTAGGCCCTTGAATCTATCTCTAAGTAGTTTCAGCAACCTTTTCTTCCTTTAAAACCTGAGTCTTTAGTTAGTGACTCAATTCAAACTGATTGGACTTTTCAATACAGTTTCATAAATCTTGTCAAAACTTCTTGTCAAAAGAAGAAGGCCATTTATAAAGCAGGCCATGGATGAGAAAGACTTCATCTATGCACATAAAAGGCATTCGATTAGATAGAAGACTTTGGTCAATCTTTCCAGCAAAAGCCCTATTCTTAAAACAAACTAAAGTGAGAATAGAATGAGGGAAGGTGCGAAGCTATTATGAAATTCATAGATAAGATGAACTAGAGAAAAGTAAGGAAAGCATAACAGAAGACTAAGATTGTGAAAAGGGACGCCTCTGAAAAAAGAATTCCTATTGCACGGGGCAAAGTGCTCTCATTAAATCGAGTTCTTTTCAAGACTTTCTTCCACTCAATTTCTAAGAAAAAGTCATTCTATAATCATACCAGGAGAGTTTCGAACTTCCATGAAATACCAAGTAAATTCCTTACTTACTAGGCTCCAAGCAAGAAAGACCCGGCAAGACACCCATCTCTCTCTTCATTTCACAATAGGTTTTTGTGTCAAATAGTCAACTATAAAAATTCTTGGGCTTCCATGCATTCTCTTTCTTTATTTGCTATGCAACCTTTCCTTTTACTCTAACTGGTATTCAATAGGAAGGTGACCGTTCTAGATCTTTTGGCTCTTGGGAATAGACGATCTGGTGTCCACGTATGTTTATGGTGTGCATGGCTCTTGGTTGATTGCTCTTCTATCAAAAGCAAATACTGCTGAACTTTTCTCACCTTTTCCTAATTCAAAGGTGCAAAGCATTTCACTTAGATGAAAGGATTGGATAGAGTCATACTTCCCTATTTTCAGATTATAGCACATGAATCCATAGAAGAACAAGTAGATGGACCAGAATTAGATGTGTGAGGAGAGAGTATAGATAAGAATGAATGAGATTAATGTCTACTAGAGATTGAAGATGGAATGATTTGATTCCCACTCCTATCCTATTTAATTTATAGTGTGCTAAGCTAGTTCTCCCCTCCCACCACTATCAGTCCAGTACCATTAGCTCTCCAATGCAAACCATTCTTTCCAGGCAAGCTAGTTCCTTGTCTTCATTCTATCCAATCAAGCTTGGTTGAGGAAGCTGAGGATGGAGCGGATGTTGAAAGAGCTAGGATAGTGATTGGCCAGAGAATTAACATTAGCTATCAAAGCATTGATTCTAAGCCGCCTAGTCTATTAGCAAAGATCTATTTGAGATTTAATGTGGGAGAAGCTAGAGTAGAATGATCTACTTCTAGTGTCTGTGGTCCTAAGGAATGAAGGTGGATTCTTTATAAAAAGTATCCTGGTCTATCTCTCAATCAAGTCTGCCCAGTAAAGTCCTTACTTTTCTCATATATATTATTCTTTTTGAAAGAATAGGTTGTCTGTGAAGGTGGTCTTGTCTCTTTGACTCTGTTCAAAAATCGATTATGAAAGAATAGGTTCTTCTCTTTGCAAGTTCATCTTATTGTCAAGCTGCTTCAATAAAGGAAGAATTCTTTTTCCTAAGAGAGAATCTAGTAGCTATCCAACGATTGTAAGCAAGCTAGTGGGAAGGGAAGCAAAGGAGCCAAGCAAGGAAAACTGGGAGCGGCTATAATTTTAGCTAGCCTCCATGGAATTCAATGTAGCTAGCGAGAGTCATGGTAGTTCAGTTTGTCTATTCAACTTGATTAGTAAGCCCATCAAGTTTTGATGAAAATAGGCTAGTTCCAATTGATTTAGCTGTCGTCCTTCTTATGTGCAAGTCACTTCATACTATAAGATAAGTGGGAGTCTAATTCAGAATTGTTGGCGGTATAGGCACAAGTGAGCGAATAGCTTTCACAAACAAGCTTGAAACAAGCTTGTAGGCAGCAATACCATATGGCATGCTCGTTTAGGCTGCTTTCTACACATATCCTCGAGGGATCTCTTTGCTCCTTCATAATCACACATCTTCTATTCTACTATTTCCAAGAGCCCTGTGAATCGATTTCAGTATGAAATTTTTCTTTGCTATAGACCTCATGAGAAGTAAGGATAATGTAGGAGATCAAAAAGATGATAGAAAGTCAGATAGCTGATGGTGCTAAAGCTGAGAGCAAGTCATTTCTTAATAGGATAGAAAAAAGAGGAATCTTCCTCATTCGTGGTTCTTGCTTTGGGATCCATAAATTCATCCCTACTAATTCCTCTACTTTGCTTAGTCTGGGCTAAGAAGAGATCCCCTATTCTGATTATACTTTGGGCAATGTTAATTCTCTATAAAGAAAGATTTAAGCTAGCTTGGCCTATGGGTTTGGTCAGTATCTAAACAGGTACATAGAAATTTAGAACAAATAGCATTTTTTCGCCATTACGGATCCCTTCGCCTCACTAGCTAAACCCGCTCGCATCTAGGTTTCTGGATTTCATCGGCATAATAACTGCTCTTTTACACTTAGACTATCCAACGTTCTTACTAGAAGGTGAAAGCAATGGTAAATGAAAACTCTCTTTTCCACTGCTTCTATCTATGTCCCCATCACCACTACTCTGACCTCCCTTCCTTGCCTCGATGTCTTCTACTCGAATACGCTATGATACCATCAATATCAAAGCTAAAGCAAAGCGATCCTCTTCTCTTATCGATTCTCTTCCATTTACTTCATCCAATTTCTTTGCTACGCACCTTGACACACTCACTTGAATGATTTATTCATCAATATGTGCCTTTGAACTGCTCTGCACCTTGGCTTGGCTATAAGCCAGAACTCTGGAAAGCACAGGGAGTCTTCCTAGACTTCGCTTAGGGAAATGAGTGAACATTGGGTCATAATGAAGATAGTAGGGCAGAACCATGGGCGATTTCACCATTCAGCCATGGATGCTTAAACAAGGATCATCGTACATTGTGAATAACCAAATTCCAAATGAAATAAAATCTTTAGGAGGAATCAATGAAATGGCATCGATTCAAATCCTGGATATTCAAAAAGAGGGAGATATTAAGAGAGATCATGAATTCTCACTATTTCTTAGATTCATGAAACAAATTTGATTCATTGGGATCTTTCACTCATATTTTTCCAACTAAGAATGTTTTATGAAACTCTTTGACCTCCGAATTTGGAGTATCCTACTTTCACGTGATTCATAGGGTGCAACAAGCAATCGATATTTCATAATCAAAGGTGTAGTACTGCTTGTAGTAGTGGTCCTTATATCTCATATTAACAATCAAAAGATGATCGAAAGAAAAAATTTATATTTGATGGGGCTTCTTCCTATATCTATGAATTCCATTGGACCTATAAATAAGACATTGGAAGAATCATTTTGGTCTTCCAAGAGAAATAGGTTGATTGTTTAGTTCCTGCATCTTCCAAAAGGGAAAATTATTTGAGAGTTGTTTCATGGATCTACAAGAGAGTACTTGGGTTATCCCAATAAACAAAAGCTATTCATGCCTGAATCTAACCGAGGTTTGCGGTGGTGGAGGAATCGGATCGAAAAAAATAGGTATTCTAATTTGTCAGATATCTAATGAAACCGTAGCTGGAATTGAGATCTCATTCAAAGAGAAAGATAGCAAATATCTAGAGTTTCTTTTTTTATTCTATACAGATGATCCAATCCGCAAGGACCATGATTGGGAATTTTTTATCGTGTTTCTCCGAGGAAGAAATGAAACATAATCAACTTGAATTCGGGATAGCTATTCAAAATCTTAGGGAAAGACTTGATTTGTTATCTCATGTTTGCTTTTTGTGAAAAAAAGACCATTTCAAGGGGGAAACAACGAAGAGCTGGGGACACTACGCAATCCAATGATATTGAGAATGTTTCCCATCTATTCTCGAGAAACAGGTGGGGTATTTTTTTGCAAAATTGTGCTCAATTTTATATATGGAAATTCCACCAAGATCTCTTTGTTAGTTGGGGGAAGAATCAGCACGAATCAGATTTTTTGAGGAATGTCTCGAGGAAGAATTTGATTTGGTTAGACAATGTGTGGTTGGTAAACAAGGATCAGTTTTTTAGCAAGGTGCAAAATGTATTGTCAAATATTCAATATGATCCACAAGGTCTATTTTGCTCAAGTAACAGATTCAAGATAATGGAAAGGATCTTATTCTGATCAATCCATAGATCATTTAGATTCTATTATAAATGAAAATTTAGAATATCACACATTGATCGATCAAATAAAGATTCAGCAACTAAAAGAGAGATTGATTCTTTAGGATCCTTCCTTTCTTCAAATGAAATGAATAGACATAAAATCAGATCAATTCCTAAAATTCCTTTTTGGATCTTCCTCCATATTCTGGCTATTCACAGAACCTGAGAAGTGGATGAATAAGCATCTACTTCGGAAGAAATAAACAATTTCTTGAGAATCCTATAATATCCTTTCATCCTTTTTTCTCTAACAAATGGTCAAAACTTCATCTGGGTTCGAATCCAACTAACAGGACCACTATAGATCATAAATTGTTGAAGAAAAAATAAGATGTTTCTTTTATCCCTTCCAAGCGAGCAAAAAATAAAGAAATGGTTGATATTCAAGATTATTACATAATTACAAGATATCCTCTCAATTCATCCTTCGGAACCATATCACATCCTGGATATGGTTTTGAAGGATAAACCATATATGGATAACTCCAATAAGATTTCACTCTTAAACAAAATTCTTTTTTTGATTTCTTTCAACTATTCCATGACCAGAACAAAGGGGATACACGTTACACCATGATTTTTTTGAATCAGAAGAGAGATTCCCAAAAATCATGGATCTATTCACTCTATCAATAATTGAGCTAGATCTGGTGTTTCATAAGGGATTTGTCATTTCTATTGATTCCTATGGGTTGGATCAAAAAAATTTCTTGAATGAGGTATTCAACTCCAGGGATGAATAGAAAAAGAAATCATTATTGGTTCTGACTCCTCTTTTTATGAGGAGAATAAATTTTTTTTTCTCGAAGGATTAGAAAAAAAAATCGGTTTGGATCTACTGCGGGAATGAGTTGGAAGATCCCAAACTAAAAATAGTGGTATTTGCTAGGAATAACATAATGGAGGCAGTCAATCAATATATATTGATCCAAAATCTGATTCAAATCCAATATAGCTCTATGGTTACATAAGAAATGTATCGAATCGATTCTTTGTAAATATATCCGATCGTAACTTAGAATCTGGAATTCAAAGGGTCATACAGGAAATGATACTTTGAATCATATAACTACAATGAAATATATGATCAACCAACATTTATCAAATTTGAAAAAGAGTCATAAGAAATGGTTTGATCTTTTTATTTCTCAAACTGAGAGATCCATGAATCGGGATCCTGATGCATATAGGTACAAATAGTCCAATGGGAGCAAGAATTTCTAGGAACATTTGGAACAATTTGTTTCTTAGCAGAAGAATCCTTTTCATGTAGCGCCAGTAGTATTCAATCAATTACGTATTAATCAATATTCGATTGATAGGTCCGAGGCTATCAACAAAGAATATTTGTCTAAGCCAAGTCAGTTCTTTTTTTGTCCAAGTCACTTCTCTTTTTCTTTGTGAGTATCGGGAATATCCCCATTCATAGGTCCAAGATCCACATCTATGAATTGGAAGGTCTAAATGATCAACTCTACAATCAGTTGTTAGAATCCATAGGTGTTCAAATCATTCATTTGAAGAAATTGAAACCCTTCTTATTGGATGATCATGATACTTCCAAAAGACCAAAATTCTTGATCAATGGAGGAACAATATTACCATTTTTCTTCAAAAATATACCAAAGCGGGTGATTGACTCATTCCATACTAGAAAGAATCATAGGAAATCCTTCAATAACATATAATCTTATTTCTCAATGATATCCCATGATCGAGACAATTGGTTGAATCCCATGAAACCATTTCATAGAAGTTCTTTTACATCTTCTTTTTAGAAAGAAAATCAACTTTCATTCTTGAATGATCCACATGACTTCTGGTTCTATTGTAACAAATATTCCCCTTTGATATGGAAAAGACCCATATCAATAATTATGATCTTAACAATTCCTCAATATCTTGTCCATTCGCAACAAATTCTTTTATTTGTGCATGGGTAAAAAAAATATCTCTTTTTGGAGAGAGACTATTTCACCAATTGAGTCAAAAGTATCTAACAGCTTCATACCTAATGATTTCCCACAAAGTAGAGATGAAATATATAACTTATAAAAATTGTACAAATCTTTCCATTTTCTAATTCGATCTAATCCATTCATTCATGGAGCTATTTACTTGATCGCAGACATTTCTTCAACACCTCTAACAGAGGAACAAATAGTCAATTTGGAAAAAAAAACTTATTGTCAGCCTCTTTCATAAATGAATCTATCTTATTCAAAAGGGAATAACTTACATCAGTATCTCAGTTTCAATTCAAACATGAGTTTGATTCACACTCCATGTTCTGGGAAGTATTTACCATTCAAAAAGAGAAAAAAAATGGAGTCTTTTTCTAAAGAAATGCGTTGAGAAAGGGCAGATGTATAGAACCTTTCAATAAAATAGTTTCTCAAAATGGAATCTATTCCATGGTTCCTTACTTCGATAGGGTGCAAATATCTTAATTTCACTCTTTTAGATACTCTTTTAGACCCATTACCAATATTGAGTAGTACTCAAAAATTTGTATCCATTTTTCATGATATGAGATGGATCAGAAATATCACCACCAATTCCTCAAAAGATTCTTCCACAATGGACTCTAATAAGTGAGATTTCAAGTCAATGTTTGCAGAATCTTCTTCTATCTGATGAAATGGTTCATCAAAATAATGAGTCACCCATTCCATTGATATAGACACATCTGAGATCAAGAAATGCTCGAGAGTTCCTCTATTCAATCTTTTTTCTTTCTTCTTGTTGCTAGATATCACATTTGTATACATCTTCTCTCTATTTTCTGAGCCTCTAGTGTGTTACAGACAGAGTTACAAAAGATCAAATCTTTGATTATAGAATCATACATGATGGAATCTTAAAAACTTCTGGATAGTTATCCTACATTTGAAATGAATCCTTTCTAGTTAAAGAATCTCTTCCTAGTTGTTCTAGAACAATTAAAAGATTCTCTAGAACAAATATGGGGTTTTGCTTCTAGTCGCAACATGCTATTGGGTGTGGCCCCACTTATGGGGTCAAATCAATACGTTCTAAGAAGAAAAATTAGAAGATCAATCTCATCGATCTCATACCAAATCCCATCAATCAAATCATTTTTTTCAAGAAATACGTGACATCTAAGTCGTACAAGTAAAGAGATATATTCATTGATAAGAAAAATAAAAAAAATGTAAACGGTGATTGGATTGATGAGAAAATAGAATATTGGGTCATGAATAGTGATTCGATTGATGATGAAGAAAGAGAATTCTTGGTTCAGTTCTCCACCTTAATGATAGAAAATAGAATTGATCAAATCTTATTGAGTCTAACTCATAGTGATCATTTCATAAAGAATGACTCTGGTTATCAAATGATTGAACAACTGAAATCAATTTCCTTATGATAGTTAGTTGACATTCATCAAAAAGATCTAATGAATTATGAGTTGAATAGATCTTATTTAGCAAAAAGATGAATATTCCTTGCTCATTATCAGACAATCACTTATTCACAAACCGTATGTGGGACTAATAATTTTCATTCCCCATCTCCTCATGAAAACCCTTTTACCACTTAGCCCTATTCCCTTCTAGAGGTATTTTAGTGATAGGTTCTATAAGAACTGGATGATCTGTTTGGTTAAATATCTAGTAACAAACTCATATGTTCCTTTCATTATGATATTTCTGAACAAGTTCCTAGATGACAAGCCTAAAGGTTATCTTATTGATGATATCAATATTGATGATAGTGATGATGACTTTGATATTGATACGGAGCTTCTAACTATGAAGAATGTGCTAATTATGTATATGACACCAAAAATAGGTCGATTTGATATCACCCTTCAATTCAAATTAGCAAAAGCAATGTCACCTTACATAATATGGATTCCAAACATTCATGATCTGCATGTGAATGAGTCGAATTACTTATCCTTCAGTCTATTAGAGAACTATCTCTCCATGGATTGTGAAAGATGTTCTATACTAATGGATTCGGATCCATAACCATGGGTTCCAATGCGCAGATCTTGTAGCACATATCAATGAGGCCCTATCAATTAGTATTATACAGAAGAAATCTATTATAGAAACTAATACAATTAGATCAACTCTTCATAGAAAAACTTGGGATTTTTGATTCCAGATAAGATTAGTTTAGGATCATGGGATCTTTTTCTATCAAATAGGAAAGGGTGTTACACAAAATGTACTTTTAAGTAATTGCCTCATAGATCCTATATCTATCTATATGAAGAACAAATTATGTAAGGTAGGGGATTCTTATTTGTATAAATGGTACTTCAAACTTGGAATGAGCATGAAGAAATTCATGATACTTCTTTATCTTTTGAGTTGTTCCTCCGATCTCGCTCAAGATCTTTGGTCTTCATCCAACGATGAAAAAATTGGATCACTTCTTATGGATTCGAGAATGATTCGATATAGTTCATGGTCTATTATTATTACTATCAAGTAGAAGGTGTTCTGCTCGGGATCCTCACGACAAAAAATATTGCGTCAATTTGATAAGAATCGAGTGAAATTACTTCTTCGATCCGAACCAAGGAATCTTAGATATGATGCAAAATGGATCTTATTTTATTGTTGATCAGGGATTTCTATATGAATAATACAAATCAAAGTTTGAAGAAGGGGAAGGGAGCCTCAATCTACAATAGATAGAAGAGGATATATTCAATAATATAGTTTGGGCTCCTAGAAGATGGCGCCTTTGTGGCATTCTATTTTATTGTATCAAAAGGCCCACTAAATTGGGATTTCACTATTGAACTAGGTCATTTTAGGGCAAATGGATCATTTATCCCAAAGAGGATAATTTTCAAGAGAATGATTCGGAGTTCTTGCAAAGTGGAATTATGAAGTACTAGACTCGAGATAGATCTTCCAAAGAATAAAGTTTTTTCAACCAAGCCAATTTATTTGGGACCCTACGGATCCAATCTTTTTCCTATTCAAATATCATCCCCTTATCTCTATGTTTTCACATCGAGAATTCTTTGCAGATGAAGGGATGTCA
The DNA here is from genome assembly GCA_021442155.1 of Cymbidium sinense. Classification (NCBI taxonomy): domain Eukaryota; kingdom Viridiplantae; phylum Streptophyta; class Magnoliopsida; order Asparagales; family Orchidaceae; genus Cymbidium; species Cymbidium sinense. Next base: position 104,099,044 of record CM038218.1, read on the forward strand.
AAGGGGCTTATTTCTTCCCAAACAAATCCTCCTACATCTATATATAAATGCTGATTCATCAAGTATATGCAAGAAAAGCACTTCAAATTGTTGATTCATCACTAAAGATGGTTTAGAACCAATATTTCATTATCTAATGGATCTTTCTGTTCTAATAGTCTATCTGAGAGCTATTAGTATTTATGAAATCTATTCCTATCTAGCATAACACTATTGGATCAAATAACAAAGTCTTTATTGAGAGAGAGATGGATTTTCTTGGATGAAATGAAACGTTTGATTCATGTAACACGAGAAAGATTCCCCATTCCTTAGTCGTAAAGATATGTGCCCATGAAAAGGGGATTAAGTGGAACAGAATTGGTCGGATGGTAGAGTCATGGAAACACTTATTTCTTCCATCTTTTAGGCCTTAACTCCATGGAAGAATTAAATCTTAGATCACTATGTGTTCATGATATGAACTGCCTAAATAAGAATTCTTGAATGGTGAAAGAGCTTATTACTCGCTACATCAAATAATTTCTACTAATGAAATCATATAAATACATCTAAAATATGCATGTCTGCTGAAATGGTTGTTGCTATCTGCTCTAATAATGAATCATTGGTTTCATTGAATAACTAAAGAAGATATATTGACCTTTCTCTTTGCCTCAGGTCAATGGATATCCTCAATTGGATGATCTCCCATATGGATAAAACACATTCTAGTTGATCGAGCCTAGTTCTAATTGCTTTGTTCTAAAGCAAAGATTTCCATGAGGGAGGGTTCATCCTATTTAGATATTCATGACCAAGAGGTATAATCCTCTTTCGAATTGGCCCTGAAAGGATAAGGAAGGGTGGAATGCCAACAGACATTTGTCTATTCTCTAATTCACCTAACTCGATAGTACCCATTTTTGGTAGAAAAGAATTCTTTTATTCCAGTTAGTAAAAGGGATCTTGAACTAAAAAATAGACCTATAAGCTAAAAGAGGGTATCATGAGAAATTTCAAGAATTTGGTTCATTAATATTCCTGATATAGTAGATGCTATTACACATACAATCATACTAAATTTGATGGAATTTTTTGATCTTAAGGGAGATCTTTTATAATTTCTCACATGAGGGCTTCTTTCTTGGTTTCTCTTAGTCATTAATAACTTGGTTCTTTTAGATAATAGCATATAGAAACAATGCTCGTAAGGAGTCCTATCGAAACCAAGAAATATAGGCTTGCCTGCCATCCACACTAGAATAGATAGAGTTTTCCAGAAAAAAAAAAACCTGCTAGTGGAGGAAGACCCCCTTGGGATAAGAGACATGGGGCTGAAGAGAGATCCAAAAAAGGATCTTTCGTGTATAATCTTGCATAATCTCGAATGTTATCAGCTCCGGTGCAAAGATCGAATGATATAATGCAAGCAAAAGTTTCATACTTATTTGAGTAAGAGAAATGAGATTCCCCAATATCATGCTAAGAATACATAGGATTTCCAAATGAAGATGCCATTTGGTTGATGAGAAATAAAAAGGAATATCGAAAATTCATGTGGTTAAAGCTGAAGCAGCTACTTTTTAAGTAACAAAAAGAAAAGCAATGACTGGAGTTGGAAAACCAGAGTTGAAAAGAGGATTCCTCACATCCTTCTCTCATTCAAAATCTTGCATGAGACTTTCACCTCACACGGCTCCTGAGTGATAAAAGAAAGAAGAGTAGTTCTTCTTTCTTTTTTGATTACCTTCCTCTCATATGTATAAGATTGAATCCATTCAAATTCTAAAAAGGATTACTAATCCTTAACATTTCGAGGAATCCTTCATCAATAGTTGTGAATGATAACTTTTTCAATCCATTTGACCTTGGTTCCATAGGAGTGAGTCAGAAAGATTAAGAAATAGAACCATCTGATTTGATTTGTTCTCCATAGCCATGAGATGATCATCTTAGGGTGATCCTTCTATCAATGGATGTTCTTATTACACTTGTAGTGTCTGAAGGATGAGAACCAACTAGGTATCATCTACATCGATAATTTAAGTATTATATATGTTATTATCTGATCCTTTGTAGAACAACCCATAATAACAAACTTGTAGAAGGGATCTATTTATCATAAAGAGATTCATTGTTCCTAACCTTGCTTCACTTTATTTCTTATTTAAACAAAAGGATCATAATAAACTTTTGGTCAATGTGATGTCTTGGTCCGAGTGGGATAGCATTTCTCTTCTCGCATGTCTATGGAGTTTTGAAACCAAACATCTCGAGATAAATATAGAGGTAGAATTTGTCAAACAAAGCACTCCTTCATACATCAAGAGTCCATTGATGAAAAGGGGATGGGGAAAGCTTGAACCCACCTACAAAGGATGGATATAAGCACAATTGAGATTCCTATGGAGTTATATATTTGTGTATTGATAAGACCATTCGCTATTTCTTGAAGCTCGATCTCCAACCCCCCGCACATAAACCATATAGCCAAAATAAACTATGAACCATAATAGAAGAGCTTACCCCACCCATGAGTAAATATTTCGTAGTAGGCTCATTAGACCATACATCTCTCTTGGTATATCTAGATAATAGGTAAGAGCAAAAATTCAAATATTCTGGAGCTACAAAGATAGTTATGAAATAGTTAGCACCACAAAAACATTCCTCCTAGAGTAGCTATTAATATAAATAATAGAAACTTTGTTATAGCATTTATGTGCATTCAATGTACTCTATGGATAGAGGAATATATAGATTTGAACATAATAAAATAAAAAATTGAAAGATTTTGTTGAAATTGTTAGTTTGGAAATTTCCCAAAAGGCTAATTATAGGTTATTCTCTCCATCACTAAAATAAGGCCATTATGTTCATTACTAAACTTGTGAGATAGATGAAATAGAACTAAGGTCTATCTTTTATCAAAGGTTTTCGATCATTAGAAGAAGAATTAGGAAAAAATTAGGATACATTCTAGGAAAATGAAGCTTCCATGGAAGAGAAGCAAATGAAATGCTTTCATAAAATTCTCGTTGAATCCAAGAATGAATTTTTCATTCTATACATCGAGATCATAAATTAGTAACTTCGATCCAATCATGAAAAGTCCTAATTGCTTCAAACTTTTCTTTTCTTACTTCTTTTTTGTGGACACCACCCCAGACAAGGTGGGTAATTTTCATCATAAAGAGATTCGTTGTTCTAACCTTGCTTCACTTTATTTTTTATTTAAACAAAAGGATCATAATAAACTTTTGGTCAATGTGATGTCTTGGTCCAAGTGGGGATAGCATTTCTCTTCTGCATGTCTATGGAGTTTTGAAAAACCAAACATCTCAGAGATAAATATAGAGGTAGGAATTTGTCAAACAAATCGCACTCCTTCATATACATCAAGAGTCCATTGATGAAAAGGGGATGGGGAAAGCTTGAACCCAATTCTTACAGTGATGGATATAAGCACAATTGAGATTCCTATGGAGTTATATATTTGTGTATTGATAAGACCATTCGCTATTTCTTGAAGCTCGATCTCCACACACACACACACACACATAGACCATATAGCCAAAATAAACTATGAACCATAATAGAAGAGCTTACCCCACCCATGAGTAAATATTTTGTAGTAGGCTCATTAGACCGTACATCTCTCTTGGTATATCCAGATAATAGGTAAGAGCAAAAATTCAAATATTCTAGAGCTACAAAGATAGTTATGAAATGGTTAGCACCATAAAAACATTCCTCCTAGAGTAGCTATTAATATAAATAATAGAAACTTTGTTATAGCATTTATGTGCATTCAATGTACTCTATGGATAGAGGAATATATAGATTTGAACATAATAAAATAAAAAATTGAAAGATTTTGTTGAAATTGTTAGTTTGGAAATTTCCCAAAAGGCTAATTATGGTTATTCTCTCCATCACTAAAATAAGGCCATTATGCTCATTACTAAACTTGTGAGATAGATGAAATAGAACTAAGGTCTATCTTTTTTATCAAAGGTTGAGTCGATCATTAGAAAAGAATTAGGACAAAAATTAGGATACATTCTAGGAAAATGAAGCTTCCATGGAAGAGAAGCAAATGAAATGCTTTCATAAAAATTCTTGTAGAATCCAAGAATGAATTTTTCATTCTATACATACTAGATCATAAATTAGTAACTGCATCCAATCTATGAAAAAGTCCTAATTGCTTCAAACTTTCTATTTTTTTCTTACTTCTTTTTGTGGACCCCCCTAGACAAGGTGGGTAACTTTTCTTCTTATATTTGTATTATACCTTTATTTTTTTATTAAACAAAGCTGCTATTTTTTTTATCTTTACCTTTTCCTTATTACTTCTTTTTTTCTGCTCAAAGTTTTATTCTTTCAAATACAACACAAATTTATATATAATTTCTATCAATTTGTTTTCTACAAAGTCCATTCATATTGATAATGGTGTATCAAACAACTATAATTTCATCATATATAAATAGATCTTTTTATCCCCCCATTTCATTCCCTATTGGCTCTTTCCTTCACTTTAGTAAAATGGATGAGTTTGCTAGATTTTTTTTATTTCGATCATATCTATACTTTATATTGATCTGGTTTGCTAACTCAATGATGAAAAATATTTCTAGCAATCATAATATAAATAGAACAAGAATTTTTTTATATATAAAATCTTTAAAGGTCAGTAAAGTCTTTTGGGTCTAGTGAAATTTTGGATAGAGCCTTATGGCTCCAATTCAAATAAGACAAAAAAAATAATGAGTTTCATTTCAGAATTGGAATGATTACTGATCGAATTACTAATTCTAGGTGAAAAGAGATTAGTGCCTGATGTGGGAAAAGATTCTCTTGTGACTTTTGATTGGACCATTGATTCTTTTTTTTATTAATCATAATTATTCTTTATTGTGGATTGGAAATGGATGTGTAGAAGAAATAGTAGTAGTGATAAAAAAATCTTTTTTTAAAGTAAAAAGCATGATTGGGTTGCAAAAATAAAAGATCTTTACCCTTTTTCTCATTGTTAGCATAGTTATATTAAATAAGGCTTTAGAAACAAAATTGGATAAAAAGGGAAAATAAAAAGATTTGTAGATTGGGCTCTCTATCTCAAGGGTATATATTCTTTCTTTGTTTTGACTTTTCTAAAATCTTTGACTTCTTATTTTATTTTAATATTATTATAGTTTATTCTAAGTTGTATTTTAATATAAGAGAAACACAACATATGCATATCGTTGACCACTATCATATCATTTCATAACAAGAAGTGCCTCCCTTTTTTTACAGTAGAAATGTATTTCAATGGAAGAATTACAAGGACATTTAGATAGAAAAAAGATAGATTTCGGCAACAAAACTTCCTCTATCCACTACTCTTTCAAAAGTCTATTTATTCACTTGTTCATTGTCATAGCTTCAATAGTTTGATTTTTTACGAACCTGTGGAAATTATCGGTTATGATAAAAAAATAGTTTAGTACTTGTGAAATGTTTCATTACTTGAATGTACCAACAGAAATCTTTGATTTCTTCGGTGAATGATTCTAACCAAAATGGATTTTGGGGTCACAAGAATTCTTTCTCTTCTCATTTTTATTCTCAAATTATATCAGAAGTTTTTGGAGTCATTCTGAAAATTCCATTCTCATCGTAATTAGTATCTTCTCTTGAAGAAAAATGAATACCAAAATCTCAGAATTTATGATCTATTTATTCAATATTTCTCTTTTTATAGGATATATGATCACATTGAAATTATGTGTCAGATCTACTAATATCCCATCCTATCCATTTGGAAATCTTGGATCAAATCCTTCAATGCTGGATCAAAGATGTTCTTTCTTTGCATTTCTTGCGATTATTTTTCTATGAATATCATAATTTGAATAGTCTAATTATTTTAAAGAAAATTATATATGTCTTTTCAAAAAGAAAGAAAAGATTCTTTTGATTCCTACATAATTCTTATGTATATGAATTTGAATATCTATTCTAATTTCTTTGTAATCAATCTTCTTATTTACGATCAATATTTTGTGGAGTCTTTCTTGAGCAAACACTTTTCTATGGAAAAATAGAATATCTTATGGTCATGTGTTGTAATTCTTTTCATAGGATCCTATGGTTCCTCAAAGATACTTTCATACATTATGTTCGATATAAAGGAAAAGAGATTTTGGCTTCAAAAGGAACTCTTATTCCAATAAAGAAATGGAAATTTCATCTTATGAATTTTTGGCAATCTTATTTTCTCTTTTGGATTCAACCTTATAGGATCCATATAAAGCAATTACCAAACTATTCCTTCTCTTTTCTGGGGTATTTTTCAAGTGTACTAAAAAATCCTTTGGTAGTAAGAAATCAAATGCTAGAGAATCCATTTCTAATAAATTCTATAACTAAGAAATTAGATACCATAGCCCCAGTTATCTCTCTTATTGGATCATTATCAAAAGCTCAAATTTGTATTGTATTGGGTAATCCTATTAGTAAACTGATCTAGACCGATTTATCAGATTCTGATATTATTGATCAATTTTGTCAGATATGTAGAAATCTTTGTCATTATCATAGTGGATCCTCAAAGAAGCAGGTTTTGTATCGTATAAAGTATATACTTTGACTTTCATGTGTGAGAACTTTGGCTCATAAACATAAAAGTATAGTATGCACTTTTATGGGAAAATTGGGTTCAGGATTCCTAGAAGAATTTTTTTTTGGAAAAAGAACAATCTCTTTCTTTAATCTTCCTCCAAAAAAACCCTTTTATTTTACACAGATTAAATAGAGAATGTATTTGGTATTTGGAAATTATTTGTATCAATGATCTAGTGGATCATTCATAATTGTTCATGATACTTTTCATTTTTATGAAAATAGATTCATGAATTTGTATTCTGAAATGCTCATATATCATGATAAATCATATATATCATCATATTCATGGTGAGATTGTCAAAATTCTTAGACTTTCTTCTCGGTATGTAATATATGTAAAATATGTAATTCTTTTCAATTTTTTATTGATATATACATACGGAAAGCCGTGTGCAATGAAAACTGCAAGCACGGTTTGGGGAGGGATTTTCTTATATAGAAACAAGAAAAAATTATCTACTCCATCCAACTAGTTCTGGGTTTGAGTTTTAGTCAACCCATCAACCCATACCCAAGTAAAAAAAAAGAATATTTATTTTTTTAGTTTTATTTGAAATCTTTATTTTATTTTAAATTGTTCTGATAGGTTTGGTCATTATAATCGATATTCATGTCGATTGGTTGACACTTGAATATAAGAAATATTATATTATGAAATAAAAATCCTTTCATTATCTATCTCATCTCTAGTTATAGTTAATACGTGTGCTTGGGAGTCTTTAAAAATGCAATAAACCAAGATCTTACCATGACTGCAATTTTAGATAGACACGAAAGTACAAGCATATGGGTCGCTTCTGCAACTGGATTACCAGTACCGAAAACTATTTTTACATTGGATGGTTTGGTGTTTTGATGATCCCTACTTATTGACCTTAACTTCTATATTTATCATTGCCTTCATTGTTGCCCCTCTAGTTGATATTGATGGTATTCTTGAACCTATTTTAGGTTTACATTTTTACCCAATATGGGAAGCAGCATATGTTGATGAGTGGTTATATAATGGTGGTCCTTATGAACTGATTTTTCTACACTTTTTACTTGGTGTAGTTTTTTACATGGGTCATGATTAGAAACTTTGTTTCCATCTGGGTATGCGCCCTTAGATTGCTATTGCATATTCATCTCCTATTGCAGCTACTATAGCTATTTTCTTGATCTACCCTATTGGTCAAGGAAGTTTCTCTGATGGTATGCCTGCAGGAATATCTGGTACTTTAAACTTCATGATTGTTTTTCAGGTAGAGCATAACATTCTTATGCATCCATTTCACATGTTAGGCATAGCTGCTATATTCGGAGGCTCCCTATTCAATGATATGCATAGTTCTTAAGTAACTTCTAATTTAATCTAGGAAACCACTAAAAATGAGTTTGATAATAAAGGTTATAGATTTGGTCAAGAGGAAGAAACCTATAATATTGTAGTCGCTCATGGTTATTTTGGTGATTGATCTTCCAATATGCTAGTTTTAACAATTCGCATTCCTTACATTTCTTCCTGGATGCTTGGCCAGTAATGGGTATCTAGTTCACTGCTTTGGGTATTAGCACTATGGTGTTCAACTTGAACGGTTTCAATTTGAACCCATCTGTAGATGACAGTTAAGGTCATGTTATTAACACCTGGGCTAATATCATAAATTGTGCTAATCATGGTATGGAAGTAATGCATGAACGTAATGCTCACAACCACCCTCTAGATCTAGCTACAGGGAAGTACCATCTATAAATGGATAAGACTTTTGTTCATATATATATATATATATATATATATATATATATATATATATATATATATATATATATATATATATATATATATATATATATATATATATGAATTTTTGAAGATAGAAATCCCCATTATATTGTTGGGTTCAGGTGCTTTTTTGCTCCTCTATTTGAATTTTTATTCTTTAAATAAAAAGTTCTCCCCCGCCAATGAATGATAAGTGCCTAGGTTCCGTATAGTCTAAGATAAGTCAGAAAAGTATACAATATATATATAGTAAAATAAAAATATATTTTTTTCAAATTCTTATACATAATAGAAAATGAAAAAAGAGAGAAAAAAATTGTTTAGTATGGGAGCGAGAAGTCATTCATGAATAATTCATATAAGTAGATTGCATACCAATTCCACTACAATGCTCATTGTGTAGATAGATCTTCTTTTGAATGATTTATAAATTGAATCAGGGATAGATGCAGATGATTACTTCACCTATAACCTATGCCATCCCTTTAGCCTAACCATATTGCTTTCCACTCTTAGCTAATAGTAGAACAACCAGTCAAAGAATCAGGAGGAGCTTCATCCATGACTCATTCCAAACCTGCCACTGCCTTATTAAGGAGGACTTCCCACCTACTGAAGAAGTAAGCCACCTTCACTCTAGCATGTCTTCCCCTCTGATTTTTCTTTTTCCGGCTTGATCTAGCCCTCTCGCTTGACCTGAGACCTAAATGAAGATTTGGAAGAGAAGAGCTTAGACGGGAGACATTGAATGCTTATTGATTGCCTGTAACATCCTTAGATGACTCTATGCCATTTTTCTTCTCTTTCTTTTTGGCTTTTCCTGGACATCAGTTATCATGGATTCAATCCAAAGATATACCCTAAGTCAAGGCTCTACCTTCCGATTATCTATTCTCCCCAAGTGGAAAATGGATTCTAATGGCACAGTTGAGAGTTTTCCATCCATCTACTGCATGAACAAAATCAGTGTTGGGATGAGGCAAAAGAGAGTGAGATTGCCTAAAAGAAGGCCCGATCGCCTCATCCGTGAAAGTTTCAAAAGAATCCCTTTTCCCTCTGACTTGATATGTCAAGAAGACTACAATTGATAGTTGATCACCTTTTGTCGGTGGTAATGTCAATCTATTCTTTACTCCTTTGCATTATAGGTAAGATGTAGAGCAGAAAACAATTTAAAGATCTTTCCAAGTTTGGATTCTATTCTTTGTCGCAGTGTTTGAGTGCAATATCCCTTTTTATGCTTCCTTCATATATTCCAATTTTTGGAAGTTGATCCAGACTGATCTCCTTTTCATTCTTTTTTGGAAAGATCCACTCTTGAATCAATCTCAAGTTTTTCCATGAGCCTCAAACAATTGAGAATTTTGTTTTTTTGTAGGAAACATGAGCGATGGCTCGAACGTGTAATGTAGCCTACTGCTCCACATGTGGGGATCGATGCTTGTTGTATGATACTATCGAGTTCCCCCTAGAATTCATCAGTCAGTATAGGTGCTTGTTGGGGTTCCTCCTCTATTGGTGGAGCTGCCTGATAATCCATCATGCACTTGTTAGAATAATGCATGTTCTTTCGAAAGAAATGTGACCATTTACCCAGACTCTCATCAGGTCCTCTTCAAGATCAAACCTTATTATCACCCAAGAATTTTCCATATAGCATAGCAGAGATTTCATTGAATATAATCCGGTTTCATCATTAATTTTCACCTGTCTATAATGAATTTCAACGAAGGCCTTCCACCCAGTCAAATGAATCTCGATGGCTTAGCATGATCCAGAAAAGTCAGCACTTGATCCTCCATGATGGCTTTATTGAAGTCCTCAAAGGCCTCTTGACATTCTCTCATCCAATGTGGTTTCATCGCAGAGTGAACAGCCTTTCAGTAGCTCGGTGGTAGATTATGTCAGAGTTTGGCAGACATTATGAAGGTAGCACCTTATTCGGAATAGTGAAAGTACCTAGGTCAAGACGAGAAGTGGGCTGAAGAGTTTATGCCAAAACTTTCTAGTTGTTCTAGATTGAGATCAATTGGATTCCATTCAAGTTAGACCATTAGATCTGAATCAGCAAAATCTAAGTTAGTTTCAAGTGGGATGATAAGAAAAATTTGCTCGCATTGGAAGTCACTGTTATTACCTATGTGACCGGGCACGTAGTGGCTAGCCAACTTTCTCTATATGAAATAGACTAGGTTTTCTATGATGAAGTCCTTTTGAAGAAAACATAGGTTCACACACGTGTGCTGAAAAAACAATGTATAGATATAGAGAATGGGTTTGTGCTCCTTCCATTTACAGTTACATCAAGTTACATCCATTCTTCCAGACAAATCATGTCCAAGTAAGAAAGTTCTTCTTCATCATTCTAGTTCATGCCCAACCGTTCCCAATTGATCAAGTTCAAGTTCAAGTTCCAGTACTCAAATCATTTCTTTTTGTTTTTACTTTCAAAGAATTCTCTTTCATAGTTGACCTAGAAAAGGGCCTCCCAGATAGCACGTTAATGGGGAATTAGTACTACGAGAAATTGCCATGAAATTGTTTGATCTACCATGAACATAGTCACCTGTATCCGAGAAGGATCATCAAGGAAACTCAGACTATTGATAAGAACCCACCGCATAGGTGCCTTGTTCTACCGAGAGATGAGCTAAGGAGCGGCAACCCCTACTACCATCTCTGAACTATCGAAGAAGGAAATTCTCTTAGCTAGATCAAAGATAAATAGAATTCAAAATGAGTGCACTGATGGACCATGAAAACTTTATAATATACCGCTCCATGGGTATCTTAACCTTCTTCCACAAGTACAAAAAAAATATCAAGAGAAAACAAAACATCCTTAACCACTCAACAAGCAACATTTTTCTAATGTTAGAAAGCATTTGAAAAGCAATGTTAGGTTATTAGTAACAGTCGTCGACCTTTTCTTCTTTTACTGCACATAGCTTTTTGTCTCCTTGATAGCTAGAAGTTCTCCAAAAGTATGAAAAGCTAGAGGACTTTGTACCATCCATTCTAGTGTGGTTGTATTCTATTCAGCAGCCCAAGGACTTGGTGCACATCTTTTATTGTTTTCACTGCTTGAAGTGATTATGACGACCAACAAGAAATGATGAATCCCAACTACGAATATATAAAAGCTGAAACTATTCAGAGCATTCCATCTGGCATAAGCATTTAAATAATCTGGAATGCAATATGGCATACTCGAAAGCCCTAAGAAATGCATGGGAAAGAGGGTCGAATTAACCTTAAAAGAAGTGATTCAAAAATGAATTTGACCTAAAGTTTTAGGGTATGTCTAACCAAAGATTTTACAAACCCAATAGTGAAACCCTGCAAATAAACTCCCATAGAAAGTACATAATGGAAATGTGCAACCACATAATAAGTATCACGTAGAGTAAGGTCTAGCCCAGAATTTGCTAGAACTATTCCTGTGAGCCATCCTATGGTGAACAAAAAAATGGACCCTATAGAAAATAGCATGGGTGTTTTGTATTGTATCGAATCTCCCCACATGGAAGTGACTCAAATAAAGATTTTCATTCCAGTGGGGATAGCTATGATCATGGTAGCTACAGTGAAGTAGGCATGTGTATCAACGTCTAAGCACATAGTAAACATATGATGAGCCCGAACAAGAGATCAAAGAACACCTATACTGATCATGGCATAAACCATGCCTAGATACCCAAAGACTAATTTTCCCAAAAAGGTCGATACGATATAACTAATAATTTAGGATCCATACAGAATTGGAATATACACCTCTGGATGATTGAAGAACTGAAAGAAATGATGGTATAATATGCCCCCGCCCCCCTCCTCCAACAGGATCAGAAAATGTTGTATTAAAGTTTCAATTGGTTAATAACATTGTAATTGCCCCTGCCAATACCATAAGTGATAATAAAAGTAGAAATATTGTAACTAGAATGGACCACACAAAAAGGGGTAATCTATGCATAGTCATTCTAGTTCCACACATGTTGGAGATAGTTGTTATAAAATAGATAGAACCTAAGATTCATGAAACACCTGATAAATCAAGACTAGAAATTACTAAATCAACTGCTCCTCCAGAATGGCTGGTAATACCACTTAAGGGTGGATAGATCATCCCCCCATTGTCGCTACCCACTTCTACTAAGGCAGAGCTTAATAGGAGAAAGAGACTTGATGATAACAACCAGAATGATGTATTATTTGATCATGGAAATGCCAAGTCAGGTGCACCTATCAGAATTGAAATAGACTAATTACCAAATCCACCAATCATCACTGATATCACTATAAAAAAAGATCATTAAAGAAACATCTGTCGTTATTAAAACAATATAAAGTTGATGATTCCCACCAAGAATTTGATCGTCGATTCGAGCTAATTCCATATGAATCAGTACGGAGAAGCATGTACCCATCACTCCAGCAGCGGCACTGAAGATGAAATAAAGAGTACCAATATCCTTGTGGTTAGTGGAGAACGGCCATTGAACCAGATTTATCATTCAATTGGAATGAACTACTTTGCACCCTATCAGAGAGGGGCCTATAGCTTAGTGAGTGGGGAAAAAAATAAAAACTATGAGCTAGCCACCCGTCTGGTGAAGGATCAGCAATTTCTTTTGTGGTCAACTGAACGATTCTAAGTTCTTTGCTATGCAAATTTTCCCCACTCTTTGCTAAACGCAGGTTCGTTCATCCTTGCTGGCTCACCTAGGCAAGTTGGTTCTTAGTAGGCACCTTTCGTATGCCATTTTCTATCTTTCTTGTGCAGGGGGCCTAGTGGCTTTGCTCAGACTTCTTAAGTGGGGCAGTCTGGTCTCCCTGTTGCCCGAGGTCTTTCTTCAGATCATTAGATGATATGTATTTTTCCATTGAGATGAAAATAATTTCCTCAACATCAAAGGTTGTCTATTTTGTAGGCTGTTTGGAATGCTGCCCATCGCCTCAATAATATGATTCATTTTCACATACACACCCTCCCAATAAATATGCGTCAACCCAGCCTCCATCTATATGTCTGGTTTTGGAAAGAAAGCTTGATATTTTCTTTTTACTGTAGCCCTTATGCATTCATTCTTTAAAGAAAGTGATCCATCATCCTATCTCTTCCTGAAAAAAGAGATGAAAAAATCTTCTGGTGTTCATTAAAGTTAGAGTGCTCGGCCAGTGCATCTCTTCCTAGCAAGCTCATTTCCATGGTCAAAGTCCCTGTAAGGTTACTGTGGTGTTTATTTCTGGTTTGTTTAGTGCTTTGTGTGTATATGTGAGGGGACACCACGTAGATCCGTAGATGTACTTATTAGGGTGATTGGGTATGATATTTAGGAATAGTGAACTATCTCGAGAGATAGAAGTCACTACCCTATAATGGACCTAATCACTAAATAAGGACTTCTAAGGCATGATGGGTCTGAATATATACGAGATTTTCCCTACTTTACATGGAAAAGTAAAGCAGGTTTATTTAAACGAGTTTTAAGTTCCTATGGAGGCAAGCCTCCATAGTTAATTACATCTTAAGAAGTGAATCCTTAAGAATACTCTCGATTAAAGTAGCGATTGTTGTCTCCAAAGAATTCAAAGATAGGACTATCAAATTGGTTGTATTTTTTTGAAAATCAAGTGGGATCAAAAGGGAAGTTATTCAAAGAGATGAGTAGGAGTGCTCATGATACTAGGAAGCCTAGTGAGCACTCCAATCTATCTATGGTTGGGCTTTATATATTTGAATTGAGGAGATTTATTTATTTGAGTTGAAATTTTATTAGAAATCTAGGACTTATAATTTACTGATTGTTATAAAATGCCTAGAGGTGAGGATTTATGCTTGTAGCCACAAAGGAAACATAACCTCAGATCTAAATCTAAGCTTTGCGAGGCCAAAAGCACCTAAATCTAAGGTGAAAATGGGTATATGGTTTACCTCCACAGAGAGAAAACTACGATTTGTACTTATTAGGGTGGCAGCACTAACTCCTCCTACACTTTAAATCCATGTAGGCAAGTCATATGCTTTGCAAGATGGTTAGGTTATTATTTATTTAGAAGAGAAACTAAGTCCTTAAACTCACTCCTTAAGAGACTAGATCATGAAGGGCATGAATAATGACTTAATCTAATGCAAAATTTTAACAAGTTTTATTTGATTTTTGGACTTTTATTTTGACATAGGTTGTAGGATTTTATATGCCTAAATGCATGAGAAATTGATTATGGGCCAAATCAAAGAGAGAGGTGTTCTTTCCATCAAAGGCTCTTCAAGTTAAGCCTTTATTCTCTGCAGATGGAAGCCCTCTCTTAGCAAGAGTGGAAGAATATGACATGCATGATATTATACATTACAATCATCCGACTAAGGGTTGCTAAATATTTTATTATCTTGATTTAATTCTAGGCTTTTTTATGTGAGGTTATGAATTATTTTAAAATTTTAGTTATGAGTTATTAGTGGGATAGAAATTTATTTTTTCTGAGCCTAATCGCATCAAACCACACAATCACCAATCATAAAGAAACTATGAAAAGGCATGTTATTTCTAATGCATAAGCTAAACAACATCAAATAATTTTATAAAGCTATCACAAAAGAATAAAAGGCGATCACGGATGCCGCTGACAAAAAAAATGTGGGTAGCGAGCTCTACCCTTATACATCATAATGAAAGAATAATTACAATTATAAAGTGATAACTGTTATGGGGGTCTTCATTCTTCATCCTGCATTCTTCGCTCTTGACATTTCATTCTTTTATTTTTTTTATTTGCTCCATTTCCTTCTTTCTTTTGGCTTGATTGGGATGTAGCTTGCTCCAAAGGAATCACATGGTATATAAGATATGGTCTTATAACCAATATTCACCTTAATCCCCATAACACTTATCCTAATCCTAATGCAAAAAATTACATTAAAGGAAGGAAAATAAATCTAGCTACACTACAAAATAAATGTTAGCTAAACACCATACAACCCAAATAGTTATATGAATAATTTGGACTTAGCACCACACATGGGTAACCAAGTCCACTCTAACTATGCTTAGGTATAAAGCACACAAAAAGCATTTATATTTTTATTACAACCCTTAAGCACAACCCCTCTAAACATGATTAATAATATCGCCTAACATTATGCACATACACCCTAACATCTAGTCTAAAATAATACATCACAAAACTAAACATTCATCAAACCATGCACCATCTAACATAAAGCTAGAAATGGTGACTAATGTGCATGTGTTAAGCTTGTGTGGTATGTCCTAAGGCTTTAGAGTTATGATTTGCTAAGTGTGAGAGATTTAATTTATAAAGGGTTGATTTCTCTTTAAGTGGTTTAGTTGATTTGGAAATTTTACTTAGTATTTTCTTTTGTTTCATGTAGCCTACACTTAGCAACTAAGTGTTATAAAGAGAAGGGAGAGAGAGTCTCTCTCTTTTATCCCTACCTTAAGCCATTTCTAAGGTAAGCTAATTAATGAATTTCTTTTAGTGAATGGTTTATTATGTGTTTTAATTAATCCTAAGTTTAGATTCATTCTAAATAACTTTATTCAATAAGAAAGACATCTTATGATTAATTAGAATGGATTATTATCACGTAACACATATTCATTTATTTCTTTTCATCATGTTTGTCATGCATTTGAATAATCCAAAGCATACCTATACATGCAATGTAAATCTTTGCATACTTTGATGATGAATGCAAAGAAGTATTTTGAATTTAAATATTTTATTTTTTATTGAGTTATGAATGCATGTCTTCATTATGTACAAAAGAGGGATTTTTCATCCATTAGCTAAATATGCATTTACATGTATAAAAGTTTTAAGTGAGTACGGCATCATTATTTTCTACACTAGCGGTGTAAGGTACAAGACCTACTTAGAGCTACTTAAAGTCTCGCAGCCCCGGGATGTCCAAACTAATATACCACTTTTCTTAGATGCATGTAAATGTATGAATAACTATAATGATAAGAAAATGCATGCAAAGTTTATGTTTTATTTATTTTATTTATGATTCTTTATTCAGTAGCCACATCACACAGGCATATGTATAAGAGTTTTAAGTGAGTGATGTCATTATTTTTTATACTAGGGGTATAAGACCTACACTACTTAAAGCCTCACTCCCCAGGATGTCCTAATATACCATTTTTCTCAAATACATATGAATGTACAAAAAGAACCATGGATAGGAATCATGCAAGAAATTATGTTTGATTTGGTTGTATGATTTACATGTAATGTGAAATTCTTCTAAGTCTTAACATGGAGATGCATAGGAATAGATTTAGGCAAGTGTTATGTTCTTTTCAAATGAACTATACACTTGCAAATCCTATGTGAATCCATGTTAAGATTGGGAAAGAGAACTTCATATTACACATCTTATACTATCATCACATGCAAGCTTATAAATTTGTAATTAGCATTACTTCATTTATAATAATTGATTTATAGGTTTTGAAAATAGTTTTGATTTAATAGTGATAATAGCCACATATTCTTAATTTAAGTCAACACATGCAATTTGACATAAAAGAAAACATTTAATTAATTAATTTTAAAAGAAATGAATGCATGATTTCATATGGCAAATAATATTTAGCATGATTGGAAAGAAATAAAGGAATGTAAACACATGATTTCATTCATCCCATTTAATTCTAAGGACAATCAAATTAAATAAGGCTATTTAAAATAAATAAAATTCTTTAAAGATATTTTTTTATCTTTGAATTTGATTTGATTTAGGAAATATGAGAGGTTTGCTAATCCTAATTCCCCATGTGTGAATTAATTTGGTTTAATGAAGAATATTTAAGTTGATTTTATGTTTTTAATTAGGTTAAGGTATGAATTAAATGAATTAATTAACTCTTACCTATATCACCTTAAGTTAATTAACTAATAATAATAAGCCAATATGATATGCAACCACATGAAAAGTAAATTTGCAATGCTCTAAGAAATGAAAGAAAGGGGCCTAATGCAATTGGCTTATGATTAATAGTTAATTAAACTTAAGGATCTCACTTAATTACTTTTATGATTTTCTCACATATCATACATTATCTCTCACCTTGGGTTATTGAACACCCAAGAGCTACCCAAGATCAATTAAGGTTGCTTTAGGTGTGGATGAAGATTTTTAATTTTAATTTCATTAAGCCTTTAATTTGATTAAACATTTTGGTTATGTTTTAATTTGAATGATGAAAATAACTTTGGGGAAAGGATCAAGGGCAAGGCCTCAATCCTAAGGCCTAAATCATCTAAACATCCAATTAGATTTTGATTTCCTGACTTTGAAGATTAGTCACTTAATTAATCAATTAATCATTTCATTAGTCATTAATTAATTTTATTTTTAAAGATAAAGAAGACTTAGAAAATGAATTAAAAAAAGTATCCCCAACCATATTCCCTAAGTGATCTTACTGTTCAATAGAGATAATTATGTTTAAATGACTAATTAAGTTAATGTTCATTTATTAATTATAATTAATTAGATTAAGAGAATGATTAGGCTTAATCAAGTGATTTCTCTAATTAAGCAATCAATAAAATCAAATAGAGGCAGAGGTCATCCCCAACATCCATAAAATTTGAGATTAATTGAGTGCTTAATTAATGTAATTAAGCTAATTAGATTTTGATAAAACCTAATTAAGCCAAATCATTGTTCAAAAATTAATTATAATTTTCTAGATTCTCCTAAAATATCTTCAAAATGAGCCTAAGTTTGCATTTTTTTCTATAATTAGTTATGATTTTAGAAGTTTATTAAAACCAATTAATTAGCCTAATTAAAACCTTAATCCCATTAGTCACGTCGGCGATGTGTTGACGAGCTTTCACGTGGAGTGATGAGATTGCTTATTTAAGTAGCACATCCACGCACTGACTTAGCGATGGACGCTTCTCCATCCCAGATCGGATGATGATTTGATCTCAATTTAGAAAAGAATCAGGCTAGGATTTGATCATTATTCATCTCGATCACGAGATGGATGGCTTGTGATCCATCATTCCGGCATGGAAGATGGATTTTTCCATCTTCCCTCATTCAATCGAGCTCACGAGCTGGATCAAAATTCTTCCCACCTTGGAAAAACATCCAAATGGTCAATTTTATGAAATTTAATTTTTCTTCATAAAGGACCAACACTTTTTTGCCTAGCTTTTGAGAAATTACCTCACCGAGCTAATGTTATGGTGCAATGGAGGTAGCTTTAGTGGTGAGGCCACAGGAAACTTTAAGCAATTTGGTGTGGGATGCTTGGTTGACCAATCCACGCACCAATGGGGTCAACTTCAATCGAACTTGATCCTCCCATGGCTTGGAAGCTTGGGAATTGGTTTGATTAGCTTCGATTGGGTATGGTGATGGTGTGGCTAAGAGGAATTGAAGTTTGATTGAGTGGAGAGGGAGTATTGCTCGAGATTGGGATGCCCTTTTTTGATTTTGCAAAGGGAATGAAATGGAGGGAGGCTTGGATCCTTGAACACTTTGAGGGGCTTGATGAGTTAGAAGGCTTGATGAAAGCGTGAAGCTAAATTCTTCAATTGAGGGTATACCCTCAATTTTTTCCATCATGATGGAAGGTAGTGCACATTTTGCAAGCTCACCACTGCCTTGTCATCAAGTCAGGAGGCACTGGATGGGAGGTGATGGGAGCGCATGGACCCAAAGTGCAAGGATGTCATGGTCTTGATCCAATCGGTGCTCAATTTTGGTTGGGGTGAGGCAACTCACCTCCCAAAGGTTCTTGGCTTACATAGGGTGAGTTAGGTTAGCTAGGTGGGTAAGGAGAAGGTTCCATGAAGTGCCAATGAGTTGCCATGGGGATGGGTAAGTTGACTTTAGCTTGGATCCAATGGTTTTAAGATTTAAATCCTATGGTTTGATGGATAATTTGGTGGCCACTTACTTTTAGGCTTGAAAATTAGGGACATATTTGTGAGTTTAACTAGTCTTAGGGTCTGTAAGTTGGTTTGAGTGATTTGGCTTCATTTGGTCAAATGGGTCATTTGGGCTAGTTGGTTGGGTTGACCAATTGGTCAAATTGGGTCAAACCAAGGCTTGGGTTAGGTTCATATGATGATTTGGGATGTTTTGGTTCAATTAATTTGGATTGGTTTTAGGTTTGAATTTGACTCATTTGGATTCAAAGGGTCAAATTGGTCAAGACCCAATTTGACCAAATTTGGTTGGTTAGGTGTTGAGTCAAGTTCAATTGGTTGATTGAAAATGATTGTAGGCTTTGGTTTGGTTTAATTTAGAATTAATTTGATTTTGGTCAATTTTTAGGTTAATTTGGGCTAGGTTGGGTCAAAATTGGTCAACTTGGGCTCAATCATGGCTTTGGTCAAGTTCATAAGTGATTTGGAATGAACTTGAGCCATTTGTTGCAATCAATTTGGATTAAATCATGATTTGACCCATTTTGGCTTTTTAGGCCAATTTGGGTCAACTTAGGTCAAGTGACCAATTAGGCTTGATTTGGCTCAATTGATGGCTTGGTCATGTTCAATCATTGATCTTGAATGAGTTTGGGTCAATAGTTTCAATCAATTTGGCATATGATAATTTTTTTCTAGTTTAGGTTTCATTTAGGATAAATGTTGACTTGGTCAAAGGCTATGTTTGACTTTGTTTGACCCAATTCAAGTGGTTGATGACCCCATGATGATTGTTGATCATGATTGAGGTTTAGGTGGGTTTAGTTCAATCCAATTTGGGTTGATTAGAACTTGCTCAAAAGGTCTTTAGGTCACTTTGGGTCAAGTGAGCCTAAATGGTCAATTGCTTGATCAAGTTTGATTCAAGTTTAGTTGAACTCACATATGAGCTTAGGATTGAAATATAAATCCAACAATTGGTTTGGAGCCAAATGGGTTTTGGTTCATATGATAATTTCAAGTCAAAATTCAACTTGACTTGATTTGGGTTGACTTGGATTTGGTTTGATAATGGTTTATGTTTATATTTGGATCAATGATTGTAGGAATGATTGAATCATGAAGAAATCCATGAGTTTTGAGTTGATTTGGGTTTCATTTCCAAGTTCAAAAGTTTGGCTAAAAAATAAATGAATTTGATTTGATTTGAGTTTGGTTTTGGTCATTTGAATTTATATTTTATTTATATTTGTGAATATAAATGAAGATATTAATGGGTCATGAGAAAATCACTTGAGTTTGGAGTGATTTGGAAGCAAATTTGATCGAATTAAGGGATATAGGCCAAAAAAGGCTAACTTGGATTTTGAAATGGTTTGATTTATTTTTGGTTTTTGGAGGGTGGGTTTCATTTATATTTATGAGTATAAATGAGATAATGATTGATTTATAAAGGAATCAATCATGTTTGAGTTGATTTAGAACAATATTTGATTAGGTTTATAGAGGTAGGTCCATATGGCTTAAGAAGGGTCTTGATTTGGTTTGATTTATTTTGATTTGATTTGAAAGGTTTGAATTTGGATTTCATTTATATTTGTGAACATAAATGAAAGAATGATTGATTTATAAAGAAATAAATCATGTTTGAGTTGGTTTGAAGGAGTTTTTTGTGATGGTGGTTCATGTGGCTTAGGAAGAGATTTTGGAATTTGGAGTTAATCATGTGTTTCAATCGTTTGGAATTGATTTATGATTTAGAATTTATTTGAGATTTAATTTGATAATTGAAAAAATTAATTGGATTGGGGTTGATTTGAATTTGGCTAAGGCTAAGTCCATAAGATAAAATTAAAGGGCCTAGGAAGGGATTTGGATTTTGAATTTGGTGGTGGATTTCAATCATTGGATAGTTGGATTTGATTTTTAGAATTTGAATTTGAATTTGACGTTTGGTTTGAAAGAAGGAAGCAAGGATTGGGTTTGGGCTATAGGGTAAGCAAGTCTTCCTAAATCCCTAAGGCACAACCTATTTTATGGCTAACTCTTCTAAGTCTCTATAGTTAAGTTAAGTGTTAACCTAATCACTAGAAGTGTCTTAAGACTAAGGAACTCTTTGTGTCTATAAGAGTCCTAGATCTATGATGGGAAAGTTGAGAACTCACTCCAAAGGTGAGATCAATAGTCACAGTATGGTACCCCTTTCTGAGTAGGCCCTCTCACTCACTCCAATTTAAAGATTGGAATGCATCACTAGAGACTTCATTTAGAACTCCTTTTCATCATGGTCGCTTAGAACCTTTTTTCATCAAGTCTATCTCTTCTACCAATGGTTCCTTGTGGCTCCAGATGCCTTTTAGATCCATCACCTCAATAAATTCCAATGTTCATTTTTTCTACTTGAAGTTGATCAAATAAACTTACACTTTCAAGGTCTTGATTTGATGTATATAGAACCTTGGCATATGTAACCATCCATCTTTGATTTATTTAGTGAATATAAGGAAGGTGGTTTCCAGTCCAAGAATGTGGCCATGCTTGATCAAGACTTGAAGGAGATCGCACATTCTTCTACCTACTCAATTTGATGAATCAAGAAAAAACCATTAGTATCATGAATATCTAACCATCACTTCCACTTTGACAAGTTATTATGACCTCTTCTTATTCAGGTCTTGACTGTAAAAATTATGCTTTTTCTTTTAGAAAAAAATAATGTGACCTTTTTTTTGGGTGAGCTAACTTTTCAATCGAAAATGAAGCCCAAAGCTATAGGCATCCTTTCGCCAAAACAGTGAACAAAAACAAGGCTCGTGTGACAAGGATGAGATCCCAACAAACTATGTTCATTCTTTGGCATAGTCCGTCTATTTGAAAAGAAGTAATAACAAAGTTCAACACTCCTTGGTTTCACCTTTCTTCTTTCTTGCATTGATTCGATCAAACTCTTAAATCAGTGAATGCAGAAGTTCTATTGCTACTTTTCTACACAACCTTGGCCCCGAGATTCCATTAGGATCACTTTCATCTGACTTTCATTCGCCCTTTGTAGCAGATAGTGAAGTGGCAACTGGATTGACTAATGAAATGCTATATCGATTTTGGCTAGATAAATCAAGCTTAAGACTAGGAGTTCCCATTGGTGGGATAGATCTCGTTCACTCTTGAGTTAAAATGTATGCTCGATTTCAACTATCTAGCTCAATGGATTGTTAGTCAGTAGCTTTTTCTTTGTTACGCACCTTATCTCTCTTATAGAATGCAAGCCTCAAGCCTATTTCTTTCGAGACATGGTTGAAGAAAAGGCTAATCCCACGACTCCATGGATTTAATCATGTAGTAGCTATCTATCCATTCTTACCTTGAATGGTGAAGTTAGCAACCAACTTTCGAATAGAGACTTCAAGATAAATTATTTGGATTAGCTCCCCAACAAGAGTTTGGAAATTATCATGAGAGGAGTCTCTTTCCTGGTTTTGAATGATAAATTGGTGGTTAAAAGCTAGAAATAATGAGAAAGATCATATTCATTTTTCATCATAGAATGTACTCACTCATCTTAGAAAGTTTTCTAAAACAAGAAATAAGAAGAAAAGAGATCCTATATGGAATGATCACTATATAGCAAATAGACCATCTTCTCACTAAGAAGGTGATAGTTTAATTTTTCCAAAAGTGGTTAGGGTTTTATTTTGTTTGGAAGTAATACCTATTGAGTCAAAGCTAAAAATTATTTTCGAGAAGGGGTGAAAGCCTTTCATTCGTGCATAAAGATATGGATGTCGTTACCAACAAATATGTAGTAGTAAGGAGCCTGTATATATGGTAAAGCAAGAAGGAGCTGAGAATGCAATTTGAAGAATAGAATAAAAAAAGCATGTAAACATAGAATGAAAGGATAGCTTGCTTTAGTACAATCCCAAACAAAGGTATTGTTATTGCAGGTTAGTTTATTTGGATGCCACTACTTCTGCCTTTTTTTGTGCAAAATTTTTCTTCTATTTATATTGCTTTTTATTCTTATGTGAATGCATGAATGAGTTGATGTGCATGATTGCATTTTATTTTATGACAACCCTACTCAATAATGAACTAAGCAGGAGTGGAACATTCAGTAGTCCCATTGTAGCTACTTACTCATGCTTTTGTATGACCATAGACTGTCTGACCATAAGTAGAGTCTATATATATATATATATATATATATATATATATATATATATATATATTTAATTAATGATATACTTCATTTCATTTCAGTCTTCATTGCATTTCTTCTAGCTTAAAACTCAACGTCAATGACCATCTTGGAGTAATATTTCTTAAAAATATGAGAAGCATTTTGACATTAACTACCACCTTGCTCAATATCGGTGGGCCACTAACTAGACTTGTTCTTATAGCTATTGGGAAGGACTTCTCAGTCAACATTGATCTAACGAAGACTACTAAAGTTTGAAGATCATTTTAACAAAAAATCACGCTACAATTTGCTACTTGAATGAAACCTCTTGATGGATGTTCTGGCCTACCTAACAAAGCCGAACATGTGACCTAGGCAATCTAACCAGGGGTCTACATAGATAGTGTAGCAGCCTTAGGACAAAAAGCCAGTTTCATTATAAACACGCATGGTATCAGCCCATTTATTGGTCAGAAAAAAGCAACTTTTGAGAACTTCTAGATGGGACAAAATCTTGATCCTAGCGACTGATGGAGACAATGTGGGCCCTCTCTCATTAAGCCCTTGAATCTATCTCTAAGTAGTTTCAGAAACCCTTTCTTCCCTAAAAACTTGAGTCCTTAGTTAGTGACTCAATTTAAATTGATTGGACTTTTCAATATAGTTTCACAAATCTTCTCCAAACTTCTAGTCAAAACAAGAAGGCCATTTATAAAGTAGGCCATGGAAGAGAAAGACTTCATCTATGCACAAAAGGCATTCGATTAGATAGAAGACTTTGGCCAATCATCTCGACGAAATCCCTTCTTCGAATAAAAACAAAAGCAAGAATAGAATGAGGGAAGGCACAAAGCTATTATAAAATCCATAGATAAGAAAAATAGGGAAACTCAAGGAAAGCATAACAAAAGACTAAGATTGTGAAAAGGGACATCTCTGAAAAAAGAATTCCTATTATGTGGGGCAAAGCGGTCTCATTAAACCAACCCGTAACTTCTTTTCAAGACTTTCTTCCCCTTAATTTTTAAGAAAAAGTCATTTTATATTCATAACATGACAGTTCCAACATTCTATGACATACAAAAGTCATTACTACCTAGGCTCAACTAAGAACCTAAGATGCTTATCTCTCTTCCTCTCAATTACTTTGGTGTCAAAGAGTCAACTATAGAAATTCTTGGCTTCTATGCTTTCTCTTTTTTTTTATTTACATAACCTTTCCTTTTACCCTAACTGGTATTCAATAGGAAGGTGACCATTCTGGCTCTTTTAGCCCTTTGGCATAGATGGTCTAGTGTCCACGTATGCTTATGGTGTGCATGGCTCTTGGTTGATTGCTCTTCTTTCATAAGCAAATGTTGCTGAATTATTCCCACCTTTTTCTAATTCTATGGCTTGAAGAATTTCACTTAGATAGTGAAAGGAATGGATAGAGTAATACTTTCTTGTTTTCAGAATATAGCACATGAATCCATAGAAGAAGAAGTAGATGGACCATAATTGGATGTGTGAGGAGAGAGTATAGATAAGAAAAAATGAGATCTATGTCTACCAGAGAGTGAAGATGGAATGATTTGATTTCCACTCATATCCTATTTTATTCCCACTAAGCCGTTCTCCCCTCCCATCACATGCATACCATTAGCTCTTCAAAGCAATCCATTCTTTCTGGGCAAGCTAGTTCCTTATCTTCGTTACATTCAATCAGCGGCTGAGGAAGTTGGGATGGAGCAAAAGTTGAAAATGATAGCTGATCGAGAATGCATTAGCATTCAAATAATTGATTATAAGCCAACTCATTCTATTAGCAAAGATCTATTTGAGATTCAATGTGGGAGAAGCTAGAGTAGACCGATCTACTTCTAGTTCTTATGGTCCTAAGTAAAGAAGGTGGATTCTTTATAGAAAGTAGCCTATGTCTCTGATCAAATTCTTCATAGTCCTTTATGGGCTCAAAATTTTCCACCAACCTATTATTGGTGATGGTATGATTTGAGTGTCGCTTAATTTTTAAGGTAGATGGAATAGTAGATAAGACACTACCAGATTTCACCCTCATTTTAGGACTTTGATCTAGTTCTAGGTTTCTTATAGGCATGAAGCCCTATAGTTAATTACTCCCAAGTGATTGAGAACTTTTGATGTCGGAAACGATGATTTATGCTTGAATGTTCTAAGGCTAGTTGTTAGATCTTTAATGCGTAGCATATAGTAGAAGCATATGGAGTTTCAGAATTTAGATTATGAAATTCATCATTTCAGCTTAAACGGGATGGTTGGGGAATGATGGCTTCGATCAGATCCCATGGTTCCATCATCTCTGTCATGGTCCTAGTCTATAGTGTAGTCGATCTACGAGAGAAGGATCCTCATGACAACACATGGGTTCGTCATCTAAGAAATCCTTGTAGATCAGGGTGGTGTTTTCTAAGATAGTCTTAAGTCACATTATGGGGTTGTTTGTCCTATCAGTATACCATGATTCACAACTCAAAGGCGATTGGGGAACATCTTTACTGTGATCGTAATATAATAGAGCATGTCTAGCCAAACCACCTGATCAGAGGACTCTAATCATAACTACTTCATCTGTGGAGCATATCGACAAAGCCATGTAGTCAAAGGACACGGACCATGTCCTTACTAGCAAGAGATTGATTGAGAGTGAACATAGTAGAATAATTTATTTGATATTGGCTCCTTTGGAGCTAGAGTTTTCTTAATTTATCACCACTGATAAATAGTTGTGAAAGGTGGATAGATTGAGTTTGATTTATGCTTTTAATGATTAGATTTCATTTAAATAATTTTTCGGGTGATATTTAATTTGAGTTTATTTGATTTGAACCATTGATTAATTTGAATATATTTAAGAGCTTTAGATCCTGTCAACTCTATTTAGTTGCTGATAGATGATTAGATCTACTATCACCTGACAGAATCAGTTTCTCAGATATTTCACTAATTTGAAATTTTTATAATAGATTTTTAGGTTTTGTTAACTAGAACCCAGTCCTAAGACTAAACGGTTATCAACCCGCGCAACATCCTCAACACTTAAATTTAAGCACTCAGCGTAGTGTCAAGTCCCATGCGGATGTATTTAAGACTTTATGTAGTGCTTATTTCTGAATTATGAGATTGATTTCAAATTTTTTATTTAATTCCAACTTAGCCTGCACAGCCTTTTCAGATATTAAAATTTGTACTTGAAATCTCTATGTCTGAGCACATGCAGATGTTTATAACTTATATAGTTTTATCTAATTAATGAAATCATTGATTTTGAAAATCATAATTAAAATGAAATTCCTTAGTTTTCGATTTAAGGAAGCCCTATGAATTTTGTAGAATTTGATTTAATATCGCCTTATGCCTGCTTGTACAAAGAGTTACAGATCCGATGGCATAGAAGACGTTGTAAATGGATCTAATATTTTATTAGATTTTTTCAAATTAATATTTAATTGATTCTAATTTATCCTACATAGCCTTTTCAGAATATTAAAATTTGTACGTTAAATCTATATGTCCAAGCACATGCAGGAGTTTATAGCTTAGCTAATTTCATCTAATTAATAAAATCATTGATTTTGAAAATCATAATTAGAATGAAATTCCTTAATTTTTATTTGAAGGAGTCTATGATTTTATAGATTTTGATTTAGTATCATTTTCGCTTGTACAAAGTTGCGGTCATGTAGAGCGTTTTGATTTTATTATTGTTTAAAATATTACTTTTTTCCTTACTTGTTGAGTTTTTGTAATTCTCCCAACTTGATTAAGTTCAATTTACATCACTATTGATAAGTTATGCCGACTTCAGTTTTTATTGCTTTAACCCTACTCATGCTAATTAGCTAGCATAGTAATCACCTACATATTCGTATAAGAGTTATTAAACCCAATTTGGATTCATCCTTAACTCCATATCAAATTTTATAGACTTTAAGTTTATTGTAAGTTTGTTATGAGTTTAGTATTAGTCTCCTCAAATTATAATTAAAGCTTGCTTAATTTGAAAAATTTATAAGAAAAGAGAACTCACTCATTACTTTATCAAATCCCTCTAAATAAGGCTAAGAGAGAGCGCTTGCTTGAGTTTAGAGTACTCGAGAAAGAGGGGCTGCATCGGGAGTGTTTTGGCTTTCTTGGTACGACCTCATGAGCGTAGCTAGTAGTTTCTTGCGACACCATAGCCGTCTTCACACCCGCTACGCCCTCATGGGCATTAGCGAGATCTTGAAACTTGCAAAAAGAGAAATGCAGTGTAATGTGTATTCATTTTATTTTTTTTCTAAGTCTAGAAATTTGACAAAATTTTGGCAGCATTTTGTCTAGGGGGAGTGACATCTAACAGATGTTGGCTTACTCGGTATGCCCTTATAAGCATAGCGAGCAGTTTCTTGTGACACTGCAGCCAATTTTTCATCTCGTTGCGCCCTCATGAGGACAACGAGACATTCAAATCTGCAAAGAAACACAAGCATGTATATATATCCACATTCACACATCTCACATGTTCTGACTCATTTTCCTACATATTACAATGATCAACAAGGGAATGGGGCTAGGCATGCCGAAAACCAAGAGAAGAACCTAGCTCATGACGGTGTTCTTCCCCAGTTATAGTGAAGCGGATTTGAAGTGTAATGCAAGGAGTACGATGCCAGAAACTGAAAGAGGAACCTATCTCATGACGGTGTTGCTTCTCCAGTTGTGGTGAAGCAAAAATTGGAGAGGTAATGCAAGGAGTGCGACACCATAAATAGAAAGAAGACCCGCCTCATGATGGTGTTGCTTCTTGGCAAGCAAAATTGGAGAGAGGTAATGCGAGTCGTAAAATCGAAAGAATAACCCACCTCATGAGGCGGGTTCTTCTCCCAAGAACTTTGCACTTACAACCTTAAGTCTACCTTAGCTGATAGAGGTTTGTTTGCCCTATCAAGTATATCCTATGATTTACAACTCAAAGGGTAGAGCCATTAGGGATCATATGAGCTACGATCATGATCGTAATATAATGGAGCCTGACTGGCCAAACCACCCAATCAGAGGACTTTGGTCATAGCGCTTCATCACGAGCTGTCGGCCACACGCAGAGGACGGGCCACATCCTTACTGGAAAGAGATTGATTGAGAGTGAACATAGTAGAACACTTGATTTGACATTGGCTCTTCTGTGAGCTTAGAGTTTTCTTAATTTATCACCCCCGATAAATAGTTGAGGAAGGTGGATAGATTGAGTTTGATTTAAGCTTTTAATGATTAGATTTCATTTAAATAGTTTTTTAGATTGATATTTAATTTGAGTTAATTTGATTTGAATAATTGATTAATTTGAATATGTTTAAGAGCTTTAGATCCTGTCAACTCTGTTTAGCTGGAGAATTAGATCTCTTGTCACAGAATCAATTTCTCGGATATTTCTGATTTAAAATTTTTTATAATATATTTTAGGTTTTGTTAACGGGACCCAATCAAGACTAAATTAGCAACCCGCATCCTTAGACACTTGAATTTAAGCACTTAGCATAGTGTCGGGGCCCATGCGAGTGTATTTAAGACTTTATGTAGTGCTTATTTCTAAATTATGATATTGATTTCATATTTTTCATTTAATTCCAACAACTAAATTTAGCCTTTCTGATACATTAAAATTTGCCCTTGAAATCTCTATGTCAGTGCAATGCAGTGTGTGTTTATAATAGATAATTTCATCTAAAATCATGATTTTGGAAAATCATAATTAGAATGAAATTCTTAATTTTTTTAATGAAGAGAAGCTTTATGATTTGTAGTAGAATCTTCTGTGCTTGTAGTATGTTAGAATGTAAGGAGGCATTGTAAATTGATCTAATATCTTATTAAATTTTTTAGATTAATATTTGATTAATTCTAATTTAGCCTGCGCGGCCTCTTTAGACTTTAAAATTGGCACTTGAAATCTCTATATCCGAGCACATGCAGGTGTTTATAGCTTAGATAATTTCACCTAATTAGTGAAATCATATATTTTGAAAATCCTAATTAGAATGAAATTTTCTAACTTTTGATTGAAGGAAGCCTTATGATTTTTGTAGATTTTGATTTAGTATTGTAGATGCATGGCGATCATTTGAAAGTTTGTACTTTGACTTTGAATAGGAATATATTCATTTTAGATATGTGAAAATTTATTTTCATTCAAGCATTTTGTATTTTGAATATTTGACCCAAAGGAGTAATCGCTATAAGATATGTATGAAGGCATACTTCATGCAGTTGTATTCATACAAATTTATATGTACGAAGTTCACCCAAAAGAAAGATTCAAGCCTTTCTAATTTTATCATTTAAGTACTCTTTATACTTTCTGCAACAAGAGTTGTGAGACCCAATTTAGATTCATTCTTAACTCCATATCAAATTCCTTATTTATTTGAAAATTAGACTTCAAATTTATTGCAAGTTTGTTATGAGTTTAGCATTAACTTCCTTAAATTTCACTTGCATTTGTTTTGATAACAAACATGGAACAAGATTATTGTCTTATGTTTTACATATGTTGTTAGTTTAATTATAAGTGAGTTCCATAAAGGTGGCTTTCCTTTCTTATAAATAAGGCTAAGAGGGGGACTTACCTTTCACATCATTTGCTTGAAAAACACTCCATAGCCTTTAAAGATTTTGAAAAAAGGAAGGGAATTTGCTTGTGTTTAAAGTAAGTATTTTACTTCATTATTATATTTCTCCTTTAAATGTCTCAGCTTATTTATTTTTTCTTTAATTTAATGTCTACCTTCATATTTATTATGCATTTTTTTATTTGATTTAAGTTTAAATGATTTTCATTTCATTTTGTTTAAGTCTCAAATTTAATCTAAAATCCATAATTTCTAGCCTCGATCATCCCTGAGGCTACGAAATTGGAGTGTTTTGGCTTTCTGCAGACGCCTAATGAGTTAGACGAGTGTGGTGTCTTCACCACCATCTTCACACTCCACCTATTATGCCCTAATGGGCATTAGAGTCTTGAAACCAAAGAAAGAAAACTATATATTTTTCACATTCACATTTTCTCACACCACGAGACTCATTAGCGGCCTCAAACTGAAAAAAAGAAATGCAAGCATATATGTATTTTCAGATTCACGTTTTCTCACACCCACTATGCTCTCATGGACATTAACGGGGTCTTGAAACTTGTAGATAGAAGCACATGCACAGATATACACAATCCCACACACATAATTACACTCCTACACATCCAAAGATTATATTTTAAACTTTAGTTTGCTATTTTGGAGAAGAGAAAGTTGCCTGTGTATTCCACCAACAACTGGATTAACAACTTAATCAGACATTGAAGACTCTATTGATGGTGCATAGTCACAAATGTGTGAACGTGAACCTCCTAAGTGCAGGGGGTATCGCAGAGGAACATCAAAATAAGATGCAATGAGCACAACTACATATGCAACATAACCAAGAACAAGTGAAGACCTCTGCATCTCCTTTTTATCGCTGAAGAAACTTGTCTTCTTCAAAGGGAGTGCAGTAAGTTGTTGACCCAAAATAGTTAAAGATGTCAATGGTGGTGACCTTCACATGTCTGGTAAAGGCAATTGTTGTTGATCACCACCACAAGATCTGTCAAACTTCTCCTTCGATGCATTATCTTTCAAAGATTTTACAGGATACAATGAATTCACTTGAGTAATCATGTGTTGTTGTCTCATCCTTTGCAAGCTTTTGGCATTGCCAAGTCCCATTTTTCCAATAACCAACTTATTAGCCTCCTGTAGTTGTTGATTTACTGCACATAGTTTCTTTCCAGCTACCAACAATCAGAGAGCAGCACCAAGCTGCTCTTTTATTTTGCATTTCACGTCCTCCTTTGTCTCCCTCATCTGCATTGCCATCTCCCCCATGGCAAGCATCCTTTCCTCTAGCTTTCGTCTAATATCATTGAGTTCATTTGACTGCTGCAGATACTTCTGCCTAACACTGATAATATATTGGAGCTACTTGGAAAGGGAATCTTTCCGTTCATTGGCCCTTGTGAGGGCTGAAGAGAGGCTACACAGCCTGGCTAGCGCCTGCTGCATCTCTTCCCACTCGATGATTTTAGGATTTTTTGCAACAAATGATCTCCTCACTAGGAAAGGAATCGTCTTCCAGTTTCTCCACCGATCTGATTTCAGAGTCCACGCCGACGCTCTGTTTGGATTCCATCATCTAATTTCATCATCTCCGATGAGAAGCGGCGGAGGGATCGAGGCTCATATACAGTACATAGCGGGAGAGAGAGTGCGAGAGCCAAAACTCGGTGACTGGAACCAGTTTCTGTGGATACAGAATTAGGAGAGGGATGGTCGAGCGTGGTTTGTGGTTGATGGAGTCGGATGATAGAACTGAACGAAGAGAGGAACGGGAGAGGGAGTGTTCGTCTTCTGCGAATCCCCTAGCCTTAGGGTTGTTCGGTTTGTAGCAAAGACAAAGTGGAGATAAGCAGTTCCCTCATGCCAACTGAGAATGGGAAGAGCGGGAAACTTACGGATGAGGCACTCTTGTTTGGCCTGTTCGCCTATGATTGGAAGGACAGGAAGAAGAGGGAAAGAGAAGAACGGTTGAAGAGAAGCTGCGGTTGAAAGAGGAGAGCCGCGAGTTCAAAAGAGGGAAATAGGTAGGGCTGCAAACGAACAGAACCAAACGGAGCCAACACCTGATCAGGCTTGAGCTCCGTAGCACACTGAAAGCTCGAGCTCAGTTTTGAGCTGCCGAGCACCTGTTGGCTTCGGTCCTGCTTAAGCAACCGAGATGTTCAAACTTGAGGTTCATTTCTGAGCTCTTATCAGTAGCTTGATTGGAATTATAAACGAGCTTAATCGGATCTTAACGAAAGCACTATTATCAAGCCTTAACGAGCTTTAACGAGCAATAATTAAACAAGCCTTAACGAGCTTTTAACGAGCCTTAACGAGCCTTAGCAAGCGATTAAACAAGCCTAAGCCTTTAACGAACTAACGAGCCTTAAGCAAACGAGCCTAAGCAACAGCTTGAACGAGCCTAAACGAGCCTTAAGAGAAGCAAGTAAACGAGCCTAAACAAGCCTTAACGAGCTTTTAACGAAGCCTTAACGAGCATTAATGAGCAGCAAGTAAACGAGCCTAAAAAAGAACACTAAATAACCGCCTTAACAAACACTAAAGAAAGCGAGCCTAAATGAACTAATAAATATGCAAAACAAACATTTAACAATCATGAATAAACAAACAATATGAATTTGTAAAAGAAGAAATTTTTATTTTATTTAGGTAAGAAGAAATTTTTATGCATTTAAGAAAAAAATACAAAGTCCAACAGCAAAAGAAAATATATAATAGACTAAAACTAAGTACAATAAAATAAAATTACATTAACTAACAATTCAATAGCAAAAGAAAATGAAGGAGATAAACTGCAGCAAGGTGGCAAGGCCAACCAGTTTAATGGAGGTAGACATATATCATATCCCAACACTGAACACTCTGAGCTGCAGTTGCCAATTGCTATAAGTTCCATCCTTTGGTTCCTAGAATTATACACACAAGAATTATGCAGGGAATTATATAGAAATGAAGATTACCACCTTGTGAGTAGTATAACAAGTAGTATAACAAGCACACACCCTTTTTTGTTTCCCATTTGAGAGCTCAACTCAAATAAGTTCAATGGAAGAATACCGCCTTCAATCGTCTCCGCTTCTCCAACTCAAAGATGTCAATAAAGAGTATTAAAATACTGCAGTAAAATTTAACCTTGCAAAGTTCAATTCTCCAAATGAATCAAAAAAAAAAATTTAACCGCCCAAGAAAGAAAAATTCACACATATAAGTATATTTCAGTAACAAAATGAACACATCCCGAACAAAATTTCTGTTCTTTCAAAATAACAATGACGGAAGCTTCTACTAGTTCAAAGAATTATTTTTCAAACCAATTTTCTATTTGCATCTTAACCAAATGCATAAGAAGCCATGTGATAAATGTGAAATAAATAATCATTTTGGGATCTTAAAAATCCCCATACAATCAAATATAAATTTTGATGCAATACAAATCTCGAGGTGACCACTTAATGGGATTTAAGGCTTGTTGTTGTTATTGTTTTTGTACAAATCTTGAGGTGACTGGGAATGATTAAATCAAGATTCAATTTTACTCAAAAAATGAAATCGACAACAAACAAGCTCGAATGATGTGAGACTATGGCACAAGATCTCACTCATCATGTTTGAGTCCATCAACTCTAAAATCACAAAAAAAAGACCTTAAATAACCTTGAATCGGCCAAACCAATCAGCTCGGAGCCAAACCAGCCTCACAAAATGCTATTCTCTTTCCACAGATCAAGATTTTTGTACTCCATTTGCATATCTTTACCACCTTACATGCAAATACACTCTTTTTCATAAAATGATGTAAAATGAAGGAAATTACCAAGCTCTAGCCTACTATTATAGAAAATTAAGCAATAAAGCAAGAACAAAATGGATGAAAATGCACCTTAGCAAAAAATAGAAAATACCAAGACAATCAATTATGGCGATAATCAAGTGATCAACCAATATTGGCTCGAGCTCAGATAAAAAATTATGCATCACATAGTATCTAGTAGCTACCATCAACTCTAAAAGAAAGGGCAACAAACATTACATTGAAGATCCAAATCCTATAGAGTAAGCACACAAATGCATTTTCATAGGACCTCAACATAATGGCTACCAGCAATACTTAGAAAGAAGGGCTACTACAAATTAAGCTTCACATAATAGCTACCATCAACTATGGAAGAAAGGGCAATAAACATTACATTGAAGATCCAAATTCTATAGAGTAAGTACCATCCGATTCACAAATACATTTTAATGGACCTCAACATAATGGCTACCAAAGAATACTTAAAGAGAAGAGCAACTACTACTATAGTACATATCATTCATTACAACATCACTCCCAAATAGAATCTAGAATAATAATATCATCATTGCTTTCATTGCCAATACTGGACCAATACTATTTCAAGCATTAAAAAATAATGTAATTATGTAAACGTGCATAAATAAGCATCTAGCATTCATGAATAACAGAAATTTATAAAAATTAATGTGCATAAACTAAAACTGTACCTGAAAGGCTGAAAGTTTAAGTTAAATGATTAGTAGCACCATCTTCAATATGAAAAAATAAGTACTAATCTTATGACATTCAGTACTTCATAAAGAGTTCAAGAGAAAATAATAATAATACATCAAATTAGTTCAAATTCAGTAGAGTTTCATTTCAAAGTTCCAAATATTGACTCCATAACATCTCAAGGTAAAAGAACTTCTTTCAACTCCTCTTTGCCCTGCATAAACATAATTTACATAGATATTAATGTCAAAATAGCTAAATTTGTAATGCATAGTAAAATAAATTTAGCCACTAACCTTTGCCTTTCTTTAATTCCGTAGAAACTACGATACCAGTCACTCCCACATAATAAATATTGAACTATTTTCGTACCTAAAGAAGCATGATATTGATCAATGACTCTACCACCTGCACTAAAAGTTGATTCTGAGGCAACTGATGTTATTGGAATAGAAAGTATATCAGAGGCCATCCTTGATAAAATACGGTATTTAACACTGTTTGCCTTCCACCAACCTAAGCAATCAAAGTTATTTGAGTTCTCACTCTGAATGACAACCCCATCATCCAAATAAACATCAAGCTCAAATTTAACTGTTTGATTAGTGTAATCTGTTCTGATGTAAGTCTCATACTTTCTTTTTCTATATACTGGCCTCCCCTTAAAATTACAAACACTTCCCGGAACACAACTTGAATCACCTTCTAGAACAATCTGCGATTGTTAGCTCTATAATCCTCAACATACTCATTATAAAGTTCATATAAATTTTGAACTCACCAATGTGCATCTGCAATTTCTTGAGTACATGAGTTGAATACAAAATTTATCACCTTCATTTTATTGGGGTCTAAAACAAAGACCTCAAATTAAAAGATTGCAACTTCCCAATATTTGTCAAATTTCCCTTTCATTATTTTCTTCCTAAGTGAATTGTCATCCAACATCTCTTTGATCCCCACAATTCGATAAAAATAAGTTAGAGTGGATATTCAACCTATGATAATTAAAAATTAAATTAATTTAAGTGACTATAAAGCAAATGAGTTGTAGTAATAATAGAAAATATGCAAAGTTTAGAAGTAAACTTGATATCAATGTTTTAACTAAAAGCTCAAGAAAAGAACAAACATCCTCTAATTTTGCACAATCTTCTTGACTTGGACATAAAGTGTAACATCTCTGCCTTGAAACCTTGGGAAAACCTCCTTGAACTTTAGTAAGATAACATTGCATAAGTAGCATTCCATCTAGTGACACAATCTAAAATCAATTTTGGTAAATGCAATCAAGCTATCTTTAACATCACTAATCGATGTCAAGCTTTCACATATTTGACACTATCTCTAACCAAATCAATTGTACCTTTAATTTAAATCCCATCTCAACTAACAAATTCAAGATATGTGCACTAAAGACATGAAAATTCTTCCACCAAGAGGAAGTTTCTTGTGGAACTCTAGACTAGCTTTCAACATATTAACTGCATGTAAGCTTATGCTTACAATGATTATAATTGCACTCTCGCATCATCATTGAGTTTGATCAAAGTAAAATCATTCCATACCGATGATGTTTTTCTTCTTACTTTTTAGCAAAAGGATCGCCTTTCTATCCGATCAATTAGTACAATTATGTTTTCATATGCATCTCTCGCTACCGCTGGGCATGAGGACCCTGCACTAAACTCTCTCATAGGCACCTAAATAGGACTAACAATAGGTCCTATAGGACTGGCATCTTCCTTTGATTGACTAGAAGACATACCTTCAATATAAAAAGTAAACAAAGATGAGCATTTAAAAAAATGACATAATAGTCAAAAAAAAAATTAATTTCATATAGCTTTTTCCCAAAATGATACCTCAATTGGGATTTTAAAAAAGGGTTACAATCACAAAAAAGGGATACCAACCTATATAACAGAAATTTTGAGTCCATTCGAGATTCTAAGGGTTACAATCACAAAAAAAGGGATCCCAAAATGATACCTCAAGATTCTAAGGATAACTAAAAGTCCTCCAACCAAACTAGCCAAGTAAAATAGCCATAAGGCAACCACTAGAGAATAGCTCACCATAAGTACCCAACAAAGGAAGCATTCCTAATAGGCAATAGCCTAGAAAAAGTAAAAAAAAACTAGCAAAGCACCACACAACAGAGATGTAAAAGAAGCTCGGCCACCATAGAAAGGCAATACTATTGGGGATGAGTCAAAAAGGTTAATATGATTGCAATGAAAAGTAAATAATGATTGGCTCTTTAAGATTATATTTAGTATGAAAATTTTAAAGATTTTGAATGAAAATAATTAATAAAAGAGAATTGGTGGGACACAAATCACAATGGTTAAAGGAAGCATAACTTATTGTAAACTGTGTAATATAGACAAAATTCTTGCCATTAGAGAATAAAATAAGTTAATATAAGCTAAAAATGTTTAAAAAATTAGTATATAACTCGTATAATAACAGTAGCTAGAGAGTTATGATAAAACCTACCTAATTAACTCATCAAAAGATCATATAATTCGTTCCCCATCACACCCATTATAATAAAGACCTATCTTCAAAGATAAGTACGCAACAACCAACCAAACAGAAAGGCATGTTGAGCTCTGAGAGCATACCAAGTCAAAAAAAACCAAGCCAACACAGGCTAAAAAGATCGGAATCAATATCACAAGATAATAAGTACAAAATTGATTAAAATTGATAGAACAACCATTCCAAAGATCGAATCCAACTCTACCACAACCCCAGGCGTGGACCATAACCAAATAAGAGCCGAAAACACCACTAACCAAATAACCACCAACAGCATAACCTAAAACAGCCACCCAGAAGACAAATTGAAAGAGGGAAAGGCCGAAAATATGCAACAATATAGCAAAAGAAGCTCAGTATTACCCATGTCATTAGAATTGGTCATAGAAACAACCACCTCAGCCAAATAACCAAATAACCACCAATACAGGTTACAACAGAACATAAAGTAGCCAGCGATTGCCGAACAACAAAAGAAAAATTGAAAGAGGGCATAACCCAAAATCTCAAACTGTCAAACATAAATTTAACATTTCCGAACAAAAATTCCTCCGAGCCTCCACATTTGTCAAAACAATCGAAATTATTTAGTGCATAACCGGATAACAGAAACAATGACATAATGGAAATAAACCAATCAAACTTCTCCACAAAGATTTTCCTCTCATTACTTAGAGTTCACGACAAGAAATGACACCAACATGATTCCTCTCTCATTCTCAAACTCACATAAACCTAAACCGAAATTAATAAATCACTTACCTTGGCCACAAAATATAGCACAGTCAAACTCTATCAAGAATCCAAAATCTTTCTCTTCCGTTCCGCAACTCTATCCTCTGGCCCTCTAGGGTTTTCTTTGCCTGCGGAGCGGGAAGAACCAAAGGAAGAGAAATGAGGCAGAAAGGGGAATTAGGGATAATCAATAAGAGCCTAAGCCGTAAGCCGCTTACTAGGGTTATCGGATATCGGATCGATCGGCCCATCATTAAACGACGACGAAGGCCAGCCTACCCCGAAGTCGAACCGACGAGTCCGTGAGAACCGAATCTAAATTAAGGACTTAGGGTGAATCAGCTTAAAATGCTGATTAATATATATTATGTAATATTAAAATTAAAATTAATACATTTTTATTACATATTAGAGTTCATAAACTTTTATTATATAATATTAAAATTAAATTCATATAAATATACATATATTTTTATTTAATTAATGTTTACATTTTTTTTATAAATGTTAAAACCTTAAATATTTTTCCTAAACAAGTTTGAACGAGCTTGTTCGCAAGTATGTTCACGAACATTAAACGAGATTGTTCGCAAGTATGTTCATGAACATTAAACGATATATTGTTCGAGTATGTTCGAGCCTTATCTTCTTAATGAGCTTGTTCATGAACATTAAATGATACTGTTCACGAACATAATCAAATCGAGCTATGAGTTGTTCGAGCTTGTTCATTTACTAATCGAGTATTCACCAAAGTGTTCAAGCTTATTTGATTAATTAATCAAACGATCATGAACGATCTCTTATCGAGCCGAGCTTCGAGTAGCTTGTCGAACGCTCGGTTCGTTAGCACCCCTAGAAATAGGGCTGAACCGGTTAGGAGAATTTAGGGCATTAAGATTAAATTATGGCTTTTTATTAATTTTTTAAATGCCTAATCAGTCTTAATATTAGTTTCACACTGATAAAATCACATAGTCAATATATACATTAATTTAAGGTTTTTTATGTTCTGAATGTAACGGCACAGTCTGTTTAATGATCGGAGGCTGTTTGGTTCGAGTTGGCACCAAATTAGGTCAATTTCAGCTTAAAATGCACGTCGCCATTTTTGACCGCACGACATTCATGCAGACTCGTCCTAATTGAGTGTGAATGATCTTACTTGATAGATTTTGATATTTCAAAGCCAACGGAAAAATCAATTTCATGAACGGAGGTCGTTTGCTTTGTGTCGGTGCCTCATGACCTCGATATGCATGTGGGCGTGTTGATGACTTGATCGCTTGATTGGTTGATCATCAATTCATGCAATATTTATATTATGATTAGTTTTGACATTTTGAACGCAATGGGAAAGTCTGTTCATCAATCAGAGGTCATTTAAGTTAATTTTGGTGATGACCTGTGTATTTCAGCCTCGATTTGCGTGCTGTCACTTCTAATCATTTGAAATTTGCATAGCCTCATTTGATTTAAGTGTGGATAGTCTTATTTAATAGTTTTGATATTTTAAAGCTAACGGCATGATCAGTTTCATGAACGGAGGTTGTTCAGACATCGTCGTAGCTTTCCTTCCTCGATATGCATGTCGACACATTAATAGTTCGATCGCTAAATTGGTTGACCACTAGATTGTGCAATATTTATATTCTGATCAATTTCGATGTTCTGAATGTGATGTCAAAGTCTGTTCATCGATCGGAGATTATTTCGACTGATTTTGGCAATGTCCGGCATACTTCAGCCTCGATTTACGTGTTGTCAATTCTGATCATTCGACATTTGTACAGACTCATCTGAATTGAGTGTGTCTCATTTAGTAGTTTTCAATTGAAGCTAATGGAATAA
Source organism: Cymbidium sinense (assembly GCA_021442155.1). Taxonomy (NCBI): domain Eukaryota; kingdom Viridiplantae; phylum Streptophyta; class Magnoliopsida; order Asparagales; family Orchidaceae; genus Cymbidium; species Cymbidium sinense. The sequence continues at coordinate 104,138,865 of CM038218.1, forward strand.
TCAATTTCATGAACAGAGATCGTTTAGCTTACATCGGCCATAACTGCAATGTGCGTGCAGGGGTATTGATGACTCGATAAGTTGATCAGTTGATCATCAAGTTGTGTAATATTTATATTCTTACCAGTTTTGATATTTTGAATGCGATGGAGAAGTCTGTTCATCAATCGGAGGCCATTTGAGTTAATTTTGGCAATGTCCTGTGTATTTCAGCCTCGATTTATATGTTGCCACTTCTGATCATTCGACATCTACACAAACTTGTTTGAATTGAGGGTAGATAGTCTCATTTGGTAGTTTTCAATGTTTCAAAGCTGACGGCATGATCCATTTTACGAACAGAGGTTGCTTGGACGTCATCGCAGCTTCCCTACTCTGATATGTGTGTTGACACATTGATAGCTCGACCGCTTGATTAGTTGATCTTTAGATTATACAATATTTATATTCTAATCAATTTTGACATTTTGAACATGATGGTGAAGTCCGTTCATCGATCAGAGGTCATTTCAATCATTTTCGGTGACGTCTAGTGTATTTTGAGTCCTGATTTGCGCACTATCACTTTCAAAGTCCATCGAATTTGACTTATGGGCTTAACTCAACTTATGGCATATATATGTAGGTCAACATCCTTGCTCTTGTCTTATATGCTATTCTCTTTAAAAGAATAGGTTGTCTATGAAGGTGGTCTTGCCTCTTTGACTCTGTTCAAAAATTGGCTGTGAAAGAATAGGTTCTTCTCTTTGCAAGTTCATCTTACTATCGAACTGCTTCAATAAAAGATGAATTACTTTTCTTGAGAGAGAATCTAGTAGCTATCCAACGGTTGCAAGCAAGCCAGTAGGAAGGGAAACAAAAGAGCCAAGCAAGTCAAACTTGGAGCGAAGCCGATCTTTTAGCTAGTCTCCATGGAATCTGATGCAGTTAGCGAGAGTCATGGTAGTTCAGTTCATCTATTCAACTTGATTAGTAAGCCCATCCAATGTTGAAGAAAAAAGACCTATTCCAATTGATTCAATTGTAGTCCTTCTTATGTGCAAGTCACTTCATACTAGAAGATAAGTGGGAGTCTAATTTGGAATTGTTGGAGGTACATGCACATTCGAGCGAATACCTTTCATAAACAAGCTCAAAATAAGCTCATTGGTGGTAATAGCATATGGTATGGTCATTTAGGCTACTTTCTATATAGATCCTCCACCTAGCAATAAATCTATTATCAGGTTGATAACTTAAACAAATTTGTTGCGTCCTTACATATCCAATATACTAGCAGCATCAGCCTCTATTTTTTTTTCTTGCTTCAGGATCCGATTATGCTCTTCTTTCTTACTTTGTGAAACTTGTAGCACTACCTTTTGACTTGTGAAAAAAGACATTCTAACTAAGATGTCCTATTTACTCAATTCACTCAAATGTGTAAAAAGACTCAAACATGAGTGATTGAATTGATTCATATCATGTCGAACTCTATTTATTTCTATCTTTGGCTAAGTCAGCCTAGCCTCTTCGAGTGAGTTCTCTTCTTTCTTTTCAATTCCACTTACATTAAGCTACTTTCAAAGAAAAAGAAGAGAATATCCAAATTCTTATTAGCTAGTTCATAAACACCTTCGTAGAATAAGCTGGTCTTCGAGCTAGGAGTAGTTCATTGGGTCGAGAAAAGGTAAGTGATTCATAGTTGGATGACTCTTGACTTCTCACTCATTGCTTTGGGTTTGAGTGCGGAGTGAAAGGAATGGAGATGAGCCTGAAAAGGATCTGAAGTTTCACTCATATTCATGAGGTCTTTCCATTCATAGGAAAAATGGCTCGACCTTTGGGAGAGGAGAAAGGGAGACATGATTGAATTTGGTTTGAATCGATCCATTTGCCTGGTTGTGCTTCTGGTGATTCTCTCACTGGTAGACCAGGATCCTTCCCTTTTTATGAAATAGATGAAAGGAGAAACTTCACTAACGATGCTTTGTTTGTGCATGAAGAAGGTCTTCTTTCTCCTTAGATTCTTGACTAGGTTCGTGTTAGCCCACCAGCCAAACATAGGTGGGTTTCCAGACGATGTGCTAGGAGTTAAGCTTATTGATGCATCGGATCTCCACGGTAGACATGCATGACTTTTTGGTTGTCGGTCTCCTAGTGTTGCAGAGTACTTTATTAGCATGAGACCGGGTTGGTTTTGTTACTGCTTTGGTCAGTCGATGTCCTTAGAGGGATGCCACCCTAACAAAGCAGCTCAATAATTTGGGTTTTCTAAGGTGAGTGCATATGATGGGCTGCCTTTCATCCCTGGGGTGGCAAATCGATGACAGCTGGGCTTAGTCCTTTTTGAGACTTGCTTGTATGCCACCTCGATGATGTGGGGGCACCGAGATTTGGCACAAATTTCACTTCACCACCAGACAGCTGGTGGTATGTTAGGTTGACTTTTTTGTGGCTATATTATGTGCCTCTTCTTGAGCATGGCCAAGAGATATGATCGATGAGTGCGGGAGTTGGGAATTCCTCCAACACAGTGACCCCGTAGGAGCTCTCAACAGGCAGGGACTAGCTACGGTAGTTCTTTTTTACTTTGATACATCTCATATCTATAGCTTTTCCTTTTCAACACCTTTAGCTTTATACTTATGACACAAACTTATTGCTTTGACTTTGCAGGTAACCCGCTCACTAAGCCAGAGATGCAGCAAGAGCTCATTGCCTCCCATAGAGAGGTGCCTTCTTCGTTGGGTCGTCGTATCAAGCAGCAGCATGAGGAGCCACGGTATGGTTCTGTGGATTGGAGTGCCAGTCCTTCATACCATCGACTTCTCACACTTGACAAGGAAGAATAGACATAGCTTCCTCATTTGGTGGGGAGTACACCTCTTTCAGGTCTTTAGGGCTCTTTTGCGATGCATTTCCCTGCATCCCCCCGCGAGTCCATACCTGGGTACCTCACCTCACATATCGTTCTTCTCTAGTGGCAAGTCCCATCTATTGGCCAAGAGAGACATCAGAGTTGGAGGCCTCTTTCTTTTCAAGATTCTTCAGAGCACCCATGTATACTCCTATAGCTCCAGAGCTTCCTTCTCCTCAGGTGTCTCTTCGGATGAACCCACCCCTTCAGGTTGCCGAAGGCACAGCTATAAGTACATATGGTTGTGTTTACATTTATTTTGCTTTTACAGCTCCTGTGCACCAACACTTTTTCTTCCATCATGCAGGCTTGGAGCTATCATATTATGTTTCAAATATTCGCTTTAGGCCGATGCCACATGCTGATATAAGATGTGCCTCACTTTATGGCACGAAGCTAGGGTACTTGAGGCAGTTGATAGCAGAGCTGGACCCCAACCTTCCATAGATGTTGGATTGACTCATAGCTGATGCCACAATGCTACTTGACTACCTGGCACACTTCAGCTTGGAGGAGTAAGAGCCTCTAATTTTGGGAGTCGATGTGCTGGGAGGTAGAGTTTTTGGTGCGACACTGGATCTCCCCAAGTGATGAGACGATGCCTCTCCATTCATGCGAGAGAGAGTTACCACTATACGGGTTACTATGGTCAGAGCTTGTCGAGATTCTTAAAAGAGCACTGAGATTATCCAAGCAGGTCATAGCATGTCAGTGGTCTTCTCGAATGGATAGCCTTACTGATATTATGCAGTCCCTTTGGAAAGAGATCAGAGATGCTATGAAATGTAGTGCAAGAGCTCAAAGGAACTGGTATGAGGCTGATCGGGTAGTCTCGGTGGAGCTTCTGCGATATCATTAGTGACATTAGGAAATCCTTGATGCTGAGGCAAAGCTTACCCGGGCAGTGGAGTCTTTAGAGGCTGCTAAAGAGAAGTATGCGATGTTGGAAGATGCTAGAGCTCGGCTATAGATTTTGCAGGCTCAGCTCCCCTGATGTACCCCCTTTTCTTATTTCATAAGAAAACTATTGCCTTTTATTTTTGCAGCATGCTTGTACCGATGTAGGCTAGTACCTTTTCTATTTTAATCAATACTTACTTTCTTTTGTTGTGTTTCCTGAGTATGATGTTTGTCTTTATCACTCTGTGTATGATTGCCATCTACTTCTAAGGGGAAGCAGATCTGGTCTTAGGACTTTGAGGACTAGGCTTGTCAAATTTGGGGGCTTTTGTGACTCAGCTATCAAAGCTTTAGTGAGTTGGAGAGATTTACCGTTGGACTTTAAGTGCTTCATTCTTAGTGCTCAAAGGATTGACGCTTCTTGCTTAATTTGAGGACTGCCTCTTTTGATATATGCTTTGAGGGGCATTTGAGTTGGATAGATTGCCTGTCACCAAGACTCCTTGAGCTCCTACAGTTTCTTTGGCATTCTTCTTCAGCAGGAAGTTGCAGGGCTTCCAAGGCTAGATTATGCAAGCCTTTTGGTTTCCTTCGGTCTCATGTGAGGGATGTAGTTGAATTCCACTGATTGTTTGTTCATTTGAGGGGCTTCGAGATTACCCGGGCCAGATCCTGCAATTTTATTGCTTCGTTGGAGGCTAGGGGTGACCAAAGCTATAATATAGAAAATCATGGTTCGAGTACCACAAAAGTAACAGATACTTCTCAAAGTAGGGTTCCAGTACACACCTAAAGCAAATAACATGGACTTGGTATCTACCTGTTATAGATAACATCCATTGCATCCATCCCCTTAGCTTAGCAACAACTTTCTCAACCATTGGTTGGTAATGAACTCTGTTCAGCTTGCAAGTGTCTAGAAGAAGACCTAAATATTGAAACAAGAATGCCACCACATCCATTCCCAGAAGACTAGCAATGTTCTCATCTTTTGCTCCTTGGAGAAGTATATATTGCTCTTATTCTAATTTACCACAAGCTCTGTCCTTTCCTTGATGGAAATTGGAGTTTCAACTCAATTCAGCCAGGTATTTTTGCTCCTGTTAATGCTAACCGGCTATTTTTTAATACACTAGCTATTCTCTTCCCCAAACAAAGATTCTCTTGATCTTGAGACCCTGATTGATTGAAAAGAGTGAGGAGCTAGTCTATCCTGTCCTAGTTCATTCATTCAGAACTAGCACTTATGTGGATTAAGGGACAAGCTAGATGAAAGATGCCTCAACACTCCGTGAGTTACCAACTTAGCAACAGAGAAAGCAGATGTCGACTATTCTTGGGCAAAGCTAGATTCCATTCCTAAACTTCTTTCTTAAAGGAAGATCCTAGTTTTAAATTCTATTTTTAGTTCATTTAGCAGTCTACTCTCCCTTCATCGAAATTCTTTCTTATCTTCTCACTTTTCTTTTGCGATAGGAGCGCCCATACTTTGAGAGTTCCTTTTTTCCAGCACTTTGTCTACCCAGGCAGTACCTAGGACTCCTTGAGATTCCTTCTTTTTCTATGTCTATAGCTAGCTAAAGTCAAAAAAGAATATAGGAAAATATCAGTCAACTCACTATCTTCCTTAACTGTGAGCTCAAGTAATGGTGAGTTTCCCTTCCTTCAGGATCAGATTGATAGCAATTGAAAACCTAACCGGTCCTGAAGTTTAGAGGATGCCAATTTGTATAAACACTCGCATAAAAGAACCTAGCTTAATCGGAGGGAAAAAAAGAGTCATTCTGACACTAACCTTGGGTTTCATTAGAAGGTTTATGTTCTTTTATGATTTTTCTCAATAATCCAACAAGCCTAGTGCTACTTCTGAGGCCAGGTCATTGATTTTGTGCATCCTTCTAGAGACCCACCTCAAATATGAAGTTAGGAAGCTAAGTCCCAGTTTTAGGTGGATGTGCTTTAGTGAAATGATTCAATCTATTTGATCTGCATAGGAGGTGAAAAGAAGAGGTGCTAGTTTTGTTTAGTACAAGCATGACTTCATTTTTTATGGGCTATATGAGTTATCACAAGATGAACGGGTAATTCCTAGATTTGTGAGCACCTTACAAAAATAATTCTATTAGTCTATTAAGGGTTTGGTCTTTTGCTTCATCACCTTGATCGGCTAAGGTTTGTTTCTGACCTCACCAAGAAAAGAGAGTAACCTAAAGTTTTTAGCGATGATTAGTGAGATATCCAGCCTGAAACCTCGGGAACAATTGAAACCTGAAAAACACGGTTTAACTTGACCTTAACATGGTGTAGAATCCAAAGAATCTTAGTTTTCCCATGAACTGACTCAATATCCTTACGAGTGAGGAGCAACTAGTTATAAAATGAAGCGAAGGGTGTACCCTCTATAGGAGTTCGTTTAACATTAGGCCAATGGAGAGTAGTAGTAGCTCAAGAAAACTCTGAATAGAAGATCGGGATCAAAGTAAAAAAAAGGCTTTGATTGCTTGCGATAGCTTCTTGATCCATCCCTGAGACTAACTCAAGTTCAAAGAGGTTCAGATGCCCATCTGAGTTTTCTATCTCATCGCACTACTTTTCTAGACTTCTATCGAGCAGAGTGAAGGTCAATTTTTCCTAACTAACTGGGAGGGTTGCTTCGAGTCGAGTCCCATAGTCCTATCATCCTCAAAGTTGGGGGCTAGTCTAGTTTTCCAAGTTCTCTTTTTCGAGAATGAGCTCTAAATTTCCCTCTTGCTACGTACCTCATCCTAACCTTACCTTAACTGAGGGTTGAGATTTGGTAGGCAAGAGAAATGAAAGTATTGAAGAAGGTTCACATTCCATTGGTTTTAATCTCGGTTCAGGATCTATCGACTAATAGAGTTTTTCTAATCAAAGAAGGTTTGTTTGAAATATAATGGTCGGTATGTGTTATAGAAGCTCACCTAGAGCTAGATTCTTTTGAACAAAACATTCCTTGAAGGAGTCCCATGCGTCAATGTTAGTTTGTGCGATTTCACACACTAATCCCTACAGGTTTTTCTTGCATCCTATAGCATCATTCATGAAAGAAATAAATTACAATCGGTTCAAGACCAATCTTGGAGAAAACACAGACTGGTTGTGTTGCGACTGAAAATTGGAACATTACTTTAGCCGCAAGAGAATCTCTAATTCACACAAATTAAGTCATAGTTCTTCCTTTCCTACTTAAGCTTCCTTCTTCATACTATGAATCTATTTTTCAGAAAACATTTAAACAAGATGAAAGAGAAATCCCCGATGAGAACTCACATGTTGTTTCAACGAAGGGCAGTGGGTTAGAATTATGCCAAAGAAGATCTCTATATTATGACCTTCGTATCTCAAATTGCATACCAATACACTGGATGCATTTTATTTGGCACTTTTTTGGATGCTAAATACCATTGGATGGGTCACTTTTTATTGGCATTAGAAACACATCACATTATGGTAGGGGTAATGTTTCACAATTTCATGAATCCTCCACTAATTTAATGGGATGGTTAAAGATTATCTATGATGAAACTCTTCAAAACTTATCAATGGATATTACCCTTTTGGTATGAATAGTTTATCAGTATGGGCATGGATGTTCTTATTTGGACATCTTGTTTGGGCTACTGGATTTATGTTATGAATATCCTGGCATGGCTATTTATAGGAATTGATTGAAACTTTAGCATGGGCTCATGAACACACCTTTGGCTAATTTGATTCGATGAAAAGATAAGCCAATGGCTCTTTCCATTGTGCAAGCAAGATTGGTTGGCTTAGCCAACTTTTTGTAGGTTATATATTCACTTACACGGCTTTCTTGATTGCCTCCACATCAAGAAAATTTGGTGAATTTAGTGACTTCTTATTTTTTTGTACCCTATCCCCCAAAAACAACAATGTCATTTATTTTGATGAACAGGAGGTATGTATGTTTCTTTTTCTATTTTTTCCATCTAGGATCTGAACCGTATCATCGATAAAAATAGGAACCTCGCATTATGACAAAAAAAGTTTGATTCAAAGGGAGAAGAAATGCCAAAAATTAGAACAGAAATATTATTTGATTCATCAATCCGTAAAAAAAGAAATGAGCAAAGTTCTTTCATTGACGGAACAATAGAAACTTCATAAAAAATTGTAATCCCTGCCACGTAATGGTGTGCCTATACGTTTCATCGACATTGTTTTTTCATCGAAAAACCTAGAGCGAACTATCGAGACTTGGACTATCTGGACACATACTTTGAGAAATGTTTCATTCCTGGTGCAACAAGATCAAGTTGGTAAGGATAAAATCTTGTTTCTTATTTGGATAGATCTCTATGATCTATAGAATAGAAGGGGCCCCTTACTATTTTGTATAAAGAGACTATTATATTTGTGTATATATGGTAGAGGGGCATATCCAATCTTTCTTCGTACATCAATACCTAGTTGTTCAGCATGGAGTAAAGCAATTTGGTAGCTCGCAAGGCTTATAACCTTAAGGTCACGGGTTCAAATCCTGTATTTGCAACATTTTTGCTAAATCCCCTCTTAATTTTTATTTGTAGTAATTAATAGTAATTAATTACTTTTTTGTTGGGAGGAAAAAATGTGAAGCAAAAGATAAAACTACTATACTAATTACTACATACATAAGTCAACTATAGACAATCTTTTATTGTACATTAGTTCACTGTGGGTGGATAGCGGGAATCAAACCAGCATCTCCTCAAAAAGAAAAAATTTTACCATTCACCATATCGCATTTTATGCATGTCAGATATATATGACATATATATTATCATATATGTGTCAGATCATATTTGCTCGGGCCGATAGTAAGTAAATTAAGATTCCAATTGAGTGATTCTTAATTATCTATATTCAATTCATAATGATAAAATTTTTTGTTCAAAACTCGATGAAATTTTAGTGTCTCACAATTTGAATTTCTTTGAAGGATTGTAATTTTGGATCCGGGGAAATACCAAAGAAGTTCAAGATGAGAATTGGATAGCTACCAGAAAGACTAATCTAGTCCATAATGATGTACCAGAATATACAACATTTATGTTACTTGATCAACCATCAGAAGAAGAAAATACAATGAGTACACTAATCAGTAAGATTAATGAAGTTGCAATTCATGCAAAAATTGCTAATTGGAAAGCAATAGTCATGTTTATAATCCTCCAAACTACAACCAAATGAACTATTCCATTGGATCCCTCACTTAGTATAAATTGTAAAATATGCATCATGAAGGTATTTGACATGAATGAATTGATTCATTAGAACTTCTTACCACTTTCTTTTTTTTTCAATTCTTTCTAAATCACTTAGATTGAGTATAGATAAAAGATCTTCCTATGTTATCTATGTTATACTATTCAATTCATGATGTTAAATTGATTTGATATTGTTATTCAGAATATTTTCAGTATCATCAAAATGCAATTCATACCTTTGAATTGATAGGATTCCACTTTATCATCTCTATGGGATTTGATCTCGAATTATTGTGAAAGAAGAAAACAAAGAGATTATGGAAGTCAATATTCTTGCACTTATTGCTACTACACTATTCATTTTAGTTCCTATTGCCTTTTTACTTATCATATACGTCAAAATAGTTAGCCAAAATGATGGATTTGGATGAAACTTGAATAATTCATTTTTATCAATGAATGAAGAAATGAAAGGATTTCAAACTCTAATTAAGTCTTAAACGAAATGTGGAATCAGAGATAGTGTGGTACTATATTTCATATTCATTCATACTTGTTGACCTCATTTTTAGAATGAGCTCTCAACTTCTCCATTTTAGACATAGGACTCCTTTTAGACTCTAAGAGTTCCTTAGTCTTAAGATACTTCTAGAATAGGTGAACACTTAACCTAACCCTAGAGACTTAGAAGAGTTAGCCATAGGAATAGGTTATGCCTTAAGGCTGTTAAGAAAACTTGCCTACCCTATAGCTTAAACCCAATCCTTACTTTCTTCTTTTAAATCAACTTCAAATCCAAACCAACTTCAAATCCAAACCAACTTTAAATTCAAACCAACTTCAAATCCAAATAAACTTCAAACTCAAATCAATTCTAACTTAATTGATTTTCTCAAATCCAAATCAACTTCAAACTCAAATCAATTCCCAAATCAAATCTTAAATCAATAAACTTAATTGATTTTTCTCAAAATAAATTTAATGAATTTTCAAATCATGAATCAATTCCAAATGATTGACATCCATGATTGAATTCCAAATCAATCTTTCATACCCTTTGATTTCATCTTATGGACTTAGCTCAAATCAAATCCAAATCATTCCAAATTCAAGATTTTATCATAATCCATTTATATCATTTATATTCACAAATATAAATGAAATATAAATTCAAATACCAAAACCAAATCCAAAACTCAAGTCAAATCTTTCCTAAGTCACTTTGATTTCATCTTATGGACTCAATTCAATTCAAATCAAATCCAAATTGAGATTTTCTCATAACCATTTATATTCTCATTTATATTCACAAATATAAATGAAATATAAATTTAAATAACCAAAACCAAATTCAAACCACAAACCCAAATCTAACCTAAAACCAACATATACCCTTTCAAGTCAAATTCTTGAATCTAGCCAAATCAAACTCAACTCAATTCAAACCTTTGGATTTTCTCTTCAAACAATCAATCCTTCAATCACAATCCAAAATAAATCATAAACTTCAATCATCAAACCAAAACTAAATTCAAAACTCAAACCCAAATCAAACCCATGTTCATCCTTTGAACTTGAAATTGTCAAATGAATCAAAACCCATTTGACTCCAAATCACTTTGGATTTATATTTCAATCATAAGTCCATATGTGAGTTCAACCAAACTTGAATCAAGCCTTGATCAAGTCAATTGACCCACTTAGGCTCACTTGACCCAAAGTGACCTAAAACACCAAGCCAAATTCTAATCCACCCAAATTGGATTGAACTAAGCCCCATCTAAGCCTCACATTGTGAGCAACAATCATCATAAGATGATCAATCACTCAAATTGGGTCAAACCAAGTCAAACCTAGCCTTTGACCAAGTCAACATTTGACCCAAATGAAACCTAAACTAGCCAAAATCCACCATAGGCCAAATTGATTGAAACCATTGATCAAAACCAATTCATGATCAATGATTGAACTTGACCAAGTCATCATTTGAGCCAAACCTAGCCAATTGGCCACAAGTTGAGTTGACCTAAAAGTCAAAATATGTCAAAAATCTTGACGGCCAAATTGATTGTAACCAATGGGTCAAATTCATTCTAAATCACTTGTTGAACTTGACCAAAGCCTTAATTGGCCAACTAGACCCAACCTAGCCCAATTGACCATGAACCCAACTTGACCTAAAAGGTCAAATCAAACCAAAATTGATTGAAACCAAAGCTTGCAAAATATTTCAAATGATCAACCAAACCTAAACCAACCCATGACCTAACCCAATTGGGTCAATGGGTCAAATTGGTCAACTTGACCCATTTGACCTAAGTGAACTCAAATGAACCAAAACCAAATATAAATCAAATTGAACCAAACCAATGATACCAAACATTTCAAATGGTCATATGAACTTGACCCAACCCTTGGTTTGACCCAATTTGAAATTGACTGTTGACCCATTTTGACCTAAATGGGTCAACATGAGCCAAATATATCAAATCAACTCCAAATTCATTGAAAATTGGCACAACCCATTTTTCAATCATTTCAAATCTGCCAAATCAAAATCAAACCCAAAATGACCATTTTACCCTAGGTCAAAGGGTAACTATGGTCAAATTCACTTGGAATTTGATCATATTCCATGGCCACTTGGCATCCTCTAGGACCATTTGGACAAAGGATGTGGTGCACATGACCCAATGGGTTTGGTCAGCCAAACCCAACCCAAAGCCAAATCAACCACTCCAATTTCACATGGATCACTCCACACTCATTTAACACATGTGCACCTCCATCCACTCCTTGCCAAAATTGAATCACATGGCACCCTAACAACCTAAACAACCCATTCCATCTCAATTGATCAAAATGGCAAGAGGCCATCTTCGATCCAAGTAAGGGGAGATATACTCCCTCATTTCCATTCACAATCTCTTCATTGATTGAGCTAACAACCCACAAGCTTCCCAAGCTTTCAAGCTCATAAATTCCCATTCTTATTTTCTTAAGCCAAAATAAGGGAGAGTGAGAATTTCCAACTTTCATCACTTCACCAAAGTCCAATTCTTGCAAGCACCATCAAGGGAGGCAAGTCGAAGCTCACCCAAGGTGTTTTCCCAACCAAGCCATGGGAAGGGAGTAGACCAAAGCAAGCCATTAAAGAAAGCTTTGGTCAATTGGAAGATCCATTTCATCTCAAGCCTTCAAACCTTCAACTTCCTAGACAAAGCTACCTCAATGGAAGCGATGACCTCCTGAGGTATGCTTCAAAATTGAGCTTAGGAAAATTCTTTGGTCCTTTGTGAAGGGAATTGTAATCCCAATCAAATTCCATTGGATGTTCTTCTCCTTATTGATGGTGTGGGTTGAATCCTACAATCCGAGCTCAAGTGAGCTCGATCAAGCCATGGAGATGGACGACCTCCATCTCCCAGTAGCGGTGGATGAATCATGGACCATCCATCCGCTGTTTTGGATGGACGGTCCTGATTAATTAGATCCGATTTTACCCTTTAAGGTTTAATCGATCTAATCTTTGATCGATGGCCAAGAAATGAAAGCCATCGCTAACATGATTTGATTTGATAACTTAAATAACCAATCCCATCACACCATGCGGAAAGCATGCCACGCCGCCAATCACGTGGTGTCAAGGGATTAATAATAATTAGGTATTTAATTATCCTTTAATCACAAACTTCAAAAAATACATAATTAAATGTAAAAAATTAAAAAATATAAATGCTCATTTTAAAGATAATTCAGAAAGAATAATATAAAATTATTTTTAATTGATGGTAGTAATTTTCCTTAATTTTAGTTTATTAAATCTAATAACTTAATTACTCCTTAATCATTCATTAATTAATTCCAAACTTCTCGCATATTTAGTGGGATGACTCTACCTCCCTAATTTTCTTGGAATTTATTAATGAGTTAATTAGAAATTAATTAATGAATCCTAATCACTCTTAATGAATTAAGGGTAATTAAGCATGTGAATATGGTTTAATCCTTAATTAAGATAATTAAATATTATTTAAGTGAAGAGGAGGTTTATGGAATGGGTTTGGGGTATTTTCCAAGTTATTCCCTAAACCCCTTTCTTCCTTAATCCAAACATAAGGATTAATCCATAAATAATTTTCTTAATTAGCTTAATCAAATTTTAAAACCAATCTTAATCAATCCTTTGGTAGATCTAGGTGTTCAAAAGCCTAAGGTAAACTTAAGGAAATCATTTCCAACTCACATGTGGAAAGGAAAGTACTTAATTAAACCCTTTAGCTTAATTAATCAATAACTGTGAGTCAATTGCATTAGGCCCCTTTCATTCTTAGGTGCATTGCTGATTTAAATTCCATGTGTTTGCATATCATATGTTGGCTCATAATATTGTTAATTATGTTAAAGTGGTAGTAAGGTAATTAATGGACTTAATTCACACCTTAACCTAAACAAAACATAAAATCAATCTAATGGTTCTAAAATTAAACTAAACACACACATGGGGAAATGGGTTAGGACCAGCAAACCCTTTTCACATTTCCTAAATCAAATCAAAATAAAAAATAAAAATCTCTTTAAGAAATTTTGATTCACTTTAAATGATCTTATTTTAAGGATTGTCTTTAGAATTAATTAGGTGAATGAAGTTACATGCTTACATCACTTTATCTCTTTCCAAGCATGTTAAATGTTGTATGTCATATGAAATCATGCATTCATATCCTTTAAAAAATCAAATTAAATGAAATATTTCCTTTATTTCAAATTACATGTTTTGGCTAAAGTAAAAATATGAGTGGCTATTATCACTACTAAATCAAAATTATTTTAAAAACTTATAAATCAAAGATTATAAATGAAGGTATGCTACTTATAAATATTTATAAGCTTGCATGTGAATATATACATAAAATGTGTTATGTTTTCTTTCTCTTTCTTAACATGGTTTTGTATAGATTTGCAAAGTGTATAGTTCATTTGAAAAGAACATAACACTTGCTTAAATTTATCCTATGCACTCCCATGTCATGAATTAAGAAGGATCTTCATATTGCACATATAAATTAAATAACCAACAAATCAAACAAACAAACATAAACCTTTTGCATGATTCTTTTTCCATTCATTTTTTTGTACATGCACATGTATTTAAGAAAAGTGGTATATTAGTCTGGACATCCTTGAGGCTTTAAGTAGCCCTAAGAAGGTCTTGTACCTTATACCCTTGGTGTAGAAAATAATGGCACTATACTCACTTATGTCTTTCATACATGTAAATGTGCATTTGATTAATGGATAAAAGAATCCCTCTCTTTCTACTTAACAAAATCATGCATCATGAAACATCCAAATTTTCTTAAGCAACATCTCTTAGCATTCATCATTAAGCAAATATTTACATTTGCATGTATATATATGCTTAGATCATTCATATGCATGATACACATGTTGGAAAGAAATAAATGGTTGTGTGTTTTGTGATAGTAATTCACTTTAATTAATCTTAAAATTTTCTTATTGAATAGGTTTATTTAGAGAAATCTAAACTTAAGATTAATTAAAACACATAATAAAATATTCACTAAAGAAAATCATTAATGAATCTACCTTAGAAATTACTTAAGGTAGGGAAGAAAGAGAAGTTCTCTTCTCTTTTCCTCTCTTTACAACACTTAGTAATTAAGTGTAGGTTCATTCAAACCAAATAAAATTAACAAATTAACTAAATCACTTAATTGAAACCATCCTCTAAGTTGAATCCTTCACACTTAGAAAATTTTAATCTTAAAGCCTAGCAAATACATACCACATAAGCCTTAAATGGCACACACATTAGGCTAACTCACCATTTCTAATCTTATGTTAGGGCGGTGCATGCTTTGATGCCTGATTTTGTTTTGTGATATGTTTTAGTCAGATGTTAGGCATAGATTGAATGAGATGATCTTAGTCTAATCATTATCTTCGGGATTGTGCTTAAGTGTTGTAATAAAAAATATAAATGCTTTTATTATGCGTTGCTTATACCCCTAAGCATAATCCAAAATAGGCGGTGGACTTGGTTACCCATGTGTGGGTGCTAAGTCCAATTTATTCATATACATGCTTGGGATGTTGTTTAGCTAATCTCTATTTTGGTTTTAGTTAGATTTTTTTCCCATTTTCATGTAATTTTGTAATTAGATTTGAATGAATGTTATGGGGATTAGGATGAACATTGGTCATAAGACTATGTCTTATGCACCATGTGAAGCCTTTGAGCAAACATCCAACCAACCAAAAGAAGAAAGAAGAAAGAAGAAAGAAAAAAGAAATGAAGAATGAAGACCCCATAACATGAATTTTATTGTAATTAATTCATTTGTAATAGTTGTATAGAGCGCTACCCAATTTCTTTTGGTTTGTGGTGAGCCCACCACAAAGGCCTTTTATTCTTTTGCTAGCTTTATAAATTATTTGATGTTATTTAGCTTGTGCATTAATGGCATATTTTTTCTAGTTTTTTCTTGCTTTGATGAATGGCCCGATGTGATTAGGCTCTAGAAAAAATAAATTTTTTATCCAATTAATCAACTAAAAACTAAAAATTAATAACTCATAACCTCACCTAAATCCTAGGTTATAAATCAAGATAAAAAATTTAGTAACCCCTTATTGATGTTGTATGTTTCACATCATGCATAAAAGCATCTTGTTTCACTCTTGCTTATGGAGGGCTTCCACCTGTAGAACTTGGCTTGACCTTTGAGAGCCATGGTGGAAACACACCTCCTTCTTGATTTTGGCCCATAATTTCTCATGCATTAGCATATGAATCCCATAGCTGTGTCAAATAAATTATCCAAAATGAAAATAAAATATAACAAAATTTTTAGATTTAAGTCATTAATCATGCCCTACATGATCTAGTCTCTTAGAGTGTGTTTAAGGACTTAGTCTCTTTCTAAATAAACATCAATCAGCCTAGCTATCTTGTAAAAGCATAAGACTTGCCTATATGTATTTAAAATCATAGGAGGAGTTAGTTGGCCACCCCGTGTAAAGTCCAACAGTTGGGTGGTTTATCCTCTCTTGTGGAGGTAAATCATATACCCATTTTACCTTAGATTTAGGTCATTCTTTGGCCCTCTCCAAAGCTCCCTAGATTTAGGTTCAGAGGTTGTTACTTTCCTTTGCTAAGCATAAATCCTCACCTCTTAGGCATTTCCATGATCTTGTCATGGAATTGTAAGCAAATTTCTAAAAAAAATTCAACTCAAACAAATAATCTTCTTCAAAAAAAATATAAAGCCCAACCATAGATAGTTTGGGATGCTTACTAGTTCCTAGTATCATAAGCATCCCTACTTATCTCCTTTGGTTTTGATAATAACTCCTCCTCTTGATCAATCCCACTTGATCTTCTAAAAATAAACCAATTGATTGATAGTCCTATCTTTGAAATCTTTGGAGACAATGATCATTTACCTTAATCGAGAGTATTCTTAAGGAATCTCATTCCTTAAGATGTAATTAATTATGGGGGCTTGCCTCCATAGGAACTTAATAAACCCGCTTTAAAATAAACCCCGCTTTACTTTTTCCATGTAAAGTAGGGGAAGAATCAGTACATCCAAGACCCATGTCCTTAGAGTCCTTATTAAGGTGATTAGTCCATAGATGGTGACTTCTATCTCTAAGATAGTACATCATTCCTCAATATCATACCCATCACCCTAATAAGAACATCTATGGATCTATGGTGTCCAATAAGAAGTGTATTTTGTTCTTCATTTATTTTTCTCAAAAGATAGATGAAGAATAATTCACCAAACATTTTTCCGACGGGATGGTTCCTCTCTCCATCTTTAGTATATGATCGTTGTCTCCAAGTATCGATAGTGGTTTTGTATTTTATATGAATTCAAGACTATCTTTCTTTTGTACACTTAGTTTATTTATCCTTAAGCTGCTAGCCAACATCTTAGTTTTAGGACCTCACCCATGTAGGTCTTAAAATAGTTTCCCAATAGGTGAAAATAAAACTTAATAAAAAGAAATAACTAAAGACTTCCTTCTTACCATTTCTATGGTAAGGAAAGGTTCATTCTAAAAAATAAAAAATAAATAAATCCTTTATAAATACATCAATTTCCAAAAAAAACACTTTTTTAAAATACAAATAATGAAATGTTTGCACAAAAAATTTCATAAATCAACCTCATCTAACAATCTTCATGATTGTTATATATAGGGTATATTCAAAAATAAAATCAAAATCATTCTTTTCAAAAAGCACAAATGAACCTCCTCATTCAATTTATTGAATGAGAATTTTATTTTCAAAATAAAATCAACAATCAACTTTTAAAAAAAAATATTATCCAAAATCATATTTTTTTCCAAAAGCACAAATGAACTTCCTCAATCAACATTTTCAAAAAAAAATCAACAATCATCTTTTGAAAAATAAAATAAATAATCATATTTTCAAAAAGCACAAATGAACATCCTCATTCAATTTATTGAATGAAGATTCCATTATCAAAATAAAATCAACAATCATCTTTTCAAAATAAGATCAACAATTATATTTTTCAAAAATAAAATCCAAAAACATATTTTCCAAAAGCACAAATGAACATCCTCATTCAATTTATTGAATGAAGATTTAATTTTCAAAATAAAATCAACAATCATATTATAAAATCAAAATCAACAATCATTCTTTTCAAATAACACAAATGAACTTCCTCATTCAATTTATTGAATAAGGATTTCATTTTCAAAATAAAATTAATAATCATCTTTAAAAAATAAAATCCAAAATCATATTTTCAAAAGCACAATGAACTTCATCAATTTATTGAATGAAGATTTCAAAACAAAATCAACAATCATCTTTTCAAAATAAAATCAAAATCATATTTCAAAAGCACAAAATGAATATCCTTATTCATTTATTGAATGAAGATTTCATTTTCAAAATAAAATAAACAATCATCTTTTCAAAATCAAAAACATTTGATATTTTATTTAGCATATCTTGAAGATCCTCTTTAAAATAAAAAAATCAAAAATCAAAAATCAAAAATCAAAACACACATGGATCCTTTATTTAGCATACCTAAATTTGCAAAGTAAAGAATCCTTTTTTCAAAATCAAAAAATTAAAACACACATGGATCCTTTATTTAGCATACCTAACTTTGCTAAGTAAAGAATCCTCTTTTCAAAAATCAAAACAAAACACATTTGGATTTCTTTACCATACCCAAATTTGATAAGATTCCTCCTTTCAAAAATCAAAACAAAACACATTTGGATTTCTTTAGCATACCCAAATTTGCTAAGAATCCTCTTTTCAAAATCATCAAAACAAAACACATTTGGATCTTTTATTTAGCATACCTAAATTTGTTCTAAAAAAATCCTCTTTTCAAAATAATCAAAAAACAAAACACATTTGATTTCTTATATAGCTAATTTGCTAAGAATCCTCTTTTTCAAAATCACCAAAACAAAACACATTTGGATTTCTTTTATTTAGCATACCTAAATTTGGTAAAGAATCCTATTTTCAAAAATCAAAATAAAACGCAATAGGATTCTTTAAGTAGCATACCTTAATTTGCTAAGTAAAGATCCTCTTTTCAAAAGCAAAATCAAAGACAAAACACATTTGGATTCTTTCATTTAGCATACCAAATTTGCTAAGAAGATCCTCTTTTAAAAAATAAAACAAAAAAACACATTTGGACTTTATTTAGCATACCCAAATTTGCTAAGTAAAGATCCTTTTTCAAAATCAAACAAAAGAAACATTTGGATTCTTCATTTAGCATACCCAAATTTGCTAAGTAAAGATTCCAAAATTCACACATGATTCACAAACAAGCAAACAAAAAAATTATTTTAAACACCTCACCTAGCATACCCAAATTTGCTAAGTGAGTAAATTCCAAAATCAAATCAAAAAATCAATTGACCCTTTACTTTAACATACTCAAATTTGTTAAATGAAGGGTCCCCAAACAATCAAAAATCAAATTCAAATATGAACCATGGAAGCATCAATCTCTTCAAAATATTTGAACCCATTTTCAACATACAAATTTGTTGAAAATGGATTCTTTCCTCTCCAATTCTAAATTTAAAGTCTCTTTCCAAAATAAAATAGCCCAGCTTAACATATTCAAACTGTTGAGTGTGGGTTCAAATTCTAAAAACAAATTAAAGTAGAAATATGATTTAGGTTTTTTTTTCCAACATTGCAAACTTTCAGAAGTCAGTTTTTAAATGGTAGTAAAAGTATGTGTTTAATTTCCTTGGGATGGATTTGGCCTTGATAAGGCCTCCCATGACCGACTTTCCTCATTCATTTGGCCAAGGTTTTGGGGGCTAGGATCACTTGTGAGGGACCACCCTCACTCACAGAAGTGTGGTGACGGGCAAAAGTGGTTATCATGAGATGTTGTCACTTGAGTTTCCCTCACTAAGAGGAAGGCTATGGCGTACGTAGCCATAGTAGTGAGTGCCAATGTGCTCAGTTCCCATTCTGCCAAGATGAGCTGCACTCACTTGGCTTCTTCCAAGGGGAAGGCTCCCTATCTTGGGATAGTCTCCACCCATTGAGTTCCCATACCCCTCCCACCAAGACCAAAGCAAATGTGTCGCAAGATCTGCACATCACAACCGATAGCCAAGGATAGAGGCGCTTTTCCAATCGAGAGAGTTACCTAGGATAGTGTCTCCTCTTATCATGAGAATAAGTTTCACCCCTCTCTGTTCGATGGAGAGGAAGATATTAGAGGATCTCACCACCTCCAGCTTCATTTTGAGGCTCCTATCGAGGAGAAGGTCGCGTCTTTTAGACGCTTTGTGCGAAAGCTTATAAATGGTCAGAGTCCGAGGATTAATTTTATTTACATTTTGTCCCCTCTGGAGTAGCATACATCGACAAGAGGAGGTAAGCACATAGACAATAGCGTGAGATATGTGGCAGGCATAGTCAGGCCTCGCCTCATGGACTTTCAATCGATGCTACCCACTGGATCATAACAAGATCTTATGATGGGTACTACCCACCATAGAGAGCTCCTGAAAGAGAGTGGTGCCTCCACCACACCGCTTCTACTCCACCACCATCTCCATAAGTTCCATCATCCACTATTCCAAAGGCCATGAGGCAACCTCGGGAACCACCGGTGATCATAGAGATCCCATTCCATCTACACATCGCCGAGTAAGGTCGAGCTATCCCGCTCAACCTGTGGTGAAGAGGGAATGGGACCATATATGTAGTTGTGCCATCACCACCACCACCACCATACAGCTATGGAGATAGTAATGAGGGGAAGGAGAGTACACATCCCCACCCATTATAGATCCTCCTGGAGTACCACTCCACCCATCTAGATACAAGAGCATCCTCTAGTGAGCTAGTCCCCACAAGATTAGCTCTCCAGAGTAGGGAGGTTAGATGTCTCTCCATTCATGACAAGTGATCCCACCACTAGTTACCAATCTTTGCACTGTTGGACCATCTCTAGATGACATTATAGCTTAGTATTTGGTTGAGAAGAAGGAAATTCTAGGGTATGCCTAGTCTGATCTATAGGATAAGAAGGTCAATTTTGATCCTAATAAAGATGATCTATTGGAGGATTTAGTAGGAGTGCACATGGTAGACACCAAGGCTTCCCTCCTTCGTGATCAGCAGACTTTAGAAGGTGCTGCAATCGAGCAAGAAGATATAGCCCACTCGACCCAACACCTCCTTCAATAACTAAAGTAAAAGGATGAACAAATAGATAGAATGTGGAAGAGGCTTCAAGACTTGCTAGCAAATTTTGGCACTTAACCAAGCCCCAAAGCATCCTACTATTATCGATGAGTTATTGCATGTCTTGGATCCAACCAAGACTTTACCTCCAAGAGAGGCACCATATGGAAGGTAGTGGATAGTACCTCCATAAGAAAAGGACATTAAAATCATGGTTGAGTAGTGAGAGAAGCGTTGGCGCAAGCAGGAGGATCATCCCAAAGGGTAGACCCTACCTGAGGAATTCCATCCAATATCCTAAGGTGCCACCTTCTTTCAAGAGCTTTGATGGTAAAGAACCCACGAATACATAGCGCACTACCACCGTTGCAATGGTGAATGCATTACTATTCTTTTTCGAGCTTTAGCGAATAGCCTTTGATTTGATGCTAAACTCCCCAACAGTGAAGACTTTTGCTAAGTTGGAGCAACTCTTCATTAAGAGGTTTGTTGGAGCTCAATAAAAGGGTGATCAGAGATCTTGTGGCTCAATAAACCCGTGAGTCCCTTGATTATATTCTCATGATGGCACAATTTGAGTATGAAATGCAAATCACAACTCTAATGACACCATTGAAATTACTAAAGAATATTCATGGCTCTCTTTCATGCTCAAATATTTTACCATCAAGACATTTGAAACTAATCAACAAGGCTACTTACAAGGAGAAGCCCCTTTTGAGATCAATCAACAAAGCCAAAGCCATAGAAAGCTTATGAGAAGAAGCCAGGGGCAGTGACAATAGTAGACAAGGGAAAGTAGCCGGCCAGAGAGTAGTATGAGAGACCTCGAGCTCCACAGCCATCACTTCCACCTCCTCTACCACCATCGAGGCCATCCTACCTACGGCCAGCTCCATGCCTTCACCGCCTCCTCCTCACCATATTCATAAGAAGTGATACACATACGCCACCGTGTAGCTACCATCCACCTACTTTTTGGATAAACTAAATAAACCTTTATTCATTTAAGAGGAGGTAATCAGAAAATCATTAAGAACCTCTTAAAGAAACCTGATTTTTAGCTACCCAAGCTTAAGAAGCTGGTGGAAGTGGGCAAGAGCAATGATCCTAACTTTTGCCCTACCACCGCATGCTAGGCCATGTTTTGGAGAATTGCTTTACATTCAAGGATTGCTTGAGCATAGCTACAAGACAGGCACCATAGTTATCCCAACGAAAAACCTTGTGAAATAACCATCCAATTTTATTAGGGTAATCTTTGGGGATACCTGCGATCCTCTTAAAACTAAAGAAGGTTGGGATATCTTCTTATCCCAAACCTCTAAAAATATTGTATCAAAAATCAAGAAACTTTTCAGTGTGCTGAGGCCAACCTCCAACATCAAGGAAGGTTCAAGTTGCCAAAGATAACTTGGGGAAGTGGGAGCTCAACAGCAGAGAGCACACGAGGATAGCCAAGTACAACCACCACAGTCCAGCCTCTAGTCCACCATTGTACTACAGAGCACTTCTACTTCAACTAGCTCTTCTTCTAGTAGACATCTTGTATCAATGAGGCATCAAATCCTCACCCCACTTACTTTACTAGATTTCTACTATGTACCTCCTTCAAAATCCAAGAAATTGAGGAATAAAGCTAGTTTGAATTACATATGTCACTCGATGGGTTGTCTAATTCTACTCTTCAAAACTCCAAGTCTAAATAATAATTATAATAACTCGATCTTCCTCTTTTGATTCAGGACTTTCCTTCTAATAATGGGTTCACCTCTTGAGATAGACTTGGAATCATCATTTTTGAGGGTCCCATAGGAGAAGCTATAGGTGAGCGACAAGCAGTAGAATCTTCCATCCTGTGAGCAAGGTTCTACCTCCTAGGCAGCACCTCAAGATAAGGGAAAATAAGTCATTGGTTTGATGATCAAGAAGCCCTCCAGATGCTCCACCCATGGATATGCTTGTGGAGGATCAACCCAAAGTGGATTACAATGTCCTCTCACTAAGAAAGTTATCATCTAAGTTAAGCATATATGATGCCCTTATCTTATCCAAAGAGATGAGGGAATCATTAATCAAGGCTCTTCTTGATCTAGAGATATGCTTAGCTCAGCTGACCACTATTGGAGAGGAGGCACATTATTCAAGAGAAGCCCAGGGAATCACTTTCACAGATGAAGACCTTCTTGGGCACATGGAACATAACCGTCCCCTCTACATTATAGTGGACATGGGCAGATTTAAACTTTCTGGTTCTTGGTTGATCTGTGCATGGAACATTATGAGTCTAAAGACCCTTGCCTATTTGAGGATTGACATCTCCACACTCGAGGAGATCGGATGATGTTGAGAGGATTCAATGAACAAGAGAGGCTTTAGGTTCCATAGTGTTACCTTTGGAAATAGAAAGAGAAGCCAAGTTCTATATCATTGATTCAATACTTCATTCACCGCTTTTTCGGCCTTGGATACATCAATAAGATGATTCCATCTTCTCTTCATCGCTGCATCAAGTTCAAGGATGGATTGAATACTGTGTCAAAGGAGATGAAAAGCCATTTTCAGTCAAAGAGGTTAAGATATATGAAGATGTGACCTACTATCTTCCTCAAAACACCTTTTCTCATGAACTTGGTCAAAATTCAAACACAAAAGAAAAAGAAAAAGAAAAGAAAAAAGAAAAGAAAAATGAAAGTTCAAGTGAACGAGAAAAGGACATCAAGGAAGAAGTAGAGTCGCATGTCACATTTCACCCACAATTCATTCCATCATATGGACATATGGGTAGGATGACTCAACCTCACCAGCGGTAGAACAGAGGAAGTTCTAGAGGTGAAGACCCGGTTTGGCGACCAACAGGTTATGTTTGGTTCATAGGAGTACCCCTACTATTCACATAGACTTCGAATCTAGCTCGGAGGATGATTCTAATGTGATTAGCATACCATCCAACCCCTCTCAACAAGTTTCATTGGAGGTGGCACTCGAGCCAGACTGTGATGAAGACTAGGCCTCCAAACAAAGCACAGAATGAATTCGAATCAAGTCTATGTAAAACTATTAGGCAGCAGTTAGGAATTTTAGCTCTAACCTCACTTTCCTCTCAAAAAGTTGAAGGTTTAGTAGTTAAGGAAGCCCCTCAGTCTTCCAGGGATGTCAAACTAAAGAGATTCCTATTGGGATCATCATCTTCAAGTCCAAAAACTGATGTAGGACTTGAGGATAATTCATATAAAGAATTAATGGAATTATCTTTTGATTGGTACTCGCCTTGTGTTCTTAGTCTTGCAAAAAAGGGTTTGATTCCTTATACATGGTCCATGTATAGGTCAGAGTACTTTGAGAAGCTATGGAACAATATAGATAAGGATGCAAGATCAAAGACTAGGATTGAGTGGGTCGGATGATGATGATTTTACTTAGTTGTACCAATCCATCATCGATGGGTTCTTCTCCAACCACACTAACTCTTATGAGGATGTGTGTTTAGAAACTTCAGATGATCCAGATGATCTCCAAATCAAAGATGCACCACTAGAATTTGAAGAGGAGATCCATTCAATAATTAACAAGCTTAAAGAAATCAACCTCATGATAGAAGAAAATCCATGCGACATACATCAGTTCATTGCTGAATGAAGAAGAAACCAATGAATTAGTTAGAATATTGATTGAGTTTAAGGACGCTTTTAAATGGAGCTATGAAGAGATGCTTGGATTATCTCCTGACGTAGTAGTCCACAAAGTAGCAATAAATCCTAACGTGAACCATATCAAGCAAGCTCCTAGATGTATGCGATTAGAAATCAAACAACAGGTCATTTCTAAAATCAAGAAACTGATCAATGTTGGTTTCATCAGAGAAGAAAAATACCCTACCTGGTTATCCAGTGTCATGCCAGTTAAGAAAAAGAATGGCCAAATTCACATATGCGTCGATTTCAGGGACTTAAATAAGGCATGTCCTAAAGATGAGTTTTCTCTTCCTATACCAAAATTAATGGTGGGCATCGCCTCATTCCATGCAATATTCTCCTTCATGGATGGGTCATCCACTAAATCAAGATGGAGGATGAAGAAACACTCTTTGAACGATCAAAATCTATTGTTATAAGGTCATGCCTTTCGACCTTAAAAATGCTAGTGCTACATACCAATGGGCCATGACTTAGTTCTTCAATGAATTCATTCATCATCAAGTTGAATGTTATGTTGATGATCTAGTAGTCAAAAGCAAAGAAAAGGAAGACCATCTCTTTAACTTGAGAGTAGTTTTCGAACGGTTAAGATAATATAACCTCAAAAAGAATCCTCTAATGTGTGCATTCGGAGTAGCTTCAAGGAAGTTCCTTGGGTTTGTTGCTCGACACCAGGGAATAGAAATAGATCCAGAAAAGATCAAAGCTATCTTAGAAATTTCACCACCTAAAAGTTTAACTCAACTCAGATCTTTCCAAGGGCAATTAGCATATCTAAGATGCTTTATCTCCAACCTATTGGAAAGATGCAAGCCATTTTTAGCACTTATCAAAAAGGATGCCAAGTTCAAGTGGGATGATAAGTGTCAGCATGCCTTTAAAGATATCAAGCAATATTTGGTGAAGTTATCAATTCTAGTAGCCCCTATCTTGGGCAGGCCACTCATCCTCTACACTGCTACATTGGATGACTCCCTTGGTGCTTTGTTGGCCCAAACTAATGATGAAGGGAAGGAGAGTGCTCTCTACTACCTAAGCCATCATCTGATCCTTGCTGAAGTGAATTACCCACTTATTGAGAAACATTGCCTAGCTTTAATCTTTGCATCCCAAAAGCTACGACACTATATGCTTTCTCATAAGGTGAACTTGATTTCAAGAACCAATCCACTGCAATATCTCATGACACGACCAATGCTATCAGGACGTTTGGCATGTTGGTCCATGATTCTCTCATAGTTTGATATCATATTCATACTCCTCCGTGCGGTGAAAGGACAAGCACTAGCGAATTTCTTAGCAGCACACCCGCTTCCTGTTGATTCTCTGCTTAGTGATGATCTCCATGATGAACAAATCATGAACTTAGGGAGGTTGACAATCACCATTGGGAGATGTATTTTGATGGTGCGGCTTCCTTTTAAAAAGGAGAAGAACCACGATCTACTCTTCTAGGAAAGGTAGTTGAATAGTTCTCTTAACTCTAAACCACGATGTGATAAGATTCTCATACTATCTCTCCAATCCCTACACCAACAATGAAGCTGAGTATGAGGCTTTGATTGCTGGTCTAGGATTAGCCATTATAGTGTGTGTTAAGAGCATCAACATCTATGCAGATTCTCAGTTAGTCATCAACCAGATTATTGGCTCCTACAAGATTCTAAAACCTAAGCTTTGCCATTACCACGAGTATACCATGAAGCTGTTGGCCCAAATCCCCGAGGTCACCATCTATAAGGTCCCTCGAGGAGAGAGATGCAGTAGTAGATGCTTTGGCCAAACTTGCCTAGGAATTAGCATGTCCGGAAGATGAGTCTATTCCAATAAGGGTTCAAAATAGACAATTCTTATCTTTTATTAATGTTGAACTCATCGAGAGACTTTCTCATGAAGGGGAGGTTACCATTGCCAATAAAGATGAGGAGCTGGATTGGAGGCAACTATTTATAGATTATTTGAACACCGATAAAACTACCTCAAGAGAAATACAAACCCATCAGATGAAACAGAGAGCTCTCTTCTATGCTATCGTGGATGGCACCTTGTATCGACGGTCCTTCGATCAAATATGGTTACACTGTTTGGATAAACACGAAGCCCATAGAATTGTGATTGAGGTACATTCAGGTCTATGTGGAGTGCACCAATCTGGTCTGAAGATGAAAGCAAAGATCAAGAGACTAGGATACTACTAGCCTTTGATGATTACAGACTGCATGGATGTATCTAGGAGATGCCATCAGTGTCAGGTACATGGTGTGGTCCTACATCAACCACTCAACATTCTACATCCTACATTAGCCTCATGGCCATTTGAGTGTTGGGGTACTGACATTGTGGGTCCTATCGATCCTCCTTCTTCCAAGGGTCATCGGTTCATTCTAGCTGCCACCGATTACTTTTCCATGTGGGCAAAGGCAATCCCACTCGAGAGGTCATAACTCGAATGTGCTGTTTTTTAGAACCATATCATATATAGATTCAGGGTGCCTCGATGAATTATATCTAATAATGGTACTGCATTCAAGAGCACTAAGATCAACAGCTTCGCTAGAAGACACAGTATAGATTGGAGATACTCCACTATCTAATAGCCCAGGGAAAATGGCCTAGCAGAAGCATTCAACAAAACTCTCATCCAAATACTAAAGAAGATGCTTGATGACAATAAACAATTATGTCATGATCTTTTAGTTGAAGCTTTTTGGGCATACCGCAACACATATAGAACTCCAACTCAATCTATCCCGTTCTCCTTAGTGTATGGGTCCGAAGCCGTTCTACCTTTAAAAGTTCAACTCCCATCACTAAGGATAGCATTAGGTAGCAAAATCACTATAGAGCAGAATGCAAAGTTACGGTTAGAAGAACTCAATGGTTTGGAGGAGAGACACCTACAGGCGTTCCAAAAATCTTGAGTTATACAAGGCCAAAATGATTCAAGCTCACAACAAGCTAGTCTTTCCTAGAACTTTTCAAGTAGGAGAGCTTGTCCTAGTTCTAAGGAGACCAACTATTGTACGTTAAAAGATGGGAGGCAAGTTTGAACCCACTTGGGAAGGCCCTTTTGTCATAGAAAATGCCTACCAAGGAGGATCTTATCAGCTTATTGATTGTAAAGGGGAACAACTGATGCTTCCAATTAATGGGCTCTATTTGAAAAAATATTACTCATAAAAATATGTTTGAAAATAACTATAATCAGAAGAGAAAAATTTCATTCCAATTCATCAAAATCTTCTCTTCATTCGAAGTGTTGTTTGCTTATTTGTGAATCTACCACGACAACTTTAAGATAGGTGTAAGAGAACCCAAGAGGTATCCTATCCCTCTTTCATAACACAAACAAATCAAACACAATTTCCTAATGTTTCTAGAATAGGTGTGAGAGAACCCAAGAGGCATCCTATTTCGATTAGCACAACTAAGTTAGGTGTAGGAGAACTCAAGTGGCATCCTTTCTTGGTGGGAATCCCAATTGCCATTCGTGGCACCATTTCATCAAATTCCCTAAGCGTGTTCAAGGTAGGTGTGAGATAACCCAAGTGGTGTCCTATTCCCTTTAACATAAACACAAAAATAAACACAAATCTTTTATCTCAAGCTATTTTGATGTGGGAGCATGCCCCTGTGGCACTCACTCATTAGCTGTTCTATGTCGAGTTAACATGCTACCTTGCTAGTATGTCACCTTAGTGGTCACTTGTCTGACGGATGTGAGTCCCCGTACTTTCTTCCTGACTTGACCATTGTAAACCAACGAGCACCTTGTTAGTTTGGTAGACTTCACTTCCCATCTAGTAAGCTACCTCATGTTGATTTTGTTTAAGAAGATGTGAGTCCCCGCACTTTCTTCTTGGACTAACCATTATGCACTTACTAGGTCAAGTATATTTGAGGTTTAGGATAAGTCCCCCAGAGGCTCCTTTCCTCTTGACTACTCTTGAGTTGATATGATTCCCCTAGTGACATTAACGTAGTCATTCTAGGTCGGATAGAACCTATCGAGTCAAAGATAGATTATCCCAAGAATTAATTCTGCTATAGGAAGATGTGAGTCCCTGATGCTTTCTTCCTAGGCTGATGGTTGCAAACCGATGGACACCTTAGGTTGGTTGATATTCACTATGCTGACAGTGACTCAGCCGGTGGATACACCACTCTTGGCATATGTGAGTCTCCATGCTTTCTCCTTGAGTTAGCCACTGAATACCAATAGATATCATCTTCTCCAGGGTTTTGGATAAAGCCCTTAGTAGTCCATTTTCCTAATGGGCACTCTACTTGGATCACATCTTTTGTGACCCCATTTAGACACTACCTAGGTTACTCTTGACAGTCCCCTTTCTTAGTAGCCACCCTTGTTGGAGAATTTGTTTAGCGATGCAAATTCTCTCTTGATTCAAATCGAGAGGTCATATAAGCTCCTTCTCAGTATGATCCCTTGCAAACCAATAGGGTCCATGATAAATAAATAAATAAAATATTCACTTGTGGATTAGAAATTCAAGCCCCCATTGGCCCCTTTCCCAAGCAGGCATCCTATCTTTAGGGTAGTGTTAGCAAAACTCCTTGTAGGAATTACCTGACCACCCGAATTAAGATAAGTCCCTGAGTTAGCACTCTCTTTTGTAGTTGAGTTGTTTTCCATGTGTTGCCCCAACAAATTCCTTCCGCTTTGAAAGATGTAAGCTTACACATTCTTTCTAGCATGACTGAAACGATAGCTCTAGGTCGATTTGTTGCCCAAGCAATCGATCACCCCAATGGTCTTTTATCGTAGAAGATGTGAGTCCCCATGCTTTCTTCCTTAAATTGACCATTGCAAATCGAAAGGCACTCCATTGGTTGGATAGTTCTCCCCTCGGTCGGGAAACTACTCCCTTTGGTTCAGTAAATCAGAGATAGGTCTAGGCTGATAAAAGCTCATTCTCAATATGATCCCTCGCAAACTGATGGGATCCATCAAAAATAACTAAAAAATAAAATTAATCTTGACCATCTTTGAGATGATTTAAGTCCCTCAGCGGCATTCACTCAATAGTCAGCCCTTGGTCGAGTTCAGTTTGTTTCATAAACAACCGATCGCCCCACAAGTTCATTATTTTGGAAGATGTGAGTCCCCACGCTTTCTTCTTAACTTGATCATTGCAAATCGAATGGCAACCCCTTTGGTTGGATAGTCCTACTACGTGGTTGGTAGACTACCCCTTTGGATTGATAAACCTATGTTAGATCAAGGCTAACATGGCCCCTACTTAGTGCATTCCATCACAAATTGATGGGATCCATCAAAAATAATTAAAAAATGAAATTAATCTTAACTATCTTTGAGTTGATCTAAGTCCCTCAGTGGCATTTACTCAATAGTCAACCAAAGGTTGGGTTTGATTCATTGCCTCACCAATGGATTACCCCAAAGAATCATCCCTACTTTGGAGGATGTAAGCTACTATGCTTTTCTTTTAGTAGCATTAAAAAGGCAATCCCTTTGGTTGGATAGTCCTACCGTGTGGCTGGTAGACTACCCCTTTGGAATGGTAAATCTAAGTTAGGCCTAGGCCTACATGGCCCCTACCAGCATCCATCGCAAACCAACAGGGTCAATCATAAAATCCAAATTTTAAAAATCTAAAACAAATTCAACACTCCTCCCTCAGTGGAGTCAAACTAAATAAAAAAAACAAATCCAATCAACCTCCCTCAGTGGAATCAAACAATCAAGCAATCAAACAATCAAAATAATCAAACCAAATTATCCAAATAAATCAATTCAAGCTGCTTCTCCTCAGTGAGATGCAAATCTTTCTAGTTCCCTGGATCTCAAATCCCAGCAGATTTCACAACCTCTTTTCCCCAGTGGATGACTTGAACTTTCTCCCCTAGTGGAGAGTTCACTTTTTCATCCCTAGTGCAGCACCAAATCCTAAATCAACAAATCAAATCAAATAACTCAGCAATACTCAAATCAAATCAAACCTCTCATCTCCCAGTGATTGACTTGAACCTTTTCTAGTGGAAGGTTCACATACTCAGTCCATAGTTGATTCCTCCTTCACTCTTATATTGTTGACATGAGTAGAGTCACATTGCATTAAGCTCTTGATTCCTTCTACACCTTAGGTTTGTAGTAGGTTGTGTCTATTAGTGCTTATGATCACTCAGTGTTGTTGATCATTTCGATCAACACCAATACATGCGGTATGCCTTGTCAGTCACACCACACCTATTGGGCGCGCTTTGTTGATCTTATTTTTAGAATAAGCTCTCAACCTCTCCGTCTTAGACATAGTACTCCTCCTAGACACTAAGAGTTCCTTAGTCTTAAGATACTTCTAGTGATTAGGTTAACACTTAACCTAACCCTGGAGACTTAGAAGAGTTAGTCATAGGAATAGGTTATGTCTTAGGGGTGTTAGGAAAACATGCCTACCCTATAGCTTAAACCCAATCCTTACTTTCTTCATTCAAATCAACTAATCAAAACCAACTTCGAATCCAAACCAACTTTAAATTCAAACCAACTTCAAATCCAAATCAACTTCAAACTCAAATCAACCTCAAATTCAAACCAACTTCAAATCCAATTCAACTTCAAACTAAAATCAATTCCAGCTTAATTGATTTTCTCCAATCCAAATCAACTTCAAACTCAAATCAACTTTAACTCCAAATCAAATCTTAAATCAATTCCAACTTAATTGATTTTTTCAAATTCAAATCATTTCCAAGGGATTTTCTCAAATCATGAATCAATTCCAAATGATTGACATCCATTATTGAATTCCAAATCCAAAATTTTTCTATGCCCTTTGATTTTATCTTATGGACTTAGCTCAAATCAAATCCAAATCATTCCAAATTTAGAAGATTTTCTCATAACACATTTATATTCTCATTTATATTCACAAATATAAATGAAATATAAATTCAAATACACAAAACCAAATCCAAAACTCAAGTCCAAATCTAAAATCTTTCATAAGTCACTTTGATTTCATCTTATGGACTTAACTCAAATCAAATTCAAATCACTTCAAACTCAAGAGATTTTCTTATAACCCATTTATATTCTCATTTATATTCACAAATATAAATGAAATATAAATTCAAATAACCAAAACCAAATTCAAAACTCAAATCCAAATCAAACCTAAAACCAACCTATACCCTTTCAAGTCAAATTCTTGAATTTAGCCAAATCAAACTCAAATCAATTCAAACCTTTGGATTTTCTCTTCAAACAATCAATCCTTCAATCACAAACTGAATTAAATCATAAACTTCAATCATCAAACCAAAACAAAATTCAAAACTCAAAACCTAAATCAAACCCATGTTCATCCTTTGAATTTGAAATTGTCAAATGAATCAAAACCCATTTGACTCCAAATCACTTGCAATTGGATTTATATTTCAATCATAAGTCCATATGTGAGTTCAACCAAATTTGAATCAAGTCTTGATCAAGTCAATTGACCCACTTAGTCTCACTTGACCCAAAGTGACCTAAAACACCTTTTTTGAGCTAAATTTTAATCCAACCCAAATTGAATTGAACTAAGCCCATCTAAGCCTCACATTATGAGCAACAATCATCACAAGATGATCAATCACTAAAATTGGGTCAAACCAAGTCAAACCTAGCCTTTGACCAAGTCAACATTTGACCCAAATGAAACCTAAACTAGCCAAAATACCATAGCCATTGAAACCATTGAACAAAATCCATCATGATTGACTTGACCATTCATTGAAACCCACAAGTTGACCTAAAAGTCAAAAGTGTCAAATCTTGATCTGAGTCAAATTGATTGCAACCAATGGGTCAAATTCATTCTAAATCACTTGTTGAACTTGACCAAAGCTTCAATTGGCCAACTAGACCCAACCTAGCCTAATTGACCATGAACCTAACTTGACCTAAAAGGTCAAATCAAGCCAAAATCAAATCAAACCAAAATTGATTGAAACCAAAGCTTACAAAACATTTCAAATGACCAACCAAACATAACCCAACTAGGTCAAATGGGTCAAATTGGTCAACTTGACCCATTTGACCTAAGTGAACTCAAATGAACTGAAACCAAAAACAAATCAAATTGAACCAATCCAATGATACCAAAACATTTTAAATAGTCATATGAACTTGACCCAACCCTTGGTTTGACCCAATTTGACCAATTGGTCAAGTTGACCCATTGACCTAAATGGGTCAACATGAGCCAAATGATATCAAATCAACACCAAATTCATTAAAAATTGGTACAACCCATTTTTCAATCATTTCAAATCTACCTAAATTAAAATCAAAGCTAAATGACCATTTTACCCCTAAGTCAAATGATAACCTATGGTCAAATTCACTTGAAATTTGATCATATTCCAACTCAAGGCCACTTGGCATGCTCTTAGTGCTCCATTTGGACACCAAGGGATATGGTGCACATGACCCAATGGGTTTGGGTCAGCCAAACCCAACCCAAAGCTAAAATTGACCACCCAATGAAAAATGAGCACATGGAATCACTCCATACTCTCATTTAACACATGGGCAACTCTTCCACTACACCCCCCGCCAAAATTGAATCACATGGCACCCCTAACAACCTAAACAACCCATTCCATCTCATCAATTGATCCAAAATGGCAAGGAGGCTCATGGTAGTCTAATCCAAGTAGGGGAGATATACTCCCCCTCATTTCAATTCATTTCACAAGTCTCTTGCATTCGATTGAGCCCTAGGAACCTAAATAGAGCTTCCCCAAGCTTCTCCAATGTTTCCCAAGCTCATTTAAACTTCCCACTCTTGGTTTTCCTTAAGCCAAAAATAAGGGAGGTAGGAGAATTTTACAACTTACTCATCACTTCACCAAAGTCAAATTGCTCTTGCAAGCACCATCAGGGAGGCAAGCCGAGCTCACCCAAGGTGTTTTCCAAGCAACCAAGCCACGGGAAGGAAGATCCAGACCAAAGCCGCAAGCCATTGAAGCAAGCTTTGGTCAATAGGAAGATCCACTTTATCTCAAGCATTCAAACCTTCAATAGGGCTTCATCTCCACTAAACAAAGCTACCTCAATATTTAGAAGCGTCGGTGAAAGCCTACAGTGAGGTATGCTTCAAAATCAAGCTTATGGAGAAATTTCTTTGGTCCTTTGTGAAGGGAATTGTCATCCTAATCAAATTTGACTGTTGGATGTTCTTCCCCACACCTCTTGATGGTGTGGGTTGAATCCTAGCCCAATCCGAGCTTAAGTGAGCTCAGATCAAGCCATGGAGGATGGATGGCCTCCGTCTCCCGCAAGTGAGGGCAGGGATGAATCATGGACCGTCCATCCCGCATATTTTGGATGGATGGTCCTAATTAAAACACGTTAGATCAAGGGATTTTCTCCTTTAAAATTGCAGGTTTAATCCTGACCGTCGATCTTTGTCGAACGGTCCAAGGAGAAAATGCGTAACGCTATCGGCTGACATGGCATTTGATTTGACAACTTAAATAACCAATCCCATCACGCCACGTAGAAAGTCTGCGCCACATCAAATGCCGATGGGATTAGTTATATAATTATAGTATTTAACTATTCTTTAATCATTGAACCTTCAAAAATACATAATTAAATATAGAAAAATCAAAAAATGTAAATGGGTGCTCATTTTAAAGATAATTCAGTGAGGAATAATATAAAATTATTTCTAATTGATTTTGAACAATAAATTTTCCTTGATTAGAGTTTATTTGAAATTTTAATAACCCTAATTACTCCCTAATTAGTTCATTAATTAATTCCAAATTTTTTAGGCATATTTAGTGGGATGACCTCTACCTCTCCTAATTTTCTGGAATTTATTAATGAGTTAATTAGGAAAATCAATTAATGAATCCTAATCACTCTCTTAATATAATTAAGGGTAATTAAGCATGTGAACAATGATTTAATCATTTAATTAAGATAATTAAATATTGTTTAAGTAAAGAGGAGGTTTATGGAATGGCTTTGGGGTATTTTTCCTAAGTTATTCCCTAAACCCCCTTCCTTCTTTAATCCAAACCTAATTAAGGATTAATCTACTAATAATCTTCTTAATTAGCTTAATCAAATTTCAAAACCAATCTGAACTTAATCAATCATTTGCTGGGTAGATCCTTAGGTGTTCAAAAGCCTAAGGTAAACTTAAGAAAATCATTCCAAACACACATGTGTGGGAAGGTTATGAAAGTAGTTAATTAAACTTTTTAGCTTAATTAATCAATAATTGTGAGCCAATTGCATTAGGCCTCTTTCTTTCTTATGTGCATTGCTGATTTAAATTCAATGTGATTACATATCATATATTGGCTCATAATTTTGGGTTAATTATGTTAAAGCGTATAGGTAAGGGATAATTAATGGACTTTATTCACACGTTAACCTAAGCAAAACATAAAATCAATATAATTATTCTAAAAATTAAACTAAAATAATACACACATGAGGGAAATATGTTAGGACTAGAAAACACCCTCTTCATATTTCCTAAATTAAACTCAAAACAAAAATAAAAATCTCTTTAAGAAATGTTGATTCTCTTTAAATGATCTTATTACATAGGATTATCTTTAGGAATTAATTAAGGTGAATGAGATTACATGCTTATATCACTTTATTTCTTTCCAAGCATGCTAAACGGTGTATGTCATATGAAATCATGCATTCACATCTTTTTGAAAAATTAAATAAATGAAATGTTTCCTTTATGTCAAATTGCATGTTTTGTCTAAAGTAAGAATATGAGTGGCAATTATCACCACTAAATCAAAAATTATTTTTTTAAACTTATAAATCAAAGATTATAAATGAATGTATGCTAATTATAAGTATTTATAAGCTTGAATGTGAATATAGCTTAAAATGTATTTTGTATTTTCTTCTCTTTCTTAACATTATCATAATCTGAAAACCAAAAATAAATGAAATATTTCCCATTTATTCTTTTGCGCTGGCTTTATAAATTATTTGATGATTGTTTAGCTTATACATTAAGATGGCATATTTTCCTAGTTTCTTCCTTGCTTTGATGAATGGCCTGGATGCGATTAGGCTCTTAGGAAAAAATAAATTTTTTTATCAAATTAATCAACTCAAAATTAAAAATTAACAACACATAACCTCACCTAAAGCCTAGGTTATAAACCAAGATAAAAGATTTAGCAACCCCTTAGCTGAATATTGTATGTTTCACATCATGCATAAAAAGTATATTATTTCACTCTTGCTTATGGTCCACCTTTGTCACGGAACTTAGCTTGACCTTTGAGAGCCATTGGGGAAACACACCTCCTTCTTGCTAATTTTGGCCCATAACCAATTTCTCATGCATTAGGCATATGAATCTTATGCTGTAATAAATAAATTGTCAAATATAAAATAAAATAAAATTTGTATTAGATTTAAGTCATTAATCATGCCCTACATGATCTAGCTCTAGGGGAGTGTTTAAGGACTTAGTTTCTAAATAAATAAAGCCTACCTATCTTGCAAAAGCATATGACTTGCCTACATATATTTAAAATGTAAGAGGAGTTAGTTGATACCAATTAACCATAGTGGGGTTTATCCTCTCTTATGGAGGTAAACCACATACCCATTTTGCCTTAGATTTAGGTCATGCTTCGACCCTCGCTAAAGCTCCCTAAATTTAGGCTCATAGGTGGTTATTTTTCTTTGCGAGCTACAAGCATAAATCCTTACCTTCTTAGGCATTTTCATGATCTTGTATCATGGAATTGTAAGCCCTAGATTTCTAATAAAAAATTCAACTCAAACAAATAATTTTTTTCAAATTTAAAAATATAAAGCCCAATCATAGGATAGTTTGGGATGCTTACTAGGCTTCCTGCTATCATAAGCATCCCCTACTTACCTTTGATTTCTATAATAACTCCCTCCTCTTAATCAATCCCACATTGTATTCTAAAAATAAACCAATTGATTGATAGTCATATCTTTGAAATCTTTAGAGATAATGATTATTTACCTTAATCGAGAGTATTCCTAAGATATCTCATTCCTTAGGATGTGATTAACTATGGGGCAACTTAACAACCATGAAAATAAACTCGCACTTTTTTCATGTAAAGTGGGGAATATCTAGTACATCCAAGGATCATCCTTAGAGTCCTTATTAAGGTGATTTCCATTATATGGTGACTTATGTCTTGAGATAGACGTCATTCCTTAAATATAATATAACAAGAACATTATTATAATATTGTCAACATAAGAAGTGTTATTTTTATTCTTCATTTATTTTTCTCAAAAGATAGATGAAGAATGAAAATAATTCACCGTAATATTCTTAGTACATAAAATAGGAAGTTGTTTTGTATATAGAAAGAAGCTTTCTCTTATATAGATTAATTGACAATAGATATCTATATTTAAGTAATAATATATATTAGACATACAACAAAATGAAATAACACTCAAATTTTCTAATTTTTCTCTACACCCATTTGTATGAATTTTGATCAATAAAAAAGAATTGCAAGAACCGCTGAATTCATTCTTTATTTCTCTTCTTATGCTTATGGATGGGGCCCATCAAACGAATTCATGTAAGAAGAATATTTCATATACTATATACCATATAAATGCCATAAATATACATATCATATATTAGAGAATTATAGAAATCTAAGAATATTAGAATAATATTAGATAATATCTAATAATAAATAATATTAAAAGAAAACTATTTCATTATTTCATAGTTAATTATTTCATAGAGGATTAATTAGAAATCAAATACTAATATAATACTATTAATATATCTAAGAAATAATATATAAATTTAGATAGACTAAAATAAGTCAAGTTTTCTTTTAAGCTTTCGCAAAACGAGCATAATTGATACAAGTAAATTTTTCAGTAAAGTATTAAATTTGTAATCTTCCTAGATCTAAAGTCCACTCCTTCCCTATACTACAAGTGAAAGAGAAAATATAAACACTGCCATTAAAGCACTCTGCGGCTTTCTTTATATATCCATGTAAATGATGTCCCCTATCTCTATGAAATGAAGAAATTTTTTCATTATTGATTTCTAATCATTGTGGAATCAATGGTGCAGAGTCAAAATAGGATTCTTTATTGTTATTGTATTAGAAATTCCATCTCATTTTCTTGCTTTTCCACTTTTCCTTTTCTATTACCTCTTATGCACTTATCCAATTATTCATTCTTATTCCTTTATTTATTTTACTTATATCTTTTATATATAATGAAAATGGAAAATTATATATATAATAGAAAAGTAGATAAAATCTACATAAATTATGAGGTATCATAACCATATGTCCAATATTTTATAGATCATACAATATGCAAATACAAAAAAATAAATAGTAGTTGAAATGAGATGGAAATAAGAAAAGGATGGATGAAGTATCAAAAGTAGAATATTCTAATAGATTCCTTCAAAAAATGGCGTTGCTCTGTTGGTATTTTATTAGTATCCTCCTTCTTTCCTTCTTGAATTGGAACTAGAACACGCACATAAAAAAATGTAGTGTGCAATTTGGATGAGAATAAGATAGATTATTTTTAATTAGTCATTGTGGATGCACAAACAAAGTTTGTTCAGAACTAAAAAAGGTCATCTAAACTAGAAAAGTACTCTATTGAGAGAATTCTATGAAGTTTATTTTTTTTCTAATAAATGAAGACAATTTGTGTCTTTATTCTTCATCAAAATATGGACACTCTATTCCATTTTATTTATCATGAAAATAATAATCAAAAAGAAAATCAAACAAGTATGGTTGCTCTTCAATACTAAATATAATCTATCTTACTCTAATAATTAGTAAAAATTAACGATTTTACAAATGTACATATATTTCTTCCTTACCAATCGGTGCTAGTAGAATAAATCAAAATTTCCATACTTTCTAATGAAAATGTGAAACAAAAACAAAAGAAAGAAAGATTTCCCCCAGTGATTAGATTTTATTCCTCGTCTTCCCTTTCACAAAAAATGGAGAGATGAGTTAATCAATTCATTAGATCGGGACTAACAGGGCTCAAACCCGTAGCTTCTATTTTGACAGGGTGGTGCTCTGACCGATTGAACTACAATCCCAGCCATATGGCATGGCATACATAGTCTTATGATTTCAAAAGAGCATTATCTTTGTCGTGTTGCAATAGAAACACAAATTCTATAGGAATATCTTCTTTGCATAGATATGGACGCATAGATTAGATTACTAGTAATCTATGATTATTTTCTTGTATTTACCGTATTGCAGATGAAAATAAAAAGAATGGATGAGAAAAAATGGACTTTTTTTCTTTATTTTATCAAGATCTAGGATTTATGTTTCTAGAGGATAAATTTTTAGGTTATTTTTTAGATCTTATTCATGGAGTGATGAATTATTGGGTCGAGTTGTATTTGAACCAGCGTAGACATCTTGCCAATGAATTTACAGTCAATTCCCATTAACCACTTGGGCATCGACCTAGAAAGAATGAATTATAGGTTTCTTGATAATCCATGATTTAAAATAAAGGTAAAGTTATATTCATATTACATATTTTCATAACATTAATATTCATCACCTCCCCTTTCTCCAGCTATGGTGATTTTCATTTCACGTGTGATGTGATCCCTGCTAGGGCTTTTTGCAGCATTTTCATTATTCTCTCTCAATTTTGTGGGCTCCTCCTCTCACCTAAGCCAAGCTACTTTTCTGAATATGGATACAGTTTCTGCTAATACGTGGGGCAATCACCCTCTTATGGTTGATCCTGCTAAGTCTTCTGGCATTTTGGGGGCTGTTGCTCAAAATCCTTCGACGACATCAAAATCCTTCAAGGAAATTCTTGCAAGGATACTTGCTCTAGTGAGTCTCTCGACCTTATTTCGACTTTCTTCCAGGGTGTGCCCGTGGTCATGTGCTATGATTTGGTTTAGGAAAAACTTGCTAAGCTGTTTGAATTTATCCTGGTTGGCAAGTTTTCACGATGACCTACTCTAGATAAAATTTGATCTTTCTTTCATAGCCTGAAGCTTTCTAGGGTGTTTTCAGTTGGTTTGATTGATTCTGACCATGTTTTGATTCAATTATCAAATGATTTGGACTACTCTTGTGTATTTCATGCTCTTATTTTGATTTCAATTGTCATATGAGATTGCTTAAATGGATGCCGCTTTTTGATATTAAGGAAGAATCCCCTATTATTCGGTTTGGATCTCTCTCCTAATATGCGTGTCCATTTCATTAATCATCAATTTCTTTTTATTGAGGGAGCTCTGTTCGGTTGGCCTCTTCAAGTTGATCAGGCGACTACTTTGAATTCCCGTCCCTCTATGGCTGGATTCTTGTTGAGCTGGATATAACTAAGAAATATCCTAAAGAAATTTGGCTAGGCTCAGAAAAATATGATTACTTGCAAAAAGTTGATATTGAAAATTTTCCTATTTTATGTTCCCACTATAAGATTCATGGTCATGATTTTTTAGATTGGTTTGTAGTGCACCCTCATATTAAACAAAAAAATTGTTAAAGCTAATTTGGATCTTAATTCCAAATTGCCTACGGTTAAAGCTTAGAAATCTACCCAACAGAAGATTTCTAATGCTAAAAATGTAGTTTTTTTATCTGGATCCACCTACTGTTGTTGATGAGGTTGTTGCGACTCCTTTCAATAATCAAAACTTAGATGTCGATCTGGTTGTGAAGGAGGATTTACCCCTTAATGCTTCTTTACACTTGAATGCTCTAAGTTTGATAATAATAAGGATAATAACATGGTTTCTAAGATTGTGGATGATGACTCTATTTCCAATGAATCTATCCATGTTTCTATGTCAGCTTTAATTGATGACAATAAGGTTTTAAATGAGGTTTTGAATGCAGCTGAAAATACTGTTATGGTTTTTAATGCTCCTGATTTGGGTATTACTTCTTTAGATTGTTCTAATCTTTCTTGTTCCTCCAACTCTAATGGGGAGCCTTCCTCTAACTAGATAGCTCAAATTAATGCTGATTTGGAAGAGGGCGAAGTGGTTTGTGAAGATACCTTAAATGCTCTAATATCTCATGATAATATTCCTACCCAATCTCTCTCGGATGGTGATGTATCGAATAAGCATCTAAAGTTCCTTGTAGTTACCAAAAGGAAAAAACCCCTAAAGCACAACCTCCTAACTTAACCAGATTGACTAGGTTTGGTTCTTTACAAAAATAAATGGTTTCTTTTTTAATTTGGGATTGGTACCCTCTTTGTCAAAAATAGGATTGGAAATCTACTTCGTAATCATAATATCTCTTTCCTAGCTACCTTGGAACCCTTTACTCTCCCTTTTAATATTTCTCATGTTGCTAGTATAATTGGTTTTAATAACTTTTTTACTAATTCTAGTAATAAAATTTGGATCTTTTTGATCAATTTTTTTATTTTGGAGATTTTGGATGACTTATCCCAAGTCATTAATGTGATTTCTTATGATAATTTTAACTATTTTCTTCTTTTTTATGCCTCCTGCAATAGTGGTGGTAGGCATATTCTGGAGAATCTTTCTAATTTTTCTTCATCCTTGGATGCTCCTTGGTTTGTTTATGGAGATTTTAATACTATCTCCTCTTTTATGGAGGATTTTAATAACATGATTTTAGAATGCCATCTTACTGACATTATTTTTATTGGCTCTAAGTTTACCTAGAATAATTATAGGCTTTAACAAAGGCTTGATAGAGTGTGTTTTAATCATCCTTGGATTAATTTTTTCCTCTTAATGATATGGAACATTTAAGCAGAACTTTATCTCGCCACTCTCTATTGCTTATTAATGTGAATTTTAATGTTAATAAGTCCATTTCTCCTATTTTGTTTCATTTTCAGAATATGTGACTCATGGATGATAGATTTCTTAGTGGTGTCCAGTAACTGGGTGGAACCACTTCATCTAGATGATTCTATTTTGGGGATGAAAAGATTTTGGTTTAAACTTAAAAGACTTAAACAATGCCTGACTTTGTGGATTAAAAATTGTTTTAATAATCTCTTCACCAATCTTAAGGAAATGGAGAATGAGGTGATTGTTTTGGAAGATGAGATTTTCAATGACCCTTCTAAAGCTCCTTTGTTGGCTAATGCTAAGGATAGACTGACATGTCTTCAAGACATGGAAGAAACTTATTGGAGGAAAAAAAAGCTTCTCTTAAATATATCTCGAATGGTGATAGATAAACCAAATATTTTCTTATCATGGTTAATAAGAAAAAAAGCTATAAATCATATCCATAAAATTAAAATTAATGATGGGTCATGGTGTTCGAAAAAAAAATGATCTTATTGATTCTGCTGTTACTTATTTTAGAAAGCTTCTTAACAAAAATGTGTCGTATGATGATGTTTATTGGGCTTGTGTTATTTCTTCTCTTATTTCTGTTGAGGATAACAATATGTTTGTTCCCTTGCCTAGTGAGAATGAAATTATTGATGTGCTTAGTATGAATAAAGACTCTATAGTAGGGCTTGATGGGTATACTATCCTTTTCTTTCAAAAAATTTTGGAAGATCATTAAAGAGGATTTGATTAAGGTCATTCTTGATTTTTTTAAGGGTAATGTTATTCCTAAATATTTTGCTAGTACTTCCATTGTGTTGATTCCTAAAAAAGATAATCCTGAAGTCTGGAGTGACTTTTGACCCATTAGCTTATGCTCTTTTTTTAATAAACTTATCTCCAAGATTTTGGCTAAAAGATTTAGTCTTCTTCTTCCTAAAATTAGCTCCCTCAAACAAATTGGTTTTGTTAAAGGGAGGTCCATCTCTGATAATGTGCTCTTAGCCCAAGAGATGATTCATGATTTGAAAGCCAAGGTTAGTGGAGGTAACCTTCTTTTCAAGTTAGATATTGCTACAAAATTCTAAATTTATTTGGGTTTTCTAATCAATTTATTACTTTAATTAAAAATGGTTTTGAAAATTCCTAGTTTTCTATTCTCTTTAATGGTG
This sequence comes from Cymbidium sinense, assembly GCA_021442155.1. Lineage (NCBI taxonomy): Eukaryota > Viridiplantae > Streptophyta > Magnoliopsida > Asparagales > Orchidaceae > Cymbidium > Cymbidium sinense. Next base: position 104,181,376 of record CM038218.1, read on the forward strand.
AAGCTCATGGATTTTTTTTCTTCCTCTCATGGGTTAAGACAAAGGGACCCTCTTTCTCCTACCATTTTCATTATTGTTGTTGAATATCTTCTAGATGTATTGAGCATTTGTTTAGTAGAATGACCTCTCATGTATTATAGAACCATTGGTGGGATTCCTATTTCTCATCTTAGCTTTGCTGATGACTTTATTATTTTTGTAATGCCTTGATTCATTACATTAAAAAATTAAGTTTTTAGTGAAATTTGGAAAAGAGAGTGGCTTGAATATTAATTCTAATAAAAGTTATTTTATTACTAGTTCTTCCATCTCTTTATCTAAGATTAGTAGTATCAGAAATATTACTGGCTTCTCTCATCAAACTCTCCCTATCAAATGCCTATGGACTCCCTTCTATAGAGGCAGGAAAAGATCCATCTTATTTTATGGGTTATTCAAATTAAATAAAAAAAATATCTTCTTGGGAATTTCATTTACTCTCCTTTGGTGCTAGACTTTCCTTGATCAAAAGCACTCTTTGGTCTTTTGCCTATTTATCTTCTTTCTAATATCATCCCTGATGTTTCTACCATTAATAGGATTAATAGGCTTATTAACAAATTTTTCTAGGGACTAAGTCTTCTTCCAAAAGGATGCATTGGACTAACTGGAATAACTGTTGTGGTACTTATAATGAGAGTGGTCTGGGTTGTAAAACCTTGGACAATTCTATTTCTTGTTTTTCCTATAAAATGTGGTGAAACTTCAAAAAAAAAAGATAGCTATTGGTCTAAGTTTATGCATGCTAAATATTTCCATGGAAAACATCCTCTTATTTGTTCATTCAAACCTGGTGACTCTCGTGTTTGGAGAAAGCTTTGTAGTATTAAATGGAGTGCTGAAAATTTAATTTGTTGGGGTATTAAATCTGGTTCTTCTTTTTTCTAGCAAGATAATTGGCTTGGTTAAGGCTCCATTGACTCCCTTCTTAATACTCACTCTACTGATGTGCTGAAAGTTCATCAATTACTTAAGTACAATACTTAGGATGTGGCTAAATTGAATAACTTTGTCCCTAATGAATTCTTTGATAGCATTCTTAATATTTGCCTCCATCTGAATGAACCTGACCAAATCCTTTTCAAAATCTCTTCCTCTAGAGATTTTGTTTTCAAGATGCGTGGCATTTCATTGGGATTAAAAATCAAATTTTCTTGGTTTTTTCTAAAATTTGGAATAATATTGTTCCCGCTTCATTTTTCTATTTTAATTTAGAGAATTCTTAGGAATTATATTGTTGTGGATGCTACTCTTTTGAAAAAAGGTTTTCACCTTCCCTCTAAATGTCATTGTTGCTATTATATTGAAAATGTGGATCACATTTTTGTCAATGACTCTATTGCGGTTAAAGTGTGAAATTGGTATGATGATATTTTTAATACCCTTCATTTTAATGGCTCTTCATCTCTTATGCAACTCCTTGAAGATTGTTTCCTTATTACTCCTAAGGGACATGTTAAAATTGTCTTAGCCATCACTATTATTTGGTATATTTGGATGGATAGAATTGATGTAAGCATAGTAATATTCCTATGGATCACAATCGTATCAATGCTAGATCCAAATACAAAATTTTTTTCACTTTTTAATGCCAACGTTCTTAAAAGCTCCAACTTTAAAGGGTATAAGATTGCGGCCTCTAAAATTGGGATTATTCTTCCTACTTATATTGTGCCTTCTAAGTAGAGGATTATTTTTTGGCTTAAACCTAACAATGATTGCATTAAGGTTAACACTGATGGCTCTATATCCAATGGTTGCTATGGATGTGGAGGGATTTTAAGAGATTATGGCCGCAAGGTGATTTGTGCTTTTGCTACTCCATTAGAGCCTTGCTCGATTTTATATGCTCAACTAAATGTTATTCATCATGATATCTCTATTTGTTTACAAAAGGTTTATTTAAAATTTGGATTGAAGTTGATGCGCTCCTTCTTTTGACCTTGCTTAATTCTAACTCTCATGGCAATGCTAAATTATTTTACTTAACCTCACAAGGAGTTTACTTGCTAATTTAGATTTCCATATTTCTCAAATTTATAGGGAAGGCAACTCTTATGCTGATTTTTTAGCTAGTCTGGGGGCTAAGCTTCCTAAATTTACTATGTTCTCTAATGAGGAACTCCCCTTTTCTTTGAGGGTTCTTGTTAATCTATATAAAACTAGTTTTCCTTATCTTAGAAGTTCTTAGCTTCTTTTTTTTCTCTCTTTGATGTCTTTGGCTTTCCTTGTGTGGATGGTTTCTCTTGGTGTTATTTGGTCAGGTTTTTATCCCTATTGGTTTGAGTCCTTTTCTTTTCCTAAACCTAATCCTAAAATTTTATTTTGTCTTAGTTTGAATTCTTCTTCCTTTTTGGATTTGCTGGGGCTATTTTTTTCCTTTTGTTTTTGGCTTTCTATTCTGATCTTTGATGCTTAGATTTGATTTATCCTTTTGATGGAGATCAGTTTTATTTCAGGTTGGTGCTGCTGAGCTTTGGTTGCCCTCTAGTTTTGGTAGCTCTCTCCTCTTGTTTGGCTAAGGCTATGTTGGCTTTGGATGGTCTGGTGTCTGGCAAGTTCCGTAGCTAGCTTGGTTGGCTCCTTACTAGGCTTGGGTACATTACATTGTGCTGTTACCTTCCTTCTGGTTTTCTTTTCCCATTTTTGGTGGTTATCTGGAAGGCCTGTTGGCTTGTCATTTTTTTCTACTGTGGGATGAACCTGTAAGTAGTTTTTGTTGTTCTTTCCTTTCAGATTGTGTTGCTTCCTCCCTGTTACTGCCTTTTTTGATTCTGGTTGTGTTGTATTGGGTGTGGGTTCCTTGGATCTAGTGGGTGGTGGGTGTTCAGATTGTGGTTTTGGGTGGCTCTATTCATATTTATGTTGTTCCTGCTGCTATGGTTTGCTGGATGGCCTTGTTGGCTGGCTAGTTTGCTATTGGTTGGAGGATCTACAGAAGTTTGTGGTTCTTTTCTTTTGGCCTGGTTTTGCCTTGGGTGGCTTTGATGGTAGCTATTTTTTGGCTGCTATCTTCTTTGCTTGGTTGTTATGAAATGGTTGATGTTTCTTTATTTCTTATGATGATCCTGATTATTGGTATTAAGAGATCTTATTGGTGGTTTGGTTTTACCTTTGCTCTATGGTTTGGCTAGATGTATTTGCTGGTTAGTTGCATATTCAATCCTGATGATAGATACTGGAACTTGGTTAGCTTTTGGCTGTTGGCTGACTGTTTTAATCGAGATAAGTTGGCTATGATGGCCGGGATGTTTCCCCTATTATATTTTGGTTGGTAGCATTATATGTGATAATAACCCTTCTTTTGAAGTTTGGATGCTCACATATCTTGTTGCCCCCTTCAGATGATTGTGATTGAGCTTGAGCCTTTCTTAGATTCTTATTATTTTTCTCATTTTGTGCATTTAGCTTATCCATATTCCTAAATGCTTATCTTTGTCTTAAGCTCCCTGCAAGTTCATGGCAGGTTTTGGGAGTGTAGGTGGATCGTGCATTTCCAGAAGATTTCGGGATATAGAAGGCTTTGCTGATCTGTTTGGGATTTTATATTGTTTCTTAATTGGTGCTTATGTTTTTATTTCTTTCTTTTGCTTTGGCTTTGATGTAATAGGTAGGGGATTTATCTCTTTAGGCTATTTGTAGCTCTATGAGTGGTAGTTTACAGATTTATCTCCTTTAAGGACCTTGTACCCCTTTCTTTGTAGCAATAAAAATTTCCCTCTTTCGATTGAAAAATAAATAAATAACACTAATATTCATATTTCATATGAGTTACTAATTTAGTAATAGGAAAGTATATTTCATATATGAAAGTATACGTGAGAAAGTCTTATAAAATATATATATGTATCATTATTAAAGTATAAGGTAATATTCAGTGAAATAATAAGAAAACAAAGTAGAATTCTAATTTTGTTCAATAATGAAATATAATGAAAATGAAACAAAGGAACTCATATTTCATGTGTTACTAATTTAGTAATAGGAAAGTATATTTCATATATGAAAGTATACATGAGAAAGTTTTATAAAAAACATTTATGTATCATTATTAAAGTATAAGGTAATATTCAATGTAATAATAAAAAAATAAAGTAGAATTCTAATTTTGTTCAATAATGAAATATAACGAAAATAAAACAAAGTATAAGATCCCTAAGTTATTAGTCTGATAGAAAAAAGAGTCAGACTCTCATTTCTTTTCTTCAATTTTAACTCATTGCTTCGTTCAGTATTCATGAGTTATGCCTATCGCTATCTCACACTAAGAAAAAAAGGATTAAAACATCTTCTTTTTCAAAGAATTAGGTTCAGGTTACAAGAGATTGACATTATAAGGGTTTACTAACAATTTCAATCCTAGTGACAACTTTTTTGTAGAAAAGATTCTAAAATAATAGATAGAAATATTGTAAATAGAGCCATTACAACTCTCATAAGTGTAGTCCCCCACCCTGGAGCTACTTTTCCATATCTAAGAGCAGTCGACTAGAAGTATAAGATTGTTTGCCTGAGAGAAGGCAGTCTTTCTCGGGAAACATGGCCCAATTTCTCTTCTATCTTTTCCTTTTTAGAAACATAGGAGAATAAAAAAGATCATGAACATGAGTGAAAAAGTTTAAAAAAATGGATGATTATCCTCTTCTTTTTACAAAGGAGGACAAGAGCTCAAAGATCAAAGATTTCTTTAGCTTTAGGAAGTTCTTATGTGATTTTTATGTTGGGAAGAGTTTTCTACTTCTAAAGAAAGTTAAGTTCTTGACAAGTCCAAAGGAGAGGCGATAGCTCAACTGAAAGGCACTAGAGAATGAAGTGATAGACTCAAGAAAGAAAAGGAATAGCAGTTTAGGGGACTCCATGGTGTTTTCCTTCTCAAAGGACATGTTGCATAGTCTTTACTAAAAAGGAACTTTTCCATGTTGGTCAACAACAAACCAAAACTCACTCTAATTTTGAAAGACTCCTACAAGCTTTACGGAGTGAAGCTGTCTGGAGGGAATCTTTTATTTTTTATTTTCATATGAAACCAAGTCAAACTTATAAGGCCACACTCTTCTTTATACATATTGCATGTATGGTAGTACAGAATTTGTCTTGTAACCCTGCTTTCTTCCTTTTTTATAGTTATACACATAATAAATCTCATTTGTTTAGTAGGTCTAAGAAGATTTTAGGAGCTACTTTAGCTCTTGCCCAATTCAAAGAAGTTTAGCTTATTCTACAATGTCTCAATTGGGTTAGATTATGTTGGGTCTAGGTATAGGTTCTTATCGAGCTGCTTTCTTTTATTTGATCACCTCTCAGAGTCTAAGTCACTGGAATAAGGCAAAAGGGATATCTTCCAGCAAGCCAGTTCAAAATGTCTTTCGAATCGATAAATTGTTGACTGTCAGCATGTTGGTATCATGCCTTATTACTTTAATGTATTCGCATGTGATAGTGATAAGGTTGTATTTTACGTTAATTAATGCATATGTTATTATATTTTTTAATATAAAAAACTAGTGTTAAATATGATATAATCTATAAATTAAATTGATGCCATTAATTTATTTAAATAAATATATAAAATTGTTATACACTTATTACTATAATTTATAACTATATATATATATAAAGAAAAGTTCTAACATAATTTAACTAAAAATTATCTATTTTATGTATATACATACATCATAAAAATATATTTTTAAAATACATGTAAATGAATAATTTAATGTTTTACTCTCTTTTAGTCAAATTATAAAAAAAAATTTTAGCAAGATAAAATAGCAAAATCAATTGTACATTGCGAGGAAAGCCAGAAACTAGGCATAGAGGGATATTTTTGAAATTGCGGTAGCTCGTCGCCAATTTTGCAGAAAGTCGTGCAGTCTTGGGTTGCCAAAAGAGATCTTGGTTGCGTTTTAAACCGTATCTTGGCAAAAATGTGGCCCAAAATAGATTCTAAATCTCAACAAGATCACATTAAAATTGAATATTTAAAGTGATATCAATCAAATTTTATTTTTCATTTTTCTCTTACATTTTGGTCGATTATGCTTATAATTGTAGATCATGCCTTATTTAACTTAATTCTCATTTTTTTATATTAACATTGGATGTATATATTATTTATTACTGTATTTGAGAATACATATTGTGATATTCCTGAAGAAAAAGATATTAAACTTATTAATTTTATTTGGAGATCGACAGAGTTGTTTGTGTTATGAAAACTCTAGGAATTTACGTTATGTTGTCCAGATTCGTCGTAAAATTCACATGAACTAGTTGAGAACTTTTCCTATGTACACTACATGATAAAATCTATCAAGAGAGTCTGGAGAGAGAGATGATCTGTTAAGGGAATGTATCAAGAAAATCTAATAAGAGTATCGAGATGACTATACTAAAAGAATATGTTGAGATGAGGTAATTTGTTGAGAGTATGTATCAAGAAGAGTAGATGATTCGCGAGAGAAAGGGATGAATGTTTTAAGATTTTTAATGTGAATTGCTATGTGAGTCTGTCTAAACATAAGATTAGGATTGTAGATGAATCGAAAGGTGAGCCAAGCAGAAGGTTGCTTGAGCTTGAACTTGTTGGCTAAAATCTTATTTATGGTCATGCTTGAGCTTGATTTGAGTATTTCATGTATTGTTTATGCTTGATTTGTTTAAAATTATTATTGTTTGAGCTTGGTTTGAGTTTGGCTCATTAATTGATCAAATAAGTCTTATCAAACTTATTAATGAATAAAACTAATGAGCCTCATATAAAGCTTAAGAATGTGATTTAAATTTAATGAATTATTAAACAAATAAGTATTTTAACAAGCTAAATAAATATCTTATATTCATGAACAAAAAAATAAAAATAAAATAAAATAAATAAAAACTTAGACATAATCACATTAAAGTTATAATCAAGGCCTAAATGAACATATTATTCAGTTTTAATTGAGCTTCAATAAGCATATTTGTGAGCTTTAAATAATATTATATATATGATCAAATCATTCTAATTTGCTCAATTGTTAATCATGTTTTAATAAATAAGTTCTGATTTATTTGAATAGTTAATTAAATAGACATGAACATAGGTTAATCGAGTCGAGTCATAGATAACTAGTCAATCATATGAATTCATTTAAAGTTTCACCTAGGAATCTAGATGCATGCATTCATGAGACTTTAAAGTGTAGCTAGAAAATGCAAAAATTGTATTGAAATGCTGAACACCATGATTACAAATAAATAAATTGTCAAAAGTGTGCATTATATTTTATTTTATTTTTATTTTTGATAAAATGGTGCTTGAAAGCTTACAGGTACTTTTTTTTGGAAGAATTTGAGGGCAGAGCCCAATTTTAATTCCAAATGTAAATTGTTACAGTTACAAGTAAGACAATACAAAAAAGTTTGAAAGAAACTAAAACACACCAGACCAAAATGAAAAGCAAGGACAATTTAATGCTCAAAGACCTCGACAAAGAATAGAAGAAACTAAAATAACTCACCCCAAAGTCGCAGAGAGGGGGGGGAAGAGGTGGACTAAAAAAACTAGATGGAGGTTCCATCAAAGGATGAAATCATCGTTAGATAGCAATAATATGATTCGGGTTGCCATGTGGCCATCCAATGGATACAAAGGGGACAATCCAGTTGCCAAAGGCCTTCCATCCGTGGAATCAATACCTCCATGAATTGCACACAAGCACATCATCATTGTCCACTAGAGGGAGGGAGAGAGAGAACAATGGCGGTTTGTAATTTTTCCATTTGAGCATGCCCCACCACCAACATTTAACTTTCCAGAAGTTTAGCTACTCGAGATTGAATCTCAGAAATAAGAGATGCAGCAGAGGTGGCTAAGGATGCAAATTTTTGTTTATTCCTTTCTTTCCATAAAGAGTAGACCAGCACAGCCATTATCAAATAATGTAAACGGATAAGAACATTATGCTGCTTATCATCCACAAAGTTTAAAACTTGCTGTAAGGATGACTGCAACAAAAGAAACTGTCCATTTGGAATGAGAGCTCTAACAATCTTCATAGAGTAAGGGCATTCGAAAAATAAATGTGTATGCGTCTCAATGTATGAATGACAAAGAACACAAAGAGATGGTGAACCTATTCCTCTCCTTGCTAAAATATCCATAGTTTTAAGCCCATTTTATAAGCCATCCAACAAGAAAGTGCATAATTGATTGCATACCCTTGAACCATTTCTTTACTCAACACATATTAGGGAGAGATTCAAAGATAGCATCCTTGAAATCCTTTGTGGTAGGATAGTGAATATTACCACCTAATAGAATCCTCCCCACCTGAATAGGGGTTTTATAATTGTTGTAACACCAAGAGGAAACAAAGAAGGAAGAGAGAAGTGTTCCAATTTCCATTAAGGATTAAGGAGCATACCTTTGCGCTTCAAAGTCCGAGATATTTATCCCATTAGAACCCAAGGAGCGAAAAGTGATACTCCATCACACCATGGATCAAAGAAGAGGGAGATATTCGACCCACGCCTATGCTGAAGGTAAATTTGTCTTTGTATTTATTTGCTAACTGTTTAATGGATTTCCAGAGGAGAGAGTTCTATATGTACTTGGATGCCATAGAAATATATTTGGATTTACACCACCTTGAAACAATGAATCTCAAAGATAAATTTTCCAGCATTTTCGCTTGCTGATTTGGTTAAGAGAGGAGGCGAAAGGAGGCCACACGCCTTATCCTTAGGAATGGTTGTACGCACCCAGGAGATTGTATAAAGCTTTTTGTCCTCTCCCGAATGGAAGAAGAATTTGGCTATAAAAGAACAAATTTTATTAATAATTCCTTCAGGAATGGCCATGGCTCTAAACCAAGAAGAAAGGTACTGATAGAGGATCTTATGAGCTGCATTCTACCACCAAGTGAGAGGAATTTGGATTTCCAACCAGCCAACCAAACTTGGAGTCTATCAAAGAGAGGATTGAAAAGTGCCTTTTTAATAGGACCCTTCACAAGAGGAAGTCCTAAGTACTTTAGTGGGAAAGATCCTTTTTTATTATCAATGAAGTTTAAGAGTACCTCCTCATTCCTACAGCCCTTTGAAAAGCATATAGATGATTTAGCTTGATTTACTTCCAGCCCTAAGTATTCCTCAACTGATTTTAGAGAGAGCTTCAAGGAGTTGAAGGTGGTTATGTTAGCTTCTCCTGTAACCAAAAGGTCATCAGCATATAGGAGATGTGATAAATTGCAATTCATTGTGGCAATAGGGCTGTATAAACCAAGGTTGACTTCCTTTTCTATGATACAGGAAAAAGTATCCATTGCTATAGTAAAGAGATAGGGGGATAAAGGGCAGCCTTGTCTAAGTCCATTAGAGGAAGGGAAAAAACCTTTAATGCTGCCATTTAGAGCTATTGAGAAAGGGACATCCATTATACAAGCCTCCACCCATTTAGTAAACTTAATAGGAAACCCTTTATTGAGTAATCTATGAATAATGGAGTATCTATTGACTTTATCAAATGCTTTTCTTAAGTCAAATTTGGCAAGAAAGTAATTATTACCAGCTGAAGGAGCTAACTCATTACAGATTTTAAAATCCATTGCTAGGTTATCAGCTATGTCCCTTCCCTTTATAAAGGTCGATTGAACTGTATTGATAATTGATGGAAGAAATCTCTTCATACGGCAAGCAATAATCTTAGCAACCACCTTATAGAAAGTGTTACATAAGGATATAGGTCTAAAGTCATCAATCTTATTGGAATGTTTAACCTTTGGGATAAGAGTAAGTAAGGTATGCTTAAAGCAATTTGGCATTTTGGATGTTTTGAAGAAGAAATTGATTGCACTAAGGAAGGATTTTCCAGTGGCATTCCAAGAAGCTATGAAGAATTTGGAATTAAATCCATCAGGGCCAGTAGATTTATTCTCGTTAATACTTCTAAGTGAGGATTTCGACCGAGAGATCGAACAAGCTCATTTGCTTCACCAGAGGCGTTCCCAAGGGGAGGTTCTGAGAAGGAAGATGTAGAGAATCACAGCTGTTGAAAAGTTCAGAATAGTACTTGCAGAATTCTTCTGCAATTAAGTGCTGATCAGTTACAATCCCTCTATCTGAATGGATTTCCCTTATCAAATTGGCATTTTTTTCTTTCTTTAATGGAATGATATAGGAATTTGATATCATCATCTGCATAGGTGAGCCAGTGTGCTTTGGCTCGTTGTTTAATCCATAGGTTTTCCTTTATAATAAGCTCATTGTATCTGGTCTTGATGTCTTTAGCATCAAGAAGTAATGTGGTGTTGTAGGGATCGATTTGTAATCTTTCATAAATATTGTTTTGATCATTACTCAGAGCCTTGATTTGCATAGATATAGGTGTTATCTCCGAAAATCTGAATCGTAACATATGCTTAACATGCCTTAGCTTTTTAGAGAGGATGAAAAGCAGATCACCCTGGATGTAGATACCCCATGCCTTCCTAATAACCTCCTGGAACCCTGGATCTGCTGACCAGTAATTCCTGAAAAGAAATATGTGAGAGGGGGATAAAGGAGTATGCAGAAATGTTACCATGGGGGAATGATCAGATGAAAGAGGTGGAAGAACTTTGTAGTATGATGTGGGGTATTGCTCCAACCATTGTGAATTGCAAAAGCACGATCCAACTTGGAGAAAATAGGCGTCGATTTGTTGATTGTACGTGTAGCCCAATACGGATATTTCAAGAAGTTCACAATCATTAACACACTCTTTGAATTCAAGAGAGTTATTTAGAGATACCAAATTACCACCCTTTTTGTCCTTGCTATTCAGAGGGCAGTTAAAATCCCCAAGAACAATCCAAGGAGAGTTAACAGTAGCAGCAAGGTCCCTAAGAGAGTTCCACAAGGCTTTCCTTATGTTGGCATCATTATTAGCATAGATGCAAGTAAGGAAAAAAAGGTTGGTTTCCAGTGGCCGAGACTTTTCCATGTATGAACTGATGATTTTTGGAGATAAGGTCAAGACTCAATCTATCAGAACTCCATTTGATCCAAATTCGACCACCTGGAGAGCAATCAAAATTTGATACAGATACTTCAGAATTGAGCAGAGTGAAGTTTTGTTGAGAGAAAGTGCTAGAAGTAGTTTCAGATTGAATCTTAGTTTCAAGGAGACAGAGGAGGTCTAGGTGATAGTCCTTTATGATCCTTAAGCAATCTGAGAGACCACATATTCCAACACCAATGACATTGATTCATTGGGAAGTGGAGGTTAAGGGCTTCTTGCCCTTCTTTTATTTCCCTCTCGAGGTGTAGTAGGGTTGGATGTAGCTTTAGAACCACCGCCTCATGCATAGCTTTGCTGTGGGTTTTAGGAACTTTCCTTGATTCGTTGTTGGTTAAGAAGACGCTAGAGAAACCGCGACCTTGTGGTGACCCCAGGTTTGAATCAACATTAGACGGATCTATGTGATCTTTAGAGGTGGAGATATCCTCTTCTAACACGAGATTCCTCTTGAGGGGAGATAGATAGAGGCGATTCAAACAATGGCTATTGAAGGAGAAGGTGGTCTAATAGTTCCATCTAGGAGGATATCCATAGGAGCATCCACCGAATTAACTCGCTCAGTCCGGAGGAGGAGATATATTTGTGTATGTTGTTGATTAACAAAGCTCCTATTCTCTTTTGGAGCAGCACGACTTCTGCTACGCCCCCTTGAGTTGTGTTGAGGGGTAGGATTCTTAGGACAAGATCGGTCATCATGGGAGAAGGTTTTACAATGGGAGCAGACCGTCGGCTTCCAGTCGTAAATTATCTCCTGTTCAAACTTTTTGCCATTCAAATTAATAGGTATTGAATCTGGGAGAGTAGAAGAAGTATTAACCTGAACACATATACGTGCAAAGGTGATACGGGCTTTTGCAGCAGTGAGATTATCCACTGCTAACGGGATGCCAACACGGCTTGCGACTTTGGAGAACCCAGATTCATTCCAGCAACAGAGTGGAAAGTTCGGCAGTTTAATCCAAACAGGGAGTTCGGTGATAGATTCTTTGGATGGCCGAAAGTCCCAAGACCATTGTTGGAAGATAAACGGTCGACCATTGAGGAAACAGGGACCGTTGTCCCACACCAAATTGTAGTCCTCCTGACAGTTAAATTTAAAAAGAAAGAAATCTCCGTCGAGGGTAAGGAGGTCGAGGCTACCTTTAAACTGCCACCTCTTCTTAATCGCAGCAAGGAGTGCCCCATAGTAGGGACGTTTTCCTATTGTGTGTCCAATGAGGGAGCCATTCCCTCCGCCTTCGTGAGAATTCTTCTTCCCAGAAAGTCCACTTCCGAGAGTCCTGAGGGATGAAGGAGAGAGGATAGATTGACTTTTTCATGGAGATAGAAGGAGATCCTTCCACATGTTTTTCCCCGGAATAGAGGATCTGTGACCGAGGGAAGGGGCAAAGATGACTTAAGTGCCGGAAAATGGGCATTGTGGAGGGGAAGAGAGAATCCATGTCGGCCCCATCCAACAAGAAGAGGGGTGACCTCTGCCGGGAGGTCGAAAAGGCCGCTAAGAAAGATCCGGCTGTGTGGAGTAAGGAGAAGGAGGAAGGAGGAGGCCGTCGGAGGGGAGAGAAAGGCTTCAGAACTAACCCTAGCCGCTTTCATCCGTCGGAGAACTACCTGTAGCTTACAGGTACTTGAAACTGACTCTGCTTTACATGGATAGTTACTCTACCTGGATGTAAACCCATCAGAACCTGGATAGTCACTCTACTTTACTAGATAAAGTATAAAAATATAGCTTTTTACCTCAATTTTTTCAAAACACAATACCTAAACGATAACCACGGTACATTTTGGCATCGTCTCACACCATACCACTGCCTCAAAAGAGCCTTAATTACTCTTTGCTAGGCTTCTGAAACCCAAATAGATCAAAGAGAGAAAAAATTTCATGTTCTCTAGAACAAAGAGAGAGAGAGATAGAGAAAAGATTTCATGTTCTCTAGAACTAACCACTAATAAATTAGTCTATTGACGTGGTGGCATATCTTGATCCTCTTTATGTTCTACACTTCTACTCCTTCCTGGGCTACTAATCATCTTTACCTTCTGAAGTGAAAATTTTAATTTAGGGGCTGGAACTTTGCAAATCCCATGATTTGTTCGGCGTTTAAATTGAGCTCGATGCATCTTAATTGATTTGTTGGTTTATACAGTAAAATTAACTGAATTTTCCTTTTACCCATCATGATATTTTGTTAACTACTTAATAATTTTTTATCATAATATCTCATAAATTAAAGCACCCTCTTATATTTATTTTTCAAATATTCACCTAAACATTAAAATTAATAACAAAATTTCAATTTATATTTTTATGTCAAATTTCTAATGATTTAATTATGGCATACTCTTCAATAGTTCAAACAAAATGACTAAATTATTAGTTTTATAAAAGAACAAAATTTAAGTGTTATGTATGCAATTCCTCTTTTGTTAATAATGAGCATTTGATATACATGAGTTTTAAATTTATAAATTTAATAACTATTTTTAAATTTTGGATCAATTATATTAGTTGATACCCACTTTTACCTTTTTTTTTAAAAAACAAAAATTTATTTTCATGTTTATAAATTGTATGAGTAAACATATTTGATCCCCCATAAGGCGAGTGCATAAGACCACTAACTTGTACTCCTAATAATTTTATTTTATTTTTTTGAAACAATGATTTTAACAAAAACTATTAAATTATTTATTAATAAAACTAGCTGAGATTAGTTCGGAATTAACAAAAAATTTTAGAGAGAAAATAACTGATTTGATTTAAAATCATTTTTAAACTTGATTCAAAATTAAATATTTTTTACAACTTAATTTGCAATCAAAAAAAGTTTAAATCTTAAAAATGGGCTGATTCAAATTCAATTCGATATTAGACCCACTCTATCATCAGATTAATTGCCAGTTGAATATACTCTACACATGTGCTTCAACGTGCTAAACCATGAAAACTATTAATTTTAGTTCCGAGTACACTTTTTGGCTGCCATTTAATTAATTTAGCACAATTAACAGCCAAGTGCCAAATTATTTGCATTATATTTTAGATGATTCTTGGGAAGTGCAGTACACACTGATGTCTTCAAATTCAATTTCAGTTTTGATCCCACAGTAAAATTAAGAGAAATTAACATAGATAGCACACAATTCTTATGCATCTATTTGCCTAACTCTTAAAGTTTTATATTTACAATTATTCCACTTTTTTATATATATGAAATGTGCTTCACTTTAAGAAATTAATAATAACACTATTTTCAATGTAATATTAAGAATATAGGGTTAATTTATACTCTTAATTTAACAATTTTTATAATTTTGTTGATTTTGAAGTACAATTTTAAATTTTTTTTGAAATGATAGATCATTTATATGACTATTATCACTGATCAAAATAGTGAATCGCCTAAAAAAAATAAAACATAATTTTAATTTCAATGAGCTTTTAATCTAAAAAAAATTGAAGAGAATTATCTAATTATAATTGAAGTTTAATACACAAGAAAAGTAATGTAATCTTAATAATAAATTTTAAATATGATTTAATGGCTACTCAAGTTCTTAGTGAAGCTAAGTTAAATAAATATACTAGTTTTAGAGGAAACTTTTAAAGCTCACCTTAATCAGCATCAAAACTTTCCAATGTTGGCTGAAATTCGAAAACCAAGTCATTTTAACTTGATTTCAACTAAAATCAAATTTAAAATTAAACTTCAAATTATAGTTTAAATTTTGATAAGCATTGTTGATTTTTATTATGATTGAGCAAGATTTAATATTTATTGACTCTTACTTTATCATCATATGATTGAGAGAACTCTTGATACATAATATTTTAAAATATTCGATCGGTGGGAGAGTAATAGCAATATATATGGCTCTAATATGAAATAAATAAATAAATTACGAAGGCACGTGAGAGCTCCTAAAGAGAGCTGCCTTCCACCTAAAAATAAAAAAATAAAGATTTTTTATCTATCATTTCTAACGTCATAATGATTTTTATTCCACATAGAACTAGCGACAGTACGGACTATCTTAACTTGCCATTTAAAAATGCAATTTTTTTTTAAATGTAAGTATTAGAGATCCAGCAAGCAAACTATTTTTTTTAATCCACAGTATCCATTTTTTTTTCATTTTACAAGTTATGTTAAGACTAAAAAAACAGATAATATATATGTAATTATTCCAAAAAAAATTTCTAAAACTTTACAAAAAAAATGCAATCCAAAAACTTTTATTTAAAAAATGACAATTAAATCATTTTTAATAAACTAAATCAAATTAATCAAACATATTCGATGGGTTGAGCCTTTTGATTTAAACCAAATAATGCACACTTCTAAATATAAAGCTTATTATTAATACAACCATTGTTAAAAAGAAAATGAGAAAATAGACTATTAATTTTTCCTAAAGCAACTTCACTAATGCGTGTGATGTTAAACCAATAAAAGCGGTTACCGCAAACGGAAGTTGTAATGAGTTACACCCCCACCAACTAATCTTTTAAAGTTAAAACTCAACCACTTCAATAATTACATTGATAAAATCTGAACTTATGTGTGTGTTTGTGAATTGAACATTTTGGAATTGGGCTAAAGGCACTTGAAAATAGGATATGCTATGAATCCTATGCCGACCAAACTAATTCAATGCTCTCTTCTCATATAGTACAGTAATACTAACTCCCAACTAAGAACTAACCCTTCTCCTCCTACTCAAGCAGGTAATTGTATTAATTGTTCGCTTTTTAAGAGGACAGTGGAAGCACATGGTGGACCTTCGTTTCTTCCTCTTTTCTGCTGATCCTTCACGTGAGAGGGATTCTCCCATGCTCTTCTTGTCTCTTCAAGAGAGCGGAAGTCTTTTTTTTTTTTTTTGGAAAGATATCCACCCAATACCTCACTCATCATGCTGAGACATTACTAATTCCTCGCCTACAACATCACATTCATCACCCACGTGTAACGGGTCCCCTTGATATCCCCCCCAAAGGACGCGCCTCCACCCTGGAGAATCGAATCCATCCGAGGTTAGCACCAACCGAGCTAAAGAGAGAAGTCTTTCAATGAAGTGTTTTTTTTAGAAGTTAGGTTTTATTCAAAAAAAAAAACGGAAAGATATAATAGGCTTATAAAATAACCTAAATGATATGTTAATAGAAGTGAAATTTCCTTTTAAATTTAAGATAAATCTTGTAGTAATATATGATATAAATATTTTAATTATAGATTATCTTATAATAATGTGCTATATATAATAAGTGCTCAGATTATGTAAGAAACTATAAATTTAGATAAAGAATAATTACATCGCATCCACATTTTAGATATTTAATGAGAAGAAATTATATTTAAAAGTATAAGAGAGAATGATACAAAGTATTTTAGCTTAAGAAATAAGTTCAAGTTTAAACTTAGATTTTATTTAGATTAAATATTCACTAATTGATTATGTGGGATTCCATTTGTGATTGATTTATATATTTTATATACTTATATCTAATTTTTAATTGATATAATTTTTGAGATGAATGATTATCTTAAATAAAAAGATGAAATTTTCTGATAACTATGATTCAACAAACTATCTTTTCTACAAACTGTTAAATCAATGGATGTAAATTTTAATCTATCAAAATCTTTAGCCTTATAAAATTCATCAAATTTTTATAATGGCTAAAAAAATCCTAATGAGGGCTAAAACTATGATTCGACACATACGAGGATAGCCAAAGAGTCTTGATTAAAGCAATGCATTCCTTAATTTATAATTACAAAATTTTCCTTAAATCATAGCAGACTATGATAGGTTTTAAATTTATGTAAATTTAATATCTATAATTAATTTTACATTTATTTTATAAATATATAATTAATTTATCTTCTCTCACTTATAAATTTATCTGATAAAAATATGAGATATTTGTATTTATATTTATATTAAAGATTAATAATCTCAAGGGCGATAAGTCAAAAAAGGAAGTACTCTTTCAAGCAGATTGAAGAGGATTCTGATGGCCTAATTTATATCGTACATGAGCTAATATTCTAGACTAATGCGAAACACATATACTTTTTTGTTTGAATAAATAAATTATATTAAATAATATATAAGATGCCATTATTGGCATAAATAATGATATTTTATTTCTCTAATCCATCTTAAACTCTCAGATAGACCTTATAGAAAATAATAATATTATTTTGCAAGTGTTTCTCTCTATTACTTGAGATATCATGATTATTTGATATTAAACAAAAACTTTTTTTCTTCTAAGCTTCTTATCCTAAAATATAAATTTATCCCTCATTCAAATTGAGGTTGATTACACCCTTGAGAACAAGAATGAATTAGAATCTCAGTACATAATTTTAAATTCTAACTAAAATCAAAGTAATTTTAGTGCACTTTTACATTAGTTTGATGAGAGTTTTATATCTTATTTGAATGCCTATTCAAAGAATTATCTTCTTAAATTTACACCTGATCATTATATTCAAATCTAAAAGATCATCTATCTTCAAATTTATTTTATCATAAGTCCAATCAAAATAATTAATTTTTTAATAAATATATTTATTTCAATTTATTTATTTATTAAGTAAACCAATGTAGATTATCTCTCTCTCTCTCTCTCTCTCTCTCTCTCTCTCTCTATATATATATATATATATATATATATATATATATATATATATATATATATATATAAATATCTATTATCTAATTCAACATTTCTAGTTAGATCTATTAGATCTGTGTTATAACTCTTGAATTATACTTTATTATATTCCAACAATTAGGTTGCTCTTTATTGTAATATATTTGTTAGATTATATTTTGTTGTGTTACAAATTATGAATTATATTTTATTATGTTATATAATGATTAAATATGAAGATATGAATGAAAAGTAGTACACCGATAAAATAAAATAAAAATAAAAGTGTATTATTATTTTAGATGAAAAAAATAACTCTTAAAATTTTAATCATATAATTTATGTATTAAGATTATTCAGCTTGAGTTTTATCATGAATGATAACAAATTAATTAACTATTATAAAATTTTAAAATAATTTTTTTATATATCAAGTATGTAAAAGAGCACCCTAATTTTAAAAAATAATAATAATAAAAATTAAAAAAATAAAAGAGCACCCTAATGAAGTATCTCAATAACGAATCAAAGATTCATTAATTTCATGATATTTGATATAATTTTTAAATAAATAAT
This sequence comes from Cymbidium sinense, assembly GCA_021442155.1. Lineage (NCBI taxonomy): Eukaryota > Viridiplantae > Streptophyta > Magnoliopsida > Asparagales > Orchidaceae > Cymbidium > Cymbidium sinense. The sequence continues at coordinate 104,199,705 of CM038218.1, forward strand.
CATCAAGAATCATTAATGAATTACAACTCTGGTCTTTGTATCATTAATACTTTTTGTTAGTTTGTTCCATTATCACAAAATAGCTCCTAAATTGGTTTGGTTTCAAGACATAGAATCTATGTTGAATCACCACTTAGAGTGCTTATTTGGACTTGAGTATCTCTCTTGGATATGACATCAAAATCATGTATCTTTATCTTTTAGCTAATTTTATGACGTTGGAGTTGATCCTAAAGAAATACCACTTCATCATAAATTTATCTTGTTTACTAGCCAGGGCAGCAAGCCCATCTTTATATGAAAATTGTGTAAATTTAGTAAAATTATTTCTAAGTTATTGATCAAGTTGCAAATAAAAAGAATTAAATGTGCTTAAAAATATTTATTTTCACATAAAATGATGGCTAGATCAATGTGATTTTGAAAGAAAATTATTAGAATATTGTGATATAATTTTGATCATCATATATTTTGAAAAAGTTAAATTAATTTTATGATTAGTATTGTATAAAAAAATTTATATTGTATTAATCTCAAAATAATTCAAATAGTTTCTTATACACTTCCTGATCCAAATTTATAACAGAATATATTAAGCTAGTTTTTTCGAGTGATTTTAAGTTGTCTTGAAAATTAATGATATAAAATTTAGATTATGGGTGTAACAAGTCAAGCTAAACTTGATTGATTTTTAATGAATTAGACAACAACAACAACAACAACAAGCCTTAATCCCACTAGGTGGGGTCGGCTACATGAATCCTTCGTCTCCATTGTGTCCTATTATGTGTCAAATTCTCATTTAATTCGAGTATACTAAGATCATTTTTTATACATCTTAACCAAGTCTTTTTAGGTCTACCTCTACCTTTCTTAACATAAGGAAAATCTAATGCATCTACTCTCCTAATCGGTCATCTGGACCCGACGCTTTATGTGGCCAAACCATCTGCGACTCCCCTAATCTTATCTATCACCTGAGCTACTCCAACTTTTTCCTAACATACTCATTTTGCATTCTATCTCTAAGGGTAAAGCCACTCATCCACCGAGCATCCTCATCTCGTAACACTTAACTTACTCTTATGTTTCTCTTTATTGGCCAACATTCTCGCACATAAGTCATGCGTCTTACCACCATCTTATAAAATTTTTCCTTAAATTTAAGTGGAACTTTTCTATCACATAATAGGCCGATGCATTCCTCCACTTCAACCATCCAACTTGAATTCTACTAATAATATCCATCTATTTCACCATCATTTTGAACAATAGAGCCTAAATATCTCAATCGCCACTCTTATTAATGACTTGATCACCTAAAGTCACAACACTACCACTAAAATTTCTACAACTAAAATTACACTCCATATATTCGCTTTTAGATGCTTAAACGAAAACCTTTAGACTCTAAAGTTGACCTCCATAATTCAAGTTTCATTGGACTCCTCTCTAGTCTTATCAACAAGAAGAATGTCAAAAAAAGCATACACCGGTACATCTTCTTGTAAATGCCTCGTAAGAACATCCATAACTAAAGTAAAAAGATAAGGGCTTAATGTTGATCCTTGATGTAATCCAACTGAAATAGGAAAATAGTTTGTCAATCCTCCTTGTGTTTGGACACAAGTGTGACAAAAGTATACATATCCTTAATGACTTGAATATAACCAATATTAACTTCTTTTTTCTAGAACTCTCCAAAGAACATCTCTTGAGACTTTATCATAAGCTTTCTCTAAATCAATAAATATCATATGTAGATCCTTTTTATTTTCTCTATGCTTCTCCATCAAACCTCTTAACAAATGTATAGCATCCATAGTAGATCTACGGCATGAAACCAAACTGACAGTGAGAAACTTCAGATCACATCGTAATCTATGCTCAATTTCTCTCTCCCATAATTTTAATGTATGGCACATTAACTTAATTCTCTATAATTTGCACAATCTTGTGCATCACCTTTATTCTTAAATATAGAACCAACAAACTCTTTCTCCACTCATCCGCATCTTTTAGTCTTTAAAATAACATTAAAAGATTTGTAAGCCAAGAAATTCCTTGATCTCCTAAACATTTCCACACTTCTATTGGAATATTATCCGGTCCTATCGCTTTTCCACATTTCATTTTCTTTAAAGCTTCACTAACTTCGGATTTACTAATCTGACGATAAAATGAAATTCTATTTTTGTTTAGGTATTAAGGTTGCTAAAATCAATCGATTCTTCAGATCCTTCATTGAAAAGTTTATTAAAATACCTCATCCACCTATTTTCAATATCTTTTCTAAGAAAAGCACTTTATTATTTTCATCCTTAATACTCCTCACTTGAACTATGTCTTTACTTCTCCTATCTCTTTGATGCTAACTTATACATACATCTTTCACCTTCTTTGATCTAATCTATTGTATAAATCACTAAAAGCTAAATTTTGCATCATATATCGCTTTCTTAATCTCTATGCCATTTTATATCTTTCCCAATTCTCCGAAGTTTTACATCTAAACCAAGTTTTATAACAATCTTTATTTCTTATCTTCTTGCACACTCGACTCCACCACCAACTATTCTTATTAAAAGAAGCTTTTCCTTTGATGCACATTTTAGCAACTTGTTTAATGACTTGATACTTTTTCCCACATAACGCTTTCCTTATGAACATCCCAAACTTTAATTTCTTGTAGCTTGCTCTTAAAAATATTTTATTTGTGTTCTTTAAGTCCCCATCTAATCTGACAATAATTAAGTTTATTTTTCTCTTACAACCTTTCATCTTAAAATCTAAAACTAATAAATGTTGGTACTTAAAATTTCACTGAATGACCTTACAATCTTTACAATCTAAACGATCTATTTTTCTTATCAAAAATAATCAATCTGTGTTTTACTAGATCCATTTTTATAAGTATTAATTAGAGCACGACTAATTAATATGTTCGAGTTTAAGCTCAAAAATGACTTCCAAGTCAGCTCATTTTTCTTGAAAGAGAGAAAATGATGTTAATTCAAGTATTTATTATGATAAAATGATTAAAAGAATAAAAATTAGGGATTAAAAGCTGAGCTAAATTAACAGCAACTTATTGAACTGATCTCAAATTAGCTTACAACTTATGAGTAAACTCTATTTATTGACACCAATAATCAATTCATTATATTCTAGTTTAGATAATAATGAAAAAATATGATAGGGTATGATATAAATAATATCATGAGAGCATGAAAGATGTTGAATTGTCCTTAAAATTAGTATAGCATATGAATAGTTTGTATTAAATTAATTTTAAATAAATTTTATGATTCTAATACTTATCTAGATTGTCTAATAAAAATATTTTATAATATGAATCTTTTAAAAGATAACCTATTATATTTGTCTAATTACAGTAGTTAATATATTTTTTAATTAAAAAATAAAGTGTAACTTTCTCATAATTATTGAACTTAATCAGACAAGTTTAAAAACATAAATTTTTTTATTATAAAATTTTTAAAATATGATTAGAATATAATTTTTAAATAGCATTGGGATACATTTTAACACTACACCGCTAACACAAAAGGGTGCCAGTGTAAATGAGCACTAACGATTAATGGTGTTATGGTAATTACTTCAATTTAAAAGGTCAATTTCATCGAAATTCCAAAATAATAAGGTCGCCCAAACGATCCATCCCATCACCCCCACACTCCTAAAGCTTCACTCTCGCTCGCTTCCATGGCCGCGTCTCCGCTTATCCTCGCCTTCTCCCTCTTGCTCATCCCCGTCTCATCCTCTGATTCCATCCCTCCTTCCTCCCTAGTCCTATCGTCCTGCGCCCACGCCCGCTATCCCTCTCTCTGCATCCGCACCCTCTCCCCCTCTGCCGCCCGAACTCCTGCCGCTCTTGCCGTAGACGCCGTCTCCGCCGCCGCTACCTCTGCCCAGAAAGCCCACTCCTTCTTGCACCACTTTCCCTCTCCGCCGCCTGTCGTACGCGACTGTACCGAGCAACTCTCTGACTCTGGGGACCAGCTCACCCGCGCCGCTGCCGAGATCCGTCGCCTCAGGCAAGAAAACTCTCGCTGGCAGCTGGAGAACGCGCTGACGTGGGCCAGTGCTGCCCTCACTGACGAAGACACTTGCCTTGACGCTGTTCGCCGCCTTCCTGTTTCCACTCGACGCTCCGTCTCGGCTCACGTGTCGCAGGCTCGGAGAGTCACGTGCAACGCGCTTTACCTTGTTTCTCGCCTCACCGGCGCGACTCCGCACCGCCGGCGCTGAGAATGGCGGTTCTTGTGTGATGTTTTGCATTACTTGAAGGGTTATTTGCATATGTAGCTCTCTCTCTCTCTTTTTCATGTCGTTTGCTCTGCTATTGGATTAGGAAAATACTACGAATGTGTGTACTTATATATATACTATATATTATTGAGAACTAAAAAACACTAAATATATGAAAGGGATGAGATGTATGGGTTCTTCTCTTGTACCTTCGTCTATGGTGGAGTTTTTTTAAAAACGTTGAGTTAAGATGGCTTACATTAGTCGCTTCACTTATATTTTTTTCATAAGCATAGCAACTTAACTCTTCAAATTAACATATTTCTTTTTTTTTATTATCACAATATCTAGTATTAAAAAAACTAATTATAAAATTAGTAACTCAATTATCTAGTAATTCAATATAGTTGTTGTTATTATTGTTACTTTAAAATAATTTTAATTCGTCTGTCTAAAATTTCATATGTTCATTTTCTAAATGAACTTCTGAGGAACTATTGGTTAATTAATGTTAGATTTCTAGTATGTTTTCTAAAGAACATTTGGTAAATACAGGTTACTTATCAAGTAATGTAAACTTCCCCAAATGAAAGAACACTTTTAATATCTTTCTTTTGATCAATTGTTGAATGTCCTTTTGAAAAACAACTTATTAATTCCTGTTACTATTGGAGTTATGTTAAACTTCCCAAAAAAGAACACTTAATCACCTTGCATCACCTATATGACAATGTACATTCTTATGTTTGAGCAAATTTTCTAATATTTTTAGCTCATTTTTGGAATATATTATTTGTAATCATATAGACAATATTTCAGAAAAAAAAAAGCTTATTCTCAGGAAATATAATTAAATTGAACAGGTTGAAAATTAGTTAGTTCCAAACACTAGTACAAAGAGATGTGTGTATATTAGATGCCACTGGAGCCCTCATGAGTAAATGCATGAAATTGGTTTAAATACAATTTATTGGGCAATATATTAACATTTATTTGGTCTGGATTATTGTGCATTATATATGTACATATTGTGTACTGAATAAATAATAATTGTATATTAGTTGTATACTTGTTTTGTACTCAATACACAATATGTACATAACAAATAACTATTATTATGCATTGAATACATAATAATTAGAATCATTTGAACTCCATATGTAATAATTTCTCCGTTTTTCTAGTATCATAATGTCGTTGGATAGTGAAGTCATATGTTGAATTCTTTTTATTGATTTTTCACCTTCTTTTATTAGAATTTAAGGAGAAATTTTTTTGGGATATTTGAGCCAATTTAATTGTAAACTCATATAATGCATATACAATAATTTGAAATTAAGATCTCTTGATTTATAGTTAAAATTCTCAACTACTAAGCTAAGATGTCTTATATAATTTAAGAAGAAATTATAGGGGCTCATATTTGTAAGATCTGATGGTGATAAGTTTGGAGAATATTGATTAGTTATAATTATGGGTGAATTTAGAGTTGGGAATTTGGGGTCGTGCTGCCATTGGTCTAACCCATTACAATAGATCATAGAAAAATGTTATGTAATCTTTTAATAAATGTTATAACTTTGCCATAATCTTTATCATATATTCAGTTAACAGCCACCCGACACATACATTCTCTTCAGCCAAAGCTCATCATGCACTTAAACATCACTTGGCAAGCTCATCGGTCATCTATTCTCCATCTATAGGAGGTAGATCAGGCGAGGAGTGGCTACGAACACGCCATCCGTCACTCGTGCCAACGCTGTTCTTTGGAGCGAGAATGGAGCAGGGCAGCATAGAGAGGAACTGCCGCCACGCTGACTCACCGCGACTATATATTGTATAATATTTTGTTATAACTCATCCATACTAATTGTGCAAGCGATCTAATCAGAATGATGATATTTTTATTATGCTATATTTTTTTTATGAAAATAATGAACAAAAGTCATTTTTATTTATAATGTTTAATAAAGCATATTTTGATCAGTTGCTTCAAGCACAACTTAATGATCAAATTTGGTATTTCATTGACTAACAATTTTTTTTTTTTTTTTTAGAACAGTTGAGAGTTGTAGCTCATTTTCTATTAAAAATATGATATATATGTAAATCTTTCTAAAAATAAAAAGATAGCAATAAATCCTGGATCTAAGGATTTCATCATCATCATAATTACAATAAATAGTTATAAATTAATTAAAAAATATATTTTTTGCGTTATATATTGATTTATTTGTCTTGTAATGTTATTTTAAGAATATTACTTGTCCTATTCAATATCTCAATTAAATATAAATGACCTCTTTTGATGTGTATAAAATTTTTTGACTTAGTAATTTGACAATCTTCGAATGCCATTGATCAATAATATGGGGGGTTATTCTTAAGATTTAATATTTGAATTTATAAAATTGAAACACCCCTTTTTATAGATATATGATTCCTAATGTTAGAAAATCACTTGCTTTCAAACGGTTATTTTATATTGGATTTCATGTTCATTCAATATCAATTATAATGACTCATTCCATCCTTAGATAAAATATAATATAATTAAAAATTAAAACTTTAAATAATATTTTAATCACATTCATTTAAATTATATGTATTTTTAATTGAATGTATATTGCTCGAACTCGATCTTTCTTAAATTTGCAATATTAAAACTTATATTGCACCTATTTTATCTCTTTATGATACATCAAAGCCAATAAAAATAATATAACAGATCTTTGATCGCATGTAAAAAAAAAAAAGGGAATATCTTTTTTCTGTTATTTATTTATTTTTTATTTTGGAAACATCCAGAATTCATTCTCGACCTCATCGTTAACATTAAAGGTGAGTAAATGGCCAACACAGCAACTGACAATGTGGACCACGCTGTTAAACTGATTGGCCCGTACTGACAAAAAAATATTCGCTCTTGTAAGGTCCCGTTTAAGATAAAAGTGTAATATGCAGTAAATTTAATGAGTGAATAAAAGTGTAATATGCATAGGGGTGTAAACGAATTGAGCGTTTGTTCTCCTTTTTGTTTCTACTTATATTATTCATTTAATTAATCGAGAACGACTTTTATCTTCGATTGTTAAAATGAACAAATTTATTCGGGATTATATTTATTCTATAATTTAAAAACTCACGTTAAATTTGTTGATTAAATTACGCGATTAAGATTATTAATTTCATAAATAAAAACAGATAATATATATATTATAATATTAACAAATTAGCCGATTAAAAATTAAATTAACACCTATAAAAAAAGAAGCTAATCGTAAAAGCTATCGAGCTGAAAGCCGATAATAACGAATGAACTTGAACAGTATTTTCGGTTCGGTTCGGTTCGTTTGCAGCCCTAAATATACAGCAATAATAATAATAATAATAATAATAATAATAATAATAATAAACTTAAACTGTCTTTCTCCCTTTCTCTATTACTCTTTTAAAGTGTATGAGATTTTTTCTTTTTGGGACTTTATCAATGGAGGAGGATAACGTTCGGGATATTTACATCGTACTCATGATCCTACCCTTCTTCCCGTTGTTGTCCTATTCTCTTTAGGGATTTTTATATATCACATAATTTTTATATATTTAAATATTTAATATTTAAATTTCATATTTATATAAATAGTATCAAAATTATTAATATTATATAAAAATAACACCAACATTATTTTTTTAAAAGAGAAATACTAATTTTAGTCATAAAAAAAGATATATTTATAAATATCAAAATTTAAATGATAAATATATGAATGCATAAAAATTATGTGCTATAAATTTTTTTTCAATTTATCCCCCAAATTACTTACCTAAGATAAAATATAACTATGAATTTTACATTAGAGATTCAAAATGCGGCTACAAAGAATGTTACAAGGCCATTTGATCAACACCAACTAATTTCTTAAATAGGTACATAATAATTGAGGATGATTGAAGAAAAGAAAATTAACCATTATTTATATATCCAATACATAATCTTTAATATTTATATAAATAATATTTAAATTATATAAAAAATCAGCATCATCATTAATTTTTTAAAAGTGAAATCCGCTTTCCATGCAAAAGAAAATTATTATATTTGTAAACATTAAAATTTAGATGTTAGATATATAAATTTATACGAATTATGTGTCATGTATATAAATTTCTCTAGTTTCCTTTTAGATCTCTCTTTATATTTATGTATGTGCAAAATCATAATTATACTATCGCCTATCACTGACAGGCAAAAACTAGTTAGTCAACTGATAGCTCAAGCCTTAGGATGCAAGTAAAATTTCATTTTAAGTCAAGACAAACCTATTTTACTATTTTTGGGGTCTTCAAGATTATTTATTGACATTCTAAATTTCATTTTAGACATTTTAGAGTTAGAAGAAGTCTTTAAGGGTAGCTCTGAACAATTTGAGAGTATTTTGTCAAATTTCAAAATAATTTTTGTTGATATGCTAATTTTGATAAACAATAATTTATAAAACAACGGATTTTATTTAGTTCATTGTCCTACGAAGATGCCTAAACGAAGTCTAAATAATTGTCATACATCTTAATTTTTTAAAAAATTGTGATATATTGTGAATTTTCAAGACAAGTTATTTTTTGATGAATATATTTCAATATTTAATTTATACTTTATTAAGGCACTTAAATGCTAAATAAATACTCTATTATTAAAAGAGCTGATATAAATTATCCAATCAAGTGAATTAGGACATTGGCTAAAACAACTAAAATAGTAAAATTTAATTATAAATAGATATTTAATCTTCAAAATAAATAGACATATACTAGAAATTAGAGAGATGTTAAGAATTTGATGAAATCTTTGGCTCCACCTAATGATTGATGTCATTGCTTAGCTATCATCCCCAATGTGTAATTATCTTATTGTCATCTCCTGATCACCATCTCTTTATAGTCATCACCCTACCATCATCTTCTAACTATCATTGTCCAACTATCATCCTCTAACTCTCATTATTTGATCACTATACCTTGATCAACTTCATATGATTATCATCTCTCGGCCACTGTGACTTAAATGATATCTCTTAATAGCCAACACCTAATCATTAACTCTCAATCATCATCATTATTGTCATCTTTCAACTAATTTTACCTGATAATCATCACCCAACCACCTTCGCTACTCTTTTGTACTTCTTTACTTTCTCTACTATAATCATTAATGATCAAGTCAGTGCTTCAAACTTTATAATCCTATATTTTCTAATTATGTAAAAGAGTAATTTGTTGTAATTTCATGTACATAATGAATTATTTCAACAAGGCTAGGTCTTATGTTTTTTTTTTTTTTTTTTTTTTTTTTGAGTTTTTAATATAAAAATTTTGGTATCTTTTATGAGACTTATTTTATTTGTTTACTTTAAATTTTCATACAATGATAAGATATTATCTCTTTATATCATCACATATATTTTAGCATATAATAACTTAGCACTATATGTGAGAAACATTTTTTATTATTCTATAAATATATCTTTAATAATTGACAATCAAATCAATGATAACATAATCTAATTGGTAAAAATCACAAAAACTTAACCTTAAGGAATTGTATAGGCCAGATAATTAATTTGATATCACTTATGTAGTGGTTCTTTATCATCATGTTGTAATTTCTCCCTATCATATAAATTGTATTAGACACTATTAATTTAATTCAAAGAAATTGAGCTTCTTCTTTCATTGTTTCTTATCTTATTGGGATTTTAGCTTGTTAAAAATTAACAAATTGGATGGAGCAATGGAGTATGTTTTGAAAACCTTTCTTTCTTGTTACCTATGATCTTTTGTTTTCATTTATAGTCGATCTTTTGTAGGTTATAATTTCTTTTTGCTATGTTTAATTTTTAGCCAATTATATTGCACTTAATTTTTCTAATAGTGTTGGGCTTTCTCTCATTAATTCTTAAAAAATAGATGATTTAAGTACATATCATACAACTTTTATATACTCATCTATCTAACATAAAAAAAAGTTAATATTTACTTATTTAACACTCTTTAATGCTTAAAAATATGAATTTTATTTAAATAAATGATGATGATATTTTTGATGTGAAATTTAAGATTGAAGTATATATATATATAAAATAAAAATTATTTGGTATATATAAATACAAAAATCGTCTTTATTTAAATTTGATAAGTAAAATAATTAAATTAATTAAAATTTTATGACCCCAAATGTTTTCCCGATATAGAAGTTTCCTTAGTTTAATGTTAAATCCAGAACGCGGATAAAATGGATGAGAGAGAGGGCCTCGTTTCTGGAGAGTTCCTGGGGTGGAGGCTGCTTGGATTTCTTCTCGAGAACCTCCACCTCCTCTTCCTCCGCTTCTTGCATCCCCTTCTCGCGAAATCGAAGGGGTTACGTGTCTAAGATGTAAGCCTATGCCGTGAGGACTTCTCCATATAAGATCCTATTAGTTAATCATTCTCTCCATAGCGGGAGAGCTTCAAGGGAAACTCGCTGGCGTGAAATGGCCGCCTCCGGCGAGAAGAACGGTGATTTCTATTCCGTGCTGGGTCTCAAAAAGGAGTGCTCCGACGCTGAACTCCGGAATGCATACAAGAAGCTTGCTCTGGTAAGATTTCAACGATTAAGCGAATCCGGCTTGCCTGTTTCTTATTCTTCTTATTCTGCTTTTGTTTTTTTAATTCTTCGACTTTCTGATAGGGTTTCTTGGTTTATATCTCAATTTTTGGGAAAAAAAGGGCGAAAAGCTCGATTCTTTAGCACTACTTTTCTGATTTGCTCGCGAAATTAAAACGTTATTGTTAATTTCAAAAGTTTTCTATCTCACAATTTCTGAATTTGTTCTTCTATTTGTCGTTGTTGATTTCTTGATAAAAGAGATGGCATCCTGATCGGTGCTCTGCGACTGGAACATCCGAGTTTGTCAAGGAAGCAAAAGAAAAGTTCCAAGCAATCCAAGAAGCTTATTCCAGTTCGTTCTTCCCTGACTCCATTTGCTCCTAACCATTTTAAAAAGTCAATTTTTATCTAACTAATTTAAAACTATAATTGGGTTCTGGTTTTCTGCCATTTATTCAGTTTTATCTGACTCCAATAAGAGATTCCTGTACGACGTGGGAGTTTATGAAAGCGACGATGACGATAACGTAAGTTTTTTTTCCCGTTAACTGCGAAGGTAACGTCATATATTGCTGTTTTTTTTTAAATTGATATTCTTTTATTCCTCTGTTTCGAAATATGAAAATTTCCCTCGTTGTTCTACAGGGAATGGGGGACTTTTTAGACGAGATGGTTCAAATAATGAGCCAGACGAAGTCCAATGTAAGAAATGCAAATTAAAAAAAAAATTTCTGATCGGAGTCATTTGAGCTCGCTTTAAATTCATCCTGATGGAGCTGGTTTGCAGGAGAAAGGACAGGATAGCTTCGAGGATCTACAGAAGCTGTTCATGGATATGTTTGAGGCTGACCTTAATCTCAGCGGATTAGCCAGCGGCACGGTTCCCGCCGCAAAGACGGCGGCCGCTGCTTCCTCTAGTAATGGGTATTGCAACGCCGGCACAGCCGAATGCGGCAGCGGTGGAAAACGTCGCGGCTCGGTGCTCGCCTCCGCCGCCGGCAAGGCGAAGCTGCAAGAGTTCGACGGCGGCTCTGCTGGTTTCTGCTTCGGGGTGAGTTTCTTTGCAATTTGGTTTATATGGAAAAGTTTCATTGCTTTTATAAATTTTCAAATAAAATTTCAAAGGAACGTGTAAATTTATTCAGAATTTTCAAACAAAATTATAACACTTATGATCGCAGTGACCTTTTTTTTTGTCAAATCATGTGATGGAGGGTCGTTCACCATGAAATTAAAGCTCTTCATCCTGCCAGGCATCCTGACCTAGGAATTTTTACAAATCGATCATCATCATATATATATATATATATATATATATATATAAAAATCAATATTTGAATGTCAATTTAAAATTTTGAGGAAAAAAATGGTTAATTTATAAATATATAAGAATTGAATGCACTGTATGTAAAAGCTATATAAAAAAAAAAAAGAATCCGCCGCACTCTATAAATTCAAATTTGAAAATAGTCCATAGAAAGTAACCTGAAAGATTTCTGGGTGAAAATACACCAGATCGTGTATTATAATGCATTTTTAAATTTGACGGAGAGTGGGTTCGGACGAGCCGATGTTTCCGGTTCATTTGAACCGGCTGCCTGATTATTTAAAATCCCAGCATTGAACGACAAATGTGTGTAGTTCTCGAGTTCCAGTTCGATTTTACGGCGAGTGGGACAAAGGCTAATCAGGCTTGCGTTCCCCATACGTTTTTTCTTTTGTTCTCTAAATTTGATTTTTATTTTATTTTATTTTATTTATTTATTTATTCATAGTTGAAGTCTTTTTCATGAAGCTTTACCTGCCAAATTGCCAACTTGGATACAGCGTAGAAAGTGACACCTAATATATGTGGATAAAGTTAATAATTGAATTTTGATCTTTTTATTTATTTTATGGGAATAATGAATTGTTGCCCTAATCGTCTTGTTGTAAAAGAGAACATGTGACAGAAAGCTATGGTATTTGCCTATTTGGGGAGAAGTTATTTCAATTCTTTAATTTTTTGGAGGAACAATGCCTTAGACGTTAAAGCATCACAATGTTTGAAATTTGGATTTGACTATTCAGATTTTGAATATTGTTTTTGATTTTTTTTAAAGCAATTTTTTTGGTATAATATTAAAATTTTATATATTTAAAAATATAAGATTGAAATGCTTGTATTTATAATAATGCCACTCAAATTTTGAAGTAAGCTATGAAATAACTTTTTTTTTTTTTGTCTCAATGGTTTGTTCTTTTTAATAGTTTGATTGCATTAGATGGCATGCAAATGTTGCATGCAAATGTTGTGATTCGATAGTTTATTTTTTTGTCTCAATGTTTGTACCTTATAAAACTTATATATTGAGCGCATTTAAGCCTATATGTTTGAAGATGGCATGCAGTTGGATTCGATAAATTATTTTAAAAGCTTGTGTGTTGGTTGTTTTGGTTTTATTAGGTGTTTTTTTAAAAAAACAATTTTCAGTTTTTCATCTGTTTGTACCTTATAAAACTTATATATTGAGCACATTGAAGCCTATATGTTTGAAGATGGCATGCAGATGCTTGGATTCAATAAATTATTTTAAAAGCTTGTGTGTTGGTTTTATTAGGTCTTTTTTTTAAACAATTTCCAGTTTTTCATCTGTTTTTACCTTATAAAAATTATATATTGAGCACATTTAAGCCTATATGTTTGAAGATGCATATATTTTGGTTCTCCAGATTTGCTAGGAATGTAAGTGAAATCTTAATATTCAAACTACAAAACAACATTTACAAGGGACATTGTTAGAAAAATGCTATGCACGATATTTATATGTTTTATGCCATTGTTTTTTAACCGTGAAAGACATGTTTTTTCTTTTTTTTTTTGGCCTCAGCATCATCACTTGTCTAATAATTGATCAGTATTTTTCAAGAAATTATTTCCTAGGAAGAAACTTTGATGTGGAAGTTGTTTGCGAGCATGAAGGCAATAGAAAACTCAAAAGAAGCTTGATAGAGCTTCCGCTAGATATTGAAATGAACTGAAAAATTGATTTTATCTCCCCTAGAGGTCCTTATAAGAACCATGGTAAATAGTAATTTGTTTTTTTTTGGTATAAATGCTTGATATATGTGTCGCCTCATATTTGAGATGTGTGTGGAATAAAATGTCTGTTGATGAACATCACTTCCATGATTTATGTTGGACTAGCCCTTCCAGATGAATCAATTAAAAAAAATGAAGGGCTACTTGTTTTGAATCATGCATGAACACGAATGAAGGTTCGCTGATCCTTTCCTTTTGAGCAATGGCTGAATCTTTGTTGGTGAGCTTCAATAGCCACATCAATGCCAATTTGGGCCTTAATGTGGTAGATTAGTGTAACATAAGTGTGAATTATTTCAAGCGTTTGGGTAGATTAGAATGCGCATGGTTTGAAGAACTTTGGGATCAGCTTTTGAGTGAGGCAGCCTCACTTAAAAATCTTAATTTGTAATTTTCTTTTTGAGGATTTACATACATACCACACAATTCTTATGCATCTACATATTTAATACCTAAAGCTAGATATTTATTTATCTAATACTTTTCAATGCTTAAAAATGTACATCTAACTTTTAAAAAGTGATTGATAATAGTATTTTTGATGTGATATTGAAGATTATGGTGTTATATATGTTAAAATACATAATAATTGTGTGGTATATATGTAAATCACCCTTTTCTTTTAATAACTCTCTTTCATTTTGATGAATGCTAAAGAGATGTGATAAGTCTTTTGTATTCTTTAGTTTACAATGAATCGGTCGATAAAGAAGTTAGCTAGTTCAAAGAAGCTGTTGTCATAGTTATGAGGTAGAGAATGCAATCATGAGCGAGCATGTCTTCTAAGTGGAATGGAGAACACCTTGCATAAGACTGAGTGAGAGGCATGCTGAATGCATATAAGGGTCTTATTGTGATGAGAATGCTTGTAAGGATCATTTAAGTCATTATAAGTGTCAATGGTAGATATCTTGAACTTGTGAGAAGTAGGATAACCTAGTATGTACCTCATGAAAATCCAATTAAGAGAAGTTGAGTTTTACTACTGGAGAAAATCTCTTGCATAAGGCAACAACACATGACATCTCATATTAACACGAGAGAGATCACCATTATAATGTCAAGACATGTTAACTGTCCCTTCTACATCTATTAAAGGTTTTAAAGTTATCAAGTTTGCATGAGATGGATTGAGCTAATGGTGTCAAGAAGGTCTTCCTCCTATGTTGGCACTCAAGCAGGTGGAACAAACAACTTTGTTCTAGTGGAGGGAAGTTGCCACAAAATTATTATCATGATAATTAGGGATGCTAATTCAGGTTAATAGGTTTTGTTTGAGTTTAACCTGAAGTTGGCTTAAACCCAACCCATTGTTATATGGGCCAAAATATTTTACCCATTTTGAACTTGCCTAACTTGAATCTGACACATCTGACCCATTTATTTTATAATCATACAATTTTTTAGATCAATATGATTAAAGTAACTTGAATTTGACACCCTCAATTGATCCAACCCAAAACCAACCTAACTAAAATTCAAATAGTAAATTATGTCAAGGATTTTTGAGTTATTTGGGTTAACTCGAATCTGTGTTGATTGATAAATGAGTCCATATTTTAGACCTAAATCTAGTTCGAATAATGATCGGGTCAATCCTAACATAAATTGTTTTAAGTCAGATTTGAGTTAGATTATCAGATCAAATGTTTTATTGGCACCTCCTAATGATGAAGACTTTTAATATGCATTTTATTAAGAGGGGGGATATGACCTCTATGCAAGTTTGGATGGTGTTCTCTTATTTGCGTGATCTCATAAGAAAGGGAATATTTCATGTTGTAATTTCTCATACATTTGACTGATCTGAAGAGTAGAGGTAACGTACTCCTCATGAGTTGTATCCTTCATGTTTGGTGGAAGAGTCAACGTCCAATTATACTGTACTTTATTACAGAATGATTCTCTGTATAGTGAAGGAGAGTCCGACTCCCTCAGCCTTTTGAGTGGCACATTTACTTGCCATTGAAAATGGTATAAATAGAAGCTGATTGCAAATCTAGCACTAGAATTGTAAATGGTATTTAGTTGATTAGTGAGTGTGGAATGATTTTTTACAGGCGACATCAAAATTTAATGTGCTGAAAAATGGTCTTTATCAACTTGAGATTTAGAATGACAACACAAGTAGCTTAAAAAATAATGAATCTATAGCATAAATTGTTTATCGGGAAGATATTATATTTACTTTTGGGAGCTTGAATGCTAGATAAAACTCTAAAATTGTTAGTGAAATAAGAAAATTAAGTCAAATATCAACCCTCATCAGATTATTTATGGACACTGGGGTGAAGGACATTTTGATATTATTCATGAAGCATAAAGTGGATTGATTAAGTGTCTCTTGATCAAAGGAAAATTGGTTCTTTGATCAATCCTAAGTTAGAGAATCAAGCCATATTATTTTTATAATCCATACTAGATCACACAATGCCCTCTTTGATGATGGACAAATTGATAGTGCATTTTGATTTAGTTCATTTGATTGCGATCTAAATCTCCAAATTGTTGTCAAATTCTATGAATTTTGATGTGATATAATTTTTTTTTTATTCATAATCTTGATGTCGAAAAATTATTGAAGGACATCTTTTCATATCATTGGTCGATTATTTGACTACATTTCAAGCAAATTTTTTTAGGTCACATCTTTAAATAAAGGCACATCAATATATAATTGGTAATGATATCCAATTATCATTAATAGCTAAATAGTAATCAAAATAGAAGTTTTTGTTTAATAATTTAATTTGGTATTTTTTTAGTGTTACTTGTGACTTTATTATGTATCGTTGGTATTATTATTGTTATTATTATTATTATTATTATTATTATTATTATTATTATTATTATTATTATTTTAGGGATCATAACCTTTTATCATTCATGTCTTCAATGGTTAGCCACTCCCAACTGCTAATATTCTTGCTCTTTTAATGCAAGTTGAGTATTGGAAGCAAAGCGATTAGTTAGCGGTTTGATTTAAGTGCAATTTTTTATTTTTTTTATTTTTTGCTCTTTTTCCGTTTTGCCATTTGTTTAATATAAAGAAGACAATTCTCATACACCTGCAAGTTCTTTTTTTCAAGAGTGTAGCCTTTCTTGGCCTTTCATCAAATTGTGCGTTGAATCATAATATTGTACAGTTATCCTATTGTTCTAAAACAATTAGGAAGATTTACATATATACCACACAATTATTATGCATTTACATATCTAACATCATATTTATTAATCATATATATATATATATATATATATGTGTCTGTGTGTGTGAAATTGAAAATTTGATGTTAGATATATGTAAATACATAAGAATTGTGTGGTATGTATGAAAATCCCTGGAACAATTAACACATCTTTTCTAAATCTGGAAGTAAAAAATTTTACTCTTACGTCGAGTAATTAAATTAAAAATATACTTCGCGGTAAAGATTAGAGCTGACGAATTGGAGTAGGTGTGGTAAAGGAAAGCCTAAACTTAGGCATATGTTGACGTTTCTTCCCTGCGATATCCGACTGATCCAATGAATAATTGGATTTCTAACAGTTTGCGTTGGTCTTTGAGATTCTACTCAGGGTCATTTTTATAATTAAAAATATTTATTTTTTAGAAATTAACAGGACATTTTCTTTGGATACGAATTAATTTTACATTGAGATTTGGGTTTTTTTCTTGATGCATGTCTATATTGATCAATTACAGAGACTTTGCAAAAGCAAATTGCAATTTTAAAAAATGTAACTAATTAGATTCTTCTTGGTTTGTTTAGAAGGAACTACTTCAGGATTTTTGTCCAGAAAATGGCTGTTTTGTTTGAGCTTACGAGGCAATTTACCAATTCTATATGGTGTCAATGAGATGCCTGTATTCTTTGTAATTGGTTTGGCAATTTCTGAAGCTGGGATAGTGGAGTAAATGAAATAACAAGCCGAAGGTAATATGTTAAAAAAATTAATAATAATAATAACGAACGAAGTAGCAAATCTCTCAGTCACAAATCACATATGCAATGAGCTATAAACATATTTTGTTGCTTAAATTTCTATTACTTATTTTATTAATTAATTGATTGAAAATAGTTGGAAATCAGAATGGACTTCCATCAATAATATTTCTCAAACCTCTCAGAAAAATGATAGACTTGTAGCATTTGATGCTGTGTAGTTTTATATGAATTATGTATTGTGATGACAGTCCAACGAGCGAACGCAGAGTTCAGATGGTGGCAGAGGAGGCAATAGGAGGAATGGGAGGAAGCAGAAGACATCGTCGAAGCACGACCTCTCTTCCATGGACGCTGAGATTTCAACTTAGAATCCATCATATTTCTATTTTAATTATGTATTATAATTCTTCCTTCACCTGATGAGGTTATGCGATGGGGGGGGATCCATGATATCAATATTGAATCGTCTGGTAATGTTTTGATTTCTCCATGAAGACATTTGGTGCTTTGTCGTCAACATCCTGAAAGCTTTGACTTGCTGTGTTTTGTTCGAAAACTAACGAAATGGTTTGTTCGTTGATTCTACATTGTTAAATTTTAGGATCACCTTAGTCGATGTTGATATTATGGAAAGCCTATCTATCTGTAAGATGCAACTATGAATCAAGAAACGAAAGAGTAGACTATCATTGTTGTAGTGGATATTTGCTAATGCTTAGTACGGATAATGCGATGAAATATGAATGTTGAACTCAAGAGCATCTTATCACTCTTCATCAACTAAAAAAATTGATGATAAAGTTTCATACGTAAGATTATAGAAGAAGTGTTTATTGCTAATGATGAACCCTTGAGCTTTGTAGGTATTGGTGATGAGATGATTGAGATAACAAATAAAAATATTTAGAATCTAATTAAAATTAAGCATATCCCTCATTTGGGGATAAACATGATCCCCTGTAATAATAAGTTAAAAGGGATGTTATGCCGTTTTTGACGCTAATACTTGAGAAAGTGACTAAACATAGGATTAGGGTTGAGAAATTAGCTCGAAGATCGTGGTTCGTTCGAAAGTCGACTCGAACTTGGGTTCGAATCGAGATTGACTCGAAGCAAACGAGCCGAGCGAAATGTGGCTCGAATTTATTTCGACGAGCCGAACTCTGCTTCGCGACCGCCCCGCGGCGTGAGCCAGCAGATCGCCGTCCGATTAATTGACGGGCGAGATTAATTCGAAAGCGGCTCGTTTGTATTCAGCCGGTTCGTTTGGATTTGAACCGCTCGGTTTTCAAGCTCGTTCGTCGGCCGGATCGAGCTCGATTCGATCCGACTCAGCTCGAACTCGAAACTTTCAAACCATGACTCGAGCTCGAGCCGAATTATCGATTTTCGAGCCGATTTCGAGCCGACTATGGCTCGGCTCGAAATCGGCTCGAACACACCCCTACATAGGATAGTGATTGCATGGGCCAACAAAACAAACACCCTCCGCACCTTTACAAGCATATGAATTGTTGGTGCTGCCCTTAGCGCAAAGGCAAATTTAAATCTTTAATATCAGGTGTTTAAGTTATTTGAGTGAGAAAAGTCTAAAATTTCTTCACATCGAAGACAAATTATTAAATTCAAATTCTATGCAAATAAAGGTGTGTTAGTTTGTTTAGGATAGAAGAGAACTAAAGTTCAAGAGATTAAAGTTGATACACGTATTTATGAGAGTTGTTTACTATGGCTTCATTGATAAGATTGCAACATAATATCATTATCATAATTTATTTTATCAAAAATAAATTTGATATTTTTAACTATTATGATGTGAAAAATTTAGTGGACAATGAAATTGGTGAAATGCTTATCATTAGATCTAAATAAATTCAAAAGATATTATGTTGTTCAAAGGATATGTATGGAGGGAATGGTACCATAAGCTACGCAATAAAATATAGTTATTAAGAGGATTAATAGAACTCTTAAGGAATGTTTGAAAAGCATGAGATTATTTACAAATTTTATAGGATCTTCTTGAAAGATGTAGTGAGCACAATAATATATTTAATCAATTAAGGGAACAATTGCACTTAATTACTAGATGTTTGAAGAAATCAAAATAGGTTAGGAGGTATATTTATCACATCTGAAGATTTTTCATCTCTAACATATCTTATATTGATAGATAAAAATATGATTTAAACATTTTATAAAATTTGCCAAAAATATATCAAGTTTGATTGAATAAGTATTGAATTGTTAATTATGTACTTAAATAATTTGAATTTCAATATAAAGGGATAGGGTATTCAATTCAAAACACAAAAGGCAAATTCTAGTGCCATGGTTATTATTGGAATTACAAGAATTCTAATGCCGTGGAGCATTTTGCCGGGATGGAAAAGTAGATGATTATTAATTTTCACTTCACCTAATAGCTCAAAAAGAGTCCATAAGTTGTTGTTGTTGTGATTTCATAGTATTTTCTTATCATGCACATTTCTATTTCACACTTCAATTAGTGTCTTGATTGTACGAGAAGATTATAAGTCTACATTACAAGGATGTTTAGTCAACATAGAATTAGTTGATTAAGTAAATGGAATAAGTAAATAATAACTAAAGAGATAAAAATAAATTATACCTCCCACATATAACTCTACATTAAAATTCATTGGAGAAATAGCTTGCTCCAAAACCAAGTTGGATAAACTCTATTTATTTTTATAAAGGTCAAAACCATTAGCTAATTGCACTCCGAGTACTTATCAATTTTTTTTTATCGTATGTGTACACAACCTATCAAAATTATCTTCTTTCCAATCACTTTCATTATATGAAATAGAGATTGCAAAGCACCAAAAATAGCCAAAAGATCATGAAATTGTGAACTAGGTAGAAAGGATAAAATGGGGAATGAATAATGAAGGCTATCCAAAGAAGGAATTTGCACTACAAAATCATATAGATATCTACTATTTCTCATCTCGTCTTTAGCTCTTTGAGAATGAAGGCACATCAAATGAAGCAAAACATGAAGAAAATCATTCAAGTTACACAACTCACATGCAACTAAATAAAAATAGAGAAGAGACAAAGATGAATTATGCAAAGTGGAAGAGTCACACAATTTGCATTGCTTTTTATTTGAAGACCTAAAAAGTTATAATCATGATGCACATCTTTAAGGCATTGAAATATCTTAAAACATCAACCTTAGATTAAAGATATCTTTGATTCAACAACTTGTACAGAACTTTTAAATTTCAATGCTTATAATAAAAAAAATGATATTGTAGTAAATGTTTAAACTTTATCAACATAACAAATAAGATTATAACATATGAAATGAGTCATAAATAAAAATAAGTATTTGTATGAAAATCTTTATAACATATAGATTTTGAGTTGACTCAAATCTCATGTAGACTGTGGCATGATAAGCCAAAACTAACTCAAAAATTGCATTGAGATTTTGAGTCAAAACTCAACTTCAAATTTATCGAGTTTGTTATATGTGGAGTTTGTTTGTGTCAATCAATTGGAGATACACTGTTGACTCAACCTTTACTTTCACCGGTCAAGCTCAGAGTTGAGCTCACTACTCAATAGTGTTCTTCTTGCTCGGGGTTTAAGGGCTACACCCCAAGAAAAAAAATTTTCTAGTGTATAGGGCCGCAACATTATGGCATGGAGGCCTTGGATCAAAGATAAAAAAGATAACATCTTGGCATCAGAAGGACAACAGTAGTGCTAAGCTCTGTGGATTTGCACTATAAAGATAGAGAAGACATCTCTTGGATCAGAGCACCAAAGACTAAAGTCAAATAGGTCAATGTCTCAGCACTACAACAGTAATGCTATAGAAAGCCTAGAGGACAGTGATGCTAGCGCTTAGGCATCATAATGGCAATGCTGCAATGTGATTTTTGCAAAATTTTCATAGCTTCTTAACATTGTTTCATTATCTTGTCAGTATAAGTGTAAAGTTTATGCCTTAGAATATGAGAAGTGTGGAGAGAGTTAAGATAAGTGTAATTTTACTAATCTCTTTATTTCTTTATAGTGAATTTCTTGATGTGGGTGGGTCCGTGATTTTTCCCTATTTTCAAGTATTTTTATGTTAAATTTTTTGTCTTTTTAATCTTGTGCTTTGATTATTTTCGTGATTTTAAGTGGATAAGTCTCTCAACAAAGTTGATTTTAAATATACTCAAAAAAAATAAGTGAGTTATTTTAAAAAAAAAAAGCATCATAACTACTCCCGAGCTAATATGATTAGATATGGAACAAGTAACATTTAAGGTGTTAGGTTATGGCTTTTAAATTCATCTCAAGTTCAGAAAAAAGTTTAAAGTTGTAAATGGGCCCAAAAACATATTATTAAGATTAGATAGAAGATTTTAAAGAAGAATGTGAGGTGATGAATTACACTATGATTGACTTTGAGTTATGTGTATAACATGATAGCACTTGTAGTTCATATAGAAATAGATTGCCAAGATTTTTATTTATTATTATTATTAACTTTTTTTTTGAAAAAAGAATGCAATTAAACTAGCTTTTTCATTATAATCTTAGCATTTGCTAACATAAAAATAAGCTTTTTAAAGAATGAAAGATAGCTTACCCAATAATATCATAGCTAACTGTTGAGGCTTCATGGCCTTAGAATTAGGGGATTTGGCACCCAGCACAGAGAGGGCTAACTATTAATTTTTAACATTTATAATTAAATTCTCTTAATATATAAAAAAAAAAAACAAAATCATAGCTATAGCCTCCAAAATGTAGTAGGAAGAAGCTAACTAGGAAAGAAGGAAAAGAATAGCTCAAATATTCTAAACTTAATACTAAAAAGAGCACACTCAAAATTGATGGATTGCGACAAGTTTTATAGCTTAAAACTGAAATAAATTTGACCTTGAAATGCTGAAAATTGTCAGATAAATTTCTTATATTCTAATATATACATCAATGTTCAATAACTAATCCCACTAAGAATGTGTCAAGAATTTAGATAAAAAATTTTCAAGCATAGAACTTTCAAATATATGCCTTTAAACTTTTTTTTTTTCAATCTAAACTAAGCATCATAGTTATATTAGAAAGTTTGAGCTTTAAAGTTGTGGCTGCGGAAGAAGCCATGCCTTTCCCCTGATAAAGGTCATGCTCAAGAAGGGCTTCGCCTGCTCATCTGTCAGTAGCTTAACATAACTGACTCTTTCCCGTGTGGAGGCTCCCGGCCCCGTGCACTTGTACTCACCATAGAACACAGTCCTATTATAAATCAGCAAAAAATAACATAAGGAAACCAAGCTTTTAGTTCCATTTTTAATCAACTGTTTAGTCATGATCAATATATAAACTTAGATACACGATTCAAGGAAAAAAAAAAAACTAGGTGAGTCAACTGCTCTGTCGAATTTATCTGAAACTCAATTTTTAGTCTCTAAGAGTTCAAATTAATCTGAATACGAGCTTCAAGAACAACAATGATCTGAAACTGCAGAGCTATGAACACTAACAAACACGAATAAGACCTATGTAGAAGAAAAACAACTATTTTTATACCCTTAACCGACAACTTCAACCAAACAGTTAAACATAAAGCAAAAGCAGCCAAACCAAAGAGAATGAAGCTTACCCCTGCCGTTGCTTGAAGCCTCTATCATCCCAACCTTTGGGATTAACCACACTATCCATGTAAGTGTAGGCGAAGACCACCCTTGAGCTCTCCTTCCACGCCCTGCTCAGGTATGCGCTACCTGTGCCTGTCACGTTGCAGTGCACAAAGGCGAAGCCGCTCTTGTCTGCCGTGCTTGATCTCGCCTGTGCGGTTATGTAAGTGATCCCATCCGCCACTGAGTTTATCACGCAGTTCTGAATTCAAGAAAGTGAATTTAGTTTCTGAAACTTCTTATGCAAATTATATTTGATTGTTAGCAGTCATGTTATTTTCAAGCCTACTGAAACTTTGGAAGAAAAGATAATATATGAACCGTTAAACTGATAAGAAATCTGTTTTGAAGATTTAATCAACTAGTAATCTTAGAGTTCAGTTTTAGTTACTTTGCCAAAAGTACATCATTGCTGCACTTATAAAACAATCTTAAAGAGTTTCACTTGTCTACTTCTTATAGAAGAAGGTTAAAAATGATGCTCAATTGTGAATGAAGAATCATATAGCTCATTCAGAACTAAAATGGTCGGTTTCATGTATATTTGGAACAGTTTGAATGCGCCTATAGTGTTCAACGTTTTTTTTTCAACACTTAAAATTGTATGCCTCAAAAGCTCCACAAATAAGTTTTAATTGTTAAGGTAATACACTGCTTACATTATAATTAAAATTTTGAGAAAACTTAATGTATACTTAATCTTAAAATCCAAAATTTATACTTCATACTATATTTTTAATAATCCCAGCATTGTATTTTGGATGCATAGTATAACTGTACAGAAATATTTTTTTTTAGATATTTGAATGAATTTAATGATAAATTCATAAACATAATGCATATATAAAATTTTGAATCAAGATCTTTTAGTTAAAAGTTTAAGCTCTCAATCAAAAAAGGCCAATAAAACTTTTAATTGTACAGAATACAAAATGACTGTCCATTCAACGAAACGCCAATCAGAACTAATTGCCTCAAATATCATATTACCGGCATCAAAAAAATATTGAAAAAAGCTGTGACGTTGTGAGATTTTGAGCTCACCAGATAGATAGACCTTCCATTACCGAATATGAAATCAACAGTCCCTTGAATGAAGCAATCCTTGAAAAAGTGTCTGCCTTTGTCATCACAAAGGGTGTCTTGATATCCCAAAAATTTGCAGCTGTAGAAAGCAGCCTTATCGCCGGAAATCCTCATCGCCACCGCCTGAGCTCCTTTCACTCCCAAAACCGGCATTGGTGCTGAGTTCTAACCAAAACAAAATTCTAATTAATAGGATTAACGATTTGTATAACCAACCCAAACCTCATCAAGTGACGAATTACCTCAAAGACAATATTGCTTGCAACAAAATAATTCGATTCCACAATCACAGAGGCACTGTCCAATGTGCCGTACTCGGCCGCCGTGCCGGAAAAAGTAATCGTAGGCATTGCATTCCGCTCGCCGGAAAATGTCACAAATGGCTTAGACCTGCCAATCTTCACCTTCTCCCTGTAAACACCTGGGCCAATCCTGATCACAACTCTTCGCTTATTCTTCTGAGGTATGCTGTCAATTGCATCGGAAATTGTTGTAAAGTCCCCTTTTCCATCCTTCCGCACAGTGATAAACCGCGAGTTTTTCTCAGCCCAAAGGAGCTGCGCGCCAAGCCTTAAATTGATACCGCTGGCGATTTCATCATTTCTGAAGTAAAAATCATTGAGGCTATCTGAGATCCAATGATCGAAAGCGGCGGAGTTGGAGCTGAAAATGGAGCCTCCGGCGGTGGCAGATACGATGGGAACAAGACAGAGTGCGGCGATTACCGCCATGGCGACTGGATAGTTAATGGATTTTTCGGGAGCTTCGGTCATGCTCGTATGATTTGTGGAGGGAGAGGAGGTGGGGGAAATAAAACTAACAAAGCCATCCGCATCGTGTCCATTATTTGGCGATCAAGTATTTCATTTGGCCGTTACCAAATAATGGACACGATGCGGTTTGGAATGGTATATTTAAGCTAATTAATTAATGCTTCTCAGAGATGAACCTTTCGCCTCCGTTCGCTTTCAACGGTGCATCTCCCTCTTAGATTGTCATGCGTAAGGCTACCAAAAAAATTTGTTATTCACAAATAATTTATATTTGATTCTTTTAGCGAATAAGATTTAATAAAAAAAAAATTTTAATCTCGATTTATAAATGAGCTGAACATAAAAGATACTTTTTCATTCTATAATCTTTGACTAATTTTAGCTTAAAATAAAAAAAAATTATATGTAAATATATATACACATAAAATAATTTTATAGTTACATGCATGACTCAGTGATTAGAGTTTTTGCTATATAAAAAATTAGCCTAAATTTAAATCCTCAATCATTTATATTTTTATGATTATTATTTTTTCGAACCATCTCAAAAAATTTGAGCCTAGCATGAACACACAAATTTATAGCCATTTCAAATATGTGCCGAATGCGAACATAGTAATTTTTGAACAAACTAAATTTGAACAATGATTCGGCTCACTCAAGCTTGACTCATTTACACCCCTAGTCATATAAGATCCAAGAAAGATATTCAGGAATCAGTGTACTAGTTTTGTCTTAGCATAATATTATTATCATTCAATTATATCATATTTTTATTAACAAATTTCAAAGAAAGAAAAAAAAAAGTGACATTTTAGTGTATGTAATTTTATAATTTTTTAAATAAGTTCAAATAAGAACATGATATTTGTGATGTTTATTTTCCAATATGTGCATGGGGTTTTGAATATGTGTATGGGGGACACCATATAGATCTGAGGGTATACTTATTGAGGTGATCGGGTACGACATCAAGGAATGGTGCATTATCTCGAAAGATAGAAATCACCAACCTATAATGGACCTAATCACCTAATTATGGCTTCTAAGACATGATGAGTTTTCGAAATTAATAGTGATTTTTCCCTTTTTTACATGGATGAATAAAGTTGGCAATTGTTGTGAATAACAATTTTTTTGCTAAAAGAATCATGCAAGGAAGGTTATGAGTTGAATTCATGTGGTTATGAATCAAATATAAACTGTATGTTTAAAACTCAAAATTTTTTTTCTAAATTTAATTTGTTATATGAGGTTAAAATTAAGTGAGGTTAAAACTCAAAACTGTATGCCTAGGCTTCATATAAGGTTATGAATTATTTAGAAAATTTAATTGAGTTATAGTTGAGGTAGAAAATTTAATTTGTTTCCTAAGACCCTAATCGAATCCATGCCACACATTAAATCACCATATAAGTAAGAAACTAAGAAGATACATGCTATTTATATTGCGTAATTTAAACATAACATTAAGCATTTTATAAATCCAACACAAAAGAATAAAATGTCAGTGCGGTCGGGTGCCGCTGTATAACCCAAAAAGAGAATAGTTAGCTGAGCTCTACCTTTATACAACCTGATATATGAAAGAATAATTATAATTTTACAAATGAATAAATGCCATGTGAGTCTTCATATCTACATGTCTTCATGTCTCCTTTGTTTCTTCATTTGGATGTGCCTGCTTCAAAAGTATCACGATGCCTCCCAAGACAAAGGCTTCTAGCCACCGCTCATCATAATCTTCTATAACACTAATCTTAATTCTTAATGAAAAATTATATTAAAAATAGGGAAAGTATATCTAACTAGACCTGCAAAATAAATGTTAGCTAAACACCATACAACCAAGCAATTATATGAATAATTTAGACTTAGCACCCTTGTGGTGTATTTTTATTTTCCATTTTTGATAAATGAAAAATATAGTTGTTGGGATACCACGTAGATCTGTAGATGTACTCATTAGGGTGATCGGGTACAATATTGAGGAATGATGTACTATCTCAAGAGGCATAAGTCACCATCTTACAATATACCTAATCACCTAATAAGGACTCCTAAGGACAAAAGGGTCTTCGAATGTACCAGAGATCTTTATCCTACTTTACATGAAAAAGTAAATTAAGGTTTATTTAAACTAGTTTGTTAAGTTTCCTATGGAGGCAAGCCCCCATAGTTAATTACATCATAAGGAATCAAATTTCTTAAGAATACTCTTGATTAAGGTAATTGGTTATTGTTTCTAAAGATTTCAAAGATAAGACTATCAAAAAATTGGTTATTTTTTGAAAAATCAAGTGAGATTGATCAAAAGGAGGGAGTTATTATCGAACCAAGGGAGGTGAGTAGGGGATGCTCATGATACCAGGAAACCTAGTGAGCATCCCAAACTATCATATGATTGTGCATTTTGAAATTTGAGTTAAATTTTTATTAGAAATCTGGACTTATAATTCCACAAGTTTGTGGAAATACTAAGAGGTAAGGATTTATGCTTGTGTAGGGAAACAACAACCGGATCTAAATCTAGAGAGCTTTGGCAGCTGTCTAAGGTGAAAATGGGTATATGATGGTTTATCTCCACAAGAGAGGATAAAATTATTGGACTTATAACCATCAGGTGGTAACTAACTCCTCCTATGATTTTAAATACATATAGGCAAGTCTTATGCTTTGCAAGATAAATAGCTGTATTTAGAAAGGAGACCAAGTCCTTAAACACACTCCTAGAGACTATACCATAAAGGGCATGAATATATAACTTAATCTAATGAAAATTTTGTTAAGTTTTATTTTCATTTTTGGACATCTTTATTTGACATAGGTTATGAGATTTTATATGCCTAATGCATGAGAAATTGGTTATGGGCCAAAATCAGAAAGAAGGAGGTGTGTTTCCACTATGGCTCTCAAAGGTCAAGTCATTTTCTTGAGAAGGTGGAAGCCCTCCATTAGCAAGTGAAGCAATATGATTTTTATGCATGATGTGAGACATCTGACATCCCTAAGGGTTGTTAAATCTTTTATTGTCTTGATTTATGTCCTAGGCTTTTAGGTGATGTTATGAGTTGTTTAGTTTAATTTTGAGTTGATTAATTAAATAGAAGATTTATTTTTACCTAAGAACCTAATCGCATCCAGGCCATTCAATAATCATCAAATAATTAAGAAACTAAGAAAATCATGCTATCCTAATTGCGTAATCATAAATAAACATCAATCAATTTATAAAATTAGCACAAAAAGGATCAAAGGCCGGTATGGTCGGGCTCCACAGCACAAACCTGAAAAGGAAAATGGGTAGCCGAGTTCTACCCTTATACAACCCAGATTACAAATGAATAATTATAATTTAGAAAGAATTCATGTTATGGGGGTCTTCATTCTTCATTTCATTCATTCATTCATTCATTCATTCTTTCTTTCTTTCTTTCTTTGATTTGGGATGTAGTTTGCTCCAAGGCTTCACATGGTGTATAAGACATAGTCTTATAACCAATGTTCATCCTAATTCCCTATAACATTCATTCCAAATCTTAATTGTAAAATTTACATTAAAATGAGAAAGATAAATCTAACTAAACTTGCAAAATATAGATTAGCTAAACACACCACACAACCCAAGCAGTAATATGAATAATTTGGACTTAGCACCCCACACATGAGTAACCAAGTCCACCTGTCCTAATTTGAGTTATGCTTAGGGGTATAAGCAACCTGCACAGCAAAATCATTTTATATTTTTATTACAGCGCCCTTAAAAAATAACCCCCAACAAAAAACATGATTAAGCTAATATCATCTATCTAGACATATACCCTCTGCATCGTCTAAAATATTACATCACAATAGGCATCAAACCATGCACTCTAACATAGAGAAAAATTGGCTTGAAATAATGTGTGTGACATTTAAGGCTTGTGTGTCATATCTTAGCTAGGCTTTAAGGTTAGAATTTTCTAAGTGTGAGAGATTTAATTTAGAGGGTGGTTTTAGTTTAAGTGATTTAGTTTATTTGTCAATTTTAGTTGGTGATTCGATTTGGTTTGAATGAATCTGCAATTAGTTACTAAATATTGTAAAGAGAAGAAAAGAGAAGAGAACTTCTCTTTCATCCCTACCTTAAATAATTTCTAAGGTAGATTCATTAATGATTTTTTAGTGAATATTTTATTATGTGTTTTAATTAACCCTGAGTTTAGATTTATTCTAAATAAGCCTATTCAATAAGAAAGACATCTTTGGATTAATTAAGGTGAATTACTATCACATGACACACAACCTTTTATTTTTTCCACCATGTATACCATGCATATGAATGATCCTAATCATAGCTACACATGCAATAAAAATTTTAGCACACTTTGATGATGAATGCTAAATGATATAATTTGAAAATTTAGATGTTCCATTGATGCATGTTTTTATTATGTAGAAAAAAGGGGGATTTTCCATCCTTTAACATAATGCACATCCATATGCATAAAAAACATAAGTGAGTATGACACCATTATTTCCTACACCAGGGGCATAAGGTACAAGACCTATTTAGGGCTACTTAAAACCTGGCAACCCCGGGATGTCCAGACTAATATACCACTTTTCTTAAATACATATAAATGTACAAAAAGATCAAATGGATAAAGAATCATGCAAAAGATTTTTGTTTGATTTGGTTGTATAATTTACAAGTGTAAATGTGAGGATTTTTCTTAAGTCATAACATAAAAATGTATCAGAATAGATTTGAGCAAGTGTTATGCTCTTTTTAAATAAACTATACACTTTGCAAATCCTATTCAAATCCATGTCAAGGAAAGAGAAGAAAACAACATAAAATACATCTCATATAAGTAGCAACACTTCATTCTAAATCTTTGATTTATAGGTTTTTAAAAATAAATTTTGGTTTAATAGTGATAATAGCCACTCATATTCTTAACTTTAGCCAAAATATGCAATTTGACATAAAAAAAAATATTTTATTTAATTGGTTTTTGAAGGACATGAATACATGATTTTATATGGCAAACAATATTTAGCATACTTGAAAAGAAATAAAGTGATGTAGGCATATGACTTCATTCACCCTAATTGATTTCTAAAGACAATCCTATGAAATAAGATCATTTAAAGTGAATCAAAATTTTTTAAGAAAATTTTTATATTTTTGAATTTGATTTGATTTGGGAAATGTGAAAAGAGTTTGCTGGTCCTAACCCATTTCCCCCATGTGTGAATTAGTTTAGTTTAATTTTAGAATAATTAGGCTAATTTTATATTTTGTTTAGGTTAAGGTGTGAATTAAATCCATTAATTATCCCTTACTTACACTACTTTAACATAATTAAAAAAGTAATTATGAGCCAACATATGATATGGAACCACATGAAATTCAAATCAGCAAAGCACCTAAGAAATAAAATGGCCTAATGCAATTGGCTCACAATTATTGATTAATTATGCTAAAAGGTTTAATTAAGTACTTTCATAACCATCCTACACATGTAGTTTGATTATAATTTTTTTTGAAGTCTCTTAGGTTATTGAACACCTAAGAATCTATCAAAAATTAAGTGATTAAGTTGGAATAATTTGGTTTTGAATTTAAATAATTAAACCATTTAATGATGTGATTAAATCATTAATCAATTTACAAATTAATTAAGTCTTTATCTAAATGAAATAAACTTAGGGAAAAAGATTTGGAAAAGAAATCCTAATCTCATTCCCTAAGTTCATTCACTATTTCATGATGATTAACAAACTTAATTAATGAATTTATCATTATTTAATAGGTTAATGAATCATGTATTTAGTTAAGAGAGGGATTAGGGATGAACTAAGCAATTCCCCTAATTAATCCAATAATAAATTCTAAAAAAATTATAAGAGGCAGAGGTCATCCCACTAATCAACCTAGGATGTTTGGAATTAATTACTGAAGTAATTAAGGAGTAATTAGTCTAATTACATTTTTAATAAAACCTAAATTGAGTGAAAGTCACTATCTAAAACCAATTGATTTTAATTTTATATTATTCCTCACTGAATTATCTTTAAAATGAACTTAAGTTTGTATTTTTAAATTTTTCTATAATTAGTTATAAATTTTGGAAGTTTCAGTATTAAAATAAATTAATTAGAGCTAATTAACTCCCTAAACCCGTCAGGCCACATGGCGGTTGACAGAGTGTGCTTTCCACGTGGTGTGACGGGATATGTTATTTAAGTTGTCACATCTGGCGGAATTGACGGCGGCGGTGTGTCACGATCAGATCGAATGGCCATGATTAATCCCATATTTTAGGCTTGAATTAAAGGGATATCTATCATGATTTTATCACAACCATCCATTCCAATCATGGGGAACGGACGGTGTGTGATCTATCTCCTCCGGCGGCGAGATGGATGTCCATCAATCATTGTTGATCACGAGCTCAAGTTCAAACTCACCCCACACCTTCGGAGGAGCACAAGCAAGGTATCCAACGGTCAAGATCTAATGAGATTACAATTTCCTTCACAAAGGACCAAGCAATTTTTATCTTAAGATCAGTTTTGAGCATTACCTCGCCGGAGGCTATCATCGGTGCTTCCAATAGAAAAGGTAGCTTCGTCTAGTAGAGATAAAGCCCTATTGAAGGTATCAAGTCTTGATTTGAAGTGGATGGCTCGATTGACCAAGCTCCCCTTCAATGGCAATCAACTTTGATCAAAGTCCTCCTTCCCGTGGCTTGGTGACTTGGGAAATGACTTGATTGAGCTCGACGAGGTCCCTTGATGGTGCTTGCAAGATTAATTTATGTTGGTGGAGAATTGTATGAGTTGGATCTTCACTTCGCCTCTCCTATTTCGGCTTTGAGCAAAACTGAGAAGGAAAAATTAAGGAAGCTTAGATATGACTTTGGGAAGCTTAGGAATGCTTGGTTTCAATTCCTAGAGCTTAGTCGAATTCAGTGCTTCTCATTTAAGTGGGAATGAGGGGGAGTATATCTCCCCCTCCTTGGATTGGACGGTGAAGACTAGAAATGTTTTTTTAGCTCAATTATTGAGATTGACTAATCAGATTGGGCTGTTAGACACTCAATGTGATTCATTTTAGGTAATGGAGGGAAGGAGAGTGAGTGACTATGTGCTAGGTGAGTGTATTGATGATTCCAAGTGCTCAATTCCCATTAGAGGGGTCAGTTTGGCCATAGGTTGGGTCATGGCGACCTAAGGTCATTAGTTCATGTTCACCACCACATTGGTGCCCATGTGGACCACTAGGAGGATGTTAAGTGGCCTTGAGAAAGAAATGACCAAATTCAAGTGAATTTGGTCATAGGATATCTTTGACCTAAGGGTAAAGTGGTCATTTGGCCTTGATTTTGATTTGGACTGATTTGAAATCATTCAAAAGTGGGTTGGGCCAAATTTTAAGTGATTTGGAGTTCATTTGGTTTGAATTTGTTCAACTTGACCCATTTAGGTTAAATTGGGTCAAATTGAGTTAGGTTGACCAATTGATTAAATTAGGTCAAACCATGGGTTAGGTCAAGTTCAAATGATCATTTGGAGCTTATGGGTATCATTGGTTTGGTTCAATTTGGTTTAGATTTGGTTTTGGTTCATTTAGGTCAAATAGATCAAGTTGACCAATTTGACCTATTTTACCCAATTGGGTTAGGTCAAGGGTTAATTTAGGCTTGGTTGATCGTTTGAAATGTTTTGCAAGCTTTGGTTTTAATAAATTTTGGTTTGATTTCAAGTTGATTTGACCTTTTAGGTCAAGTTGGGTTCATGGTCAATTGGGCTGTTGGGAGTTAATTGAAGCTTTAGTCAAGTTCAACCAATTTAGAATAAATTTGACCCATTAGTTGTAATCAATTTGGCATAGATCAAGATTTGACCCATTTTGACTTTTTAGGTCAACTTGGGTCAAGTGGCCAATTAGGCTTGGTTTGGCTCAGTTGATGGCTTGGTCAAGTTCAATCATTTATTATGGACTGGTTTAGATCAATGGCTTCAATAAATTTGACATATGGTAGATTTTGGCTAGTTTAGGTTTCATTTAGGCTAAGTGTTGATTTGGTCAAAAGCTAGGTTTGGCTTGGTTTGACCTAATTTGAGTGATTGATCATCCTAGGACGATTGTTACTCACAATGTGAGCCTAGATGGGCTTAATTCAATCTAATTTGGGTTGGATTAGAATTTGGGTCAGAAAAGTCTTTTAGGTCAGTTTGGGTCAAGTGAACTTAAGTGGGTCAATTGGCTTATTCAAGGTTTGATTCAAGTTTGGTTGAACGCACATATTGACTTATAATTGAAATATAAATCCAATTGCAAGTATTTTAGCATCAAATGAGTTTTGATTCATTTGACAATTTCAAGTTCAACGGATGAACATGGGTTTGACTTGGGTTAGTTTGATTTTGGTTTGATGATTGTAGTTTATGTTTATATTTGGGTATGTGATTGAAGGAATGATTATTTGAAGAAAAAATCTAAGGATTTGGATTGATTTGAGAATGTTTTGGCAAAGTTCAAGGATTTGACTTGAGAGGATATAGGTTGGATTTAAGTTGGATTTGGACTTGAGTTTTGAATTTATTTTTGGTTGTTTGAATTTCTATTTCATTTATACTTTTGAATATAAATGAGAATATAAATGGGTTATGAGAAAATCTTTTGAGTTTGGAGTGATTTAGATTTGATTTGAGGTAAGTCCATAAGATGAAATCAAATAGGTTTAGGAAAAATTTTGGATTTAGAATTGATCATGGTTTCAATCATTTAGAATTGATTCATTATTTGGATTTTAGAATTGATTTATGATTTGAGAAAATCAATTGAGTTGAAATTAATTTAAGATTTGATTTTGAAGTTTGGTTTAAAAGAAGGAAGCAAGGTTTGGGTTCAAGCTATAGGGTAGGAAAGTCCTCCTAATACCCCTAAGGAATAACCTATTCTTATGGTTAACTCTTCTAAGTCTCTAGAGTTAGGTTAAGTGTTTACCTAATAACTAGAAGTGTCTTAAGACTAAGGAACTCTTAGTATCTAGAGGAATCCTATTTCTAAGATGAAGAAGTTGAAAGCTCACTCCAAAAGTGAGGTCAACAACCTTGCACATGGGTAATCAAGCCCACCTAATTTAGATTATGCTTAGGGGTTAAGCAACCTATAAAAGAGAATATT
The DNA here is from genome assembly GCA_021442155.1 of Cymbidium sinense. Classification (NCBI taxonomy): domain Eukaryota; kingdom Viridiplantae; phylum Streptophyta; class Magnoliopsida; order Asparagales; family Orchidaceae; genus Cymbidium; species Cymbidium sinense. Next base: position 104,234,367 of record CM038218.1, read on the forward strand.
TATATTTATTTTAAGCACCCTTTAAGCATAATCTCTTGTAGAAAATATGATTAGGCTAATCATGGCCTAACATCCAGTTTCTGAAGCATACACCCTAATATCTAGTCTACAACAATACATCATAAAACTAAACATACATTACTCCATGCACAACCCTAACATAAAGCTAAAAGTGGTGACTTACATCTAAAGTGTGTGTATTAAGGCTTGTGTGGTATGCCTTAACTAGGCTTTAATGTGATTTCCTAAGTATGAAATGATTTAATTATAAAGGATGGTTCCACTTTAAGTGACTTAATTGATTTTCAAGTTTTACTTAATGTTTTCTTTTATTTCATTTGATTTACACCTAAGAACTAAGTATTATAAAGAGAAGGAAAGGGAGAATTACTCTCTTTTATCTCTACATTAAGTCACATCTAAAACATATTAATTAATTAATTCTCTTTACTGAATGGCTTATTACATATTTTAAATTAATCTTAAGTTTAGGTTCACCTTAAGAACTTCATTCAATAAGAAAGGCATCTTAAGATTAATTGGAATTAATTACTATCACATGACATATATTCATTCATTTCCTCCCATCATATATAACATGTTGTGGGCTTCGAAAATTCACCTGGCCTCTCGATATATGAAGAGAGTATGATTTAAATGTAGGTGTAATTTTTAGAAGGTAGATGGAATAGTAGATAAGACACTGCCTAGAGATTTCACCCTCTTTTGGTGAGGACCTTAGATCAGGTTCCAGGTTTCCTATAAACACAAGCACCTAAAGTTAATTACCCCTCTTAATATTGAGAGAAAACTTTTGATTAAGTCTAGTCATTAGATTGCTTGATGCATAATGTATAGTAGCAGCATGTGGAGTTTAAAATTTGGGATTTAGAATTTAATGAAATCTAATATTTTTAGCTTAAATTGGATGGTTGGGGGAATGATGACATGCTTGATCTAGATTCCATGGTTCCATCCTCCCAAACTATCGTAGTTCCTAGTCTACCTAGTCAGAGGAGGTAGTCAACCTAACCTCACCGAAGGATCCTTATTAGCAACGCATGAGTTACGTCGTCCAAGAAACCCTTATAGACCTGGGGTGATGTTTGTTTAAGGTGATAGGCTTAAGTCTACCTTTGCTGATAGAGAGATTTTTTCCCTATTAAGTATACCCTATGATTCACAACTCAAAGGGCAGAGCCATTGGGGAGCATACGGGCTATGATTGTGTTTGTAATATAATAGTTCCATTTAGTGGCAACCACCCGATCAGAGGACTCTGGTCATAACTGCATCATATGTGGAGCCTATTGGCCAAGCCAAGTAGTCAGAGGACATAGGCCACATCCTTATTGGCATGAGATTGATTGAGAGTGAGCATAGTAGAACACTTGATTTAACTTTGGCTCTTTATGAGCTAGAGTTTTCTTAATTTGTCACATCCGACAAACTATTGCGAATGTGGATTGAATGGAGTTTTCTTTAAACTTTTAAAGATTAAATTTCATTTAAGCATTTAACACTTAGTAATTTATCCAATTTTATAGTTATATTGATAGTTTATTTTGATTAATTTGATTTGAGCTTACAAGCACATTTTAATAGTAAGTATCACCTCTGGTTAAAATCTTCATTTAACACAGCCATCATCAGGGTAGTTTATTATTTCAGATCATGTCGACTCCATTAATTTAATAATAGTCAGATCTACTATCATATGACAGAACTAGCTTCTCAGATGTTTTAATAAACTGGAATTCTTATAATAATTGAGTTTTTAGATTTTGTTAACACGGACCTGGTCCTAAGACCAAACTAGAGGTAACCCGCGCAGCATCCTCAGATACTTGAATCTAAATATTCAGCATTATGTCGGGGCCCATGTGAGTATTTAGAATACTTATACAAAGTTTTGAAAAGCTCAAATTAAATTAAAGATTGCTTTATATTTCATACAAGAATTCATTTCTTTCAAATGATTGCACAAATTCTGAAGCACTTGATTGAGTGATAGTTGACTCCATAATTTATGTGAAATTAATACATTTGAAGTGTATTCAGAATTTAAGTCAATGCCTTCTGTCTGCTTGTATGAAGAGTTGTAGATCTGGTGGTGATTAAATTTATGTTGTAATTTAAAATATTAGTTGCACTTAACTTACTTGTTGAATTTTTCAATTCTCCAAGCTTTCAAATTCATTTATGAACATGTTGAAATTCTTTCAAATTTGAGAATTTATCTTCCAATTAGTTTAAAATAAACTATTAATAGCTCTTGTATGAATCTTTCAATCATTCATTAAGGAGCTTTAACTATGTGTGCCAACATGCTATTTAACTTCTTCATAGATCTCTTATAAATTTCATTTGATTTCCCCCTTTTTTATATATATAAACATAACACTTAACAAATTTCTTATGATTTAGTTTTGTATTGAAATAAAAATTCAGGTAGGCTTGAAATATAGCATTCATGACAAAGGGGAAGTTCGGTTAGGAGGAATTTGGCCAAGGGAAAATGAGGGAAAGAGGGTGCCAGGAGATGAGGGATTTTAGAGGAAAAATGAGGCATTTTCGTCCAAAGTAGATTGAGGGAAATAAGAAGGGATTTTTTGCCAAGAAGAATGAGGGAAGGAGGAAAAATGGAAAGGGGAAAGCTTATTGTTCCCTTGCAGTTCAAAGGGGAGACGGATGGGAAGAGGCTTTCAGTTTTCCTTCAATTGAGATGAGGAAAAATGAATGAGAGCCTCGGTTGAGGGAATCGTTCGATTTTGAAGGAGGAGGAAGGAGGAGGCGGGAGCAGTTCATGCGGTTAAAGGGTGTGGTGAAATTTTATAATTTCTAAAGAATAAAATATATACTTCCATCTTCACTCTATGCAAAATAAAATGAAGATAGAAATATACTTCTTTTTTATGCATTTTGACACCACGTAGATCTGTAGATGTTCTCATTGAGGGTGATCAGGTACGATATTAAGGAGAGATGTACTATCTCGAAAGATAGAAATCACCACCTTACAATGGTCCTAATCACCTCAACAAGGACTCCTAAGAACAATGGGTCTACATGTGTACCAAAGATTCTTCCCTACTTTACATGGAAAAGTAAAGTAGGGTTTATTTTAAACTGGGTTAGTTAAGTTCCCTACAGGGGCAAGCCCCCATAATTAATTACATCCTAAGGAATGAGATCCTTAAGAATACTCTCGATTAAGGTAAATGATCGTTGTCTCCAAAGATTTTAATAGGTAGGACTATCAATCGATTAGTTTATTTTGGAAGATCAAATGTGATTGATCAAAGAGAGAGAGAGAGAGAGAGTTATTTATTGAAGCCAAAGGAAGATGAGTAGGAGATGCTCACGATGCTAGGAAACCTAGCGAGCATTTCAAACTATCATATGGTTAGGCTTTACATTTTTGAAATTGATTTAATTTATTTGAGTTGAATTTTTCATTAAAAATTTAGGGCTTATGATTCCACAACACAAGATTGTGGAAATGCCTAAGAGTGAGGATTTATGTTTATGGCTCATAGAAGGGAGAAATAACCTCATAACCTAAATCTACGGAGCTTTGGCAAGGGCCAAAAGCACAACCTAAATATAAGGTAAAAATGGGTATTTGGTTTGTCTCCACAAGAGATTACAAATCACCCAATTGCTTGGACTTACAATCACCTGGGGGTGGCCGCCAACTAACTCATCAAACTATTTTAAATTCATGTAGGCAAGTCATATGCTTTATGCAAGATAGCTAGGCAGTTATTTATTTAGAAAGAGACTAAGTCCTTAAACTCACTCCCTAAAGAGACTAGATCATGTAAGGGCTTGCTTCAAATGACCTAAATCTAATGCAAATCATATTTCATGCTATTTTCATTTTTTGGACAATCATTTGACTCAGGTTTATAGTATTCATATGCCTAATGCATGAGAAGTAAGATTATTGGCCAAAAGCAATGAGAAGGAAGGAGGTGTGTTTCCACCATGGCTCTCAAAGGTCAAGCCAAGTTTCTCTGGCAAAGGTGGAAGCCCTCCAATCAAGAGTGAAAATAATATGCATTTGTGCATGATGTTATAAAAGAAATACTTATCCAGCTAAGGGGTTGCTAATTCTTTTATCTTGATTTTTAGCCTAAGCTTTATGTGAGGTTATGAGCTCTTTATTTTAATTTTGGATTGTTAAATTTGGTAGAAGATTTTTTTAGAGCCCAATCTACATCCAGGCCAAACATCAAGTAAGGAAGAAACTAGGAAAATGATGCCATCTTAATGCACAAGCTAAATAAATCATCAATCAATTTATAAAGCTAATGCAAAAGATTAAGAGGCCATTTATGGTCGGGCACCATCACACAAACCCAAAAATAAATTGGGTAGCCGAGCTCTACCCTTATACAACTCGGATTATAAATAAATTAAGTACAATTAAGCAAACAATTCATTGTTATGGGGGTCTTCAAGCTTCATTTCTTTATTCTCTTTTCTTCTTTGTTCTTTGGTTCCTTCTTTTGGATGGTTGGAAGGTGGTTGCTCTAAAGGCTTCACATGGTATATACTATGTAATCTTTTGACCAATGCTCATCCTAATCCCCCATAACATTCATTCAAAAAATCTTAATTGTAAAATTACATGAAAAGGAAAAGTAAATTTAACTGACACCTACAAAATAGAGATTAGCCAAATGAATCATATAAATCCCAAGCATGTATATTGGACTTAGCACCCCACACATAGGTAACCAAGTCCACCTGGCCTATTGGATTATGCTTAGGGGTATAAGCATCTGCACAACAAAAGTATTTATATTTTTATTACAGTGCCCCTTAAGCACAATCCCATGCAAAAAATAATGATTAGACTAAATCATCCTACCATTCATTCTACTCACATTCACCCTAACATCCAAACTAAAACAAAATATCACAAAATAAAGAAAATTATCAAGCCATGCACCGCCCTAACCTAAAGCTAGAAGTGGTGACTTATCCTAATGTATGTGCTTTAGAAGGTTTGTGTGGTATGCTTAGCTATGGTTTTAAGGTTTGGATTTTCAAAGTGTGAAGATGTTCAACTTAGATGGGTGGTTTCATTTAAGTGTTTAGTAGATTTTGGGTTGATTTTATTTTGTATTTTGATTTGGTTTAAGTGAATCCTACAATTAATTATTAGGTTTTAAAGAGGGAAAAGAGATGGGAACTTCTCTATCCTTCCCTATCCTAAGTAACTTCTAAAGTGGATTCATGTTTAGTTTTGTTTATGGAATGTTTTATTTTATGTTTTAATTAATCTAAGTTTAGATTTTTCCTAAATAATCCTATTCAAGAAGACAGCCATTTTAAGATTAAGTAAAGTGAATTAATATCACAAAACACACTTCACATCATTTCTTTCCCAACATGTATAACATGCATATGAATGAATCCTAAGTATATCTATACATACAAATGAGACTGTTTCGCACACTTTATGATGAATGCTAAGTAAGTTACTTAAGAAAATATGAATGCTTTATGATGCATGATTTTCATTAAGTAGAAAAGAGGTTTTCTTATCCATTTCTCACATGCACACATGTATGTATGAAAAGTATAAGTGAGTACGGTGCCATTGTTAACCAGGGGTGTAGAAGGAATCCAAAGCTTAGTGCAATGTGGATCTACTTATGTCATGGACATAAGAGAGGGAAGGAGAATCCACTAGGGATAGAGTATGTGAACCTTACACTAGGGAAGCAGGTTCAAGTCATCCACAAAGGGATGAGGGGTTTGATTTGATTTGAGTTTCATTGGGGAGAAATTTGAGTTCCACTAGGGAAGAGGGTTGAATTTATTTCAATTTATTATTTTTTAATTGTGTTTGTTTTGACTCCATCAGGGATAGAAAAGTGAACTCTCCACTGGGGGAAGAGAGTCCAAGTCATCCACCAAGTGAAGAAAGGTTGTGAAATCCATTGAGAGATTAGAATTTTATATCCACTAGGGAGCTAGAAAGATTTGCATCTCACTGAGAAGAGGCAAAACATTTTAATTTGGATCGATTGATTATTTTCATTTTGTTTTGTTTGTTTCAAATTTTTAAATTTGGAGTTTTGAGATGGACCTGTTTCATGATGGACTGACTGGTAGGAGCCATAGGCTTAAACCTAACTATCATTACAATCCAAAGGGGTAGTCTACTAAACACATAGTAGGACTAGCCAACCAAAGGGATGCCTTTGGGTATGTAGCAACTATACTAGGAAGAAATTATAGTAGACTTACATCCTCCAAAGTAGGGACCAGTTGCTGGGGTGATCTATTGACAAAACAACAGATTGTACCCAAACTAGGGCTAACTATTGAGTGAATGTTGGGGGGATTAAATTAACTCAACGATAGTTAAGATTAATTTAATTTTTAGTTTGTTTTGAGTATGATGGATCCCATCAATTGGATTGCACTGAGTAGGGGCCATGGAGGCCTAGACCTAACTCAGACTTACCAATCCAAAGAGAGTAGTCAAGCAACCACAGGACTATCCAACCAAGGGGGATGCCTTTCGATTTGTAATGGTCAAGTCTTAAGAAGAAAGCTCGGGGACTCACATCTTCTAGAAATAAGAAGACACTTGGGTGATCAGTTGGCAAGGAAATAGATCAAACCTGACCTAAGGATGACTATTGAGTGAATGCTGAGGGACTTAAATCAGCTCAAAGATAGTCAAAGGTTAATTTCATTTTAAAGTTATTTTGATGGATTTCATTGGTTTGATGGATCACACTGAGAAGGAGCTTATATTAGCCTAGACCTATCTCAGATTTATTGAACCAAAGGGAGTAGCTTCCCGACCGATGGGAGAACTATCCAACCAAAGGAGCACCTTTCAGTTTGCAATGATCAATTTAAGGGAAGAAAGCTCATGGACTCATATCTTCCACTACAAAAGACCACCGGTGTGATCAATTGCTTTAGGCAACAAATTGAACATAACCTAGGGCTGCCCATTAGTTTGCGACAGTCATGTTAGAAAGAATGCATCATAGTCTTACTTCTTCCAAAGCAAAATGACTATCGGGGTAACTTGCTTGTCGCAGAATAGATTGAACTCGACCAAAAAGAGATTATGGAGTGAGTACACAGGAATTTATCTCAACTCAGGTAGTCAATAAATTCTTATAGGGAGTTCTTGACACTGCCCTAAAGATAGGATGCCTGTTTGGGAAAAGGGGCCCTTTGGGGGCTTGAATTCATAATCCACAAGCGAATTAATTTTTTTATTTTGTTTAGTTTGTTTTAACGTGGACCCTATTAGTTTGCGAGGGATCAAACTAAGAAGGAGCTTATATCAGCCTAGACCTATCTCAGATTTACTGAACCAAGGGAGAATCTATGCATTCGCTAAACAAATTTTCCAATAACAAGGGTGGCTACTAGGAAAAAGGGTGTTGGTTAGAATAATTCCTATAAGGAGTGGAGTCACCTTTTAAATATTTTATTCTTTTTCAGAATAAAAGGGAAAAGGACAACAACTGGCTTAAAGGAGGAAAAAGTTGATGCCCCTCTTTCACTTATGAGATCAAATTTCCCCCTTCATGAGAAAGTTTGACAACTAACAAGATGACAAATGAAACACCAGACGGAATACCATTTCACTTCCTTTTACAGAAGGATACAATAAACCGATTAGTAGCCAAAGTTGAGTTTACTACACTTGAGCTATAAGACCTTCCAAGGAAATATTGAAAGATCTCAAACATAACTAATAAGGGAAATTTGTCAGTCACTGAAGAGAAATCTAAGCTATGATAGATCATGGATCCCTTTAGCCTATCAAGTGGAGCACTCTGATGAAATGTTTCGTCCATAAGTAACCATGAGAGAACTTGCATCAACCAACTATGTATTGGTGCAAGTAATCTGATTTTCTTTTTATATTCTTTATTTCAGAATTTTACAAATCCTGTATATTGTAAGGAGTTAATAGTCAAATGGTTTGGCAATTCCCCGCGAGGGTAGCTTGTCTAGGAACGAAAGAAAACTCAAGTTTGAGCATCGCATCAGGTTTCTGTGATTAGCTTGAGAAGTTGATGCCTACAATATAATCTGGTTCATATTCCATATGATTATTATAGTATTACAGAGATGAACCCAACCGGGAATATGATCTAACAACTTGGGCTGATATTATAAATCGTGCTAATCTTGGTATGCAAGTAACTTGTTGAGGAGATAAAATAGAACCAAGGAATATCTTTTTGATCAGAGGTTGAATCGATCATCAGAAGAAGAATTTGACTAAAAATTATGATACATTTTGGAAAAATGAAGCTTCCATGGAAAAGAAGCAAATGAAACACTCACCAGCAACCAAAGGAGGAGAAACGAATGATGTCCTGGCCTGGGCACCTATAAGCCAACTATTCCCTCTCTTCCGCTCAGAGACCTTGAAGTGGAGCATTTATTTTATATTTCATTATATTTTATTTTTGATTTTCATCACTCTAACCTTTTTTATTTCACTTTTATATTAAAAAAAAAAGAAATGTGAAATTGATGCCCGAGCGGTAAATGGGGATGGATTGTAAATTCGTTGGCGAGATGTCTACGCTGGTTCATTTGAAATATCTTTGGCTCATCTTTCTTTGAGAAGGGCTCTTCCAAAGTACAAAATTTCTTATAGAAAGCTCGCAGTTGCACCTTGTCTAGGAGGTTTCTACTGGCTACGTTCCTTGAAAAGACCAAGTAAGCCATAGTGGACATGAAGTCGCTAATTTGATAGCTGTATGCACTCAAGTCAAGCAAAGTATAAGGCACACGAACCAAGCATACCGCCAGAGGTTGTTCATCAACTAATGGAGTTAGGCCCATTTCCTAACCTAGTTTTCCAGAGCAAGACCATCATAGTCCAGCAAGACTGTCCCTATGGGCTCGAGGCAAGACAAGCAGCTCGCTTCCTTCATCTTATTACAAGGAAGGATAGGACCTCAGTCTTTGACCTTGATTGGTTCCAAGGGTGAGGAAGAAGTGGGAGGCTATTGGAGCTCTTCTATCAAGATAGTATTTGGTTAAGCTCTGGTAAATGCTGAAAGCAATGAATGCTTTGGGGTGGCATAAAGGAGAGGGCACCAAAATATATGCCATTGGAAAGGAATAAGCCTAGCATCCACTCTTTGCGACTGCTCAAGAAGCGGTGAAGGACAAGGTTTTTCTCTCTGAGAGGGGAATGAAACCAACCTTGACTACTCTTTTCTTGGGTTGCATCCGTCAATCAATTGAAGCATTTTGTGTGTGGGAGTTTGAGGATAAAAAGTAGGCTGATGGTGATGGACTCGAGGTTAGCACAGAATTGCATGTATCTAATAGAAATTTGTAGTGAAGCCGACAAGCAAACAAGAAAACCAGACTTATTCTGAAGCAGAGGATGTAGTTCCTTTTCCAGCAAAGGAAGAATTCCATTAATCATTTGAGAATCTTTTTCTTTTCTTCTTTTTTTCTATTTGTATGTTATGATATTCTTATTGAGGGATTTTTTCAATTTATGGAATTCAATCTAGATAATAACTAAGAAAAAGAAATGGATTTTGAATAATATTCCAAATTTGAATTTTTTATGATTCTAGACTATGAGAACTATTTGTTTCAATCTGTATCTTTCTACCTATAATAGGAATTGGAATTTATCTTGATTTTGTTCTCCCGTTATCGGTTGACAAGGTTCAAGTTTTCTTTTTTAGTATGATAAGGACCTTTTTGTGACTTCCTATCGTTATGATCTATTGTCACTCTAGAGTGATGCTCAATTAGGCTATCTCAATCCGAGAACCTCAGGTCTTGATTGTCCAAAATAAAGATTCTTCCGTTTCCCTTCAAAAGGAAGAAGGGATAGAGAGGCTCCGAAAATCGGAGTAGGTATAGCCAGTCTATGAACAACCAACCATCATACTGTAAAAATTGGTGTGAGAAATGAAAGACAACATAAGCACTATAGAAATTCATCTTGTTAATACACCATGCAGATCCACAGAGGTACTTATTAGGTGATCGTACGTCATCAAGAAAATAGTGCACTATCTCAAAAGATAGAAATCACTACCCTTTAATGGACCTAATCACCTCAATAAGGACTGCTAAGAACGATGGGTCTGCATATGTACCAGATATTTTTCCCTTACTTTACATGGAAAAGTAAAGCAGGATTTATTTTAATCAAGTTTGTTAAGTTCCTTACGAGGGCAAGCCCCCATAGTTAACTACATCCTAAGGGACGTGATCCCTTAGGAAAACTCGATTAAGGTAAATGATCATCATCTTTGAAGATTTCAATAGGAAGGACTATCAATCGATTAGTTTATTTTTGAAAGATCAAATGGGATTGATCAAAAGAGGGAGTTATTATCGAAGCCAAAATGGAAAATAAGTAGGAGATGCCCACGATGATAGGAAACCTAGCGAGTATTTCAAACTATTATATAGTTGGGCTTTACATTTTTGAAATTGATTTAGTTTGCTTGAGTTATATTTTTCATTAGAAGTTTAGGACTTATGATTTCTTAACCCAAGATTAAGGAAATGCCTAAGAGGTGAGGAATTTAGCTATGACCCACAAAAGGGAGAAGAAATCTTAAAATATAAATCTAGGAAGCTTCAGCGAGAGCCAGAAGTACACCTAAATCTAAGGTGAAAATGGGTAATTAGTTTGCCTTCACAAGAGAGGACAAACCACCCGATATCTTGGACTTACAACTGTCTGGGGGTGACCACCAACTAACTCCTCCTACATTTTAAATACATGTAGACAAGTCATTATGCTTATGCAAGATAGCTAGGATTTTATTAATTTAGGAAGAGGCTAAGTCCTTAAACTCACTCCCTAAAGAGACTAGATCATGTAAAGGGACATGCTTCAAATGACCTAAATCTAATGTAATTAAAATTTCATTTTATTTTCATTTTGGACAATTATTTTGACTCAGGCTAATAGGATTCATATGACTAATGCATGAGAAAGAAGTTTATTGGAAAAAATCAGCGAGAAGGGAGGAGGTGAGTTTCCACCATGGCTCTCAAAAGTCAAGCCAAGTTTCTCTGGCAAAGGTGAAAGCCCTCCAATCAAGAGTGAAATAAGATGCATTTGTGCATGATATTATAAAAGAAATGCTCATCCAGCTAAGGGGTTGCTAATTCTCTTATCTACCTAAGCTTTAGGTGAGGTTATGAGTTCTTTATTTTTAATTTGAATTGTTAAGTGGGGTAAAAGATTTATTTTTTCTAAAGAGCCTAATCCACATCCAGGCCATACATAAAGCAAGAAAGAAACTAGAAAAAGTATGCCACTTAATGCAAAAGCTAAATAAATCATTAACCAATTTATAAAGATAATTGCAAAAAGAATAAAAGGTCATTGTGGTCGGGCACCACCGCATAAACCCGAAAATATCAAATGTGGGTAGCAGAGCTCTACGCTTATACAACCTGGATTAAAAATGAATTAATTTACAATTAAGAAAGGAATTCATTGTTATGGGGGTCTTCAAGCTTTATTTCTTCTTTCTTGTTTTCTTCTTTCTTCTTCTTTTCTTCCTTCTTCTTTTCTTCTTTCTTCTTTGGTTCCTTCTTTTGGATGGTTGGAAGGTGGATGCTCCAAGGCTTCACATGCTACATAAGATAGGATCTTATGACCAATGTTCATCCTAATTCCCATAACAATCATTCCAAAATCCTAATTACATAAATTTACATGAAAAGGAAAAGGTGAAAATCTAACTAACACCTACAAAACAAAGGTTAGCTAAAACAAACCACATAAATCCCAAGCATGTATATTGGACTTATCACCCACACAGAGGTGACTAAGTCCACCTAGTGTATGGATTATGCTTAGGGGTATAAAGCACTTGCAAGCAAAAATATTTATATTTTATTTATGATAGCGCCCCTTAAGCACAATCTCCTGTAGAAAAGAATAGCTTGACTAAGAGCATCCTACCATTCATTATACGAGTATACATCCTAACATCCAGTCTAAACAATATATCATAAAATAAAACAAAATATCAAACCATGCACCGACCTAACCTAAGGCTAGAAGTGGTGACTTAGGCTAATGTGTGTGCTTTGAAGGCTTGTGTGGTATACTTAGCTATGGCTTTAAGTTCATATTTTCTAAGTGTGAAGAACATGTTCAACTTAGAGGAGGATTTCATTTAAGTTGTTTAATCATTTTGAGTTGATTTGGTTTAAGTGAATCCTATAATTAATTACTAAGTTATAAAGAGAGGGAAAGAGAAGAGAACTTCTCTTTCCTTCCCTAACCTAAGTAATTTCTAAAGTAGGTTCACATTTTAATTTTGTTTAGGTGAATATTTTGATTAAATCTTTTAATTAATCCTAAGTTTAGATAAACTCTAAACAAATCGATCTTAAAAGAAAGATATTTTAAGATTAAATAAAATGAATCAAAATTCACATAACACACATTACTTCATTTTTTCCCCAACATATATAACATGCATATGGATGGACCCTAAGCATATCTATACATACAAATGAAAGTATTAGGCACACTTTATGATGCATGCTAAGTAATCCATTTAAGGAAATTTAGAATTTGAATATGCATGATTTTTCTTAAGTAGAAAGGGGTTTCTTTATCCAAATTTTTGCATACACACATGAAAGTAAGAAAGGCATAAGTGAGTACAAGCTATTGTTAACCAGAGATGTAAGGTACAAAGACCTACTTAGGGCTACTTAAAGTCTCGTAACCTCGAGTTTGTCCATACTTATATACCACTTTTCTTAAATACAAACATATGTATAAAAGAAATGAAATAGAAAAGGAGAATGCAAAAGTTGTATTAATATATTCATTTTGTTTATGCAACTTATGAATGTAAATATAGGTAACCCTTCTTAAGTGGTAGCATAGAGATGAATAGGATATGGAATTAGGTAAATGTTAGATCCTTTTCAAATGGACCATGTATCTTACCAAAATCCTATTCAAAACTATACCAATCCTAAGAAAGAAAGAAAGGAAACCTATACTAAGCATACCTTTATAATCTTTCACATGCAAGCTTATAATTAAAGTATAAGTAGCACACTTTCATATATGGTATTTGATTTATATGTTTTAAAAATAATTTAGATTTAATTGTGACAATAGCCATTCTTATTTCTACTTTAGGCAACACATGCAAAATTGACATAAAGTAAACAATTTCATTTTAAAATTTGAATTTTAAAATTATGAATGCATGAAATCACATGACATACAACTTTAACATGTTGGGGAAAGATTCAAATTAATGAAAGCATGTAAAAAGTTCATTTCACCTAAATCCTAAAGACATTCTTATAGAATAAGAAAGTTTAAAATAAATCAAAGTGAATTCAAAGTGATTTTTGTTTAGTTTGAAGTTTGATTTAATTTTGAAAAGGTGAGATGTGTTTGTTGTTCCTAACCCATTCTCACATGTGTTTGATATTTTTGTTTAATTTATAGATAATTAGATCCATTTTTATGTATTGATTAGGTTAAGGTATGAATTAAGTAACTTAATTAACATTTACTTACACCACCTTAGAAAGATGACATAAAACCCACAAATTATTAAATTTAATGCAATGAAAAGTAATGCAATTTGGCTCACAATTTAAAGTTAATTAAGCTAAGGGATTTAGTTGAAAGTAATTTCAAAACACCCTTTCATACTTATGAGTTGGGTTTTGCTTTCCTTAATTTGAACTTAGGCTATTTAACACCTAAGCATCTACCCAAAGTAGATTAATTAAGTTATGGAACATTTTAGATTTTTTAGAAATTAATTAAGGGGATAATTAATGAATTAACCCTTAAGAAGAAGATTAAGGAGAGAATGGGGGTTTACATAACAACTTAGGAAAATGCCCCAAAAGTATTCTATAAATATCCTACTTATTGGATCTGACCTTAATCAACCCTAATCATGGGTTAAAATCACTAATTACATCTTAATTATCCATAATTACATAAGGAGGGTAACTAAGAAATTCATATGCAATTTCTCTAATCAAAATTCAATAAATCTCAAGATAATTAGGGGAGGCAGAAGTCATCCCCTAAAACATGCCCAAAAAATTTAGGATTAATCAGAGAACTATTTAAAAAGTAATTAGTAAAATAAAGTTTCTGATAAAACCCAAATTCGAAAAAATATATAATTCAAAATCCATTGAAATTAATTTTAAAATATTCTAAGTTGAATTATCTATCCATAAGATTTTATTTCATAATTTTTTGAATTTTCTAAAAGGTGTTATGAATTTTAGAAGATCCCTAGATTAATAGAAATTAATTAAGGCATTTTAACTAATCCCGGCTCACGCGCCATGGCGGCGGTAGTGACTTACACACGCCATGCAGTTGGGTTTACTAAATGTCAAATCCCAAACCGTAGCTGGCGGTGCATGCGTCCCACAGTTTTTAAAATGGCTAAGGAATTTCTAAACGTGCGGAATTATCTCAGCTGTCCATCCAAAATATGCGGATGGATGCTGAGATCTTCCAAGTTCTTCCCTTGATCAACAAAAATAGTCTATGATCAAGGGGAAGATCCAAGTTCGATCTAGCATGTATTCAAATCAAACTCAACCCACACCATCTAAAGCTAAAGAGCGGCAAATCCAACGATCAAAAATCCATGGGGTGAAATTTTTTTCACAAAGCTCTACACCACATTGAGTTTAATGGTCGAAAAATCCCATACCTCACCAAAGGTGATTACCAACACTCAATTCCCTTGGAGAAGCTTTGCCTGGTTGAGACAAAGCCTTGCTGAAGTTTTGAGCACTTGAGGTTGAGTGAATCGTCCTATGGGTCACCTCCTCCTTAGCTTGAGCTCAGTTTTGATTGAATTGGATCTTTTGCTTAAATAACTTGGAAGAGAGCTTGGGTGTACTTGACTTGGTCCTCTGATGAAGCTTGAAGAGGGAATTGAGTGGAGTTTGAGTGTGGAGAAAGTTGGAGAATGGATTGAGCTTCCATATTTTCACTATTCAAAAACCAAGAAATGGGGAAATGGTAAGAGCTCTAGGAGGCTAGGGATCACTCTCTGATGGATCTTAAGTCTCATTAGTACCCAATAGAATTCATGAATGATAAATTCAAGTTGAATTAGGGGGAGTATATCTCCCCCTTGAAGGATCGGATGACCGCAAGCTTGTGTGCCATTTTGATCCAATTGATCACATTGGGAGGGCTATTTGATCAGTAAAGAGTGTGCACATGGTTGGTTTGAGCCAAGGAGAGGATTTCCAACCTCCCATGTGCTTCAATTTGAGTTTGAGAGGGAGTTTGAATTTTGCATTTTAATCCATAGGGTCGGGTTTAGTCAAGGGACCAATGGGCTGACCCAAACCCATTGGGTTGGGTGCACCACTCTCCCCTAGGTCTCCTTGAGCTTTTAGGAAAGCCTCAAGTGAATGTGAAAAGGGTATGACCAAATTATCCATGGATTAAGCCAAAATTTATTCTATGGCCTAGGGGTAAAATAGTCATTTTATTGATTTTTCACTTTGGATATGTTGGGTATATGGAGAAACTAGGTTTGGCAAGTTTCATGAGATTTGGAATTCATTTGATAAGGTTTGGCTCATGTTGACCCATTTAGGTCAAAATGGGTCAACTTGAGTCAAGTTGTCAAATTGGGTCAAACCAAGGGTTGTCAAGTTCATATGACCATTTGAAATATTTTGGTGGCTTTGGTTTGATTCAATTTGGATTAGTTTTGAATTTGGCTCATATGACTTCATTTAGGTCAAATGGATCATGTTGACCTATTTGACCCATTGACCTATTTGAGGAAGGTCAAGGGTAGGTTTAGGTTAGGTTAGTCATATGAAGTGGATTGGTATCTCTGTTTCCAATAAATTTTGGTTAAGTTGAAATTTGGCTCAACATGACCTTAGGTCTAAGGTCAATTGGGCTAGGTTAGGTCTAGTTGGCCAATTGAGGCTTTGGTCAAGTTTAATAAGTGATTTGGAATAAACTTTACCCATTGGTTTAGATCAATTTGGCTTAGATCAAGTTTTGTCACATTTTGATCCTTTAGGTCAAAATGGGTCAACAGGTCAAGTCCAATTAAGTTAGCTCAAATGTTGACTTGGTCAAGTTCAAACATAGGTCATGAGTGAACTTAGATCATGGGTTTCAAACAATTTGGCCTATGGTGGAATTTGACTATGTTAGATTTCATTTTGGGTTAAGTGTTGACTTGGTCAACCCTTAAGTCTGACTTGGTTTGACCCAATTTGATTGATTGATCATCCCATGATGATTGTTGATCATGATGAGAGGGGTAGATGAGTTTGGTTGAATCCAATTTCGTTAGGGTTAGAATTTGGCTCATAAGGGTACTTTAGGTCACTTTGGGTCAAGTGAGCCTAAGTAGGTCAAATGGCTTGGTAAAAGCTTGATTTGAAGTTGATTGATCTTGTATATGGACTCATGATTGAAATATAAATCCATTTACAAGTGGTTTGAAATCAAATGGTTTTGATCCATTTGATAATTTCATATTCAAAGGATGAATATTAAAGGGTTTTCGGCTTTGATTTTTGACTTGGGGTTTGATTGTTTGATTGAAGTTGGAATTTATATATGAGCTCATGATTATAGGGTTGATTGAATCATGAGAGAAAAACAGGAGTTTGGCTTGATTTGAAGTTCATTTGGCTAAGTTTAAGATTTTGTCTTGAAATGCTTAGGTTGGATTTTGAGTGGAATTGAGTTTGATTTTTGGAATTGGTTTTCATTGTTTGAATTTATATTTCATTTATATATGTGAATATAAATGAGATTATGAGAAAATTTTGAGGATTTGAAGTGGTTTAATCATGATTTGGCCTAAGTTCATTTATAAGAATTTAAAGGACTTAGGAAAATTTGGAGTAGGGATTTGAATTTTTGCCTTTGATTTGATTGATTTATATTTATATTTTATTTATATATTTGAATATAAACGAGAATATAAATGAATTATGAGAAAATCCATGAATTTGAATTAGTTTGATCAAGATTTAGGCTAAGTTATTAATGGAAAATTAATGACTTAAGGAGATTTTAATTAGAGAATTTAATTTGAGGGTTTGATTTGATTGATTTATATTTATATTTCTTTTATATATGTGAATATAAATGAGAATAGAAATGAGCTTTGAGAAAATCCCATGAGTTTGAATTGATTTGATCTTGATTTAGGCTAAGTCCATTAATGGAAAATTAAAGACTTAAGGGAAATTTCAAGGATTTTAAATTTGGAATTTAATTTGAGAGTTTGATTTGATTGATTTATATTTATATTTCATTTATATATGTGAATATAAATGATAATATAAATAATTTTTGAGAGAATCCCATGAGTTTGAAGTGGTTTGATCAAGATTTAGGCTAAGTCCATTAATGTAAAATTAAGGACTTAAGAAAAATTTCCTGAATTGATTTGGAATTTTGAGTTTGATTTGATGTGTTTGAATTTATATTTCATTTATATATATCAATATAAATGAGAATACAAATGAATTATGAGAAATATCAAAGATTTGAATTTGTTTTGATCATAATTTTGGTTAAGTCCTTAAGAGAAGATTAAGGACTTAGGCAAAATTTATACTTAGGAATTTCATTGGATTTTGATCATGGGTTTGAATCATATGGAGTTGATTTGAATTTGGGGAAAATCAATTAAGGTTAATTTGGAGTTTTCCTTGGAGGAAGGAAAGTGAGGAATGGTTTAAGCTAAGGGTAGGAAGTTTTCCTAATACCCCTAAGGCATGACCTATTCCTATGGCTAACTCTTCTAAGTCTCTAGGGCTAGGTTGAGTGTCCACCTAATCATTATATGTGTCTTAAGACTAAAGAACTCCTAAAGTCTAAGAGGAGTCCTATGCCTAAGATGGAGGTGTTGATAGCTCATCCTAACAATGAGGTCAACAGGGGGACTTCCGATCCAAAAGTAACCTGAGTAGTGTCTAAACGGGGTCGCAAAGGGCGTAATCCAAATAGAGTGCCTGGAAGGAGAGGGGTTGCTAAAGGCTTAATCCAAAACCTGGAGAAGATGGCATGGCTAGTCATATATCAAATAGGTATTCGGTGGCCAACTCAAGTAGAAAGCGCGGGTACTCACATCTGCCAAGAGTGGTGTATCCACCAGGGGAGTCATTGTAAGCATATCAAACATCAACCATCCTAAGGTGCCTGTCAGTTTGCAACAATCAGTCTAAGAAGAAAGCTTGGGGACTCACATCCTCTATAATGGAACTGATTGCTGGGATAGTCTGTCTTTGACTCGATAGGTGCCATCCAACCTAGGATGACTACTGAGTGAATACCGATGGAGGACTTATATCAACTCGAACGTAGTCAAGAGGAAAGGAGCATCTAGGGGACTTATCCTAAACCTCAAATATACTCGACCTAGTTAGATCATTATTATTAGTTCAAGAAGAGAGCTCAGGACTCAAATCTTCTTAAACAAAATCAACATGAGATAGTTTTGGGCAGTGAAACATACCAAACTAACAAGACGCTCATTGGTTTGCAATGGCCAAGTCAATAAGAAAGCACATGACTCACATATTCCAAACAAGTGACCACTAGGGTGACATGCTAGTGAGGTAGCATGTAGACCTGACCCAACCCAGAGCAGTTAATGAGTGAGTGCCATAGGGGGCTTTCTCTCACATCAAACTAGCTTGAGATAAAAGATATGTGTTTTTTATGTGTACATGTTAAAGGGAATAGGATGCCTCTTGGGTTCTCTCACACATATCCTAAAACACGCTGGGGGAATTTGATGAAGTGGTGCCACGGGTGATAGTCGGGATTTCTCACTAAGAAAGGATGATGCTTGGGTTCTCTTACACCTAACTTAGTTGTGCTAATCAAAAGAGGATGCCTCTTGGGTTCTCTCACACCTATCCTAATAGCACTAGAAGATTGTGTTCATCTTGTGAAAGAGGGATAAGATGCCGCTGGGGGACTCTTACACCTACCCTAAACACGTCATGGCAGATTTGCAAGACAAGCAAACAACACTTTGAAAAAATAGAATATTTTGATGAATTGGAATGAAATTTTTGTTGATTGGTAGAATTATTTTAAACATGATTTTTATGAATAATATTTCTCCAAATAGAGCCTTTTAATTGGAAGCATCGGGTGTTCCCCTTTATAATCAATAAGCTGATAAGATCCTCCTTGGTAAGCCTTCTCTATGACATAGGGGCCTTCCCAAGTGGGTTCAAACTTACCTCCCATCTTTCGATGGGCAACAACTGGTCTCCTTAGAATTAACACAAGTTCTCCTACTTGGAAGGACCTAGGGCAGACCAGCTTATTGTGAGATTGAATCTTTTGGCCTTGTATAACTCAAGGTTCTGGCATGCACATAGGTGGCTTTCCTCCAAACCTTCTAGCTCTTCTAACTTTAACTTTGCATTCTTCTCTATAGTGATCTTGCTACCCAATGCTATCCTTAGTGATGGGAGTTGAACTTCTAAAGGTAGAACAGCTTCAGACCCATACACTAAGGAAAATGGGTAGATTGATTTGGAGTTCGGTATGTGGTGCGGTAGGCCCACAAGGCCTCAACCAACTGCTCATTCCACTGCCGCTTGTTGTTGTCAAGTGTATTCTTTAGTATTTGGATGAGAGTTTTGTTTAATGCTTCAGCTAAACCATTTTCTCTGGGGTAGTAGATGGTGGAGTATCTCCAATCTATACTGTGTCTTTCGGTGAAGCTGTTGATCTTGGTGCTTTTGAATGCAATATCATTATCGGATATAATTCATCGAGGTACTCCAAACCTATATATGATTTGGTTCTTGAAAAATTGAAGCACATGCTAAGTTGTGACCTCTCTGAGTGGGATTACCTCCGCCCACTTAGAAAAGTAGTCGATGGTAGCTAAGATGAACTGATGACCTTTAGAAGAAGGAGGATCCATCGAAGACATGAATGTACCTCGATTATAATACCATGGGCTTCATGTTTATATAAACAACGTAACCATATTTTATCAAAGGACCGACAGTACAGGGTGCCATCAACTAGAGCATGGGAGAAAGCTCTCTATTTCACCTGATGGGCTTGTGACTTTTCTTAAGGTAGTTTACCAGTGTTCAAATAGTTTATGAACGGTTGCCTCCAATCCAGCTCATTGTCCTTATAGGCAACGGCAACCTCCCCTTCAAGAGAAAGTCTCTCGATTAGTTCATCATCAATAAGGGATAGGACTTGTCTATTTTGTACCCTTCTTGAAATGGACTTATCTTCCGGGCATGCCAATTCTTTAGCAAGTTTGACCAAAGCATCTGCTACTGCATTCTCTACTCGGGAGAACCATGTAGATGGTGACTTCTGGGATTTGGGCCAACAGCTTCATGATATACTCGTGGTAATGATGAAGCTTGGGTTTGAGAATCTTGTAAGACCTGATAATCTAGTTGATAACCAACTGAGAATCCTCAAAGATGTTGATGCTTGTGGTGAAATATTCCTATCTTCATCCATCCTTTGAAGAGGATAAATGAAAATAAAATACATGCCTTTTGGTCGGGACACTATGTAGATCCACATATGTTCTTATTAGGGTGATCAGGTATGACATTGAGGTGAGGTGTACTATCTCGAAAGATAGAAGTCATCACCCTACAATGGACCTGATCACCTCAATAAGGACTCGTAAGGACAATGGGTCTTCATATATACCAGAGATTCTTCCCCTACTTTACATGGAAAAGTAAAGGAGAGTTTATTTTTAATTGGGTTTGTTAAGTTCCCTACAAGGGCAAGCCCCCATAGTTAATTAAATCCTAATGAAGGGGATTCCATAGGAATACTCTCGATTAAGCTAAATGATCATTGTCTCCAAAGATTTCAATAGGTAGGACTATCAATCGATTAGTTTATTTTTACCAAATCAAGTGGGATCGATCAAGAGGATGGAGTTCTTATCAAAGCCAAATGGAGGTAGGGCTATTTAGGATACTAGGAAGCCTACTAAACATTACAAAGTATCCTATAGTTGGGCTTTACATTTTTGACATTTGAAAAGGATTTATTTGTTTAAGTTAGATTTTTATTAAAAATTTTGGGCTTATAATTCCATGATGTAAAGTCATGGAAATGCCTAAGAGGTGAGGATTTATGCTCATGACCCTGAAAGAAAATAGCAACCTCATAACCTAAATATAGAGAGCATTGGAGAGGGCCAAAAGTATGACCTAAATCTAAGGTGAAAAGAGAGGACAAACCACCAAACTGCTTGGATTTACAACCGCCTGGGGGTGGCTGCCAACTAATTACTCTTATGAATTTAAATTCATGTAGGCAAGTCATATGTTTATGCAAGATAGCCAGCTATTATTTATTTTAGAAAGAGACTAAGCCCTTAAACTCACTCCCTAAGAGACTATATTATGTAAGGGCATGCTTCAAATGACCTAAATCTAATGCAATACATATTACATGTTATTTACATTTTTTGGACAATCATTTGACTCGTGCTTTTAGGATTCATATGCCTAATGAATGAGAAGTAAGATTATTGGCCAAAATTAGTGAGAAGGGATGAGGTGTGTTTCCACCGTGGATCTCAAAGGCCAAGCCAAGTTTCTCTGGAAAAGGTGGAAGCCCTCCAATCAATAGTGAAAATGATATGCATTTATGCATGATGTTACAAAAGAAATACTCATCCAGCTAAGGGGTTGCTTACTCTTTTATCTTGATTTTTAGCCTAAGCTTTAGGTGAGGTTATGAGTTCTTTATTTTAATTTTGAATTGTTAAATTTGGTATAAGATTTTTTTTCTGAGAGCCTAATCCACATCCAGGTCATACATCAAACAAGGAAGAAACTAGAAAAATGATGTCATCTTAATGCACAAGCTAAATAAATCATCATTCAATTTATAGAGCTAATGCAAAAGAATAAGATGTCATTTATGGTCGGGCACCACTGCACAAACTTGAAAATAAATGGGGTAGCCGAGCACTACCTTTATGCAACCCGATTATAAATGAATTAAGTAAAATTAAGCAAGAAATTCATTATTATGGGGCTATTCAAGCTTCATTTCTGCATTCTTCTTTTCTTCTTTCTTCTTTGGTTTCTTCATTTAGATGGTTGGAAGGTGGTTGCTCCAAAGGCTTCACATGGTATATAAGATGCAATCTTATGACCAATGCTCATCCTAATCCCCCATAACATTCATTCTAAAAATCCTAACTGCAAAAATTACATAAAAAGGAAAAGTAAATCTAACTAACACCTATAAAATAGAGATTAGCTAAATAAATTATAAATCCCAAGCATGTATATTGGACTTAGCACCCTACACATAGGTAACCAAGTCCACCTGGACTATTGGATTATGCTTAGGGGTATAAGCATCTGCATAGTAAAAGCATTTATATTTTTATTACAGGACCATTAAGCACAATCCCTTGTAGAAAATAATTATTAGACTAAATCATCCTACCATTCATTCTACGCACATTCACCCTAACATCTAGACTAAAAGAAAATATCATAGAACAGAAGCAAAATATCAAGCCATGCACCGCCCTAACCTAAAGCTAGAAATGGTGACTTAGCCTAATGTGTGTGCTTTAGAAGGTTTGTGTGGTATGCTTAGCTATGGTTTTAAGGTTTGGATTTTATAAGTGTGAAGATGTTCAACTTAGATGGGTGATTTCATTTAAGTGTTTAGTTGATTTGGGTTGATTTTATTTTGTATTTTGATTTGGTTTAAGTGAATCCTACAATTAATTACTAGTTTTAAAGAGAGGGAAAAGAGAAGAGAACTTCTCTTTCCTTCCCTATCCTAAGTAATTTCTATCATGGATTCATGTTTAGTATTATTTAGTGAATTTTTTATTATGTGTTTTAATTAATCTTAAGTTTATATTTTCTTTAAACAATCTATTCAAGAAGAAAGATATTTTAAGATTAAGTAAAGTGAATTAATATCACAAAACACACTTCACTTCATTTCTTTTCCAACATGTATAACATCCATATGAATAAATCCTAAGCATATCTATACATAAAAATGAGAATGTTTAGCACACTTTATGATGAATGCTAAGTAAGTTACTTAAGAAAAGTTGAATGCTTTATGATGCATGATTTTCATTAAGTAGAAAAGAGGTTTTCTTATCCATTTTTATATGCACACATGTATATATGAAAGGTATAAGTGAGTACGACACCATTGTTAACCAGAGTAAGGTACAAGAGTTACTTAGGGATACTTAAAGCCTTGCAACCCCGAGGTTGTCCAGACTAATATACAACTTTCCTTAAATACAAGCATATGTAAAAAAGAAATGAATGAAAAGAAAGGATGCAAAAAGTTATACTTGATTATTTGATTTATTTATGCAATTTATATGTGTGAATATGAAGATCCTTCTTAGGTTATAACATGGAAGGGGATAAGAGTAGATTTGAGCAAGTGTTATGTTCTTTTAAAAGAACTATACACTTTACAGATCTTATTCAAATCCATGTTAAGAAGAAAGAAAGGAAGCAAACATAAAATATATTTTTATATTCACATACAAACTTATAAATAAAATATAAGTTACACACTTTAGTTTTGGTAATTGATTCATATATTTTGAAAATAATTTGGAATTTAATAGTGATAATAGCCATTCATATTTTTTACTTTAGCCAAAACATGCAATTTGACATAAAGAAAATATTTCACTTTTCATTTTTATTTTTGAAAAGAATGAATGCATGAAATTCATATGACATACACATTTAGCATGTTAGGAAAGAACTAAAGAAATGAAAACATGTAAACACATTCACCCTAATTAATTCCTAAATACAATCTTATGAAATAAGAAAGCTTAAAGTAAATCAAATTATTTTTTAAAGAAGGTTTGATTTTGTTTTTCGTTTGATATAATTTGAGAAACATAAGGTGCATTTGTTATTCCTAACCCATTCCCACATATGTTGATTATTTTAGTTTAATTTTTAGGTGATTAACTCAATTTTATGCTTTGGTTAGGTTAAGGTATGAATTAAATATGTTAATTACCCCTTACCTATACCATCTTTGCATACTTAATCAAATAATTTTGAGCCAATGAGATGGCATAAAATCACACAAGGAATTTAAATCAGCAATGCACTTAGTAAGAAAAGGGCCAAATGCATTTCTCTCATGATTAATAATTAATTAAACTAGGGGGTTTTAATTTATGTAATTTCATAACCCCTCCTCACACATGTGAGTTGAGTTTTAATTTTCTTAATGTACTTAGGCTCTTGAACACCTAAGCATCTACCCAAGATAGATTACTTGAGTTCTAGAAAGTTTTAGAATTTTATGAAATTAATTAAGGGGATAATTAGTGAATTAACCCTTAATTAAGGATGGATGGATTAAGGAAGAAAAGGGGGTTTAGGGAATATCTCAAGGAAAGTATCCCAAAATTATTCCCCAAATCTCACATTTACTTAGTCAAAACTTAATTGACTCAATCAGAGGGTTAAACCACTAATTATGCTCTTAATTAGGCCTAATTGCATTAAGGGAGTGATTAAGAATGAATTAACAATTCTCCTAATTAAGCAAATAATAAATCATAAAATTAGGGGAGGTAGGAGTTATCCCACTAATTAAGCACAAGAAGTTTGGAATCAATCAGTGGAGTAATTAGAGATAGTTAGCAAAATAACATTCTCAATAAAACCCAAATTCAGAGGAAAAATACTATTCAAAATCCATTGAAATTAATTTTAGAATATTCAATATTCAATTATCTATCCAAAGCAATTTATTTAATATTTTTTATTTTTCTAGGCTTAGATATGAATTTTAGAAGTTTCCATAATTAATTGGAATATTTAAATAGCTTAATTAAGTATTTAACCCCGTCGGCGGCACATGGGCCACTGACGCAGCATGCACTTTCCACGTGGTGTGATAGGATTGGGTCTTTAACCTGTCACATCGTAGTACCACATCACCGTTTTTCTCTCGATCAAGGATCGATGTTGAGATTAAAGTCGCAGTTCTAAAGGGTGAAATGTGGGATGCTACCTATTTATTCTCGGTCATCCTTCCAAAATGTGAGGATGGATGATAAGAGATTCATCCTTGTAATTCTCTGTGTAAGATGGGGACCATCCATCTTTGAGGAGGTGATCCGAGCTCGATTGAGCTCGGATTGGATTGAAAATCAACCCACACCATCTAAGCATGAGGACAAGCACATGTAATAGCTAGATCAACATAGGATTGAAATCCACTTCACAAAAGACCAACACATTGAACTTAAGCTGATTTAATGGCATACTTCACTAGAGGTGATCACGCTCGATTCTCTTGGAGAAGCTTCGTCTGGTGGAGACAAAGCTTTGTTAAAGTTTGGAGGCTTTAAAATTGTGTAGATGCTTCTAAAGACCAACTCCCCTTTGTCTTGAGCATGACTTTGGTCTAAGGAACTCTTCCCTTGCTTCAAGAGCTTGTATGAAGCTTTTGGCAAGCTCGATTGAGCTCACTGATGGAGCTTGCAAAGGGAAATGGGTTGTTTTGAAGTGTAGAGAAAGTTGGGTTTTTGGTGGAGCTCCCTTGTTTTCAATCTCTGAAAATTGAGAAACAAGAATTTGATTTTACTCTAGGAAGCTTGGGGAGGCTGAGGAATGGCTTCTCTAACTTCCCTAGGTTCAATCGAATTAAGGAATGATGGATTGAATTCAAATTAAGAATGGGTATCAAATGCCTTATTTATTTTGATCCAATTGACCACAAGGAGTGGGTTTGTTAGGCCGTTTAGGATGTCCTTAAATTTGGAATGGTGAACTTCCCATGTGCTTGAATTGAGTGTAATGAGGATTGTATGTGCTCCATTTCAAGGCATGTGGTCAGTTTGACCATTGGCTAGGTTGTACTGACCCAAACTGGGTTGGGTGCACCACACTCCCTAGTGTTCACTTGATCCACTGAGAGGGTGCCAAGTAGGTATGGAGAGGATTTGACCAAATTTTAAGTGGATTTGGCCAAAACATACCCTATGGACTATGGGTAAAATGGTCATTTGATCTTGATTTCAGTTTGGGTATATTTAATATGATGAGAAAATAGGTTTGGCCAAGTTTCATTGAATTTGGAGTTGGTTTGATGTGAATTGGCTCATGTTGACCCATTTTGGTCAAAATGGGTCAACTTGGGTCAAGTTGACCAAATTGTCAAATTGGGTCAAACCAAGGGTTGGGTCAAGTTCATATGACCGTTTGAAATATTTTGGTGGCTTTGGTTTGATTCAATTTGGCTTAGGTTTGAATTTGATTCATTTGATTGCATTTAGGTCAAATGGGTCAAGTTGACCAATTTGACCCATTTGAGCTAGGTCATGTGTAAGTTTAGGTTTGATTGGTCATATGAAAGGTATTGGTATCTTTGTTTCTAATCAATTTTGGTTAGTTTGAATTTCTCAACTTCTAGGTCAAGTTGGGTTCATGGTCAATTGGGCTAGGTTGGGTCTAGTTGGCCAATTGAGGCTTTGTCAAGTTCAACAATCATTTTGGAATGAACTTGACCCATTGGTTTCAATTAATTTGGCTTAGATCAAGTTTTGACACATTTTGACTTTTTAGGTCAAATTGGGTAAACTTGGGTCAAGTGGCTAATTGGGCTAGGTTAGGCTCAAATGTTGACTTGGTCAAGTTCAAACATTGATCATGAATGAACTTAGATCATTGGTTTCAATCAATTTGGCTTAGGGTGAATTTTGGCTATGTTGAGTTTCATTTTGGCTAAGAGTTGACTTGGTCAACCCTTAAGTTTGACTTGGTTTAACCCAATTTGAGTGATTGATCATCTCATGATGATTGTTGATCATGATGAGAGGCTTAGGTGGGCTTAGTTCAATCCAATTTGGTTAGGATTAGAATTTGGCTCATAAGGGTACTTTAAGTCACTTTGGGTCAAGTGAGCCTAAGTGGGTCAAATGGCTTGGTCAAAGCTTGATTTGAGTTTGATTGAACTCACATATGGATGTGTGATTGAAATATAAATCCATTTGCAAGTGGTTTGAAGTCAAATTGGTTTTTGATTCATTTGACAATTTCAAGTTCAAAGGGTGAACATGAGTTTGACTTGGATTTGATTTTCGAATTGAGTTTTTGTGTGATTAAAGTTTTCATTTATATTTGGATTCATGATCAAAGGGTTGATTGAAACATGAAGAAAAATCAAGGGCTTGGCTTGATTTGAAGTTGATTTGGCTAAGCTCAAGAATTTGACTTGAAAGGCTTGGGTTAGACTTTGATTGATTTGGGTTTGATTTTTGGAGTTAGTTTTGGTTGTTTGAGTTTATATTTCATTTACATATGTGAATATAAATGAGAATATAAATGAGTTATGAGAAAATTTCATGAGTTTGAAGTGATTTGAATATGATCTAGGGTAAGTCCTTAATAGAAAATCAAAGTGACTTAGGAAAGATTTGTGAATTGAACTTGACTTTTAGATTTAGTTTGATAGATTTGAATTTATATTTCATTTATATATGTGAATATAAATGAGAATATAAATGGATATGAGAAAATTTTATGAATTTGAATTGATTTAGATTTAATTTAGGCTAAGTCCATGAAGGGAAATCAAAGGACTTAAGCAAGATTTGGAATTTGGAATTTGAATTTTAGATTTAGTTTGATTGATTTGAATTTATATTTCATTTATATATGTGAATATAAATGGAAATATAATGAGTTGTGAGAAAATTTTATGAGTTTGAATTGATTTGAAGATGATTTAGGCTAAGTCCTTAAGAGGGAATTAAGGACTTAGGAAATATTTTGAACTTGGAATTTCAATTTTGGATTTAGTTTGATTGATTTGAATTTATATTTTATTTATATTTGTGAATATAAATGAAAATATAAATGAGTTATGGGAGAATTTCATGAGTTTGAATTGATTTGAAGATGATTTTGGCTAAGACCTTAAGAGAATTAAGGGCTTAAGAAGGATTTTAATCTTGGAATTTAAATCATAAACTTCAATCATAGATTTCAATCATGGGTTTCAATCATGTGGCATTGATTTGAGTTTGGGAAAATCAATTAAGCTGGAATTGATTTAGGTTTGATGTTGATTTGATTTGGAGCTTGACTTGAAGGAAGGAAGTGAGGAATGTGGTTCAAGCTATAGGGCAGGAAAATTTTCCTAACACTTCTAAGGCATGACCTATTCCTATGGCTAACTCTTCTAAGTCTCTAGAGTTAGATTGAGTGTCCACCTAATCACTAGTTGTGTCTTAAGACTAAGGATCTCTTAATGTCTAAGAGGAGTCCTATGTCTAAGATGTAGGAGTTGAGACCTCATCCTAAAAATGAGGTCAACAAAGGGGGAGAGCCGATCGGGAATGGGTGAAGACCGAACATGGAACAGCTATGGGGAGATCA
The DNA here is from genome assembly GCA_021442155.1 of Cymbidium sinense. Taxonomy (NCBI): domain Eukaryota; kingdom Viridiplantae; phylum Streptophyta; class Magnoliopsida; order Asparagales; family Orchidaceae; genus Cymbidium; species Cymbidium sinense. The sequence continues at coordinate 104,262,831 of CM038218.1, forward strand.
AATGGAAGAAGCCTTTGGTTTTGCATAGAGCATGCGTGAAGAGGGAGAACCAAGCAAACTGAATATGTGTTTGAAGAGGAGAGATCATACGAGTGTGCCTTTAATCAGATTAAGGCAGGTTAGGATTAAGTTAGGGCTGGTTAGGGTTATTAGGTATAAAAGGCTTTTTCATTAAACTTTTGTAAGCTTTCAATCACATTTAATATGAATTTTACATCGACAACATTATATGGTGAATATAAATGTCAATCCTAGGTTATTCTGATATTCCGGAAACAGCGGAGTTTTTGATCAATATTTGGTTCAAGTCAGTGTTAAATCGGATAAATTCCAGCTTAAAATGCGCATTGCTGCATTCAATCGCTCGACATTCGCACAGACTTATTCAAATTGAGTGCGAATGTCTCATTTGATAAATTTTGATGCTTCAAAACTAGTAGTGCAATCAATTTTAGAAAAAGTGTTTGAACATCGTCGTAGCTTCCTGACTTCAATAAGCGCATTGGCACATTGATAGCTTGATTGTTTGCTCGATTGATTGTTAGATTGTGCAATCTTGATATTCTGATCAATTTTGATATTTTGAATGCGATGGAAAATTTTATTCATTGATCAAAGGTAATTTGGGCATCGTCGTAGCCTTTTGACTCTGATATGTGTTAGCGCATTGACAGTTCAATCGCTTGATCAGTTGACCGTTAGATTACATAATATTTATATCCTATCAATTTCTATGTTCTGAACAAGATGGAAAAGTTTGTCTATCGATCAGAGGTCATTTGGGCATCATCACAGCATTTTGACTCTGATATGCTAGTTGATGCATTGATAGCTCGATCGTTTGATCAGTGGATCATTAAATTATGCAATATTTATATTCTGGCCAATTTTGATGTTCTGAATATGATGGAAAAGTTCGTTCATCGATGGAGACCATTTGGGGTTATTTGGATAATGTTTGGTGCATTACAGCTTCTATTTATGCTCTGAAGCATTCGAAGTCGATTAAATTCATCTTATAAGCTAGATTCGACTCATGTGGTATATATATATGAAGATCAATAAATGCACCCCAACAAATGTGATTCACATGAAGTGAGTCATATTTGTTGAAGATTGATTGACCTTATCAATTTTCTTCTCTCTTTTTTTTGTTCCCCTTCTTTTTACTACTTCTTAGTATAGCTCATTTTTGTTTATGCTTTGTTTTACTGTCACTTGGATTCTTATATGTTGTTTCTCTAATCACTTGATAGGAGAATGTTCAGCTGGACAAGACTTGATGATCATCTACTGAGCCTAGTAAGGAGGCTATTTGGTCAAAGATTGATAGACATGATCCTCATGGAGATGCTGATATCAGGGATAGGATTGAGCAACACACCAATATGTTGAGAGGACGTGAATTTTACCAGGGTTTCTTTACGCATTGCTCCATGCTTCATGATTGTACTACAAACTTTGTTGCTTCTGAGGATCTCACAGATTGGGTGGCTACCATTAAGCTGAAATGGGGACTATAATCCTCTGGATAGCACAGTAGCTCAGGTTAGCTTTGGATATTGTGATGTATTATAACCTACTTCTAACAGCGTTGAGCAGGCTAGACAGTCTAGACTTCTTAGCCATCATCAATTAGTTGAGCACTTCAGACTTGCTTAGAGATTTGCTAGTCGGTTAGATTTCTTCTCTTTCACATGGCTATATTACCTGGGCTAGGTATATATTATGAGTACACAGAGATACTCTATGGATGGTTGGCATATATGAGGCATTTTATGTGTCTATCTTTTACTTTAGTGACATTCCCCCTACTTGGGCTTACGGAGTTGCAGAGTTTTGGGATACTAGCCGGAACACATGTTGGATAGGTTCAGATGAGTTGACAGTTACACTTTGGGACTTATAGATAGTATCAGGCCTTCCAGTATCTAGTTACCACTACAAGGAGTGTGTTCCTTCTGATGAGGAGTTATTTTGCAGACAACCTTCAGTTGACGATAATCGATGAGGACATGGATCTTTTGATCCATTATATTGATCTTTTGATCCATTATCACCAGACCTTTAGAGCTTTAAGGTATTCTAAGTGCTCACGTGCTACACTTCTCGTGAGTACATGGATTCAGAGCTTCTTACACAAGTATGCTTTATCTGAGAAGTTTGTATTGCTACATGATCCTTTTGGATTGGGAGTATCGGACGTCAGTAATTTTTCTAAGGATACTACTGAGCCTTCTTTACAAGTTGGGTACACTTCTCCAGCTATATAAGATTTGAGCGAGGAGTTGTTTTTAGCAAGGTTTATAACTACTTGGCTCTTAGTGCTTATAGAGAGATGTTATATTAGTAGAAGATTTCATGAGGTGAGTAGATCTCATCTCCAGAGCAGCTGAGTTTATAGAGTTCTTGGGGCAATTTCTGAGGTAGATTCTTTGGATAGACTTGATGTTACCTTGCCTTGGCATTACTTATATGCTCGGATTCACCTTCATGAACATGGAGCCTTTGCCTGCTTCGAGTACCCAGCATACTTTTAAGATCAAGGATATCCCATAATTATTCATTGTAGTATCATCATCTATTTGAGAGATTGAATATGCGTTTCTTTCACACTTGAGATCGATTTTTTCTAGTTCACCAGCTATATACAATTGGTTTGCCACCTTACTTGATAAAGATTGATCTAGCCGATGGATTCAATGAGAGTGGTAGAACCTTACTACTTTATAGTCGATGGACATTGAGAGTGAGTACCTTTTCAGTATACGTCCAGGCTGGTTGTGTTACATGTTCGATCAATCAATTCTCATTTAGGGCTACCAGCCCAATCGTGTTTCATGATAGTTCAAATTTTCTTAATGTACGACTCATGATGGCTGACTATTCGTCCCAAGGATAGTAGATCTCAGGAAGACTAGGGTAGTGCCTCTAGAAACATGTCTTTATGCTGCCTCTATAGTTTGGCTACATTTACTGAGACTTGGTACTAGATCTCATTTTTGATAGCTCCTCCATAGAGTCACACAGGGGTCAGCTATACTCACCTCACGTGGGTATGACTATCTTTTGGACCTTTCTTAGAGCATGACATGAAGAGATATGAGAATAGAGTGAGGTCTATGGGCGTTCCTCGAGGTCAGAGGACCCATCATCGGTCACCACCGACATGAGATAGCAGTGTTAGAGGTATAATCAATATTTTACTCTCTTCAATACTTCTATCATCTTCTTTGTTGTATCATTAAAATATATTCAGTGTATATGATATTTTAATTTGATTCATGATAGCCAATCGAGGAGCAGGTTAGAGGGAGACACTCCTCATAGAGTTAGAGCTAGGATCTCTCCAGCTACACCGAGATTTTTTGCCACAGATGTGTAGAATGAGCCTATTCAAGCTTCAGTTGATTATTCCATGAGTCCACTTTCATGATGACTTTCGACTCCTGATGAGGTACCACAGATGTCAACTAGTATTGGATATGCTACTGAGGACTTTGGAGTTGAGCCATCGAGTGTGCCTACCTCTGATTCTACTACCTCAAAATTTTCTACTCCTTCTGTGGAGCCACTTTTTCCCTACCGAGCCTTATTCTATCCATTATCTTAGGGAGACTTCTGAGGTGAGAGACCTCATACCTAGTGGAGTATCTGCTGTGCTAGCATATAGCCCTGGAGCTTATCAGATATTGAAGGTCAGCGAGAACTATGCCACTTATGACACACCAGTTCAGTCAGATTTGACATGTTTAGGTTCTTTCTTCCTCTCTTTGTTCTTTAGTTGAAATTATTTACATTTATTACTCTACTTTATGCTAATTATTTTCATTTATTTTTTATAGTGTCTGATGCAGATTATGAGTCTAAGATCTACCATCGATATCCCTATACACCAGATTCACGTGACGGGGGCATGAAGGATTGCGGCTTGGTAATTTTGAGGGATGTGATTTCTCGGCTTACTTTGGACTCACCCTAGTCACTAAATAGCTTCACATCATATGCAAACATCATTCTGGATCTCTTAGCTCACACTGGCTTAGGAGCAGGTTCTCGGGTACTTATAGACTCTCTGTAGAGACATAGAGTTTTTTGATCCATCATATGAGATCACTTAACATCGTCCACTCCCGCACTTCATTGACAGAGCGCTTCAGAAGCAGCTCAGGCTTAGTAGGGAGGCAGCTGACTAGCACATGATGAGTTTGATAAGAGTGTTGAGACCCTACGCCACTACTGTAAAAGTTCCATGGATGCACTTCTAAGTTAGATGCATACACTTGATCGTGAGTTACAGGTTGAGCAACATAAGAGCAGCTATGAGCAGAGCAACACCGCTACGTATGCCATCGGTCATGGTAAATGTTGAGGTTGCTGTGAGGAAGGCTTTACTTTGAAGAGTGAGCATCAATCTTTAGTAGTTTATTCAACACAGCTTCAGGAGCTACAGTCTAGGCTCCTATGATGTACTTTTTCTCTTTTTTTATTAGTTATGTATTATCTTGATATATTAGTGGAAAATAAGCATTCCTTTGTCACTCTGTGTGTTTTGGTGGATTTGATGAGAAAATTGGCTTTGATCTGTTTTGTGCTTGATCAAATCATTTGAGAATTGATTGAAATATCACTCTGCAGACAATATAAAGATTTACTTGAGGTAGCTTTGAATTGAGAGTTTCCTCAGATTGTCTTGATCCATTGATCAAGTAGGAAGATCTCTTAGATTATGATTTCTTGTAGTCACTAAGTTGGATCTCATTTGAGATTGAACAACTATCATCATTCGACGGACGAGTAGGGGCTCTTACACTATGGCATTTTCTTATGGCTTGTTGAGTGAGGAGAGAGTCAACAACTAGGCCATATTTGGGCTTATTGAGTTTGACCTTTAGAACCTACTCGAGTCTTTGACTTAAGCTGTAATGGGTTGGTGGTTTGGTCTTCAGACTAATGAACGGGGGCTCTTTCACTATGGCCTTTTTTGTGACTTGTTGAGTGAGGAGAGCGTCAGCAACTCGGCCATTTCTGGGCTTGTTGAGTTCAACCTTTAGAACCCATCAATGTCCTAGACTTCAAGATGTAGAGGTTGATATTTTTCCAACTTAGTTGATTGAAGCTTTTAAAATTTGAGTTCTTCTGACTTGATCTTCAGAATCTGACAAATCTGTGAGATAAACTTTCAATATTTAGGGTTATCTTTTCATGTGTAGAAATAGATTCTTTTTTTCCAAGAACCTGCAACTTAACAATAATAATTATGGATATATTCAAGGATTTTAGCATAAAGCTCCATGTCAACCTGAATCATAATATATTCGAGGATCTCATCTTATAACATGACTTCAACTTGGCTAAATATATAAAAATGCCCCTTGTCTTATAGGGGAAATTCTAAAGCACTTTGAAAAAGCTCTAAAATATTTTAAGAAAATATATTAATGTATGAGTTGATACATTTGATCTTAAGAAGGTTTTAACATGTAACATTGATTTCATTTATGTATAAAAATCTAAAATGCCCCTTGTGTAACAGGGGAATTTTTACGAAAAAGTTTTTTATCTTGAGTAAGTATATTTATTTAGGGATCTCGACATGAAGAACGATGTCGATCTAAATAGATATACTAAAAAAAGGCCTCTCTGTCTTACAGGGGGATTTCTATTATACCTCGAGAATGAATTTATCATGTATAACACCTCTTCAGGTATCGACCATTAATTGGTGATATTGGTCTTTCACCCGTTATGTCAATGAGTTGGTATGCCACTCCTTGATACATGTTCTCAATGATAAAAGGGCCCTCCCAATTAGGCTCAAAATTTTCACCAATTCCTCAATTATGAATAATTGGTCTTCTCAGCACCAAGACCAATTCTCCTTCTTGGAATGTTTGACGCCACACCATATGGTCAAAAGCCCTAGACATCTTTGCTCGATAAACCTCTAAATTTTGATGAGCTTGCAATCTAACTTCATCAAACATGTCGAATTCTTCCATTCTCAAATGAGCATTAGATTGTATTGGATGGCTACTGTGAAGTGATAACTCAACTTCAAGCAGAAGAACTTCTTCAGCTCTAAATACTAATGAAGAGTGAGTGGCTTCAGTCAGCATCTTGTAGGTAGTTCTATACTCCCATGATGCCTCTATCAGTTTGGGATGTCATTCTTTCTTATTTTTAGTGAGGATCTTCTTGAGCAATTTGACCAATATCTTGTTGAAATCTTCTGTCAAACCATTTTTCCTTAGATTATATATTGAAGAATATCACCAATCAATTTTATGTTGATTGATGAATTTATAAATCTTTATCTTTTTCAAAGCTATGCCATTATAAAAGACTATTCAGTGTGGCACTCAAAATCTATAGACCACATTATGCGTGAAGAAGTTGATTAATCTGAACTTCTTTTAAATGGGGTAGACCCACTTAGAGAAATAATCAATCACTACTAGGATGAAGCGGTGACCAGTTGATGACGGTGGATTAATCGGTCTAATTACATCTATACACAACATTCAAATGGCCAAGATGTTATTATTGGGTGTAGTGAATTTGGAGGTTGATGGATTATATTCCCATGTACTTGACATTCTTGACACTTCTTAGCATGATTGATACAGTTTCTCACCATAGATGGTTGACCAATAATAGCCCTTCCTTTTGATCTTTACTGCCATCTTGGAACCTGACTAATGTCCACCACAAAGTTTTTCATGAACTTCAGCCATCATTTTACTAGCTTCATCTGTATTGAGGCATCGTAACCATATTTGTTCAAATGATCTACGATATAAAGTGTTGTTGATGAAAGCATAGTGCAACATTCTCTTCTTGATTTGAGCTTTTAGTGATTTATTATTTGGTAATTTGCCTTCTTTAAAGTAGTCGTTGAAGGGTTGCCTCCAATCATGTGGCTCTTCTACAATAAAGGCTTCACATTGCTTTTCTGAGGCAATATCATACTTAGATGTTCTTATTATAACTCCTTATTGATTTCGGGGAGAAAGAGGAGCAACCTAAGTCACATTCTACTGTGTAGAATTTAGTAACCCCTCTACCTATGGGGATAAGTACTTTGCTGACTTTAGAATTCGTCAAGTAGATATCCTAATCATGACATGATCAACATTCATGCTTGTCATTTCCTTAGCTACTTTGCTAAGTAATCTGCTTTATTATTCTCAGATCGAGAGACTTAAGTTAATATGATATTTGGTATTTTCTTTATAAGCTGAGAACTCTCTTGTAATAGAAAGCCAACTCAATCTTATTGATTTTATAGATGCCAAGTACTTGATTTATAATAAGCTGAGAATCGCTAAAAATATGCAAGTTTTGAATGCCTATGAAAATAGCTTCTTCAATACCATCCACTAATGCTTCATACTCTTCATTATTAGTTCTTGGCTTGGTTAACCCATATGATCGTCTAATTATCCCTCCTTCTAGTGTTATGAAGATGATGTTGATTCATGCTTTTGCCCTTGGAAATTTAGAGGTTGAACTTGTTTGATCGATGACGCTCCATCAAAGTACATTTCTCAAATTTGTGATTTTTTCTTTCATGAATGAGCATAATTTTCTCATCAAGCAAATTATCGTTAAGAGAAGAGTCCACAGGAATGGGATGTGCAGCAAGAAAATCTGCTAAGACTTGTCCCTTCATTACTTTCTGTGGAATGTATGTGATATCAAATTATAAAAGTAATACTACCTATCTTGCCAAGGAACCTATCAATGCTGGTCTTATCATCAAGTACTTCAGTAGATTGATCCTTGAGATAAGAGTAATCTTATGAGATAACATATAGTGATAAAGCTTTTGAACTATAAAGATCAATGCCAAACAATGCTTCTCTATCAGAGAGTATCTCATTTCTGCTACTATCAACCTCTGACTGATATAATAAAGAGCATTCTCTCACTTTCTTCATTGTGTTGTACCAATAATTCTTCAAGGGACTCTTCTAATGTAGTTGTGTATAGAATGAGAGGCTTCCTTAGTGTTAAGGATGGATTTAATAGATAGCTTTTAATGCTATTGAAGGCTTCTTGGCACTCCTTGTCCCATTTGAATGGAGCATCCTTCTTCATCAACTTTGCAAAGTTGACAGCGTCCTGATAGGTTTGATATAAATTGACGGATGAATGCAAGCTATCATTATAAAGAACGGAGCTGACGTAAACTTTTCAGTGGAGGAATCTCCACGATTGCCTTTATTTTAGCATGATCAATTTCAATTCCTTTGTAACATACAATATACAAGGAATTTTCTAGAGGATATACTGAATGCACATTTTAGAGGATTCATCTTGAGATTATTTTTTTTTATTCTCTCAATACAATTCTCAAGTCTTCAAAGTGATTTTCATGCTTTAAGCTCTTCACCACCAAATCGTCCATAAATGAGAGCATGTCGTAGTTAGAAGTATTATCCACTAGTAGTTCTAATATTCGAAGTGGAAAGTCATCTTTTGGACATGCCTTATTTAGGTCCCGGAAGTCAATGCAGATATGGATTTGACTGTTCTTTTTCCTAACTGGGATAATGGCTATCCAATCTACATACTTCTCCTCCTGGATGAAGCCTGCTTCGATCAGCTTCTTAGTTTCTATAATTACTTATATTTCAATCTCCAATCTCATTCGCTGAGGATCTTTCTTAACAGACATCACATTTGGTTTAATGGCAAGTTTATGAACTGCTACATCAGGGGATAAGCATGAAATTTCAGAATATGTCTAGGCAAAGTAATCCCTGAATTCATAAAGTAGTATTTTTAGCTCTTCAACTTTCTCATCAGGTAGAAGGGCGCTGACTAAAGTTGGACGGGGATCATCTTCAACTCCTAGGTTGATTTCTTTAAGTTCATCCATAACAGTTGTTTGGCCACCATCTTTGAGTTCTTCAGGCATAGGCTTGGCTTCTACTTCTTCATTATTTGTAAGAAGAATTTCTTGGAGATCATCTTCTTCGTCACTATTAGTTTCGATCTTAGCTTCTATTATATTATAACAGACTTTATCTTGATGAGATTTGTGGATGAACCCAAGACCTTTAGTGATAAACTTATCACTTCTTCATGATGCTTGAGGACTTCTTTGGCTCCACATCTTGTTAAAGAATTGAGTTTTCTAGTTAGTAGTTCCAATAGCAATTCTAAGCTTATGCATCATTCTTCATAATTTTTATGGATAGTATATTGGTATTCTTGTTAGCACTATCTCATTAGAATTTTTATGTTGAGTAGGCTGATCAAAATTGTGAGGCTGAGACTTTTCAGATTTGTAAAATAGAGTTCATGTTCTACCACTCTCACTCAACGGAGACACATAAAATGTTATCAATTCTTCAATATTATGAACCTCTAGTGGAGTGATTTCTTTAAAGTACTACTGAGGATGGGCATAATTTTGAAGGAGTCCTCTAACACTGTCAAATGAGCTATCCTTCTTGATGCGACCATCTAAACTCTATTTTCATAAGTAGATTAAAAATCATAGTCTGAATTAGAATCACTTATTTCATATTTTGCCTGTCTTTAAAGTTTATAAGTTCTCTTAGGTTTGATAAAATTATTTTCTTTTTCTTATGTGTGACTTCCCAAATGAGGAACTAATCTTCTTGATTTAGGTGTAGAATCAAGTGCTTTAGGGAGAGTCAGCATTGCTTTCTTTCTTCCTTTTTTGCTTCTACTCTTTCATATTATGAAGTTGCTTTTTAGTTCCTGAAGTGGATGCTACCGCCTCAAGAGGTTATGTTGGCTTAGGCTCTTTAGGAATGAAGTATTTTGCATCTTCATAAATCATTGCTTCATGAATGGAGAATGATTGTATGTTGCCAGGAATTTAGAACTCTTCTCCATCTTTTAGGTACTTCATACACTGATGCATAGTTAATGGGACTATGTCATACTCATGCACCATGATAAGAGAGCTCTAAATGATGTATCAACATCGATTACATGAAACTTGGCTTCGTATATAAATCAAACTTGAGTGGGAGAATAAAAGAACCCGTGGTTTTTACCCTTTCTCATTGAAACCATGAACCATCAACTTTATCTCTCCAAGGTTGGATAGATAATCATCTTAATACTTTTAGACTCATAAGATTGATAGAAGAACTTGGATCAATTAGTATTGGTTGATTGAGATGCCATCACTCTCTGCGGTAACATATAGATGATGGTTGTGATCTGCTATTCCCAACATAAGATCTTCTTCAAAAATGTGATTACTGGGAGATCTTGAGTTTGCAATAATTCAGTCATACATTTTTTAGCAAAGTAAGCTTCATAACTTTTTGGATCTTTGAGAGCCTATATCAAAGTTTCTCAGAGGTCTTTTAACATCAAGAGAGTCTCGTACACACTCAGTTATGCAATGATCTTTCTCAAATGTGATTGAATATTATAGTCTATATTTTCTCTTGATTTAGGCTTTATTCTAGGATTTCTGGGAATGATATCTTCATTGACTTCAATTTTTTTCCCTTTGTCTTTATTTACATTTCCCTTTTTTTATGATGGTGGTAAAACTTTACCACTTCTCAACTAGAACTTGAATTACCATGTATTGCTGAAATTCCTCCAAAGAGGTAGTTTCTTCAAATTCACTTCTTATTCTGGATGATTGACCAAAAGGGCTAGTCTCATTTTTCAACTTCATATATTTCATACTTGATGATATCAATGAGTCTAACTCTTCTCCGTTGGAGAAACATAAATATTCATCTAACGTTATCTTTTGTTGAGTCATTAAACAAAATTCAAATGTTAACTCCTCAGGCTTTTCTTATTTTCCTGATAAGAATTTTGATGGGTTGGTCAAGTTTGTCTAACTACCCTTATCATTTTGGAGTAACTGATGCTGAAGAACATCTGATATCACATAAATGATTGACATATCTTTACTGGACAAGATTCTCCATTATCTTTTTCATCCAATTCAACAATACAAAGTTTAGGCATAAAGTCTACAAGCCTAAATAGTTATCTTGTTGACTAGTGATACTCATCTAAATTATTAATAATCTTTTGAGTTATAGTCTTCTTCTTGCTTTTCTTTTTCTTAGCCAGCTTCTTCGATTTCTGAGGCCTGCATTTAGTAGACTACTCCTCATGCTATGATAAAGTAGCCTTATCAAAATGCCAATGAGAAGCCCAAATACTTAGTTTAGGTATCTCGTTTAAGTCTAATATAGGTTCAAGTGGTGATTTCCTTAACACTAGTGACACCTTTTAGCTACTTCAATATTTTCACGGTCTTCTTAGAGACTATCATTTTCCATTCTTCAATTTGAATTGATTTTTATTTGTCTTTAATGGATGATACGGAAGAGGATTTAATCATCCTTGTAGACTCTCTTTTTGAGTTGACTAGAACACTATCGGATAATATAAATTCACCTCACGATATTTTCTTTCTAACCAATCTTTGAAGACATAACAATTTTTCATAGGATAACTGATCATTCGATGATAGGGATAGTAATTCAAATTATTGACTTGATCAGCTTCTTCGGGTCTTTTAATTTCTTATAATTATAGACCAGCTTTGATTGCTTGCAGAAACAATTTAGTCACACCATCCCTTCTAAAAGAATATTCTTTGTTCATCTTTTCCTTTAGAGATGGCAGCATTACCTCATCATCTCTTATTGCTTGTTTTGGACGCTCTCCACCACCTAGAAAAGTTCAAGGTTTGTCATTTCCTCTCAATACTAATTTTGGTTGTAGATTAGAATGGACGGGCTTCTTTCCCTTATCATTATTGTACATTGGTTGTTTTCCTTTATCCACATTATAGATTACTCATTTTTCACCACTTGAGCTATAGGAAGTGGCATGAGTTTTGTTTCTTCTTGAGTCTGAAGGCTTATTTTTCCTTGATTTATCTGTATAGATTTCTGACTAAGGGCGATTCAACATTTCAAATTTGACCCCTATCAAGCAACTCTTAGAATATTGTAATTGACACCATACATAAAAATGATGCCATTTTATCATCCATATCCATTAGCAATTGGATCACATATTCTTCTTCCAATTGTTGCTCACATTTCATACTTAGGTTACGCCAACGACTTATGAATTTTGTCACTGACTCATCTTTTCTCCTTTTCAATAAGGCAAGATTAGTGATTATTATTTTCTCGATTGCACTGGTAAAACTCTTTATAAATTTTGTCTCTAACTCAACAAAAGTTTTAACCGAATCATTCAGCAATTCTGCATACCACTAAAAGTAGATCGTTGATGAACCGAAAGCGATCATTCTCTCCTGTGTTACCACAAGTAGCCTTAAATTGGGCTAGATGTTGCTTTGGGTTACCACTAAAGTATTAAATTTTTGAGTAACCTTCGGAATGATTGATCATCTTCATGGGTAAGATGACTCTTACTCACCAAATTTTACTTTTGGCTATAATTACCTTTATCTTTATCTTTTAATTATTATTTCTGGCTATTACCATTCTGTGCTAGCCATATTTTGAATTATCGACTGAAGAGGTAGTTGGTTAACTTCATTCCTCATTTCATGTGTAGCATGTATTGTAGGAACTTGAAGTACTAGAGCAACTGGTGGTATAAAAGTTGCATTATTAGCTACCTATTGATTAACAAACAAATAGATGATGTGATATTCTTCTACAATATATCCATCATGATATTCATTTGTACCATCATGTCATTCATCTTGGAACCAAGCTATGCAATTTCCTTATCTTTGACTTCCATTTGATGTTGCATTTGCCTTTGCTCTCTAGCGAGCGCCATGGCATCAACCAATATAGACTCTTCTTCTGCCTCTATTTCTTATTTTGTTTGTTGCTCATTTTCAGGAGAAGAACTTGACTATCCTTCTCCTTGTGCATTTGTAGGGATAGTTGTTGCTGGGGTTGAACGATGACACTGACTGTAAAAGTGTAAACCAGGCTGATCATTTTCTCATTCAACCATATAAAGAGCTTCAACACCCATGATCTCTTTCTCATTTTGATCTTCTTCTACTTCTTCCTCTTTAGTAGAGATTAAAGATACATCATCTACTCTCTTTTGTGAAGAATCTCCTTCATAAACATTGAATTCAGGTTTAGGTTCCCTGGATCCATGTTGTGCCGAGAAGGGAAAGTTCATCTATATCTCCAATGACTTCCACTTCCATAGTGTCCTCTTCATCACCTTCTTTTTGTACATGAATTTTTGATCAACATTTCTAGTGGATCTCTAGTTTAGTGTATGAAACAAACACTTCTTCCATTAAAGGACTGTGATCAAAGTTAGCCTTCTCTTATGGGGGTGAATCTAATCGATGATGGGATCCCCTAGAGGATTCTCCAAGGTGTCAACCATCATGTATTTCATCAATCATATCCCTTCTTTTAGGTATCCACTTCTGATAAGTTATTTTTGAGGTAGATTTTGAATATGTGCATTAGATGTCACACCTCTTTCTTTATTCAAAATTTCATCACGGGGCCTTGGCCTCCATATCTGCTTACCTTTTTGGGACCTTTAGGAAGTGGATTCTTGGACACACGGTACAAGTGTCACGCTCTGATGCTCGCCGCGTGAAGCATACTTGGCTCGATGACTAGTTACCATAAGAGATGGCAACTTCCTTGGCATGGCTTTAGTATTTTCAATCACCACAGCCATTAAATTTTTTTTTCATTAAGCCTCTGTCCTTGGCTACTTTAAGAACGTTGTGTATTCTCATAGATAATATTTCATGCTATCTCCTCTGTGGTGGTGGAGCTTGACATTGTTGAGTTCAGAAGGACTGCTTCACCTCGCTAGTAGAGCTATTCTTTTTTACCCATTTTAGATTATCAAAATTGTTATGAGCAGGAATACTCACTTATGGTGGTCGTATTGCTTGTTCACTAGGTCATTCAAATGGGATCTGCTGAGCCATTAGCTCAGCATTTCTTTCTTCTTTACCTTCTAGTTAATTAGCTTCCTGATGAGGAAGCTTCAAAGTCATGTCTTCCAAGTACAAAGGTTTCAATTGGCGAAGCAATTGTACCATGAGGCATCAAAGACATTTGCCCATCACGGTTCTTCATCATACTTGATTGACTCTTTTAAAAAGTTCTATGGGAGAACTTCTTAATAGAGTTGGTTGTGAGTTGATTGGAGCATGACTATGAGCTTCAAGAACTAAAGCCTTCCGACATGACCTCGTGAGTGCACTGGGTACTGAGTTGCATATATAGGAAATTCAAGCTACCAAATTGATTAGTAGCTCCAACATCTCCTATGTTGATGACGGTGTTAGCTAAGCAGATATTTGCACCACACCCTAGCTGAATAGTGAAAGGAGTGCTCTGTAGATCCATTTTGCAAAAGTGAAAGATGGGGATTAGTAATTAGTAATTATTATTTCACCCCATACTTTCAAAATGCAGAGGTACTACAGAATAAAAGAATAGTGTAATCAAAATATACTCTATAGAATAATTCATTTGATACAGAGTCTCATACATTAGTAATTTGAATTTATTACACATTTAAATCAAAATTTTTGTTTTGAATTTTCAAATATTTTATTGCTATTATAACATATATATGACTAGCCAAAGATGAAAAGAGAATCTTGTCCCCAGTTGAGTTGCCAAAATCAAATTCTGTAATTCACCACCGACCTCTCAACCTATGAAGAGAGTATGATTTAAATGTCAGTGTAATTTTTGGAAGGTAGATGGAATAGAAGATAAGGCACTACCTAGAGATTTCACCCTCATTAGGTGAGGACTTTAGTCCCCAGAAGCACCTATAGTTACCCTCCCAAAACTCGAGAACCACATTCATTAGCATGTGGAGAAAATTTGTTTTAGAATTTAATGAAATCCATCATTTTAGCCGGATGGTTGGGGAATGATCCCATGTGATTTTGTCGCCATGTCCCTAGTCTACTTATTCAGAGGAGGTAGCCCAACTTGAAGGATCCTTATCAAGAACATGGGTTACGCCATCCAAGAAATCCTTGTAGATGGATGTTTATCGTGATGATTAAGTCTACCTTACCGATGAGGATTTTTTGCCCTATCAAGTATACCTATGATTCACAATTCAAAGGGCAGAGCCATTGGGGAGCACGGTTAATCATGATCATAATATAATGGTTCCATTAAAACCACATCACTCTACTCGAATCATCATATGAGGCCAGCTATGCAAATGAGGATAGGAAATGACCGGAATGAGATTAATTGAGAGTGAGGATGGTAGAACACTTGATTTGACTTTGGCTCTTTTATGAGCTAGAGTTTTCTTAATTTGTCACCTTCATAAATATTGCAGAAGGTGGATTGAATGGAGTTTGCTTTAAGCTTTTAAAGATTATATTTTATTTAAGCATTTAACATTTAGTAATTTATCCAATTTTATTGTTGTATTGATACTTTATTTTGATTAATTTGATTTGAGCTTGTAAGCACAATTTAATGCTAAGTTTCCCCTCTTGTTGGAATCTTCATTCAACACAACCATCATCAAGGTAGTTTATTGTTTCAGATCCTGTCGACTCTATTAATTTAATAATAGAGGATCAGATCTACTATCATATGACAGATTTAGCTTCTCAAATGTTTCAATAAATTGAAACTCTTATAATAATTGAGTTTTTAGGTTTTATTAACCCGGACTCGGTCCTAAAACCAAACATGGAAGCAACCCACACAGCATCCTCAAACACTTGAATCTAAATATTCAGCATTATATCGAGGCCCATGGTATTTAGAATACTTATATGAATTTTTGGAAAGCTCAAATTGAATTGAAGATTGCTTTATATTTTCATACAAGAATTCATTTCTTTAAAATGATTGCACAAATTTTGAAGCACTTGAATTGAGTGATAGTTGACTCCATAATTTATGAGAAATTATTACATTTGAAGTCTATTTAGAATTTAAGCCAACACCTTCTCTCTGCTTATACAGAGAGTTGTAGATCCAGTAGCGAGTAAATTTTGGTTGTAATTTAAAACATTACTTGCACTTAACATGTTCAAATTTTCAATTCTCCAAGCTTTCAAATTTATTTATGAGCATGCTCAATTCTTTCATATTTGAGAATTTATCTTCCAATTAGTTTAAAACAAACTATTAACAACTCTTGTATGAATCTTTCAATCATTGATTAAGGAGATTTAACTATGCTTGCCAACATGTTATTTAACTTCTTCATAGATCTCTTATAAATTTCATTTGATTTCCCTCTTTTATATATATATAAACATAACACTTAACAAATTTCTTATGATTTAGTTTTGTATTGAAATACAAATTCAAGTAGACTTGAAATATAACATTCATGACTATCAACAAGCCAACAAGTTATGCTTGTGAGTAAGCTATCAAATAATATTCTTGCACTTATGAGAGTTATCTAGTCTTCATATAAAAGCAATCAAACCTAATTTGACTTTATTTTAAATTCCACATAAAATTTTATGTTTATTTAAAAATCAAACTTCAAACTTATTATAAGTCTTTTATGAGCTCAGCATTTGCCTCCCCTAATTTCAATCAAAGCTTGTTTAATTTTGAGGAGTTTACAAGAGAAGAGAACTGACTTTACCACTTCAATTTAAGCCATAGAGAATTGCAATTTAAAGCTTGTGAGTTTAATATTAGCCTCCCCAAGTTTTAATTAAAGCTTGTTTAATTTTGAAGAATTTACAAGAAAAGAGAACTCACTTTATTAAGAAGTTAATTTTAAATAATAATGGGTTCTTCATTGCTTCATCCAATCCCTATAAATAAGGCTAAGAGAGAGCTCTTGCTCGAGTTTAGAGTACTTGAGAAAGAGGGGAAAGGATTTTAATTTGAACTTTGGGAGGGTCAACTTGCTTAAATAAGTTTTGTAAGTGCTTTTCTTCTTTTCTTTCTTTTTGATTTGATGTCCATTTTAACATTTATCATGTATTTTCTTATTTAACTTAAGTTTAGATGATTTCAGTTGGAATTTGTTTAAGTTAATTTCAAAAAAATTTGCAAGCATTTCGCATGGGGTCGTGATATAACAGTTTTGGAGGCCTTCCCATCATGCTCTGATGAGCATGATGGTTGGTGTTTTGCAACACCTCCATCGATTTTCATCTCATCATGCCCTAATGAGCATGACGAGGCCTTCAAACCTACATAAAGAAGTATATATACATACACATTCCACACATTTATTCCTACACATCCAAACTCATTTTTTTGTAATGAATAGCGCAGCAATCAACAAGTACAGGAAAGTGAAAGGAATGATGGAAATGCTGAAAACCTAGAGAAGAACCTACCTGATGATGGTGTTCCTCTTCTGTTGCGATAAAAAGAGAGGTCAAAAAAATAATTCAGTGACTATGCACTCGATTAAAGAATGAATCAAAGAGGTAAGAGGGAACCCATTTGAGTGTCTAATAAAGTGTACTAAGGATGAATTAAGGAATCAATAAGGAAAATGATGAAAGAAGGGAAGAGGATTTCTCAAGGAGGAAATGAGGGAAGGAGAAGGACCAAGGTAGGTGAGAAAAATAGAAGGGATTTACCAAGAAGAATGAGGGAAGGAGGAAAAAAAGGGGAAAGCTACTCCTCACTTCAAAGGGCGATGATGGGAAGAGGATTTCAGTTTTGCTTCAATCAGAGATGAAGAGAAAAAATGAGGGAGAGCCTCGATTGAAGGAACCGCTCGATTTTGAAGGATGGAGAAGGAGGACGCGGAGGTTCATGCAAGGGAGAGGAAGGAAACGGTGAAGACTGAACGGAGGCTATGGGGAGATCCAACGAAAGATTTTGGTTTTTGGACTGAAGATGTAAATGGAGCAAATCGACATTTGAAGAGGAGGAATCATGCGAGCGTGCCTTTAGTCGGATTAGGGCTGGTTAGGGTTATTAGGTATAAAAAGGCTTTTTCATTAATTTTTTTAAGCGTTCAATCAAATTTAATATGAATTTTAAGTTGACAACATTATATGGTAAATATATATGTCAATCCTAGGTTACTCCGATATTCCAAACATAACGGTGCAATCTGTTTGACAATCAGAGGCCGTTTGGTTCAAGTCAAGGTTAAATCAGGTAGATTTCAGCTTAAAAATGCTTGTCGTCACTTCCAATCACTTGACATTTGCATATACTTATCTGAATTGAGTGTGAACAGTCTCATTTGATAGATTTCAATATTTTGAAACTAGTCAATCAATTTTATGAATGAAGGTCATTTTGATATCATTGTAGCATCTTGATTCTGATATGCGTGCTGGTACATTGATAGCTCTATCGCTTGCTTGGTTGGTCATTAGATTATGAAATATTTATATTCTGATTAATTTTGATGTTCTGAATGTGATGGCTAAGTCCGTTCATCAATCGACGGTCATTTGGGCATCGTCATAGCCTTTTGACTCTGATATGCACATTTGTGCATTGACAGCTCGATCGCTTGATCGGTTGACCATTAGATTGCGCAATATTTATATTCTAATCAATTTTGATGTTTTGAATACAATGGCAAAGTTTGTTCATTGATTGGAGGTCATTTGTGCATCGTCGTAGCCTTTTGACTTTAATATGCACGTCGGTGCATTAATAGCTCGATCATTTGATTGGTTGATCATTAAATTATGCAATATTTATATTCTGACCAATTTCTATATTTTGAACATGATGGTGAAGTCCGTTCATTGATCAGAGATCATTTGAGCTGATTTTAGCAATGTTTGATGCATCTCAGCTCTAATTTGTGCTCTGAAGCATCTGAAGTCGATCGAATTCACCTTATAAGATTGATTTGACTCATGCGGTATATATATGAAGGTCAAAACATCCACATGATTAAACCTTAAGCATACCTATACATGCAATATGTCTTAACACACTTTAATGATGGACATAAACATGTATTTTTGGAATTTATTTCTTCCTTTTGACTGAATTATTTCATCATATTAATTTAAATCTCTATCTAAATTCCTATACAAAAATATACATGAATAAAATTAAATAGGTATGTGTCATTACTAATTAGGAAAGTGAGGTAATCAAGTGCCTCCTTAGGGCTAGCTAAAGCCTCGTATTTCTGGGATGTCCAAACTATATACCAATTACATTCAAACATATGTAAATTTGCATACATGAACATAAGAAAGAGAGCTCCAAATCATATGATTAATTAATTCAACAACTTAATCATTCATGAATGCATGGATTTTTGATAAAATACAATGGGTTCTAATTCCATAATTAAATACACACACACATGTATAAGAGACATAAGCTAGTACATGTCATTATTAACCAGGGAAGTGAGGTAATCAAATGACCTCCATAAGGCTACTTAAAGTCTCGTATTCTCAGGATGTCCAAACTAAATATTTTCTTTTCTCAAATACATATGGATGTATACATAAATAAAGGAAAGAAAATAATGCAAAAAGTTATATTTTTATTTGATTGGAACATTTATGCATATGGAGTAAAGTCTTATCCAAACTCTAATATTAAAATACATAAGAATGAAATCAAATGGAGTACATGCAGTTGTTAAACTAGGCAAGTGAGGCAATCAAATGACTTTCTTGAGGCTAACTAAAGCCTCGTATTCTCGGAATATCCAAGCTATATACCCATTAACATTCTATTGACCTCATTTTTGGAATGAGCTTTCAACCCCTCCATCTTAGGCATAGGACTTCTCTTAGACTTTAAGAGTTCTTTAGTCTTAAGACACTTCTAGTGATTAGGTGAACACTCAACCTAGCCTTAGAGACTTAGAAGAGTTAGCCATAGGAATAAGTCATGCCTTAGGGGTGTAAAAGAAAATTTTCCACCAAATTTCTCACTTCCTCCCTTCAAGTCAATCTCAAATAAATTCCAACTTGATTGATTTTCTCCAAACTCATATCAACTCCAACTCTAACTCAAACCTTGAACCAATTCAATGGATTTTTTTGAATCATGAATCAATTCCAAATAATTGAAACTTATGATTGAAGCCCATGATTGAATTCCAAACTCCAAAATATTTCCTAAGTTCTTTGATTCTACCTTATGGACTTAGCCTAAATCAAATTTAAATCAATTTAAATTCAAGGAATTTTCTCACAACCCATTTATATTCTCATTTATAGTTGCATATATAAATGAAATATAAATTCAAATCAATCAAACCAAATTCAAAATTTAAATCCAAATCAAAAACCTTTCCTAGGTCTTTGATTCCCTCTCATGGACTTAGCCAAATCAATTTCAAATCAAACCAAACCCTTGATTTTTTTTTCTTCATGATTAAATCAATCCTACAATCATGAATCCAAATATAAACATAAACATCAAACCAAAAAATCAATTCAAAACTCAAACTCAAATTCAATCAAAATTCAACTTAAGCCTTTCAAGTCAATTTCTTGAACTTAGCCAAATCAATTTCAAATCAAGCCAAACCCTTGATTTTTCTTCATGATTCAATCAATCCCTCAATCATGAATCCAAATATAAATATAAACTCAATCATCAAACCAAAACTAAATTCAAAAATCAAACCCAAGTCAAACTCATGTTCACCCTCTTGAACCTGAAATTGTCAAATGAATCAAAACACATTTGACTTCAAATCGCTTTCAAATGGATTTACATTTCAATCATAAGTCCATATGTGAGCTCAATCAAACTCAAATCAAGCTTTGACCAAGTCATTTGACCTACTTAGGCTCACTTGACCCAAAGTGGCCTAAAGTATCCCTTATGAGTCAAATTCTAATCCTACCCAAATTGGATTGAACTAAGCCCACCTAAGCCTCACATTATGAGCAACAATCATCATAAGATGATCAATCACCCAAATTAGGTCAAACCAAGTCAAATTAAGGATTGACCAAGTCAGCACTTAGCCAAAATAAAACCTAAACTAGCCAAAATCCATCATAGGCCAAATTGATTGAACCATTGATTAAAACTCATTCATGATCAATGTCTAAACTTGACCAGGTCATCATTTGAGTCTAACCTAGCCAATTGGCCACTTGACCCAACTTGACCTAACTTGACCTAAAAAGTTAAAATATGTCAAAACTTGATCTAAGCCAAATTGATTGAAACTAATGGGTAAAGTTCATTCCAAATCACTTGTTGAACTTGATCAAAGCCCCAATTAGCCAACTAGACCTAACCTAGCCCATTTGACCTTGAACCCAACTTGACCTAAATGGTCAAATTAAGCCAAATCCAAATATAAACCAAATTGATTGGAAACAAAGATACCAATCCATTTCAAATGATCAACCAAACATAAACCAACCCATGACCAAACCCAAATAGGTCAAATGGGTCAAATTGGTCAACTTGACCCATTTGACCTAAATGAAATCAAATGAACCAAATCCAAATATAAATCAAATTGAACCAAGACAATGATGCCAAAACATTTCAAATGGTCATATGAACTTGACCCAACCCTTGGTTTGACCCAATTTGACCAATTGGTCAACTTGACCCAAGTTGACCCATTTTGACCTAAATGGGTCACATGAGCCAAATCATATCAAATCAACTCCAAATTCAATGAAACTTGGCCTAACCCATTTTTCAATCATTTTGAACATTCTCAAACTAAAATCCAAGCCAAATGACCATTTTATTCCTAGACCATAGCTTAACCTAAAATCAAAACCACTTTAAATTTGGTCAATTCCTTTTCATGGGCACTTGACATCCTCTTAATGGACCAAATGGTCACTAATGGATATGGTGCACATGACCCATCGGGTTTGGGCCAACCAAACCAAACCCAATGGTAAAACCGACCACCCACTTAGGAATTGAGCACATGGGATCCCTCCTCCACTCAATTAAAGCACATGGGAGCTTCACTACTCCACTCCACTCAAAACTGAACCATGTGCAAGTCCTAATAGCCAAACAAACCCATTGAATGAGGTCAATTGGATCAAAATGGCAAAGCTCTTCACGGCCATCCAATTCACCTAAGGGGAGATATACTCCCCCTAATTCCACTTGAATTAACATCACACACACTTGATTGAGCTAAGGGAACTAAAGCAGGAATTTGCAATTCTCCCCAAGCTTCCTAGATTGAAAACAAGGGAGCTCCTCCATTTTTCCAACTTAGCCAATACCTAAAATTAATCCAATTCCTCCTTTGAGCACCCTCAGAGGGCCTAGTCAAACTCATCCCAAGCTTCTTCCAAGCTCCAAAGGCAAGGGAGGTGGGACTTTGATCAAGGCTGAGCCCAATTGAAGGAGAGCTTGGTTCATAGGAGATCCACTCAACCAAATCATGTCAAATCTTTAACAGGGTTTCAACTCCACTACAAAGCTACCTCAAAAGTTGGGTGATAGCCTCGGGTGGTATGCCTTTCAAGCTTAAAACAGACATGGTGTGGTCCTTTGTGAAAGAAATTCTCACCTCATGAGAATTTGATTGTTAGATCTTCTCCCCTTTACTCCTAGATGGTGTTAGTAAAATTTGAGTTCAATCTGAGCTCAATTAAGCTTGGATCATGCCATGAAAGGTGGACGGTTCCTCTTTCCCGTAGGGAAACTCAGTGATGGATCATGGGTCGTCCATCCGTGCATTTTGGATGGATGGCCATGATCAAGATGCGTAGGAATATCTGATTAATCCTTTAATACCGCAAGCTTTATCTCAGCCATACGATCTCTAATGGATGGAGGAGAAAAAGCGTAGCTAGCGATGCACTATGATGTGATAGCTTAAGTGGCCTCTCTCATCGTGCCACCTGGAAAGCGTGCATCGCGTCAGCCTCCACGTGGTACCGATGGGATTAGCTATTTTAATTAGGGATTTAATTAATTATCCTTAATGGATGAATCTTCAAAATAACATAACTAATTCTAGAAAAATCATAAAAATATAAGGTAAAATTCCTTGTAAAGATAATTCAGAGAATATTTTAAAATTATTTTCAATGGGTTTGAATAGTGCATTTTTCTAAATTAGGATTTTATTTAAAACTTAATAACCCTAATTACTCTCTAATTATTTCATTAATTCATTTCAAATTTCTCTAGTGTATTTAGTGGGATGACTTGTGCCTCCCCTAATTTTCTTGGGATTTATTGATGGATTAAATATGAAGATTAATTAATAAATCCTTAATTACTCTCTTTATGTTATTAAGGGTAATTAAGTATATGAATAGTGGTTTAATCTCTTATTAAGTTAATTAAGCCTTGATTAAGTAGAGAGAGGTTTATGGAATGGATTTGGGGAATTTTCCCTAAGCCATTCCCTAAACCCTTTTCCTTCCTTAATCTAAACTTAATTAAGTGTTAATCCGCTAATCATTTGCTTAATTAATTTGATCTTAAAATCAAAATATTCCAAAACTTAATCAATCCTTCTTGGGTAAGTGCTTAGTGTTAATAACCTAAGTAGCTTAAGAAAATCAAAATCCAACCCACATGTGTGGGAAGGGTTATGAAAGTACTCAAATTAAACCCTTTAGCTTAATTAATCACTAAATGTGAGCCAATTGCATTAGACCCCTTTATTTCCTAAGTGCATTGCTGATTTAAATTCTTTGTGTGGTTTTATGCCATACATTGGCCCATAATTATTTGATTAAATATGCTAATGTGGTGTAGGAAAGGGATAATTAACACACTTAATTCACACCTTAACCTAATCAAAGCATAAAATTGATCTAATCACCTAAAAATTAAACTAAGATATTATATACATGGGGAATGGGTTAGGACCAACAAACTCATCTCACATTTCTCAAATTAAAATTAAACTCAAACAAAATTCAAACTCTCCTAAAAACAAATTTGATTTACTTTAAATAATCTTTTTCATAGGATTGTCTTTAGAAATTAATTAGGGTGAATGAATTTACATGCTTTCATCACTTTATTTCTTTCCTAGCATGCTAAATGTGTATGCCATATGAAAATCATGCATTCATGCTTTTTGAAAATTAAATTAAAAATGAAATGTTTCCTTTATGTCAAATTGCATGTTTTGGTTAAAGTAAGAATATGAATGGATATTATCACTATTAAATCTAAACTTATTTTCAAAGCTTATAAATCAATTATCAAAATTGAAAGGTATGCTACTTATAATTATTTATGAGCTTGCATGTGAGTAAAAATATAAAGATGTGCATAGTGTGGCTTTCTTTCTCTTTTCTTTTAGCATAGTTTTGAATAGGATTTGACAAAGTGTATAGTTCATTTGAAAAGGACATAACACTTGCTTAAATCCATTCCTATTCATTTCTATGCTATTACTTAAGAAGAATATCCACACTTACACATATAAATTGCATAAACAAATTAAACAAACAAACACAAACTTTTGCATCTTTCTTTTCCATTTATTTCTTTTATACATGCATATGTATTTAAAGAAAGTGGTATATTAGTCTGGACAACCTCAGGGTTGCGAGGCTTTAAATAGTCATAAGTATGTCATGTACCTTACACCCCTGGTGCTAACAATGATGTCATACTCACTTATGCCTTTCATACATATAAATGTGCATGTGAAAAATGGATAAAAGAATCACCATTTTCTACTTAACAAAATCATGCATCATAAAAACATTCAAATTTCTTAAACTAATTCCCTTAGCATTCATCATCAAAGTGTGCTAAACATTTCCATTTGCATCTATAGATATGTTTAGGATTCATTCATATGCATGTTATACATGTTGGAAAAGAAATGAAGCGATGTGTGTTTTGTGATAGTATTTCACTTAATCTTATAATGCCTTTCTTTTTGAATAAGTTTATTTAGGGAAAATCTAAACTTAGGATTAATGAAAACACATAATAAAATATTCATTGAATAAAATTAAATATGAATCTACCTTAGAAATTACCTAAGGTATGGAGGAAAGAGAAGTTCTCTTCTCTTTTTCTCTCTTTACAACTTAATAATTAATTGTAGGATTCACTTAAATCAAATCAAAATACAAAAATCAACCAAAGTAACTAAATCACTTACATGAAACAAACTCTCTAAGTTGAACATTTTCATACTTAAAAAACTTCAATCTTAAAGCCTAGCTAAGCATGCCACACAAACCTTAAATGGGAGACATATTAAGCTAAGTAACAATTTCTAGCTTTAGGTTAGGACGGTGCATGGTTTGATGTTTGCTTTTATTTTTGTGATATTTTTTTTAGTTTGGATGCTAGGGTGAATGTGCGTAGAATGAATGGTAGGATGATTTAGTCTAATCATTGTCTTCTACAAAGGATTGTGCTTAAGGAGAGCTGTAATAAAAATATAACTACTTTTGTTGTGCATGTGCTTATACCCCTAAGCATAATCCAAAATAGGCCAAGTGGACTTAGTTACACATGTGTGGAGTGCTAAGTCTAATTCATATATATACATTCTTTGGATTGTATGGTTTGTTTGGCTAATCTCTATTTTACAGGTGTTAGTTAGATTTCCTTTTTTCTATTCTCATATAATTTTGTAATTAGGATTTTGGAATGATTGTTATGGGGGATTAGGATGAGCATTGGTCATAAGATCATATCTTATGTACCATGTGAAGCCTTTGGAGCATCCATATTCCAATCATCCAAAAGAAGGAAATAAAGAAGAAAGAAGAAAGAAGAAAGAAGAAAGAAGAAAGAAGAAATGAAGAATGAAGACCCCCAAACATGAATTTTCTTGCTTAATTGTAATTAATTCATTTGTAATTCGGGTTGTATAAGGGTAGAGATCAACTACCCAATTTGTTTTCGGGTTTGTGCGGTGGAGCCCGACCATAAATGACTTTTTATTCTTTTGCGCTAGTTTTATAAATTGATTGATGTTAATTTAACTTGCGCATTAAGATGACATCTTTTCCTAGTTTCTTCCTTAGTTTGATGGTAGATGATGATTAGGCTCTTAGAAAAATAAATTTTCTAATAAATTAACCAACTCAAATTAAAAATAAATAACTCATAACCTCACCTAAAGCTTATGTTATTAAATAAGATAAAAGAATTAACAACCCCTTAGTTGGATGTTGTCTTATTTTTATAATATCATGCATAAAAAAGCATATTATTTCACTCTTGATTGGAGGGCTTCCACCTTTGCCAGAGAACTTGGCTTGACCTGTGAGAGTCATCGTGGAAACACACCCCTTATCTTGTTAATTTTGGCCCATAATCTAATTTCTCATGCATTAGGCATATGAATCATAAAGCCTGTGTCAAATTAATTGTCCAAAATGAAAATAAAATGTAACAAAGTTTGCATTAGATTTAAGTCATTAAATCATGCCCTAGATGATCTAGTCTCTTAGGCTGTGTGTTTAAGGACTTAGACTCTTTCCAAATAAATGACAGCTTAGCTATCTTGCAAAAGCATTTGACTTGCCTACATATTTTAAAATTGTAAGAGGAGTTAGTTGGCCACCCTCAAGTAGTTGTAAGTCCAATAGTCAGGTGGTTTATCCTCTCTTGTGGAGGTAAACCAAATACCCATTTATCACCTTAGGTCATGCTTTTGGCCTTCGCCAAAGCTCCCTAGATTTAGGTTCAAAGGTTGCTACTTTCCTTTGCGGGTTATGAGCATAAATCCTCACCTCTTAGGCATTTCATAACCTTGTATCATGGAATTATAAGCCCTAGCACTCTAATATAAAAATTTAACTCAAATAAATTGATTCAATTTCAAAAATGTAAAGTTCAACCATAGGGTAGTTTGGGATGCTTACTAGGCTTATTAGTATCTTAAGCATCTCCTACTTATTTTCATTTAGCTTCGATAAGAAATCCCTCCTCTTGATCGATCCCACTTGGCTTTCTATAAACCAATCAATTGATAGTCCAATCTTTTTAAAATCTTTGGAGATACAATGATCATTTACCTTAATCGAGAGTATTCCTAGGGAATCCCATTCTTTAGGATGTAATTAACTATGGGGGCTTGCCCCTATAGGAAACTTAACAAACCCAGTTTAAAATAAACTATGTTTTACATTTCCATGTAAAGTAGAGGAAGAATCTCTAGTACATTTCAAAGACCCATAGCCCTTAGGAGTCTTATTGAGGTGATTAGGTCCATTGTAGGGTGGTGACTCTTATCTTTTGATCACCCTAATAAGAACATCTGTGGATCTACATGGCGCCCCAAAAGAGGTGTATATTTCTAGTTTCATTTATCCTCTTTCTAAAAGGATAGGTGAAGGCGGAAATATAATTTCACCACACATTCTTACTTATATAAATCAATACATGAATGAAAGAAAATAAACTTCACTTCATACACTTAAGCTATAATCACATACATCTCCTATGTATTTATAAATAGTATTCATAGCATATATAATCATTCATTTATATGTTTTGAAAATTATATTTTAATTTAATAGTGATAATAGCCACACATATATTAATTTAAATCAACACATACAAGTTTGACATAAAAGAAACTATTTGCTTTAATTAAATTTGGAAAAAATAGGATGAATGCATGATCACAAGTGACATACAATATTTAATATGATTGGAAGAATATAAAGGGACATAAGCACATGATTTCATTCAATCCAACTAATTCTTAAAGACAATCATACTAAATAAGCTCAATTAAAATAAACCAAAATTTCTTAATGTTAATTTTAATGTCATATTTGATTTGATTTAAGAAATGTGAGAAAAGTTTGCTAATCCTAATCGCATTCCCCATGTGTGAGTTAACTTGATTTAATGAAAAGCAATTAGGTTGATTTTATGGATTAATTAAGTTAATGTATGAATTAAATCAATTAATTAAACCCTTACCTATGTTACCTTAAGATAATTAATTAAATGATTGTGAGCTAATGTAATATGCAAATGAATTAAAAAGTAAATAGCAATGATCCTATGAAATGAAATGGACTAATACAATTAGCTCACAATTAGTAATTAATTAAGCTTAAGATACTCACTTATTACTTTTATGGTTTTCTCACATATGTGAGCCAACCATAATTTCATTAACTCTCTTTAGGCTTTTAAACACCTAAAGCTCTACCCAAGATTTCATTAATTAAGATTCCATATGATTACATTTTCAACTTGATTAATTAAGCAATTTGATTAATTGATTAAGCTTTGATTAATTTCATTAATCAAAATGAACTTAGGGAAATAGATTAAAAAAGAAGCCCTAATCTTACCTCTTGAGTTCACCCACTATTATGGAACAATTAACCACTTAATTAATTAATCCATTAATGTTCACATGATTGATTAAACATCAATTAAATTAAGAGAGTAATTAGGGCTTAATTAATCAATTCTTCTAATTTGGTAGTAATAAATCCCAAGAAAATTAGAGGAGGTAGAGGTCATCCTCTTAAATAATCTCAAAAATTTTGGGATCAATCACTTGAATGATTAGAGTAATTAAGCTAATTAGGTTCTTAATTAAACCCTAATTAAGCTCTATTTACTATTCAAAATCAATTGAAAATATTTTTATTAAATTCTCCTCTGAAATGCCTTTAAAATGAGCCATTATTTATATTTTTATTTTTCTACAATTAGTTATGAATTATGGAAGTTTTAGCCTTAAAAACATATTAAATAATTTTTATTAAGCTTAATCCCGTCGACGCCACATAACGCGTTGACGTGACACGCTTTCCACGTGATGTCACGAGATTGACTATTTAAGTTTTCACATCCGAGCGCTAAGTTAGTCGGTGGTAGACACAGTATTGATCTTCATCATTCGATCTTGAATCGAATGGTGCAGATCAAACTCGCAGCGTAAGGAGAGAAAATAGATGGATCTAACAAAATTTGATCAGAGATGTCCATTCTAATCACACAGAATGGATGGCTCGTGATCCTTCTTCCTGTGAGCGATGAATGATATCATCCGTCTGCCATGGAGCATTCAATCCGAGCTCACCCGAGCTCAGATGAACTTCAAAATCAACCCACACCATCAGGGAAGGAATTCAAACACATCCAATGATCAAGATCAACTCACATGGAAATTTTCTTCGAAAAGCTCCAACCAAAATTTTCTATTTCTACAATTTTGAGAAATTACCTCACCGGAGCTCAAGACCGGCGGTGGGATCGATGGAGGTAGCTTCGTCTAGTAGAAATGAGGCCCTATTGAGTTGTACACAAGACAATTTCCTTTGGTTTGCCCAGTGGATTAAGTTCCATCGCTTAGGATCTTGGTGGCAATCAAAGTTCATCATTCGGTGGCTTGGGAACTTGGGAAATGACTTGGGTGGCTTCGATGACGTGCATGGAAGGTGTGTGTAAGAGGAATTAAAGTTTGGTGGCAAAATGAGAAATCTTGGATCGGGATTGGAGTGCTCTATTTCTATTTTTGGGAGGAGCAATGCGAGAGAGGGAAGCTCGGGATTGCTCTAGGAATTGCAAGGAGGCTCAGAATTATGCTTGGAAGCTCTCACAGAAATAATTGATGCATTTACCGTTCGAATTGATGGAGTATACCCCTCAGTTTGTTAAGTTGGATGAATGGGATTGCTCTCCATTTTTCGGCCAGCCAGCAGCCGTCAGAGTGCCGGAGTGGACTCAATCGAGTCCACATGGCTCGTCTAGATTGGGAGAAGCTATGGCAGGAGGCTCCAAGGTGGATTTGGCTAGATTAAGTTTCCTTGATCCTTTGGGTGCTCAGCTTGTGAGGGAGGTAAGTTAGTTCACCTCCTTTTGGTCCATGGAAAGTCCTACTCCCTCTAGGGTGGGCTAGGAGGCTTAGGGATCACTCATTTGGAAGTTTGATGGCTGCCAAGGTGAAAAGAAGAGTGGACTTTTCCATTTTTGGCAAAATCTCACATGGTGGAGAGGATCCATGGAGGATTTGCATTGGACTTGGCTCTAAATGGGGTTGGGCTGATTTTAGGTTGACCCATGATGAGTTTGGGTCAGGTTTGATCAGCCTCCAATGGGTTATGAGTTGGTTTCATGAGTTTTGGCCTTATTTTATCAAATGAGTTTATGTTGGGTTAAGTTGACCAATTTGTCAAATTGGCTCAAACCAAAGCTTGGTTTAGGTTCAAATGATGATTTGAAAAATTTTAGTTCAAGTGGTTTCAATCAATTTGACCTAAGTTTGATTTTGGCTCACTTGGATTCATACAGGTCAAATGGGCTAAGTTGACCAATTTGACCAAATTGACCAAATTGGGATTGGTTAGGTGTTGGTTCAAATTCAATTGGTCAATTGAAAATGATTGTAGGTTTTGGTTTGAATCAATTTGAATTTAATTTGGATTTTGGCCAATTTAACCCTTTAGGTCAATTTGGGCCATGTTGGGTCAAGTTGACCAATTGGTCAAATTGGGCTCAATTATGGCTTTGGTCAAGTTCAATAATCAATTTGGAATGAACTTGAGCCATTGGTTGTAATCAGTTTGGGTTAAATCATGATTTGACCTATTTTGGCCTTTTAGGCCACTTTGGGTCAACTTGGTTTAAATGACCAATTAGACTTGTTTGGCTCAATTAAGGGTTTAGTCATGTTCAATCATTGATCATGAGTTGGTGTGAATCAATGGTTTCAATCAATTTAGTGTATGGTAGGTTTTGGCTAGTTTAGGTTTCATTTGGGCTAAAGGTTGACTTGGTTTGACCCAATTCAAGGTAATTGATCATCTTAGGGTGATTGTTGACCATGATATGAGGCTTGGATGGGCTTGGTTCAATCCAATTTGGGTTAGATGAGAACTTGGATCAAAAAGATCATTTAGGCCACTTTGGGTCAAGTGGAACTAAATAGGTCAATTGGCTTAGTTTTGGCTTGATTCAAGTTTAATTGAACTTATATATGAGCCTAGGATTGAAATATAAATTCAACCAGAAT
Organism: Cymbidium sinense; assembly: GCA_021442155.1. Taxonomy (NCBI): domain Eukaryota; kingdom Viridiplantae; phylum Streptophyta; class Magnoliopsida; order Asparagales; family Orchidaceae; genus Cymbidium; species Cymbidium sinense. The sequence continues at coordinate 104,293,680 of CM038218.1, forward strand.
CAATTTGGAGTCTAATGGATTTTGGTTCATTTGAAGTTTCCAAGCTAAAAGGGCTAACTTGGGCTTGGCTTGGGTTAACTTAAGTTTTGTTTGATAATTATAGGCTTCATTTATATTTGGATATATGATTGAAGGAATGATTGATTCAATAGAAAATCTATTAGTTTTGGCTTGATTTAGTTAGGATTTAGCCAAGTCTTAAAAGGCTTGAATTGAGTTTTGGTTTAATTTTGGATTTAGTTTTGGCTATTTAGATTTATATTTCATTTATATTTGGGAATATAAATGAAGATATAAATGATTCATGAGAAAATCACTTGAGTTTGGAGTGATTTGGAAGTAAATTTGACCAAACTTATGGATCTATGATTTCTTATTCATGGATGTTGATAAGATCCTTCCATTTAGCATCACCTTAGGATGGCATAACCTTCACATGAATGGTGAGGTTCAAAGGAGGAAATGCTTATGGTGGATACCTAGGCACCTAGAGACGAGGAAGGGCATAGCAAGCGATGAAATGCTTCGGGGAGTTTAAAATAAGCATAGATTCGGAGATTCCCGAATAGGTCAACCTTTCGAACTATAGGTCAAAGGGACTATAGAGGAAATCAATTTAGTTTGATTTCTTTTGGTCATTGGAAGGTGGGTTTCATTTATATTTATGAATATAAATGAATGAGTAATTGATTTATAAGGAAACCAATTGATTTTGGATTGATTTGGGTTAAGATTTAATTAAGCTTATGGAGGTGGGTCCATATGGCTTAAGAAGGGGTTTGGCTTGGTTTGATTTAGTTTGATTTGGTTTTGGTCATTTGATTATAGATTTTATTTATATTTGTGAATATAAATGAATTAATAATTGATTTATAAAGAAATCAATCAAGTTTGGGATAATTTAGTTGGAGATTTGGCTAAGTTTATGAGAATGGGTTATATGGCTTAGGAAGGAATTTTGGAACTTGGATTTGATTTTGGGATTGAATCATTTGGAATTGGGTTTGGATTTGGAATTAGTAAATGATTGAGATATTGAATTAATCTTTGAGAAAATCAAATGAATTTTGATTGATTTGAATTTGGTTAAGGCTAAGTTCATAAGATGAAATCAAAGAGCTTAGAAAAGGTTTCAAATTCAATCATAAGGTTCATGGAGAATTCTGAGCTTGAATTTGATCATGAGATTGATTATGAGTTTTGAAATTTGATTCGGATTTTGTATGAATTTGAGGTTTTATTTGAGAAGGAAAGAATAAATTGGGTTTAAGCGATAGGGTAGACAAGTCTTCCTAAGTCCTTAAGGCATAACTTATTCCTATGACTAACTCTTTTAAGTCTCTAGACTTAGGTTAAGTATTCACCTAATCACTAGAAGTGTCTTAAGACTAAAGAGCTCTTAGTGTCTATAAGAGTCATAGGCTTATGATGAAAGTTGAGAACTCACTCCAAAAGTGAGGTCAACAATGTTCTAAGAAACATCACTTTTAGATATCCTAAGACACTCTATTTGTAAATGATAATTAGGGCTAGAGTGTTACAAGAAAAGTTATATATTAAGCTATAAAATAGAAGAAATTTTATATTGACTATTTAATGAAGTGTATAGTATTAATAAGAGTAATTTGATTGCCGAGTGAAGTTAGTTGACCCTCTCAGTTTTTTTTAGAGAAGTTCATCATCAGCTAGGCAACTAAATAGTAAGTCAGGTGTGAGTTAGCCCGCTTTGAGCCAAGCAAGTTCACTATGAGCTAGGCAATTTCAATTTGAATAGGTTGAGTTTATTTTGAATTAGTTATTATTCAAGAATGGTAAATTTATCATTAACTTAACGAATTATTTTCAGACTTGAGTCATGCAAATATTTGAATGTGCATATAGTACCTTGTATTATCACTATTGGAGCTATTAAAAAAATTCTTTGTTAAATATATATATATATATATATATATATATATATATATATATATATATATATATATATATATATATATATAATATATATATCTATATATGTATATTATTTATGAATAACTCGTGTAATAAATTAATAAATCAAATACAAATAAATAAATTTTGACTTATTGATTATAGCCAAATAGAGTTGCACTCAATGTATTTATTTATCTCTTAATTAGGAGGGTTCATTTGAGTTCACAGGTTTGGTTCGGGCTTGACCTCACTAGAAATTGTTTGATCTGAACACAACTCAAATATGTTTAAAATGTTTACCTGATGCCAACCTGACTAACCCTACTAAATTGACTAGTTTAAATGAGCATTTTGGATCAAGTTTAAGTTAAAATTGAGTAAATTTAAGTTTGCGGGCTAGAATCAAGTCAATTTTGAATTGATTGGTCAAAATCGAGTCAAATATAATTTGACAGGTCAAAGTTAAGTCAATTTTGTGTTGGCTGATGAACCTGAACCCAATTCAAAAAAATAAAATAAAATGAGTTAGATATTATGATCAAAATTTAATTAAAAAATTAATCAAGTTAATTCGAATATTTTTTTTTTTAGATGAATTCATATCAAATTAACGAATCAGTTCAATTATTAACACCTCAGCCCTTAACAATAGGTTGTGGTAGCCTGCTAGCTTTTAACTTACTACGAACTTTGTTACTTCCTCCAAAGCTGCGATATAGCGTCGGCCCTCTGCAATTGTAATTACACTTCAGTACTTATAATACTATCTCTCTTCTTTACTAACGTTGAGTAAATGCGTCGCGAGCTTTTATTTATGCTAAAATCAATAGCCTAACGAGTGAGGGAAAACAAAAGAAGAGGTGCCATTCACTTTAATCCTTGAAGAAACAACGAAAGGTTGTTACTCCTAATTGCATTAAAGTGGTATCTAAATCCTTTTATTTCGAATTTCGATAACGTGAAATCTATTCATGCATTTCTGTTAAAGTTTACTCGAATTTTTCGATGTTTAGGAGGCTGCGGAAGTAGTTATTTATGTTTTAATACGATTTTTTATGTGTTTGTGATTGTGATGTATTTATTGTGATTATTTTTCTCAAATTTTATTGATTTTTTGTTTGATGTTTTATTACTACTATTCTGATAATTGATATATATATATATATATATATATATATATGTATGTGCATGCGCGTATAAATTTGCATGTCAAAATATTGGTGCCAGTAAAATAAAAAGTATTTAACATTTTAATTTTATAAAAAATTAAACATCGAGTGAGATAAGAGAAGAGTTGCAATAACCATAAGATCTTTTATGTGGGAAATCGAAAAAAAGGAGGAAAACTATGGACTTAGCTTATTTGAAGTAATTTGATTAACATATGATAGTAGTTACAATGTATGCTCTTTTTTTTTAATTAGAAAAGATATTAATATAATATAATAGACATAGATTATAGAGAATAAATGTCGATTTGAAAATTAGAGGGGCATTAACGCATCAAAATTATCTTCAAAAGATCATGTTATAGTTTGCTCGATTGACCTCTTTTAAGGAGAAGATGGTAGAGAGCAAGAAGAGCAATACAATCATGATGTAAACATCAAGAATTAGAGTTGGTATTGTTAGCGTGCATTAGTCTCATTAACAATAGCATGTGTCTATATTATGAGTGATGATAAGTGATAAAGTTAGAGGTATTGGTATTGATGAGCAATACTAATTAAGAGAATATAATTGGGGATGATGGTTGTGATTGGGAGACAATAAATGGGTGGTTGGTTAGGTGATAATGGATGAGCCATTGTAGTCATTCTACAAAATTCATGCAAACGTAGTTTGATAATAGTGGTTGGGTGGTCATAGTTGGATGATTATGATTGGGCAACTATAGTCAAGCAATCAAGCAATAGTGGTTGGATCATCATAGTCGATCAACAAAGGTTTGATGATCATAATTAAGTGACGGTAGTTGAATTATCATATTCAAACGATCATGGTCAAGAAAAAATAGTCATGCAAATGTAATGGGTTATGATGGTTGACCCCCATTGTTAGATAATGATGGTCAAGAGAACGACATTGAGCACCATTCTTGAAAAGGCCCTAAAGGAGTGATAGATAACATGTGACCATAATGCATCATTAGAGGTTAAACAAGTATAGTTAGTTGTCGAAGGTGGGGAGATTATAATCAAACAAAACTGGTCAAGTGATTGTAATTAGGTATGGTGGTCAGGCGACTGAAGTCAAGCAATAGGTATTAAAAGATGACTACTAATAATTATTAGTCGGAAGAGTATTATCATAGTTAATCTTCAAAGGTCGGAAGGCCATAATCTAATGTCAATAGTTGAGCAACTATAATAAAGTGATGATAGTCAAGTGACCGCAATCAATAATTGAGATCAAGTGATTATAGTTTATGGTCAAAGGCTCAACGACTTTAGTCAATCATTTGAGGTCGAGAAACATAAAAGTCATAGGATATCTGGCAACCATAGTCAGGGGACAATCTATTAGTGGTGGTCAAGCAATAATAGTCTAAGTGTGTCAAGCGTTGATGGCCCAAAGAAAATAAATTGATGATTGGCAGTCGAGAAGTGGTCTACTTGTGGAGGTCACTGAATTGTGGTTTAATTGTGGTGGTCAATGGTTGCAATTCAATTATATTGATTGGGCAATTGTTTGATGGCGATAATCAGGTAATGGTGATTGTGTGGTGGTGGCTCGATGGCAGTGATTAGGTAGTGATCAAGCGGTAGTGATGAGGCAATGGTGACCTAATGACACTAGTCTGATGACAATGATTGAATGACAATTATCATGCGATGACTACCCTACAACGAAGGCAAGTGATGGTACATCTGTGATGGTTAGGCGGCAGTGGCCTAATGACTATCATTGAGTAGAATTTAAAGATCCTTGAACCTTTCCAACTCTCTTTTCCCTTCCCAACTTCTATCAATTCTCTCCCCAAAGTTTCCTTCATGTAAATAGTGGATTTATCTTACATACAGTTAAAATTCAAAGCATTTCATCAGTTAGATCAAAGCGATTGCCTTGATCTTGAGATATTTTTGAATATTTAAGTGTTTTAGTAATATCAAAATTAAATGATATTATTAGACTTATTAAATTTATCTCATCAATGTACTTAGATTATAAGCATATAAAATTTAAAGATCAATTGATCTCTTATTTTAATATTATATGATTTATATCATCAAGACATTTAGTTTGATTGTAAATTTATTAAAATCAAAGCTTTAAAGAACTTAAACTTGAGTCTAAAAAAAGTTTTAATGTTAAAATGCATCGATAATCATGCAAATGGATTTTCAAATGATATATGTGTACATGTGGGCAAATGGGTGACACATATGTGTATGTGTGTGTGTGTGTGTGTGTGTGTGTATATATATATATATATATATATATATATATATATATATATATATATAATCTATATAACTTGTAAATAAGTTCAATATTTATATTGAGCTTAATAAGTTTTAATGAATTAAATAAAAATAAAATATTTTGGCTTGTTAAGCTCGACAGTGAAGTATTTCTTTCCCTACTTGATTTTTAACTTAAACGAACTTTGCTACTTCATCTGATGGTGCGATATGGTGCCCACTAATTGCAATTGTTATTAGGGGTGTGTACTAGTCGGTTCAAACTGAAAAATTGAACCGAATCAATGTTATTTGGTTAGTTTGGTTCAGTTTTAAATCTCACAGTTCGATTTTTAGTTGTAAATGCCTATTTATTGGGTTTTCGGTTTTTGGTTTGATTTTTTTTTAAGATTGGATAAATCGAATAAATCAAATAAATTAAAATTAGTTAAAAAGTTAAATATAAATATATAATTTTGATTGTAAATACTTAATTATTTATATAGATTTATAGATTTTTACTTGATTAAGAAATTTTTAATATATAAAATTTATTAGATTATTTTAATTAATTAATTCATTAAAAAATATTATTATTTTTATTTTTATATATTATTTGATTTAATTGAAAATCGAACAGAATAAATTAAATTATTATTTAGATGATTTAATTATTATAAATTATTTAATTCGATTCATTGGATTTAATAAAAAATTCAATCAAACTGTTCCAATCAATCGAATACACATCCTTAATTATTATTGCAATCTGGACGTATGAGACTGATATATTTTTCTTTACTCGCGCAGTGTAAATGCTTCACGAGCTGTCACGGGCATATTGGAAATTTTTCGCCCGCAGCTTTCGGCTACCTCATAGAGACCTGCTTCGAGTCGCTGTCCGCACAACTTAGGCCTAGCAAACTCGTACGATATGGCTTCGAATTTCAACAGCTATGTTGTCAGAGGCGTGATCTGATCCAGTGATCAGCTTTTTCTATTTTTTTTTTTTTTACTGCTGTCGCTCAAAGGATTTTTTTTAATAACAATTAATTTAATTTATAAAAAAATATAAGATTCTAAATGTAAATAACATAAAATTATATTTATATATATTTAGTATTTAAAATATATATATATATATATATATATATATGAATATTAAAAATTTTATATATTTATATTATAGGTTAGTGCCAAAAATGTGGCATATATTAATTTTATTTTTTACATTCAATTTTTTTCAAAAAAAGAAAGTTTTTCAAAAAAAGCTATTCACACAAGGAATTTATTTGGAATGAGCCACATGTCAAACAATGCACGTGCCCGTGCCCCATCTGCCTGCTCCTGTACTTTGCTTGTACGATCAAAAGAAATTTTGCGTCCTTGCTGCCTATTTGTTTTTTTTTAAAAAAAAAAATTTGAAGGCGATGAGTAATTTCATTCTAAGACAATTTCATTCCAAGTATAAGATAATAAATTACAAGTAAAAATTAAAATAGAAGTCAAAAGAAAAATTATAACAAGTTAATGTTAAAAGCAAAAAAAAGAGCAACAGCTCAATGGACTCAGAGATCAAAACATAAGTATGCAAGCAGAAAGATCAGATCAATTGACCCCAAAAGCTTCTAGATAGTTGACATCGGCCATGTGGAATCCATACTAATTAAAAGGGAGTCTCGCAAGGTAGAGAAATCTGTTCCAGGTTACATATGCAGTCCATCCAGGGGGAGCACCAAAGGCTACTAAAAGACAAGGTATAGAACCGAGCATCACTTGTCTCATTATCGTTCATTCAAAAAATTTCTACCGACATCGTAGACACCCAAAAAGAGCCAACCCTACACCGATTAGCATTAACAGTAGACAGAACAAAGCAGAAAAAAAAACTAGCTGATAGCATAGACGGATGCTTATGAGCAACCAATTATTGTCAACCTGTTGGTCATACAAGGTTATCCAGTGCAAAATATAATCACAGGAAACTTCTGCAGACACAAAGGAGAGAACCCATCCAGAAAACAACAAAGTACCACATATCAAAACCCAAAACCCACCCAAAAGCGGATGTACAAAATCAAGACCTCGAAAGTCAAACCAACCTCCCGAACAACAGGAAGTTCCAGAAAAAATGGCAACAACACAGTGCAAAGAGCCCGTCAAAACAACATGGAACCAAAGTAAGCACATCAATAGTAAGTCCAACAGCAAGGGAGCAGAAAAAAACAACCAAGAAACCCCATTTATGGGGGCTGATCAAGCAAAACAGAATTCCCGACATAAGTCTATTTATCCAACATTCTTCTAATCGCAGGAGGCCAAGAGCCCTTAATAGCCAACGACGAACTTTTGCTGCCACTTTAACTTTTATAGCAAGAGAGATGATATTTAAATAACAATATAGGTTAGCAAAAAGACTTTTTATTTCTCTCACACCAAATAGAGTAAACCAATACTACCACAATTAACAAGTAAAGTCTCTTCAAGACTTTGTGATCCATTAGAGATGCAGTTGATAGAACTGTATGAAGTGTCGGGTGGAAAAGGAAGAAATAGGCAAGAGAGATCTGATGATGCTTAAAGAGTAGGGATAGCCAAAAAATAGGTGGGCATGAGATTCCTTTAGAATTACATAGAGTAAAATCCAAGATAGAGCCAAGACCTCTTTTATTTAGCGCATCAGTGGAAAAGAAATCCTAGTCTCATAAATTAAAAGGACTCATGATCAAATCAAAGTATGTAATTTATTTATTAATTGAAGTTTTGTGAAAATTACTTTGTTTAAGATTTTGGGTTTACGAAGTTATACAATTATGTTGGTATGATTAAGAAAATAATTTTTTAACATATACAAACAATTCTTACAAATACCTCCATTATCCTAATTCCTAAAATATTATTTTCAAAATTATTTCATAAATTATTTATGAAAGAATGGCTAATAATATATATATATATATATATATATATATATATATATATATATATATATATATATATATATATATATATATATATATATATATTTCAAATATAAATAAAAATAATTTAAAACCAATAAATCCTCATTTAATTGCAATACTTCATTAGCCATGCAACATAATTTACTTAGTTTCTTTAAATGTAACATTTCCCCCCACTTAGTAGGATCTAATATTGAGAAATCATTGAGCTTTTTTCCAAAACCCCCTCACCCCTCTTTTCTCTTCGGTTTATTCTCACATTTATCAGTTAATCTTATCATAATGTTCACATGATTCCCAAGAATAAATTTGAATTGAACAGCAATCTTAGCTCTTTTATTATTGAGAATTATTATGTGTAAAGTTATGATTTAGTACTATATCCTGATTTTAATAACATAATTATGACGCTTAATCAATATACAATTATTGTATATTAATTATAAAATATTATATAGAAGATATATTTATTTGTATTTTTAACTAAATTTGAAAACATTATTGGAACAATCTTCTGCCAATCTAATCACCGCCATATTTCATGAGAGGAAAGAATAAATATTTTTATCATTCACAAGCCTACTCATCCAATATTTCAAAATTATAATAGTTGAGAAAAAAAAAATAATAATAATAACTGAATAACCCTTGCAAAGCATCTATCTATGATAAAAAATCATAAATAAAAAGGTTCTTAAAGAACTCATAATAATGCGCGACACTTTGTATTATATTAAATTTGTCCACCCTATTAAAAAAAATAAAAAATTATTGGAAAATGAAACATATCCAATGCTCAATCACGCTAATTGCAATCACCAGGCCGAAAGTATTTCATTATTCTGCTTCGCTTTAATTATATCTATCACTTAAATCCACAGGCTATGCAATTATGTTTATGAACCTTTTTTTCTTGTGAATCTGAAAACGCTAATTACGAATACGTTTTTGCTCCTTTATATATTAATTTTTAAGAGTGCTCTTTTTACTAAATTTAAGCTTTTGAGTGCTCCTTTTAAAAATTTGGCCATAATTATTTGCCTAAATATTACTAAAGATATAATATTTATTTATATAAAAAATTCAAGAGTTTTAATCTAAGAAGTTTAGAAGAACAAAACTACTGAACGGATCCCTCGCCAAAAAAAAAAAAAAAAAAAAAAATAAAATTGTTATTAGAATTTCAATAAAAAAATCAACATAATTATCAAAAATCTCATAAAATTTTTAATACATATTTAAATTAAATCTCGAAGTGTTCAATCTCTTTTTGTTAGTTAATCAATGTAACATAAATATCTAATATGAGTTCCATATCATTTAAATAATAATAATAATTTGAAGCTTTTTCTTAACTACTAGTTTCAAATGTTAGATAGAGAAGCATAAGAGATTTATGATAATCTCCCTTTGATAAACTTTTCAAAAGATTTTCAATTCTTGAGATTTGTAACAAGAAAGTAAAGCAAACAAGAAATAAGAAGCAAAATGAATAGCCTTGCCAAATAACTAATGCAATTGCAGTGGTGTTAAATTATCAATAAGTCATCTTATGATATTTTTAAAATGTTGACATTTTAATCATTTATATCACTCTTCTAGACTCTAATTTTTTTTTCTTAAATTATAATCGCAATATTGAACTAAGGGCCCTATTTTTTTACCTATGAAGAAAATATATAATATATAGTTGTGAGATGGCCTTCTTAATAATTTTGTAGTAGAGAATGGAAGGGAGAGAGTTGCCTCTTTCCCAATAGTTATAATTATTTTATAGTAAAATTTATAATGATGATAATGTTACCTAACAATCATTGGATAAATCTATATAAAAATCATAAGCTTTTTATGTGCCAATCTTCTTTTCTATGTTATTTCTTCTTCTTTTTTTTACTATGTTTGCAAATGTTTTATTAATTCTTAGTTGCAATGATGAAATAAGCATTGTGATAAGAGTGTTAAGTTGATTAATTAAGTCTTAGTGAACTCAAATCAGTGATGGCATGTGCCCTCACTGCCACTTGATATTTAATCAATTTAACTCTACTAAAATAATTCATTATGCAAGGTGAGAATGGCAAAAATCTATCATTCCACTTAATTAGAGAAGATGGATTTACAAATTTGGAATTGTTGGTTAGGCCACCTTCAATAGAAGTAGAAATATTAACGAAATTATAAGAGCTGACATCAATGTCAATTAACAATCAGTATATGTAGGCAAGTAATAATGGTCATCAATATCAATTAATATTTAGTGACAATAATAAAGAGTCTATAGATGTCAGCGTCAATATACGATGAGTGATAAAGATGATCATCAACATGAACTATAGGATGAAGCTTTAGGGTCAAATTTAACTTTTATTTTTCTTTAAAATACTCACAGGTGTGGAGTGAAGATCTATTTATGAATTTTTAGGTGTGATATCTTAATTTTTTTATCGATGTCCCAAATACGTTTTAAACAGAGCAAGCAAAGATTTAAATGATGTTAGAATTAACTGATTTTAGATTCAATAGAATCATCTTAGCAACTATAAGTTTGATTAAAGTTTATATTTCCTTAAATTTAATTTTGGATGTTTCTAATTGAAATACTTGGGCCAAGATCTATCCTTAATGAGATGGATTTTTTGGTGACAAATTATTTACCTCATATTTCTTTTAGACATACAAATATTAAATTTCATTAAATAATTAAAATATTTAAATATCTCCAGCATAAAATCATAATCATACAAAAAAAAAAATGCTTAGGCACAACTACAATTGTACATCAAGGTGCACCTCCTGTTAGTCCTATGAACTAGATAAATTTACCTCGAACACTTACATAATGAATTGGCAATATATATATATATATATAGAGAGAGAGAGAGAGAGAGAGAGAGAGAGAGAGAGAGATGGGACATATTTCATGTAACAAAAGATATTGATGATAAGTCTGCAGTTATCTTTCATCAAGTGGTATTCTGTAAGCAGCCTTTTTGTTGGGTTCATACCTGAAACATCGAAAGGCCCGAGAGGGCTTTATGGGCTGCTTTTATATAGGAAAGCCCGTTAAATCCAACTACTTGTTAAATAGAAAAGCCAACCGTTATGCTCTACTAGTATCACTGGCCTGGCCTACTTGAAGGCACAAGATCTGTTGAATTGTTTTGACATTTAATGCTATATATATCTCAATTCTAATTTATGCATTAATATACAATTACATTACTAAATTGCACAGAAATCTTCAGATTTTACTATCATGAACATCTTTGTAAAAACTTAACTCATTTCTTAAAATCAATGATCTTAAATTAAAATTAAACAATTCCAAGTTAATAGTAATAACATTTTCAATATTGTACAGTGTGAAGGTCAATTGAATTCTATGTATTTCAATTGATTGTTAGGAAGAGTGATAATTTTCTTGTAAAGAAAAAATTTATAGGATCATATATTAAAGGGTTATTTGGGTTTGCTTTTATATTTTATATTTTATATTTTATTTTTATTCTTATTTTGTTTAGTTTATTTTTTTTGTATTTAAAGAAAATGTATTTGATGATGAAAATTATTTTTAAAATCAATTAAACTAATTTTTAGATGTTTTGACTAATTTTAAAAATAATATGATTTATTTTTAAAAATAAAAAATAAAGATACTTAAAAATATGCTAAACGAATATATTTTTAAAAATAAAAATTAAAGCATAATAAAATTGATATCAAACAAGCTAAACTTTTCTATAGGAGATAATCATACATGCCTTGTGTATATAGTTTATTTAGATGTTCTAGAGATGAAGAAAATTTTGATTTATATGCTTTAAATTATGCAAAAAAAAAAATATGCTTAAAAATTCTCTTCCAATAAATTTACACCCTCTTATACACTAATACACATGGATTACTTATTGAAGTCTTTCACAAACAAAATTTCTTTGTTCATTTGAATTAAAACTTTTTTAAATTTAATTTGAACATTTGTTTGAAGAAATTAACTAGTTGAACTTGATTCAAATGCAATTTGAGCTTCTTTTGAACCAAAATTAACTTTTCTTCTTACATATTTGTTGCATGAGTCTATCCTCTACAAGCTGTCATTGCAAAATCCTCTTCTTCACCTATTGTCTCTCGTATTTATAAGCTCTTGTTGTAAAATACCAATTCCTTTCATGCATCACCATTTTTGTCAATGCCCTCGATGAGTTCCCATTGTAAACTTAACTCTTCTTCTTGCATGTTGTTGTCCCCATGATGTCTTCTCTAATGAGCTCCATCTGTTGCTTATCTTCTCTTCCTGTGCCACAGGCTTGGCATAGAATCCGGTCTCAACGAGCTCCAATTGCAAACTCCCCTTTTGCCTATGGATGTTTTCACCTGGTGCAAACTTGTGCAAACACTCAAGATCAAAACCACTTAAAATTAGGTTCTAGCAAGGTTCGAACAAGATTCAATATTAATCAATTCGAACTATACTCATTTATGAAAGACTGAAAGTGGTTATCTCACATCAAGAGCAATTTCATCCTAAATGATTTCGGGTATATTTTGTAAGAATTATATAATTAATTCTGAAGTGTGACATACATTAATTATTATTCAATTTATTATTTAATAATTAATTATGTACTTAAATCTCATTGGTCAAGAGAGAGTTTGATTGATAATTTATGGACTGTTTGATCCAACAAAGTGTCTCTTCATAGAGAAACTACTGGTCCTCTTTCTACCCTTTAAATATGTAAGTGTCTCTCCATTAAGATGATTACATGAAGAACATTTGGGTGAAGGAAGAGAAACCCTAGTTTCACAAATTCAAAAGAACTCATGACAAATCAAGATATGTGATTTATTTATTAAGTGAAGTTTTGTGAAAGTCAATTTGTTCAAGATTTTGGATTTATGAGTTTATATGATTATGTTATTTGAATGATTAAGAAAAGAAATTTTAACGAATATAATCAAATTTTTTACAAGTGGTATCAGAGCAAGGTTTAAGAACTTACGATTTTCCATTAAAAATTGATTCATCTTTTGATCGTTGAAATTTAACTCCACATATTATAGTAGCTCATTCTTGTCGTAATCTTTGATCAATGCTTTTCAAGTTAAGCACGTTGTTTCAACTATTTATTATTTTAAATGTATGTAATCATTAAATTTCCTTGGTTTTACATTTTACTGTAATGAAATCTTCTCATTTTATTTGGAGAAATGTTTTAGTTCTAAAACCATTTTGGTTAGTTGTACAAGAGTAAGTGAGCCCATTAAGATATATATGGGTAAAATGATATCTAAAAAATTGAACACATTAAATTTTGTTGCTCACTATGGATGTTACAGCATATATTATGAATTAATATAAATCAACATATTTTCACTTATTTAACTTTTCAGATATATGTAGAATTTATCCTTAATGCTATAAATTTCATTTATTTCAAATTTTTTGTATACAAATAAATATGGAAATTATGTTTTGATTTACACAAAGTATACATATAAACAAATTTGAATGTAATTTTCATTTATTCTTTTGAAAAGAATTAATGTAATTATGTTAAGAAAATTGTATGTATATATTAAGAGAAGAATCATTAAGTTTGGATTTGTTCATGTATGACACTTTATACATTTTAGTGATTTTCTTTAAGTATTTCATTCAATTGAAATAATAATAATATTATTATTTAATTTGATATTTACATCGAGCATAATTTGCTAATCACCAAAGTGATCGAATTATAAAGTTTTTGTAAATATCAAATTAAATTTATTTAATTACTCATGAGCATGTGATGCTAATAATGAAATGACATAATGAACTTTTATAAATTTATCATGAGTAATTAAAGTTCAATTAATATAAATTATTTAAGGATTGTCTAAAGGTTGATTAGTCGATTTGTAATCATGAACATAATTGTAGTTAATTTATATACTTGGCTAGATATGTTTAGCATATCTAAAGATAACAAATATATTTAATTAAAGTATGTATAATTGCCAATTATGTGAAATTGATATTAAGCATCAATTATGTTTATTATTGCGTATTGTAGCATCACCCAAAGGAGAACTTCAATATGCATTTTTGTGATTATATGAATGTTATCTGAATCTATTTTTTTTAAGTGTTTGTGTTTATAAGTCCAACATGAGCATTTAATATTTTGCAACATCTACTTCTGTTACTCTTCATTCGCAAGCTTCGTCTATTACAAAGTTCAATGGGCTTAATTTTAATGAATGGAGTGAACAAATTCAGTTCTATTTAGGTGTCTTGGATCTTGATTTAGCACTCCTTGATGATAAGCCCGCTGCTATTATTGCTACTAGCAGCAATGAATAAAAGTCTTTTTATGATACTTAGGAAAGTTCAAATAGACTTAGCTTAATGTTTATGCTAATGACTATAGCAGAAATCATTAACCCAATAATTCCCAAAACTAATAATGTAAAGGAATTTATGAAGTATGTGAAAGATTTATCTCAGTCTGAGTATGCTAATAAGTCATGTGTTGAGACATTAATGAGTATGTTGATCATCACGAAGGTTAATAGTTCACGTACCATGCATGAGCACATCACTGAAATGAAAAATATTGATTAAGAGAATTGAGTGAAATTTTCACAATAACCTCTTGAATATGGTATATTCCAAATAAACTATAATACTATTAAAGATAAATGGAATATGGTTGGATTACAAAGTATGCTTATTCAAGAGGAAACAAGACTTAAGAAACATGGAATTCACTCAGTTAATCTCATGAGACAACTAGAAATTAAAAGAAAACTAATTAAGAGGAATGTTAAGGGTAATAAAGGACACTTGAAGGCTAATATGTTATCTACTCAAATCCAAAAGAAGGTACATAGGTATGATAGATGTCATTTCTATCATAAGCATGGACATTATTAGAAAGATTGTCAGAAATGTAAAGCTTGGTTTGAAAAGAAAGGTAAGCCAAGTGCTTTTGTATGTTTTGAATCGAATTTGAAAAAAAGTTCCTTATAATACTTGGCCGATTGATTCTGGTTGTACTACACATATTTCCAATGTGATGCAGGAATTCCTTACGATCCAAACCGTAAAGCCAAATGAAAAGTTTATCTTCATGGGTAATCGAGGCAAAGCTCTAGTTGAAGCCATTGGAACGTATCACTTAATTTTAGATACTAGACATCATTTAGATCTTTTTCAAACTCTTTTTGTTCCATCCATTTCTAGAAACTTAGTTTCATTGTCTAAACTAGATATAATTGAATATTATTTTAAGTAGAAAATGGATATTTTAGTTTATTTAAGCACAATCATTTTATTGGCTCTGGTGTTGTTTGTGATGGTTCAAATAAATTAAAGCTTGATAATTTATTTGCTGAACTTTTATTGACCTTGCATCATAATATAAGAATGAAAAGTGGTTTGGTTGATGAAAGATCAACTTACTTGTAGCATAAATGTTTGGGTCATATATCTAAAGAAAGAATACAAAAATTAGTAAAGAATGAAATTCTTCCTTATTTAGATTTTACTGATCTTGATATATGTGTGGATTGTATTAAAGGCAAATTTACAAAACACACAATTAAGAAAGCACCACAAGAAGCACAAAACTTTTAAAGATTATACACACTGATGCTTATGGACCTTTTGATGTTCTAACTTTTGATAGAGAAAAGTATTTTATCACATTTATTGATGATTTTTCACGTTATGGCTATGTTTATTTATTGCATGAGAAATCTCAGTCAATAAATGCCTTGGAGAAATTTATTAATGAGGTTGAGAAATAACTAGATAAAAAAGTGAAAATTATAAGATCTGATAGAAGTGGTGAATATTATGAAAGACATGATGAATCTAGACAATGCCCTGATCCATTTGCTAAATTTTTAAAAAAGTATAATATTTGTGCTCAATATACAATGCCAGGACACCACAATAAAATGGTATTGCAAGAAGGCGTAATCATACTTTAATGGATACGGTTAGGAGTATGTTAAGTTATTCTACTTTACCCTTATCATTATGGATGTATACTTTAAAAACTGTTGTATATTTATTAAACAGGGTTCCTAGTAAGACGGTTTCAAAAACTCCTTTTGAACTCTAAACCGGAAGGAAGCCTAGTTTAAAACACCTTCATGTTTGAGGTTGTCTAATAGAATTAAGAATTTATAATCCATATGAAAAGAAACTGAATTAAAGAATAATCAGTGGACATTTCGTTGGTTATCCAAAAAAGTCTAAAGGGTATATATTTTATTGTTCTAATCATAGTATAAAAATTATTGAAACTGGAAATACTAAGTTCATTGAAAATAGTGATATTAGTGGGAGTACATAATTATGAAATGTGAAAATTGAAGAAGCTAAAGTAAAAAATTCTTTTATCAATTACTTCTTCTAAAGTTATTGTTCCTACAATTGTTGAATAATTTGAAAATTTATAAGAACAACAAATGAATGACCATACACCACATGATGAAGTTATCACCAGTGAACCTATAATTGATGAACCACAAGAAATAGCATTAAGACATTCTCAAAGAGAAAGAAAATATGCTATTTTGGATGATTATTTAGTTTATTTACAAGATTCAGAATTTGACTTAGGAATTGATAATGATCCAGTTTTATTTATACAAGCCATTGAAAGTATTAATTCTAAAAAGTGGTTAGATGCTATGAAAAAAGAGTTAAATTCAATGGATCACAATAATGTTTGAGATCTCGTTGAATTGTTTGAAAGTTCTAAAAGAATTGGATGTAAATGGGTCTTTAAGACCAAACATGACTTTAATGGCAATATATAATGATATAAAGCCAGACTTGTTGCCAAAACTTTTACTCAAAAAAATGGTATTGACTATAAAGAGACTTTTTCTCCTCTTTCTAAAAAAGACTTATTAAGAATTATTATGGTATTAGTGGCTCATTATGATTTAGAGCTACATCAGATGGATGTGAAAATTGCCTTTCTAAATGAAAATTTAGAGGAAAAAGTTTATATGAATCAACCTAAAGGTTTTTCAATTAAAAAAAAAAGAACATATGGTGTGTAAACTTAAGAAATCAATATATGGAGTTAAACAAGCTTCTCGACAATAGTATCTTCGGTTCAATGATACTATTACTATCTTTGGATTTAAAAAAAATATTGTTGATCGATGTATATATCTAAAGGTCAGTGGGAGTAAGTTTATATGTTTGATTTTATATGTTGATGATATCTTGCTTGCAACTAATGATCTTAGATTATTATATGAGACCAAAAAATTTCTCTCAAAAAAACTTTGAAATGAAAAATATGGGTGAGGCATCTTATGTGATAGGAATTGAAATATTTCATGATAGATCACAAGGATTATTAAGATTATCTCAAAAAGCTTATATCAATAAAGTTTTAGAGAGATTTAAAATGGAAAAGTATTTTTCAAGTATTGTTCTAATTCAGAAAGGGAAAAAAATTCAATCTTATGCAATGCCCAAAGAATGAATTGGAGCATAAGCAAATGGAATAAATTTCTTATGCATCTATTGTTAGAAGTTTGATGTATGCTCAGACTTGTACGAGACCATATATTAGTTTTATTGTGAGAATGTTGGGTGGATATCAAAGTAAACCAAGAATTAATCATTGGAAGGCTTCAAAGAAAGTTTTGTGATATTTGCAAGGAACAAAAGAACATATGCTCACTTATAGGAGATCTGATCATCTTGAGGTGATTGGATATTCAGATTCAGATTTTTCTGGATGTGTGGATACTAGAAAATCCACATTTGGCTATTTGTTCCTACTAACTGGAGGAGCTATCTCATGGAGAAGTGAGAAACAGTCCGTTATTGCTGCATCCACTATGAAAGCTGAGTTTGTGGCATATTTTAAAGCCACAATTCATGGGTTATGGTTGCGGAATTTTATTTTAGGACTTGGAGTTGTCGACAGTATTACCAAGTCGTTAAAAATTTATTGTGATAATGCCTCAACAGTCTTCTTTTCTTAGAACGACAAGTATTCAAAGGGTGCTAAACTATAGAATTGAAATATTTTGTCGTTAAAGAAGAAGTTTAGAAACAGAGAGTGTCATTTAAGCACATTAACACAAATCTTATGATTGCTGATCCTTTAACTAAAGGATTGCAGCCTAAACTATTTAATGAACATGTTGGAAAAATGAGCATTATTGAAAAGCATTATTGAATTTATTAAGCTCTTTATATATTTGACTCTCTGAGCACTTTATTGAACTGTTTCTGACATGTTATCGCATCTTGTTTCATTATATTTGAATGTATATACATTAAAGAATTATGTAAATGTTAACAAAATTTGTCTTTTATAAAGACATTAATGTTGTACCATTATGATTAGCTCTCATTATAGATCATATTAAGTGTAAAATAGATAATGTGATACACGGAAGGAAATATGTCGCACTAATGATGTATAAGTGCCATGATCCCTATTAAATTTTACTTAATAATGAATTATGATTTGACCAAATTACGAAAAATATTTGTCATGTAATGCGCATTATGTTTTTGTATATAATTGTTAAAATTTTAAATCGAATAATATTATATGAGCCAAGTGGGAGAATGTAAGAATTGTGTAGTGTGGCCCATATTAATTATTATTCAGTTTATTATTTAATAATTAATTATGTACTTAAATTTTATTAGTCAAGAGAGAGTTTGATCGATCGTTTATGGATCGTTTGATCAAACAAAATGTCTCTTCATAAAGAAACTACCGGTCCTCTTTCTACCCTTTAAATGTGCAAGTCTCTCCATTAAGATGATTACATGAAGAATATTTGGGTGAAGAAAGAGAAATCCTTGTTTCACAAATTCAAAAGAACTCATGACAAATCAAGGTATATGATTTATTTATTAAGTAAAGTTTTGTGAAAGTCACTTTGTTCAAGATTTTGGGTTTATGAGTTTATACGATTATGTTGTTTGAATGATTAAGAAAAGAAATTTTAATGAATACAATCAAATTTCTTACATATTTCTCCAATAAAAGAAATAATCATCATTTTTTTTTTCTAATTTCATATATTATGGGTTATATTTAGCCAAAATCTCTTATTAGAATGGTTGGGTTCTCATTTTAATGTATGTATTTAAAAAAAATACTTAAATAGAAGATTAAAAAAAGGTTTGCCTAAAAATATATTTACTAGCATCTTTAAAATAATGTACTCAATAATATAATATTCAATAAAGCTATTTAAAAGAATAATTATAGCTTAAAATTATGATTTACAACATAAATTGAGAATTACGTGTTCCTCTCTAAGAGAGATGGATTGAGTTGATATGTTGAAGAATAATAATGCTAATAAAATTACATGATATTGTCCAAAAACTGACTTAAATGCGCTAATCTTTGACCCAAGTTTAACTGCCTTATCAGCGGAAGATTTATAATATGATTCCAGTCTTCCAGATATCAAATAGCCTCATTTGCTTTCCGGTATATTTGTTTAATTAAAAGTTGAAAAGTAAAGTTTCAAATGGTTAAATTTATAAAATTTTATTATTTGATTTGATATACCTAACATTAATTCACTCTCAAATCTCACGTACAATGAACCTTGAAGGTGCAAGTTTGTAAAGAAGACTCTTGTGTGAGTTTTATTTGATAAATGACAAATTTAAGCTTAAATTAAGGATGACTAGAGCTCAACTAGGCACATTTAGACCCTAAAAGAGGCTGGTGGCCTAATAAAATGAATACCTATTAGCTTGAAAACACAATTTTATTTCAGATTTGCAGCTAACTTCTTAGAGAAATTTATATTTTAACTGTACTATTGATTTTATATTACAAAAGGAGAATAAAACGTCAGATTATTAGAAGCAGCGGCTGATCAGTGATCACCAAAACAAAAGAAATCAATAATTCATCTCTCATCACCTTTCTCATTTTTGGACGAAAGCCGCGACAAGAAAAACAAGACAAAGAAGAACCCCATCATCATGAATGTGCGACTAAGAGAAATAATGAGAAGCTTAAAGAAGAGAATCCAATCGAATTAATATTCACTCAGTCTCTCTATGTTCCCAGTTTAATTTCTCTCTCTACCACAATGTGTCTAATATTATATATTGCATGAATACTTCTTTCTATCTCTAGTTCTCCCTAGATCTCTTTCTCGTGATGAATGGTTTGGTGAAAGGATCAACGCAAGTGCACGAGTGGAACAGCATGTGAATGAATGGTCTGTGTCCCTCAAGACTAGAGCTAGGAAGCCTAGGATCTGATGCGTGGGTTGGGGTGCTTTGTCCAAGCTCTCCATTGTGGCCCCCTCTTCAATTAATTTGAGTTAGTTTTTACTTATTTTTAATCATTTTTGGGCTCCATCTCACAGCATAAAGAAATTACTAAAAATGAGAAAGATAATCTTATATGTATGCATGGAAACATTGCATGTGCTGACGAGTAGCAGCCCTGCATCTCTCCATATCATCCCATGTGCTCCTCCTCTTCCTCAACATTCATGAATGGCCCAACTTGCGCCGTTCGGCTCCAAGTGTCTATATTTTCTGATCGCTATTCCTCTCTTTGGAGATCGGAGAAAAAATTTATTAGAGGAGCTCTTAGTGCTATTTGCATTTACGTAGATAAAACATCAAATAAGACTTGTAGGACATTTGTATTGTATGGCAAACGATAAGTTGAAGTTTTTTTTCTTAACTTTACATAGTTGCCTCGTAATTATAATTCATATAAATAACATCTATTTTGAGTATACATATTTTAATTTAGGTGTCAATTTAAATTAGTGGGCTGGATTTGAATTTGACTTAAATTTAATCAAATCCAAATAGATATTACATGAAATAGTCTAGTATAATGAATGAATCAAAAGCTTCAACATGAACCCAATGTGCCTTCAACTTGATTGATCAAAACACAATCAAAGTGACCTGTTTAAACAAACAATTTTGATCAAATTCAAGTAAATTCAGGTTCACGAGTCAACTTTTGGTCAATCTCAGATTAAAAGTCAAAATCAAAATAATTTAGAGTTGATGTGTCAGCAAAAAATAAATATTAATCTAGTCAGCCCAAAAATGAATTTTTTTAAGAATGAGTTTATGCAGAGTTATTATGTCAAATCAATTATTGATATTCTTATTCTAATTAGGTGTCATATGTTTTGTCTTTTTGACATAATCTTATTCCTAAGAGACATTTTCCAATACTATAAGAGTATAAATATATATAATTGAAGGAATATCTTTAATCATTTCTCCTATTGAGAGTAAATTACATACATGAATGATAGCTCTCCCTCTTGCACATAAACTATTCAACATATCAACAGTAAGAGAATCCTGAAATAATCAACATTTTTGTTTTATCCAAACTATTTAGAATCGGCATTATTTCCCATTCATTCTTAATGATTAAGTGTTGCGTAAGCCATTACTTAACTCTATACAATATTAATTTGTATAACTTTATCGTTAAAGTTAATTATAAATACGTGCATGGCTTACTCTTTTTTCTTTTATGATAGCATATCTTTCTACTTCTATTTTATTTGCTTCTCCCATTAATACTTTTTTGTGTTATTTATTATACATAATCAAGTCACCGAGTTATATTTTTCAGCCTTATTGTTATCAGATGCTACTGTTACTGATCTAATCGCTGATTCTCATTCCATTATTAAGTCTTTGGTTTTATTATAACATTTTTGACACTCTTTGTCGACTATGCTACCTACAAATTTCTTTTTAACATAAAATATAATAAAAATCGTGAATTACACTTCATCTAAACATTAAGCAGAAAGGACCTCAATTTTTTTAATGCGTTTCTTTGTTGGTACAATTCAATAGGATGTAAACCTAATATTCTTCCCCTCATTGGCAAAGTGGAGAACCTAAACTATTTTTAAAAATAAAGGGGCTCCGCCTGACTGAATTGAAATCAAGAAAAGTCTAAAGATACATCAGGTGTTATTATTATTAGTTAATTCAGAAGATAACATTTAATATATTAGTATAAGACAAACGATAAAGCATGTAGAATATATAAATATAGCTGCTTTATAACTTTAATGCATAACTTATAATATAAAATTATCACGAAGAATGATACACAATAAAGGTCCTCTTAAGCAAATCATATATATATATATATATATATATATATATATATATATATATGAAAATCTTATACAAATTAGAAATTAAAATTTTATTCATCAAATTTCTACTTTACAATTCAATTTTTATTTCTGAATAATAATTATAATAACCACAGAAGTGGATCTTTTCACGGTACAAAGTTGGCGCCAGTGGAGCTAACTGTGTCGACATTTCGGGTCATAATTTCTCGCTGTTTAAAGAATCTATTGCTAATAAAAACATATAGAGAAACTTAAGGGAAGTACGAAATATATATATATATATATATATAAAAGCAATAATGATGAGGTGGAAGTATTTGAAAATTTGGCTAAAGGGCTGTTGTATTGTTTGAAAAAAAAAATTGCAGTGTAAATAAAATGGAATATAAAATAAATAGTATTTTTTTAATATTTTACAGTTATTTGATTAAAAATCTTATAAATGCATGAATTTATTTTTTTCTTGTTAAGTAAACTGAATATAATGTAATATATTTGACGAATATCGGCCGAGTTTGTGTTTGACAGTGTGGGACGAACAAATAGTTAGTGGTAGTGATCATTTGCAGCATTGGATGAGGGCTGATGACCAACGATA
The DNA here is from genome assembly GCA_021442155.1 of Cymbidium sinense. Lineage (NCBI taxonomy): Eukaryota > Viridiplantae > Streptophyta > Magnoliopsida > Asparagales > Orchidaceae > Cymbidium > Cymbidium sinense. Next base: position 104,316,737 of record CM038218.1, read on the forward strand.
ATGGTATTAGTTGTTGGTGGTTGGAGGTGATGAGTGGTGGTATGCGATAAGTAGTGGTGGTTGATGGACGGTGTCTGACGATCAACAACGATGTCCTTTATTTTACACCGATTAAAATGAAATGCACTGAAAATTTACATTGCATTTTAAATTTATCAATCTAAACACCAAATTTTTTTCATAATCCCTACATTGTATTATGAGTACAAGAAACTTTGTAGCAAACCAAACAGCTCCTAAGATCTTACCATCTTTGTTGCATGAAAAAAACGGGGCCAAATATTTTGATTAAAATTTTATATTTAATTTATTTTGAGATAAATCTGATATAAATTTTAATTTATTAATCATACACCATATTCATTTAAATATTACATTTACAAAATGTAAAATGGATCATAATTATAATCTGTATCCTATCAAAATTTTCTCCTTCATGCCTATGTAGAAGGAAAAGTGAAAAAAGAAGAACAAATTCTACAGTGATGATATATGATTAATCAACTTTGTAAGTAAGAAATCAGAGACATGTCGTCATTTTCTTTATCTACAAGTCCTTGTAAAGTCAACTAAAATTTACTTTGCATTATAATGTTTTGCTTAATCATTAATTATTATATTCATTAAACCAAGATTAATGTTTGCCATAATAATATCTTTTCTACATTATGTATTTTTATGAAAAAAATTTAAAATAAAAAAAATGCTTTTAAAAAAAAATTCGAACTAAGAAAACAAGCTTATAATTTTTCTTGAAGTGAATATAAAGTTTCTTAAAAAGCGATTTAAATAAACATTCTCTCAAAGTTAATGGAGTATTCTAGCATTTATATTAACACCTACTAAATAAAAGGTCTAATATTAAGTGCTACTAAATTAGAGTAATGCACTAATTAAATTTATAATATTATGTGGTATAATAGTAATTGTAATTATTACTGGTCATATAACAACAAAACCACAAAAAAGATCTCTGCATATAATATAAAATAATCACATCCAAAATAAACAAAGCCAAATTATCTTTGCTTATTTCACTTCAAATTTATGAAAGAAATTAACTATAAAGTAGCAAAATTTTATTTATTTCACTAGCTTTTTTAATGACCTTTTATTTCAATTTGTCCAGTTTTTGAGTAAATTCGCCCATTACTAATGATCATTTTCTAGTTTATCTTATTATTACAAATATAATATTCGTATAATCAAACATTAAATATAAGGCGATTTGATAAGCCTCACTAATGATCGTGATTTTTGTGAAGATTAGGAGCAGAATGCTGAAGAGACAAAAAATGTACCCTTAATTTTGTTAAATTTTATATTTTATTCTTAAAATTTTTATGTTAAATCTTTAATTTGATTTATATATTGCGTGTTACAAGATCACCTTTGTTTTAATAGTTACAGTTTTATCATTTTTGACCATATGTACATGATGATGCTTAAGTCCTTAATTTTATCATATGTGAGAGATATGTTTCGTTAAATTTTAAATTAAATTAAGCCTTTAAACGGTTAAGTTATTTCGTTAATAAAAAAGATAAATTACTCTAAATTAAAATAAGCTAACAAAATTACCGGAATGATCTCAAACTTTAGCTTAACATCTTTGATTTATATAATCAAATGATAGAAATTAATTAGCAGGAAAAGATAAATTGAGATAATATGGAGTAAAGATCAGCATATATTTGCATTTTAGCTAGAAAATAAGATAAACAACGACTTAATCTCAATTTGTGTGCAAGTTAATTTGATCAATTAGACAATTTTACAAAGTTGGTTCAATAAAATGATTGAGCGACCAAGATTTTATAAATCGTGAGCAATCTTAATATGAAGTTTATGATATGAAATTTGGCTTCAGTCTTCTAATCATTTATCTCCAGTGACAACACTATGGAGCCTAAGGCCCTCTCAACATTATGTTCAAATATTCTGATATAATTTTGATTAAATGAAGTTTAAAATTATTGATTTTATTTTGACATAAGTGTGTATATATATATTTGAAAATTTTTAATTGAAAATTATATCGAAATATCTTGAGCAATTTTTTCCCATCAACCGTTGGTTAGCAGATTCAGTGCTAATTAAGGAATCAAGAATTTTTTATTTTAAAAAAAATAACAAAATGATTTGAGCCCCCATCGTAACTAGGCATGTAATTTACCCTCGAGTACTATAAGCAGTAAAATTATTCCGCAAAATATTGAAATAAATAAATTCAAAGTCAAACTAAAAGGTAGTTTAGGTGCTAATATTCTCTTAGGATTCAAGCTATCAGTTGGTGAACCAGAGCATAATTAGGCCTAACCACCATCGCGAATATATATATATATATATATAAAATTAGTATGAAACAAGGAAATATTTTTCAATAAAAATATACATGGCAATGGGATGCCATTATTCAAGAAATTCAGAATTACAATTACAACCCCATTGTTCGGAACGACATGTGGAACCCAAAAGTGAAACATGGAGACCTAATGGCAACATCAGTGCTTAGAATGGGTTAATCGTCGTCAAACATTCAATTATTTACGCCCTCACCCCCTTGGTTCAGACTACAATCTCAAGCTGTAAATTCTACAACAAATAACGCTAAAAAAAGAAGAAAATGCAATAATAGCTGCACGGCGGTCCAGTCCTCCGCAGGGACGGTTACCCGCCGCGAGGCCATCAACAAGCGTAGAAGTCAACCAGCTCATCGAGCGACTCCGGCTGCGGTTCGGCGTTCTCGAGCATCCACAGTAGGTGTTCGAAGAGCACAACCTCGCAGTCAACGACAGTAGCGCCACCGCCGCCGCTGCTGCCGCCGGAGCGATTGACGAGATTCTTGAACAACGGGTGGTCGACGAGATCTGAGCTTAGGATGTACCTCCGGCGAGACTTTCCTACGTATACCTCATGGAATCCGGCGGGGACTTCGTCGCCGTGGCACGATGCGGCATGCCACGTGTCATCCTCGTCGGACGGCCCCGAGCCGCTGTCGCCGGTGCGGTGGATCTTATTGGAGGAATTCCACCTCTTTATCATGCGGGTTAGCTTGTTTAGTTTCCCGTTCTTCGCCATTGCCAGTTTCTTGGGGTAGCAGGAATCGAACGGCGGAGAGATTTGAAGGGTGAATGAGGAGTGGTGGCGGACGAAAGGAGGTAGCGATAGGTTCGGGTTTAATAATGAGAGAGTGGGTCCAGGAAATGCCAAGAAGAGCAGTTGGGGACCATTCACTTGGTACCAAATTATGCCAGGAGTTTATATGATGTATTTTTTTTTATTTTGAAATATTTGAATGAATTTAATTATAAATTTATATATATAATTTATATAAAAAATTTAAATTTAAGATCTCTTAATTAAAAATCAAAGTTAATTATCAACTATTAGATTAAGATATGTTGCACTATATGATATATTTTAACTCGAAAAATGAAAAAATAAATACATTTTTTTAAAAAAAAATATTATAATTATATTTTTTAAAAAATAATGATTTTAATATTCTTATATGCTTTAAAATAGTTATTTAATAAATATCTTAATTTTTTATAAATTTAATTTTAAATCATTATTATTGACTTAAAAGTTATTAGAATTTCTGACGTAATTTTTCTCTTTGGAAGCAAACGGCGGGCGCCAAGATGATTAAGATAATAGCGTGAGAAGTCACCGGTGGTCTGTGTTCTTTTATCTAGGCTCGGCATCTTCATAATGATTAAAACCCTGCCTAAAGTGAAGGCGTATTACAGGGAACGGGTTTGGGGTTCTTTTAATATAGAGCATGAAATTTACTGTTGCATTTCTTCAAACCTACTCCTTTTCAAAGAAAAATGAAGTTCCCAATCGTAAGGCAATCAGTAGCCCATTATAATCATCATGAGAGCGAGTTGGCATTGGCAAAATAAGGAAACTCTTCAGGGATTTTGGTCTTGCAGAGAAAATAATAGAGACAATAATTATAGCCAATTGAAAAACGAGGATGAAAAACCTAAAAGTGGATGACAAATCCAAAGATTATATAATTACAAAATATAAAGGCACTTACATACATATCTTATAATTCTTATATATTTATATATCTAAAATCTGAGTTTTGATATTTACATATATAACATTTAAATTTTTAACATCACATTTAGGAATATCTCTAGTATTATCTTTTAAAAGTGTATACATTGTTTTAATTAAAAAAAATATCAAAAATATAAATATCAAATTTCAGGTGTTAGATATATAATACATTAGAATTATGTGGTTGGTATATAATTTTTTTTAAATATAATGTAGCAATTAGAATAAGTATAGCTATGTCTTTAGAAAATCAGTAAAGTAAAATTTACGCTGTGAAATTACACATATATTTAAAGAGTGAAACAAGATAACTAAATTTTTTCGTGAAAAATCTCGAAAGAGGAAACCACTGCCCAATAAAAGCTTCCACTATGTATCTTTTGAGTACACAATCTTCCGATAACGGATTACGAATTGTATATGAGAAAGGCAACGACTATGTAATCGCGTTGGTGGTACGATTCTTGGTAGCGAGATGATGCGAACACGAGCGATGAAGGTCGTCATGATGGAGCCGGAGAGGTTGGCATGGCGAGATCGTGGCGGTGATGGTGGCGGACGGCGTGGTTAACGACCGTCAGGTGGTACGATTGTGCTTGGAGGATCTTCAAGCTTTAGGGCTCTCTCTCTCTCTTACTTGGGCTCCTCATATGAGAATAATAAATTTATTTATAGATTGGAAAAGTGGCGTCTTGTAAATACATACAAACTCCCACTGGATGACTTAAAATGATCTCTTTAATTATTTGATGTATTTTAAATATTTGAATGCTCAAATGAAGTCGAATTTTGAGATTTTGGGCTTGTTAGATCCGGATCGAGCCGATTTGTATAAACACTCCATGTTTGAGAGCTTTTAGGGTTTAACGATATCCCAAAGATTTCCAATGATATCAACTTGATCGGTTTCTTTTAACGCCGTCAAGATTTGTCTTTATTCTTAATTTTCATGTATGCTATAATAGCCGTTATTGGCTATAACCATGCATAACTGTACATATTGATCAACTAGGATATATAAATTGATTTTCGATAAATGATTTCTTTATAAAAAAGATGGAGATCTCTACTTCTCATAACTAAATTGAGCTTGAAAGATACCACACCTAGGTTGACCCACCCAATAACACGAATGTGTCCAATGATTATAGATTTATATTATTATTAATGCTTATAAATAATGATCTTAATGTACATGTTGTATGCATTAATCTTACTAGTACAGTTGTGATGATAGATCAAAGCTCAGAATTAATTTGGATAAGATTCATCACCTATTTTAAAAGAATCAGGCAAAAAAAAGTTGATGATTGTTACGTCCCAACTTAATATAATCATTATACCATAATATATCACATCATATTAAGCTATGCTATAAATTTAAAATTAATATTTTCATCATAAATTCTCAAAGCAAGAATTAATTGGAGAGAATTGGATTATATTATAAAATATCTAAATTTATTTTGAGTCCTTAATAACCATAATTCAATATTGTTACCAAAAATAGAACTTTAAAACTGTCATTAATATAAAAATTATTATTCATTCTCAAAATTAATTATATATATATATATATATATATATATATATATATATATATATATATATATATATATATGCTAGAATCATGATTTTTCTCAATTTAGATCAACAGAATGCATTTACGGCTTGATTACGAAAAGATGAGATTTATATCACTGATATATAATATACAGAAAACTTAATATTAGGTTAGTTTTTATTCTTTATGTTTCTTTCCTGTATCTCAATAGGCAAAAGCATACTACAGCTATAATAATGTTATATTAAAATGTAATAGTAAAATGTAAACGTACCACGATATGTATGTAATATTTCAATTACATTTTAGGTAAACAGTAAGCATGTTATTAATGAATTTATCTCTCCATAATCAAATAAAACATATTACCTTACGAAATGCTACATGTCATGCTAAATGCAATAATAAAATCTTTTTAAATTATATAATCTTTGTATATCTGCGCAAAGTGATGAGCCAAAGTAATATCCCCTCCCTCATAATATTAGATAAATTTTGTATATATACCAACTATAATTATATGCAACTATTAGCATCCATCCTCATAACTTCCTTTAATATCTGGTGATATATCAAACCTTGGAACATCTTGGAACATCATTGTAACTTAATCAGCTTGCCTTTCTTATAGGGATGTGCATTAGCTAATCTTACATTTCATGTCATGCATATAAAGCGACCATAACTCCCATAATTAATGCAATACGAATGAAAACATAATGTAAATAGATTTATTCATGCTTGTATATGCATTCTTTTCAAATATATATTTTTTAATTCTATATCCTCTCCGTAGTTTTAAATATTAAGATATGAGAGAATAGGAATATAATTAACTGAGATGCCTCATAATTAGGGGTATAAACAAGTCAAATTTGAGTGAACAGAACTCTTGTTAATGTTCTGCTCATTTGAAATTTGTTTTGTACGTATTCGACTCGTTTATATATCGAGCAGTTCACGAACAATGAGCTTTTTTGATAGCCCTATATGAGGGGTGATTTAAATCTAGGCCAATATTTTATATAACAAAAGTTTTACCCACTAAGCCATGCTTACATTTGTGATATGTAAATATGTTCATATGTATATATAATAATAATAATAGTAATAAATAATAGTAATAAATAAAAATAATAGTAATAAAATAATAATAATAATATAATATAATATAATATAATATAATTTTTTATTTCGAGTTAAATCGAGCGAAACACGATCGAACAAATGATCGTTCATGTTCGGCTCGTTTATATATTGAAATGAAATGTCATTCATTGTTTCGTTTAGTTAACGACGGCGAACACGAAAACTTAGCTCGAGTTAAGCGAGCGAGCTTTTGATAGCCCTACTCATAACATATAAATTAAATATGCTTGAATTTTGTAGATTGATGATAATCATTTAAAAAGTATTCAATTATCATTTGGAAAGCATTCCAAATAGTAATATGCATCTTAGAACCGTTCATTCATGTCTTTGACGGGATGTAATAATGATTAGATAGAAAAAATCACTTACTAAATCCTATGGAATTGTAACTGTATTCCTTAAAGTGAAACGTAGGCAACATATGTATGATTCATGAAATAAATCATGTAAAAATGCATGAACTCTGTTTGATTTAGATCATAGCACTATTAGGAACTCCCTGAATCATGTGAGAGAAGAGAGTTTTATTAAGGGGTTATTTGATTATCTGAAAAAATAATTCATTGTATTTGGATAACAAAAGTTTTTAGAATTTTGATGTTTAGTTTAAAGAATTTAGAATAAAATATTAAATTATAATACATTTTAAATTCACTTTTTAGTTCAAATTCAGTTAATTTGAAATTCTTCAAATTGATCAATTTTTAAATAGATGATTTGATATAAAGTGAGACGGCTGCTGTCATTGTTAACAATCATCAGCCACCCATTGTTATAGTTGGCCGGCCATCTGCCACCTCCAGTGGTGGCCATCACCACCAAGCTGGACATCATCATGCTTGAAATATCAGATGTCTTACATTTTATAGTGTAAATCAGGTAAATAATAAAAAAATTCAAATATATTATATTTTCTTTAAACTAATTCTTTTTACACGGTTGTCATTTTTCGGGGAATCAAACGATCCCAAATTCCTAGTAGCAAATTAGTACATGTCCTATGAGCAAAAATCCTGAAAAATTGAGTTCCAGAATTTTCATATAATACTGCTCTGGCTTCTCTCTCTCTCTCTCTCTCTCTCTGTTTTTTTATCCTCCTATTTTCCTGCAAACTCTCACGATTGTTTCCTTGATAAAAGTATTATGAAAATGCCTTTCTGAAGTCACTTTCATATTTGTCTCTAACATGCGTTTTGCGAGATTTGCGAACAACTTAGCTCTCTTTCAGTCCTTATGCCACCATATAATAAATATCATGCCCTCTTTTCATTGTCGTTCATTAATGATTAAACTAAATGCTAATAGTTAAACTAATTTCTAACAATAATATTATTATTTTATAAGTAGTATTACAACTTTAATTAAAATTGAGATTATAATTATATTTAACAATTAACTCAAGTTTATTGAATTGTAATTTATTGAGAATATCTCTCAATATTTTTGGCATATCATTTTTAATTTTTTATTGAAATGAAATTGTTTTGGTTGAACCAATAAGTCAACTCATTCCCCCACAATTTCTATGTAACCACTTCTTAAATTTAAACTCTAAATGCTGCTAAAATATAAAAAAATCATTACAAAATTTATGTTATCATTCACTAATATACATCAAATTAATGAGTTAAACTTATGTTGACCTCCATATATACCACATGAGTCAAATCGAGTTTATAAAATGAATTTGATCGACTTCGGGTGCATCAGAGCACAAATCGGAGTTGAGATGCACCAGACATCACCGAAATCAGCCCAAATGATCTCCGATCGATGAACGGACTTCACCATTGCATTTAGAACATCAAAATTGGTTTGAATATAAATATTGCATGATCTAACAATCGATTAATCGATGTCAATATGACACACGAGGAAAGGAAACTACGATGATGTCCAAACGACCTCCGTTCATAAAATTGGTTGAGCTATTGGCTTCGAAACGTCGAGACCTACCAAATGAGACTGTCCATGATCAATTGAGATGAGTCAACACGAATGTCGAATGATCAAAAGTGACAACACGTAAATCGAGGCTGAAATACACTGGATGTCGCCAAAATCAGTCAAAATGATATCTGATTGATGAACAGACTTTGCCATTGCATTTAAAACGTCGAAACTGGCCATATATAAATATTGCGTAACCTGATGATCAACCGATCAAGCGTCGTCAAGCGCTACATGCATATATCGATGTGCCACCCACCAAACCAAATGACTAAAATTGATTGTCCCGTTAGTTTTGTAACGTCAAAATCTATCAAGTAAGATTGTTCGCACTCAATTCAAACAAGTCTGCGCAAAAATCGAGCGGTTAGAAATGATAACGTGAATTTTGAGCTGAAGTTGACCCAATTTGACACCGACTTGAACCAAACGGCTTATGATTACGAAACAGACTGCGTCGTTGCTTTCGAAACATCAGAATAACCTTGAATCAACATATATATCAACCCTATATTGAGGTCGGCATAACGTTCATATTAAAGTCGATTAAGTAATAAAAAATATATATTTAAAATCCCTAATCTAATCCTAACTAACCTAAATCCATAAAATTGGCCTCCTCTTCACGCATGATCCCTAATATCTCGTTCGATTGGTTTTCCCTTCGCATGCGCGAGCCATATTCACTCGACTCTTTCTCCCTCACCATAAGCGACTCGTTCGACCTCCTCTTGACACGAGGACACAATCCATGACCCTTCTCTCTCGTCGCTTCCCAGCCTGTTCCTCTTCTTCTTCTTCTCACTCAACAGGCCTCACTCACCGGCTCTCCTTCCTTAGCAATGAGGAAATCAACTGAGCCTTCCCTCTTTTCTCCCTTTTGATCAAATGAATCGCAACAACCTGTAAGCTTTCTTCCTCTTCTTCCATTCTTCTTCCTCTTCTTTCACCAAAACTCCTCCAATCGAAATTTTCCCTAGCCAAAGTTCTTCCTCGGCCAAAAATCCCTCTTCTTCCACCAAAACTCCTCCAACCGAAAATTTCCCTTTCAAAAGTTCCCCTTGGCCAAAATCTCCCTTAACCGAATTTCCCTTTGCCAAAATCTGAAATTCTCCTTTGTCAAAATCTGAAATTTTCCTTTGCCGAAATCTACAATCTCCTTTGCGACTCTACAACCCCCTTTGCCGAATCCACCCTTAGCTGACCTCCTTTCTTTTCACAAGAGAGGGTAACCGAGAGGCAACACAATCATCAGGCGGATTCCTCTCGGTATAGGTCCTCACTTCCTCCTCTAATCAAGTGCATAGTCGCTGAATTACTTTTCCAATTCCCTTTGCCACAGCTGGAGAGGAACACCCTCATCAGGCGGGTTCTTTTCTTGGTTTTAGACATCTCCCTCTCCGTCTCCTTCCGACCATTCCTTTTGTCGTAGCCGAAGAGAAACACCATCATCAGACGAGTTCTTCTCTTAGTTTCTGGCATTTTCGTCATTTCTTCCACTTTACATGTGCTCGTGGATCGCTGTGTTATTCGTTGAAAATATAAATGAGTTTGGATGTGTGGAAATACATGTGTGGAATGTCTATATGTATATATGCATTTGTCTTTTTGCAGGTTTGAAGGCCTCGTTATGCTCATCAGGGCGTGACAAGATGAAATTCGGCTGTGGTATCGTAAGATACTGCTCGGCGTAACGAGTAACAAAAAAATGTTAGATGTCGCTCTCCTAGCCGAAATACCGTTGAAATTTCGTCAAATCTTTGAACTTAAAAAAATGGAGGAATAAAAAAATGGCTTAAAAGCACTAAATAAAGAAGTCTAAAGCTAAATTCAAATTAAAAGAATCAAATAAGAAAAAAGAGGAGAGGGAAAAGAACATACAATGAATTCAAATATAAAACATTAAATCAAAGAGAAATGAGATAAAAAAATACATACAAGATTTATCTTAATAAAGTTGAAAGCTCACTAAAAAAATTATTATCCCTTCTCTTTCAAGCACTCTAACTCCTCAAACAAAGTGGAATGAAATAAAAGATCCTCTCTTGGCCTTATTTATAGAGATTGGAGGGAGTAATGAAGGACCTCATTCTTACAAAAAAAAAAAAAAAAAAAGTAAGTGAGTCTATGTTCTAGTACATTTCTCAAACAAAAAAGGGAGGGAGAACTAAACAAGTTTTAAGCGAGATTAGGGGAGGGGTTAAATATTAAATTCATAAAAGAACTATAACAAAACTTAAAGTCTAGTCATTCACTAAATATAAAACCCAAATGAGGAGTTATGGATATTTGAGTTGATGCTTGTTTATGTGAATAGACCTTTTTATTGAATACTCAAAGTGTTTACAAACAAGTAATCATAAAAATAATTGAATAATTCAAAATTAGGCCTGATATCCAATGAGGTAAGAATCTCAATTGGACATTAAATCAAAGCATTAGAGAGCCTCTTGGAATGAAGATACACTATTCAAATATACTCAAATAAATTGAAGAAAAATTAAAGAATTCATGAGAGATCTTCCATGAGATTGAATGATTGCTAATAAGCATAAGCAATGAATCCTTGGAAAATATTTGAAGTATATTTGTCGCCTTATTAAATACTCGAATTAAATCAAGGAGAAATTGAATATAGTTGGCGATGAATGTTAAATGTTAAATTTAAATTCATAAATGTTAAATTCATAAAGGAATTATAACAAAACTTGAAGTCTAGTCATTCATTAAATATAAAACCAAATGAGGAGTTGGGGATATTGGAGTTGATGTTTGTTTATGCGAATAGAGCCTTTTATTGAATACTCAAATAATTAAATTCACAAATAAGTAATCATAAAAATAATTGAATAATTCAAAATTAAGCATGATATCAAATGAGGTAAGAATCTTAATTGGACATTAAATCAAAGCATAAGAGAGCATCTAGGAATGAAGATACACTCTTTAAATGCACTCAAATAAATTGAAGAAAATTAAAGAATTCATGAGAGATCTTTCATGAGATCGAACGAATGCTAATAAGCATAAGCAATGAATCCTTGGAAAATGTTTGAAGTATATTCGTCGCCTTATTAAATACTCGAATTAGATCAAGGAGAAATTGAGTATAGTTGGTGATGAATTTGAGAATAGTCATAAGCGGGAGTCTATTGAATATTCAAATACTAATCAACTTAGAATCAATTATATATTAATTCAAAAATCTAATAAGATATTAGACCAATTTAAGACATCTTCAATGCCACCAGATTCGCAACATATCGTACAAGTGAACAGAAGACATTAATTAAGGTATTCTTAAATATACCCGCATGGGCCTCGACACTATGCTAAATATTTAGATTCAAGTGTTTAAGGATGCTACGTGGGTTGATTCCCGATTTGGTCTCAGGACCAGGTCCGAGTTAACAAAACCTAAAAATTCAATTATTATATGAATTAGCTTATTGAAATATCTAAGAACCTAATTCTGTCATGTGCTAGTAGATTTGATCCTCTGTTAGGAGATAAATAGAGTTGACAGACTCTAAAGTTCTCAAATATATTCGATTAAATCAATTAACTACCTCAATGATGGCTGTGTTGAATGGTGATTTCAACCGGAGGGGATGCTTCCATCAAAATGTGATTTCTAATTTTAAATTAAATTAACTTAAATTAAGTATCAATCTAAAAACTGTTTAAATGAAATTCAATCATTAAAAATTTAAAGCAAACTCAATCTATCCACCTTCCACAATTATTTATCGGAGGTGACAAATTAAGAAAACTCTAGCTCATAAAGGAGCCAATGTCAAATCAAGTGTTCTACTATGTTCACTCTCAATCAATCTTATGCTAGTAAGGATGTGGCGTGTCTTCTGACTGTGTGGCTTGACCAGTAGGCTCCACATATGATGCAGTTACGACCAGAGTCCTCTGATTGGGTGGTTGCTGCCAAATAGAACCATTATATTATCATCATGACTATAGCCCGTATGCTCCTTAATGGCTTTGCCCTTTGAGTTGTGAATCATAGGGTACACTTGATAGGGCAAAAAACCCTCTATCAACTAAGATAGACTTAAGTATATCTCTTTAGATAAACACCACTCTAGGTCTATAAGGATTTCTTGAATGACGTAACCCATGTGTTACTGATAAGGATCATTCGGTTAGGTTGAGTCGACTACCTCCTTTGACTAAGTAGAATAGGGATCACGACAGCCCCGGATGATGGAACCATGGGATCTAGATTGGACATATCATTATTCCTCTAACCATCTGCTTTAAGCTAATAATGATGAATTTCATAAATTCTAAATTTTAAATTCCAAAACTCTATATGGTGCTACTATACGCTATGCATTAAGCAATCTAATTACTAGCCTTAATTGAAAGTTCTCGCTCACTTATTGGGATGGTTAATTAACTATAGGGGATTGCGCCTATAGGAAACCTAGAGCAAGATCTAAAGTTATCGCAAAATGAGCTTGAAATCTCTGGGTAGTGTCTTATCTACTATTCCATCTATTTTCTAAAAATTACACCGACACTTCAATTCATACTCTCTTCATTGTCGAGAGGTCGGTGAAAAATTTTTGGAGCCCACAGATTTCTGGTGACTCCGTTGGAGACATGGTTTTCTTTCCATCTTTGGCTAATCATATATGTGCTATAGTACCAAAAAAATATTTGAAAATTCAAAACAAAAAATGGTGATTTAAATGTGTAATAAATTCAAATTACTAATGTATGAGGTTCTATATCGAATGAATTATTATGTAGAGTATTTCTTTATTACACTATTATTTTATTCTGTAGTATCTCTGCATTTTAAAAGTATGGAGTGAAATAATAATTGATAATTACTAATCCATATCTTTTATTTGTGCAGAATGGATCTACAGAGAACTCCTTTCATTATTCAACTAGGGTGTGGTGAAAATATCTGCCTAGCTAATGCCATCATCAACACAGGAGATGTTGGAGCTACCATTCAACTTGGTTGATTGAATTTCACAACAATCATAGATGTAACTTCTGAAGCACCCACCCTTGGTACACTCGTCCGAGGTCATGCTGGAAGGCCCCAGGTTACTAAAGCTCCTACTAGTCATGCTCACCAACCAGTTCAGCAACCAACCACTATTAAGGAGTTCTCTCGATAGAGAACTTCAATTTTTAAAAGACTAGGTCAATCTGAAGCCCCTATGATGGAAAGAATTGTTAGTGGGCAAACTATGTCTTTAATGCCTCAAGGTACAACCGCTTCATCGATTGAACCTTTCGTACCAAGAAAGCATGATCATGATGCTTCCTCATTAGGAAGCAAATTAACCATAAGGTAGAGAAGAAGAAGAAATGCTGAGCTAAGGGCTCAGCAGATCCCATTCAAATGACCTAGTGAACAAGCAATATTACCACTAGAAGCGAATATTCCTACCCATAACAACTTTGATAATCTAAAATGGGTAAAAAAGAATAGCTCTACTGGTGAGGTAAAGCAATCTTTCTAGACTCAACAACATCAAACTCCACCACCGCAAATGAGATAACTTGAAACACTGTCCGCTAGAATACACAACATTTTTAAGTGGCCAAGGAAATAGGCTTATTGAAAAGAAAATTTCAAAGGCCTGTGATGATTGAAAATACTGATGCCATGCCAAGGAGGTTGTCATCTCTTATGATAACTAGTCATCAAGCTAAGTATGCTTCATGCAGTGAGCATCGGAGCATGTTGCTTGGATTGCATATCTAAGAATCCGCTGTCGAAAGGTCCTAATATAAGGGAAAGCAGATATGGATGCCAAGGCCCTGTAATGAAATTCTGAAGAAAGAAAGAGGGTTGACATTTAATGCATATATTTAGAAATTCACCTCAAAAATAACTCATCAGAAGTGGATACCTAAAAGAATGGATATCATTGATAAAAAACATGATGGTCCCCACAAGAGAAGGTTGACTTTGATCGCAGTCCTTTAATGGAAGAAGTGTTTGTTCCATACATTGAACTGGAGATCCACTAGAAACATCGATAAAAAATTCATGTGCAAAAAGAAGGCGATGAAGAGACTACTATGGAAGTGGAAGTCATCTATATGGTCAGGGATATAGATGAACTTTTTGCTCAGCACCATTAGCAGCAACATGGATCTAGGGAACCTGATCTTGAATTCGATGTTTATGAAGAAGAGTCTTCATAGAAGTAAGTAGAAGATGGACCTTCAATCTCTGCTAAAGTGGAAGAGGAAGAAGATCAAAATGAAAGGAGGCCATGGGAGTTGAGGTTATTTATATAGCTGAACCAAAAAATGAGCAGTCTGGTACACGCTTTTACAATCAGCGTTGTTGTTCAGCCTTAATAACAACTATCCCTACAAATGCACAAGGAGAAGGACAGTTAAGTTCTTCCCTTGAAGATGATCAAGGAGCAGAATAATAATAAGAAATAGTGAAAGAAGAAGAGTCTGTACTTATTGACACCATGGCTCTAGCTAGAGAGCAAAGATAAATGTAGCATCAAATGAAAGTCAAAGATAAAGAGATTTCACAGCGAGGTGCTAAGATGAATGACTTGATGACACAGATGAGTATCATGATGGATATGTTGCAGAAGAATATCACATCAACTGTAGCACCTATTTTGTTTGCTAATCAATAGATAGCTAATAATACAATATCTATACCGTCAATCGTTCTGGTACCTCAAGCTTCTACGGTACATGCTACACCTGAAGTTAGGCATGAAGTTAACCAACTACCTCTTCAGCCGGTAATTCAAAATATGCCTAGCACATCGGGAACGGTAACAACTCCTTAGCTAGAAATAATAATTAATGAAAAGATAAATGTAGTTATAGCTTCAGGACAAGCTAAAAAGTTAGTGAGTAATGGTCGCCCTTACCCACCTGAATATGATCAAATATCATACCCAAAAGGTTACTCAGTGCCAAAATTTAATACTTTCAGTGGGCTTGGTAACCCAAAGAAACATCTAGACTAATTTAAGACTACTTGTGGTAACACAAGAGGGAATGATGCGCTATTTTTTCGTCAGTTCGTCAGTAGCCTGACCTCAGCTGCTTTCGAATGGTATGTAGAATTGTTGAATGATTTGATTAAAATATTTGCTAAGTTAGAGACAATATTCATGAAGAGGTTTGCCAGTGCATTCGAAAAAATAACAATCACTGGCTTTCCTTGCTAAAAAGGAGAAAAGATGAGTCTATGATAAAATTCATAAGTCATTGGCGTAACCTAAGTATGAAATGTGAGCAATAATTGGAAGAAGAACATGCGGTCCAATTGCTGATTGGCAATATAGATGATAAAATGACACTATTTTTTATGTATGACATCAATTACAATATTCCAAGACTTGCTTGATAGGGTGGCCAAATTTAAAAAGCTGAATCACCTTAAGTCCGAAATCTATACAAATAAACCAAAGAGAAATAAATCTTCAGACTCAAGAAGAAATGAAACTCGTACCACTTCCTATAGCTCAAATGATGAAAAGTGGGTAATATATAATATGGATAAAGGAAAGCAGCCAATGTATAATGATGATAAGGGAAAGAAGCTTGTCCAGTCTAATCCATAGCTAAAATTGGTATTGGGAGGCACTGATAAACTTTAGACTTTTCCAAGTGGTGGAGAGCGTCCAAAACAAGCAGTAAGAGATGATGAGGGAATGCAACCATCTCTTAAAGAAAAGATAAATAAATAATATTATTTTACAAGGGACAGTGCGGCTAAATTATTTTGGCAAGAAGTCAAAGCTGATCTATAATTACCAAAATTAAAAGGCCTGAAGAGGCTGATCAAGTCAGTAATTCAAATTAATGTCCCTATCATCAGATGATCAACCAACATATTGAAGATTGTTATGTCTTCAAAGATTTACTAGAAAGGAAGTATCGATCGGGTTGTGGCAAAAATTTCTTATATACTTTCATCTTCATTCTATGTGGATAAAATGAAGATAGAAATATACTTTTGGTTTGGACACCACGTAGATCCGTAGATATTCTTATTAGGGTGATCGAGTACGATATTGAGGAATAGTATACTATCTCAAAAGATAGAAGTCACCATCCTACAATGGGCTTAATCACCTAATAAAGACTCCTAAGGACAATGGGTCTTCTCATGTTCTAGAGATTCTTTCCCTACTTTACATGAAAAAGTAAAGTAGGGTTTATTTTAAACCAGGTTCATTAAGTTCCCTATGGAGGCAAGCCTCCATAGTTAATTACATCTTAAGGAATGAGGTTCCTTAAGAATACTCTCGATTAAGGTAAATGATCGTTGTCTCCAAAGATTTCAAAGATAGGATTATCAATCAAATGGTTATTTTTGAAAGATCAAGTGGGATTGATCAAGAGGAGTGATTTATTATCGAAACCAAGAGGGGATGAGTAGGGGATGGTCATGATACTGAGAAGTCTAGTAAGTATCTCAAACTATCCTATGGTTGAGCTTTACATTTTTGAAATGGAGGAGAATTATTTGTTTGAGTTAAATTTTTATTAGAAATTTAGGGCATACAATTCCAGAACATAAGATCATGGAAATGCCTAAGAGGTGAGGATTTATGCTTGTAACCCACAAAGGGGAGAAGGAACCTCGTATCTTAAATCTAGCGAGCTTTGGCGAGGGCCAAAGCACTACCTAAATCTAAGGAAAAATAGGTATATAGTTTACCTACACAAGAGAGGGTAAATCACCCTACTATTTGGACTTACAACCGCTTGGGAGTGACTGCCAACTAACTCCTCCTATGATTTTAAATAAATGTAGGCAAATCATATGCTATTATAAGATAATTAGGTTGTTATTTATTTAGAAAAGAGACTAAGCCCTTAAACACACTCCCTAAGAGACTAGATCATGAAGGGTATAAATGATGGTTTAATCTAATGCAAATTTTTGCTAAGTTTTATTTTTTGAATAATTAATATGATACAGGCTATAGGATTCATATGCCTAATGCATGAAAAGTTGGTTATGGGCCAAAATCAGTAAGAAGGAGGTGTGTTTCTACCATAGCTCTCAAAGGTCAAGTCATGTTCTCTAGCAAAGGTGGAAGCCCTCCATAAGCAAGAGTGAAGCAAGATGATTGTATATGCATGATGTGAAATATACAACATCCAGCTAAGGGGTTGCTAAATCTTTTATCTTGATTTTATGTCCTAAGCTTTAGGTGAGGTTATGAGTTATTTAATTTTAATTTTGAATTGATTAATTAGATAAAAAATTTATTTTTTTGTAAGAGTCTAATCGCATCCAGGCCGTTTAACAAAGGAAGGAAGAAACTAGGAAAAATATTCCATCTTAATGCACAAGTTAAATAAATATCAAACAATTTTATAAAGCTAGCACAAAAGAATAAAAGGCTGATTATGGTCAGGCTCCACCGCACAAACCTGAAAAGAAATATGGGTAGCCGAGCTCTACCCTTATATAACTCGAATTACAAATGAATAATTATAGTTTAGAAAGAATTCATGTTATGAGGGTCTTGACTCTCCATTTCTTCTTTTCTTCTTTCTTTATTTTTGGTTTACTTCCTTCCCTTTTCTTTCTTTTCTTCTTTTGGTTGGTTGGGATATAGTTGGCACCAATGCTTCACATGGTACATAAGACATAGTCTTATGACCAATGTTCATCCTAATCCCCCCACTTTTAGTAAAATAAACATCAAACAATTTTATAAAGCTAGCACAAAAGATTAAAAGGCTGATTATGGTCAGGCTCCACCGCACAAACCTGAAATAAATATGGGTAGCCGAGCTCTACCCTTATACAACTCGAATTACAAATTAATAATTATAATTTAGAAAGAATTCATGTTATGGGGGTCTTCACTCTTCATTTCTTCTTTTATTCTTTATTTATTTTTGGTTTACTTCCTTCCCTTTTCTTTCTTTCCTTCTTTTGGTTGGTTGGGATATAGTTGGCACCAATGCTTCACATGGTACATAAGACATAGTCTTATGACCAATGTTCATCCTAATCCCCCCCTCCTCCCCATAACATTCATTCCAAATCCTAATTGCAAAATTACTAAAAAATGGGAAAAGTAAATCTAACTAAAACTTGCAAAATAGAGATTATCTAAACACACCACACAATCCTAAGCATGTATAGGAATAATTTGGACTTAGCACCCCACACATGGATAACCAAGTCACGTGGCCTATTTTTGGATTATGCTTAAGAGAATAAGCAACTTTCATAGCAAAAGCATTTATAATTTTTTATTACAGCATCTCATAAGCACAATCCCTTGTAGAAGACAATGATTAGAATAAGATCATCCTATCATTTAGTCAACGCACATACACCCTAACATCCAGTCTAAAATAATACATCATAAAATAAAATATACATCAAATCATGCACCGCCCTAACATAAAGCTAGAAGTGGGGACTTAATCTAATGTGTGTGATTTAAAGCTTGTGTGGTATGTCCTAACTAGGCTTTAGAGTTGTAATTTTCTAAGTGTAATGGATTCAATTTATAGAAGGGTGGTTTCTCTTCAAGTGACCTAATTAGTTTAAATATTTTACTTGATGTTTTCTTTTGTTTCATAAGATATAGACTTAACAACTAAGTGTTATAAAGAGAAGAAAGAGAGAGAATCTCTTTTCCATCCCTACCTTAAGTCATTTCTAAAGCAAGTTAATTAGTGAATTTCTTTTAGTGAATGGGTTATTATATATTTTAATTAATCTTAAGTTTAAACTTAGTTTAAATAAGCTTATTAAATAAGAGAGACATCTCAAGATTAATTGAGATGAATTACTATCACATACACATATTCATTTACTTCTTTCCCTCATGCATATCAAGCACATGGATAAATCTTAAGCATATCCATACATGCAATTTAAATTTCTGACATACTTGAATGATGAATGCAAGGGAGTATAGTTATGGCTTAAATATTCCATTTTGATTGAATCGTGAATGCATGTCTTTAAAGGGGTGTGGTGAAATTTTTATATCTCCGCCTTCATCTATCCCTTTGGAAAAAGAGAGGATATATGAAAATAGAAATATATGCCTTTGTGTAGGACACCACATAGATCCATAGATATTCTTATTAGGGTGACCGAGTATGACATTGAGTGAAAGTGTACTATCTCAAAAGATAGAAGTCACCACCCTAAAATAGACCTAATCACCTGAATAAGGACTCCTAAGGACAATGAGTCTTCGTAATGTACTAGAGATTCTTCCCCTACTTTACATGGAAAAGTAAAGCATTGTTTATTTTGAACCTGATTCGTTAAGTTCCCTATGGAGGCAAGCCCCTGTAGTTAATTACATCCTAAGGAACAGGATTCTTTAGGAATACTCTCAATTAAGGTAAATGATCATTCTCTCCAAAGATTTCAAAGATAGGACTATCAATCAATTAGTTTATTTTTAAAAGATCAAGTGGGATTGAACAAGAGGAGAGAGTTATTATCGAAGCCAAAGGAAGATAAGTAGAGATGTATATGATACTAGGAAGCCTAGTAAGCATCCTAAATTATCCTATGATTGGGCTTTATATTTTTGAAGTCGAGGGGAATTAGTTGTTTAAGTTGAATTTTTATTAGAAATCTAGGACTTACAATTCCACAACACTAGATCATGAAAATGCCTAAGAGGTGAGGATTTATGCTTGTAGCCCAAAATAAGAAGTGGCAACCTTTGAATCGAAATCTAGGGAGCTTTGGTGAGTGCCAAAGCACGACCTAAATCCAAGCAAAAAATTGGGTATTTGGTTTATCTCCATAAGAGAGGATAAACCACCCGACTGTTTGGACTTACAACCGCCTAGGGATGGCCACCAACTAACTCCTCCTATGATTTTAAATACATGTAGGCAAGCCATATGCTTTTGTAAGATAGCTCAATTATTGTTTATTTAGAAAGAGATTAAGTCTTTATACACACTTCCTAAGAGACTAGTTCATGTAGGATATGATTTAATGACTTAAATCTAAAGAAAATTTTGTTACATTTTTTTTGGACTATTGATTTGACACAGGCTTGTAGGATTCATATGCATAATGTATGAGAAATTAGATTATGGGCAATAATCATCAAGCAAGGAGGTGTGTTTCCACCATGGATTTCAAAGGTCAAGCCAAGTTCTCTAGCATAGGTGGAAGCCCTCCAAGTCAAAAGTGAAGCAATATGCTTTTTATGCATGATGTGAGAAAGAAAATACAATATCCAGCTAAGGGGTTGCTAAATCTTTTATCTTGCTTTATAACCTAAGCTTTAGGTGAGGTTATAAGTTATTTAATTTTTAGTTTTGAGTTTATTAATTGGATAGAAAATTTATTTTTACCTAAGAGCCTAATCATCATCTAGGCCATACATCAAAGCAAGGAAAAAAATTAAGAAAGCATGTCATCTTAATGCACAAGCTAAATAAACACCCATCAATTTATAAAGCTAGCACAAAAGAATAAGAGGTCTTTTGTGGTCGGGCTCCACTGCACAAACTCAAAAGTAAATTAGGTAGTTGAGCTCTATTCTTATATAACCCGGATTACAAATGAATTAATTAGAATCAAGAAGGAATTCATGTTTTGGGGGTCTTCATTCTTTATTCTTGGTTTCTTCTTCCTTCTTCCTTCTTTCTTCTTTCTCCTTTCTTCTTTCTTCTTTTGGTTGGTTAGAATGTGGTTGCTCAAAAGGCTTCACATGGTATATAAGACATAGTCTTATGACAAATGTTCATCCTACTCCCCCATAACAATCATTCCAAATCCTAATTTGCAAAATTACTTGGGAAAAGGAAAGAAAAAAATCTAACTAAAACCTGTAAAATAGAGATTAGCTACACAAATCACACAATCCCAAGCATGTATATAAACAAATTGAACTTATCACCCCACACATGGGTAACTAAGTCCACCTGGCATATATTTGGATTATGCTTAGGGGTATAAGCAACTTGCATAGCAAAAGTATTTATATTTTTATTATAGTGCCCCTTAAGCACAATCCCCTACAGAAGATAATGGTTAGACTAACATCGCCCTACCATTCAATTTACGCATATGCACCCTAACATCCAGACTAAAACATCATATCATAAAATAAAAGCAAACATCAAACCATGCATCGCCCTAACATAAAGCTAAAAATGATGACTTAGCCTAATGTGTGTATCATTTAAGATTTGTGTGGTACGTTTAGCTAGGATTTAAGGTTGAAGTTTTCTAAGTATAAAAAATGTTCAACCTAGAGGGTGGTTTCATTTAAATGATTTAGTTGATTTGGTTAATTTTATTTTTATGATTTGATTTTGGTTTGAATGAACCTATAACTAATTACCAAAAGTTGTAAAGAGAGAAAAAGAGAAGAAAACTTCTCTTTCCTCCCTACCTTAAGTAATTTCTAAGGTAGATTCATATTTGATTTTGTTTAGTGAATATTTTGTTATGTGTTTTAATTAATCCTAACTTTAGATTTTTCCTAAATAAACATTTTCAAAAAAGAAAGGCATTTGAAGATTAAGTAAAGTGAATTACTATCACATCACACAACACTTTATTTCTTTCCAACATGTGTAACATGCATATGGATGGATTCTAAGCATATCTATACATATAAATACAAATATTTAGCACATATTCATGATTAATGCTAAGAAATATTACTTAAGAAAATTTGGATGCTTCATGATGCATGATTTAGTTAAGTAGAAAAAGAGAGATTCTCTTATCCATTTTCATATGCGGATTTACAAGTATGAAAGACATAAGTGAGTATGACACTATTATTTTCTACACCAAGGGTGTAAGGTATAAGACCTACTTGGGGCTACTTAAAGCCTCACAATCCCGAGGTGCCTAAACTAATATACCACTTTTCTTAAATACATGTGCATGTACAAAAAGAAATACATGGAAGGAGGAATTATGCAAAAGGTTTGTATTTGTTTTATTATTTAGTTTACATGTGTGATGTGGAGTTCCTTCTTAAGTCATAACATAGGAGTGTATAGGAATGGATTTAAGCAAGTGTTATGTCCTTTTCAAATGGACTATACACTTTCCAAATCATACAAACCCATATAAAGAAAAGAGAAGAAAAATCACATAACAAATTTTATGCTAAGCACATGCAAGTTTATAAGTACTTATAAATGTCATACTTTTCATTTGTAATGTTTGTTTTCTATATTTTGAAAATAGTTTTGGATTTAGTAGTGATAATAGCCATTCATATTCTTACTTTAGCCAAAACATGCAATTTGACATAAAAGAAATATTTCATTTTAATTTATTTTTCAAAAGATATGAATGCATGATTTTCATATGACATACACATTTAGCATGCTAGGAAAGAAACAAAGTGATGTAAGCATGTAACTTCACTCACTTTAATTAATTCCTAAAGACAATCTTATGGAATAAGATTATTTAAAGTGAATCAAAATTGGTTTAAGGAAATTTTAAATTTTTTTTAGTTTGATTTGAATTTAAGGGAATGTGAAAAGAGTTTGCTGGTCCTAACCCATGTCCCACATGTGTATGTTATTTTAGTTTAACTTTAGAATCATTAGATTATTTTTATATTTTTATTTAGGTTAAAGTATACATCAAGTCCATTAATTACCACTTACCTATACCACTTTAACATATTTAACCAAATAATTATGAGTCAATGTATGATATAAAACCACAAGGAATTTAAATCAGTAATTCACCTAGAAAAAAAAGAGGGCTAATGCATTTGGCTCATAATTAATGATTAATTAAGCTAAAGAATTTAATTTAAGTACTTTAATAACTCTTCCCACACATATGGGTTAGATATGATTTCCTTAAGCTACTTAGGTTATTGAACACCTGAGCAATATACCCAAGAAGAAATTGATTAAGTTCAGGTTGATTTGATTTTAAAATTTTGATTAATTAAGCCATTTAATAAAGTGATTTAAACTATTTAATTAATTTGCACCTTAATTAGATTTTTATCCAAATGAAATAAACTTAGGGGAAAAGATTTGGGAGAGGGCTCCTAATCTCATTCCCCAAGTCCATTCACTATTCTAAGATAATTAGCAAACTTAATTAATGCATTTATTACTACTTAATAGGTTAATTAAATATTTAATTAATTAAGAGAATAATTAGGAGTGAATAAAGCAATTCTTCTAATTAAATCATTAATAAATTCTAAGAAAATTAGGGGAGACAGAAGTCATCCCACTAAATATACCTAAGAAGTTTGGAATTAATCAATGGAATTATTAGGGAGTAATTAACGTAATTACATTTCCAATAAAACTCAAATTACAAAAAATTTATTGTTCAAAATCAATTAAACTTAATTTTATATTATTCCCTTTGAAATATCTTCAAAATGCATTTGAGCTTGTATTCTTTTGATTTTTCTACATTTAATTATGTATTTTTGAAGATTCTATGATTAAAACTTAATTAAATCCCTAATTATATAGTTAATCCCATCAGAGCCATGTGGACCGCTGATACGGTGCACGCTTTCTACATGGCACTATAGGATTTGCTATTTAAGTAGTCAAATCAAGTGTCATGTCAATCGGCGGTGCTACGCAATTTCTCTATGGACTATCCAATCAAAGATAGGATGATCTGGATTAAACCCATGGATCAGAGGGGATTAAAATATGGGATCTAATCAAATTAATCAGAACTGTCCATCCAAAACACGAGGGATGGACTGTTCATGATTCGTATTTAAGCTCACCTGCGGGAGAGGGCAACCGTCCATCCCTTAGGACTTGATCCATGCTCGATTGAGCTCAGATTGAGCTAAGATTAATCATACACCATCTAAGAGCAAGCACAAGAAGATCTAATAGCCAATTTATAATGGTATGAAACTTTCTTTCATAAAGGACCAAGGAATCTTATACCTAAGCTCGGTTTTGATCCATACCTTGCCAGAGGCTATCACAGGTGCTCTCAACCATTGAGGTAGCTTCGTCTAGTGAAGATGAAGCCTTGTTAAAGGTTTTAAGCTTTGGGATGAAGTGGATTGCTCAATTGACCAAACTCCTCCTCCTAGGCTTGTGGCTTTAGTCTAGCTACCCTCTCTCATGCCTTGGAAGCTTGGAAGAAGCTTTTGATCAATTCAATTGGGTCCTCTAAGGGTGCTTGCAAGAGCAATTGGATTGAAGTTGGGTATCAGATGAGTTGGAAAATTCCTTGAGCTCCCCAATTTTTGGCTTGAAGAAAATTGAGAATGGAGAAATCCCAATGGGTTGAGGAAGCTCAGAGGAACTTGGAGAAGCTTGCTCTGAGTTCCTTAAGCTCAATCGAGTGTGAATAAATTCAATTCAAGTGAACTTAGGGGGAGTATATCTCCCCTAGAAGGATCGGATGGTTGAGCATGGCTTTGCCATTTTGATCAAATTGATCCTATGGAGTGAGTTAGTTAGGCCATTTTCAGTGGCATGTAATTCAATTTTGGGTTTTGAGTGGAGTGGCAAAGCTCCCATGTGCTAAATGATGTGGAGGAGTGATTCCCATGTGCTCATTTTAAGTGGAGTGGTTAGTTTTGGCCTTAGGTTGGGTTTGGCTGACCCAAACCCAAACCCATTGGGTCATGGGGACCACACCCACTAGTGTCCACTTAGTTCATTAAGAGGGTGTCAAGTAGCCATGAAAAGGACATGACCAAATTCCAAGTAGAAATAGCCATAAGTTTACCCCTTGACTTAGGGGTAAAATGGTCGTTTGGCTTTGATTTTACTTTGCATAGATTTAGAATAGTTTAAAATTAGGTTGGGCCAAATTTCAAAGAATTTGGAGTTGATTTGATGTCATTTGGCTCATGTTGACCCATTTAGGTCAAAAAATGGGTCAATCAAGTTGACCAATTGGTCAAATTGGATCAAACCAAGGGTTGGGCCAAGTTCATATGACTATTTGAAATGTGTTGGCATCATTGGTTTAGTTCAATTTGGTTTATATTTGGTTTTGGTTCATTTGATTTCATTTAGGTCAAATGGGTCAAGTTGACCAGTATGACACATTTGACCCAATTGGGCTAGGTCATGGGTTGGTTTAGGTTTCGTTGGTTATTTGAAATATGTTGCAAGCTTTGGTTTCAATCAATTTTGATTTTGATTGATTTGGCTCAATTTGACCTTTGTCAAGTTGGGGTTCATGGTTAATCACAAGTTAGGTCTAGTTGACCAATTGAGATTTGGTCAAGTTCAACAAGTGGTTTAGAATGAATTTGACCCATTGGTTGTAATCAGTTTGTCTTAGATCAAGATTTGACACATTTTTGACTTTTTAGGTCAAGTTGGGTCAACTTAGGTCAAGTGGCCAATTAGGCTAGGTTAAGCTCAAATGATGACTTGTCAAGATCAAACATTGATCATGAATTGGTTTTGATCAATGGTTTCAAACAATTTAGCCTATGGTTGATTTTGGCTAGTTTAGCTTTCATTTTGGCTAAGTGTTGAGTTGGTCAACCCTTAGGTTTGACTTAGTTTGATCCAATTTGAGTGATTGTTCATCTCATGATGATTGTTGCTCACAATGTGAGGCTTAGGTGGGCATAGTTCAATCCAATTTGGGTATGATTAGAATTTGGCTCAAAAGGGTACTTTAGGTCACTTTGGGTCAAGTGAGCCTAAGTGGGTCAATTGACTTGATTAAGGTTTGAATGAAGTTTGGTTGAACTCACATATTGACTTATGATTAAAATATGAATCCATTTGTAAGTGATTTGGAGTCAAATGGGTTTTAATTCATTTGACAATTTCAAGTCAAAGGATGAAATGGGTTTACTTTGGTTTGAATTTTTGAATTTAGTTTCAGTTTGATGATTGAAGTTTGTGTTTATATTTGGTTTCATAATTGAAGGATTGATTGAATCATGAAGAAAAATCAAGGGGTTGGCTTGATTTGAGTTGATTTGGCTAGGTTCAAGAATTTGACTTGAAAGACTTAGGTTGAATTTTGATTAGATTTGGGTTTGAATTTTGAAGTTGGTTTTGATTTGATGATTGAAGTTTGTGTTTATATTTGGTATTATGATTGAAGGATTGATTGAATCATGAAGAGAAATCAAGGGTTTGACTTGATTTAAGTTAGATTTGGCTAAGTCCATAAGATGGAATCAAAGTGACTTAGGAAAGATTTTTGAACTTGGAATTGAGTTTTGGATTTAGTTTTGGTTATTTGAATTTATATTTCATTTATATTTGTGAATATAAATGAGAATATAAATGGGTTATGAGAAAATTTCTTGAGTTTGAATTGATTTGGATTTGATTTGAGGTAAGTCCATATGATAGAATCAAAGTGATTTAGGAAAGATTTTTGAACTTGGAATTCAATCATGGATTTCAATCATTTGGAATTGATTCATAATTTCAAAAAATCCATTGGAATTGATCTAAGGTTTATTTTTGGAGTTGAAGTTGATTTGAGTTTGGAGTTTGATTTGAATTTGGAGTTTGACTTGAAAGAAGGAAGTGAGCATTTGGTTCAAGCTATTGGGTAGGAAAATTTTCCTAAGACCCTTAAGGCATGACCTATTCCTATGGCTAGCTCTTCTAAATCTCCAGGGTTAGGTTGAGTTCACCTAATCACTAGAAGTGTCTTAAGACTAAGGAACTCTTAGTGTCTAAGAGGAGTCCTACGTCTAAGATGGAGGGGTTGAGAACTCATTCTAAAAATGAGGTCAACAAGGGGTTTTCATCCATTAATTACATGCATACTTAAATGTATAAAAGTTTTAAGTGAGTACGACGTCATTGTTCTACAGAAGGGGCGTAAGACATAAGTCCTACATAGGGCTAATTAAAATCTTGCATCCTCGGGATGTCCAGACTAATATACCACTTTGCTTAGATACATATGAGTGTAGAAACAATTATAAGGATGGAAAATTCATGCAAAAATTATATATTTGATTTATTTGATTCATGCTTTCTATTCATCAATCATATCAAACATACACCTGTATAAGAGTTATTAGTGAGTACGACGCCATTATTCTACACCAAGGGCGTAAGACACAAGTCCTACTTGGGGCTAATTATAGCCTCGCAGCCCCAGGATGTCCAGACTAATATACCACCTTTTTAAAATACAAATGAATGTGCAAAAAAGAAACTATAATATGAAACAATGAAAACAACCATATTCGTTTGATTACATGATTTATATATATGATGTGAGATTCTTCCTAAATCCTAACATAGAAATACATAGGGATAGATTTGGATAAATGTTATGTTCTTTTCAAATGAACTATACATTTGTGAATCCCATATGAATCTATATAAGGTAAGGAAAGAGGACTTCACATGCATATTCTATATTACCAACACATGCAACTTATAGGTATTTGTTATTAATATCACTCCACATATTGATTCATATATTTTGGAATATAAATTTTGATTTAATAGTGATAATAGACACACATATTTAATTTAAACCAACACATGCAATTTGACATAAAAGAAATTATTTCAATTTTTGTTAATTTTGAAAAGAATGCATGTATGATTACATATGATAAGCAACATTTAGCATGATAGGGAAAGAAGTAAATGAAAATAGGCACACAATTTCATTCATCTCACTTAATTCCTAAGGTCAATCATACTAAATAAAGCTATTTAAAACAAACTAAAGTTCTTTTAAAGATATTTTATCTTTATTTTTTATTTGAGTTAAGGAAATGAGAGAGGTTTGCTGGTCCTAATCCCATTCCCCATGTGTAAGTTAATTTTTGTTTAATGAGAAGGTAATTAAGTTGATTTTATAGTTTAGTTAGGTTAAGGTATGAATTAAATGAATTAATTAAACCTTACCTATATCACCTTAAGTTAATTGATTAAACAATTATGAGATAATATGATATGCAATCACATGAAAATTAAATTTGCAATGCTCCTAAGAAATGAAAGGGGCCTAATGCACTTAGCTCATAAATGATTAATTAATTAAGCTTAAGGAGCTCACCTAATTACTCTTATGATTTTTTCACACATGTGAGCTAACCATAATCTCATTATCTCTTACTTTGGGTTATTGAACACCCAAAGTGCTACCCAAGATTAGATTAGAGAAATAGATTCAATGGATTAATTAAGTTCATTAATTAGTTAATTAAATTTGAATTAGCCTTAGCCAACTAAAGTGAGATGGGCTTAGAGAAAGAGATAAAGAAGAGAGCCTACGTCTCAATCCATAAATCTTTTCAATTAATTGATTAAGGTTCATATATGATTTGGGTTTCAATTAATTTTGTTGATTAATTAATTAAAAGGTGTTAATTAATTAATTTTTTAAGAGGGATTAGATAAGACTTTAAAAAAATATTAGAAGAGGGAGTCCCAATCCATTTCCTTGGATTTCATCATCATTAAGAGAGGTTAACAAGCTTGATTAATTGACTAATTTACTATTTATTTTCTTAATTATCACTAATTACATTAAGAAGGTGATTCAAGCTTAATCCATTAATTTATCTAATTATGCAAATAATAAAATCTCATAAAAATAGGGGAGGCAGAAGTCATCCCCATAAATATACACAAAAAGTTAGAGATTAGATGGATGGTTAATTAGAGATTAATTAAGCTAATTATATTTCTGATTAAGCCTTAATTAAGACAAATTCACTATTCAAAATAAATTAATACTTTTTTTAGATTTCACTTTGAAATATATTTAAAATGAACTTGAGTTTGTATTTTTTGGATTTTTTTACAATTAGTTATGATTTTAGGAAGATTCAGTTGATTTAAGTGATTTTTATGAAATCTGTTAATTTATTTTATTAAAATAAATCCTTTGAAACTCAAAATTCAATATCTTCTAATCCAAAGATCCTTTTAACTTGAAATTTTTATGGTAGGTGTATTTTAACTTCAATTTTAATCTCTGAAAATTTCAACTTAATTACTTGTATTTTTTTGGTTTAATTAACAAAATTTTATGTTTACTAAAACTCAAATTAAGCATAAAATATTTAGTAAAATTTTGGGATTTCGGGTTTGTTGGACTCCTCTCAGAAAGATGAATCCAACGAGCTCTTGCTTATAATTTTTTGTTAAGTATTTTATTTTTTTATAAATTTTTTAAGTTTTAAGTGATTTAAGTAATTTTTTTAAATCAGAAAATCTGATTTTTCCTCTTAGCACAGTCAGCACCGCACGCGGCATTGATGTGGAAATACGATGCCACATGGCACCTCGCGATTGGATAAACGGTGCAGTGTTACATGTCAGCACCATGCGGCGTAGCGCGATTGGCGCGCTGTGCCGCATCAGTATTTGAGTGAGAAAATCATGCGTACACAGTGACCGTGACGCGCGGTTTGATCCGGACCATTCGATCATAGATCGGATGAGCCAGATCATATCCGCGATCGAAGGTCGGATCACCATTGCAGCCGTCGATCACGTGAACCATGGGATCGTTCTGTCGAGAGAACAAAAAAAATCGAGGGTTTTGGGAAAAGAATGAGAAATTCTAAGTGAAAACTTATCCGAAAGGACTCATTTTTGCGTCGATTTATACTAAAAAACTTCTATTTTCTTTTGGGATGATATAAAATAAAAATGTAGGATTATCTAAGGTAAATTCCTAAAATCACACAAAAAATGTCACAAATGAAGGATCCTAAGGCCATCTACATTTTTTTTGCAAGTTATCTCACCATGGATGATTTCTGATGGCAGTGATGACCCAAGCATGCTGTTGAATGGGAGAAGAGGCCTTGGAATGAGCTTGGATCTTCGGCTTCATGTTATAACAAAGTTTCCATCGGTAATTACCATTTCCTCATCAAAATCCACTTAGTTTTTGTGTATTTCTCTCCAAAATAAAGTGGGGATGGTAGCTAATGAGTTTGGGAGCTCTAGAAGAAGGAGAATGAGGGGAATGGGAGAGTTCTTCAGCGTCTAATGCCTTGGTTTGAAAAGTGGCCTAAATTTCCTTTAATTTTGATTTTTTGGCTTCAAAATATTATCATTTGGCTTGGGGTGGTTGGGAATGGAAAAGAATCATCCTAGGTGGCTCATTTTGGTTGGTTAAGTCATGGAAAGTGGCTACCATGAAGGCAAATGAGTGTCCTAGCAAAGGGGAGGTGAGAGTCCTTCATGCCAAGTTTTTCAATGGGAGAGGTGAGGTAATTTCACCTCCCTATGAGTCATGACTACCCTAACCACTCCTTGGGTCAGAAAATTAGTGTCCTTGGGGCCTATGTGGGCCAATGGATGAGTGCCAAGTGGCCAAAGAAGAGAAATGACCACTTAGGAAAGTATCTTTTCTCATGGGATGCCCTTGAACCAAAGACATAATGATCATTTGGCATTGAATTTGATTTGAGCAGATTTGAAATGAGTCAAAAGTAAGTTGGACAAAATTTCATGTCATTTCAAGTTTATTTGGTTTAATTTGGGTCAATTTGATCCATTTGGATCAATTTGGGTCAAAGTGGGTTAGGTTGAACAATTGGTCAAATCAGGTCGAACTAAGAGTTGGGTCAAGTTTAAATGATCATTTGGATTGCATTGGTTCAATTGGTTTCAATCAATTTGGTTTAATTTGGATTTTGGCCAATTTGATTCTTAAGATTAAATTTGGGCTAAGTTGACCAATTTGACCCAATTGATCAAATTGAATTGAATCATAGCTTGGTTTGAGTTTGGTTGATCATTTGAAATATATTGTAGGCTTTGGTTAAGTTTAATTTAGATTTGATTGGATTTTAGGTTGATTTGACCCTTAAGATTAAATTGGGCTAAGTTGGGTTAGGTTGACCAATTGGTCAAATTGGATTTAATTGAGGCTTTGGTCAAGTTCAATAATCAATTTGGAGTGAACTTGAGCCATTAGTTGCAATCAATTTAGTTTAAATTACAATTTGGCTAGTTTGGGTTCAAATGGGTTAAGTGTTGACTTGGTCAAAGGCTAGGTTTTACTTGGTTTGACTTAATTTGGGTGATTGATCATCCTAGGATGATTATTGTTCAATGTGAGGCTTAGATGAGCTTAGTTCAATCTAATTTAGGTTGGATTAGAATTTGGTTCAAAAGGGTGCTTTATGTCACTTTGGGTTAAGTGAGCCTAAGTGGGTCAATTGGCTTGATCAAAGCTTGATTTAAGTTTGGTTGAACTCACATATGGATTTATGATTGAAATATAAATCCATTTGCAGGGATTTGGAGTCAAATGAGTTTTGATTCATTTGACAATTTCAAGTCAAAAAGGTGAATATGGGTTTGACTTGGGTTAGCTTGATTTTGATTCGATGATTGAAGTTTGTGTTTATATTTGGTTTGTGATTGAAGGGTTGATTGAATCATGAAGAAAATCCAAGGGTTTGGAATGATTTGAGTTTGATATGGTTAAGTTCTAGACTTTGACTTGAAACAACACAAGTTGGATTTTGGTTTGATTTGGATTTGGGTTTTGAATTGGTTTGAATTTGGAATTGAAATTGAATTTGGAATTGATTTGAATTTGAAGTTGATTTGAATTTGAGGTTGATTTGAATTTCAAGTTGACTTGAGAGATGGAAGTAAGGATTTGGTTCAAGCTAAAGGGTAGAGAAGTTTTCCTAATACCCCCCTAAGGCATAACCCATTCATATGGCTAACTCTTCTAAGTCTCTAGGGTTAGATTAAGTGTTTATCTAATCGCTAGAAGTGTCTTAAGACTAAGAAACTCTTAATTTCTAGAGGAGTCTTTATGCCTAGGATGAAGAAGTTGAAAGCTCACTCCAAAAGTGTGGTCAGTAGGGGTGAATTTACATTATCCCATAGTGTTCTAATCAACCCAAAAAGAGAGTCTACAAGGATGATTCCATTCTCTTTCGTATCATCCATCAAAGATAAAAAAAAGGAGAAATTAGTTCAGACTGAAGAATGGGAAATAGTAGTCTCCAAAAAGATCATGAAAATGCTAAAGCAGTTAAAAGGTGTCCCTAGTGTTAAGTGGAAATCACCACTTAAACCTATATTGGATTTAAAAGATATGCCAAAACTAAATATTTGGGCTTCTCAGTGACATTTTGATAAGGCTACTTCATCACAGTATGAGGAGCAGTTTACTAAATGCAGGCCTGATAAATCAAAGAAGCTACTAAGAAAAAGAAGATTAAGAAGAGAACTACAACTCAAAAGATTATTAACAATTTGGATGAGTATCATCGGCCGGTAAGACAATCATTTAGGCTTGCAGACTTTATGCTTAAACTTTGCATTGTTGAATCCAATGAAGAAGATAATGGTGAATCTTATCCAGTAGAAACATACATAATCATCTATGTGATATTAGATATTCGTCAACATCAGTTACTCTAAAATGATAAGGGTAGTCTGACAGACTTGACTAACCCATCAAAATTCTTATCAGGAAAATAAGAAGAGCCTGAGGAGTTAACATCTAAATTTTGTTTAATGACTCAACAAAAAGATAACAGTTCAGATGAAGATTTATATTTTTTTGATGAAGAAGAGTTAGACTCATTGATATCATCACATATGAAATGTATGAAGTTGAAAAATAAGTCTAGCCCTTTTAGTCAATCCTCTAGAATAAGAAGGAAATTTGAAGAAACTACATCTTTAGAAGAATCTGTGCAAGATAAGGTGATTCAAGTTCAGTTGAGAAGTGGTAAAGTCTTACCACCTTCATCAAAGAAGGGAAATGAAAATAAAGACAAAGACAAACAAATTGAAGTCAACGAAGATATCATTCCCAAAAATCCTAGAATAAAGCCTAAATCAAGTGAAAAGATAGATTATAATATTCTATCACATCTGAGAAAGATCCTTTCACAATTGAGTGTGTACAAGACTCTCTTAATGTCAAAAGATCTATGAGAAACTTTGATGCAGACTCTCAAAGATCTGGAAAGTTATGAACCGTACTTTGCCGAAAAATGCTTGACTGAATCGTTGCAAACTTAAGATCTCCCAGTAATTACATTTTTTAAAGAACATCTTATGTTGGGAACAGTGAATCACAACTATCCTCTATATGTTACCGCAGAGAGTGATGGCATCTTGATCAACCAGATACTGATTGATATGGGTTCTTCTATTAATCTTATGAGTCTAAAACATTAAGAGATTATCACTTGATATCCAACACCTTGAGAGAGATAAGTTAATGGTTCATGGTTTCGATGAGAAAGGGCAGAAAATTTTAGGTTCTTTTATTCTCCTGCTCAAGTTTTGACATTTATATACATAAGCTAAGTTTCATGTAATCGACATTGATACACCGTTTAGAGCTCTCTTGGGTCGGCCATGGCTACACGAGTATGGCATGGTCCCGTTAACTATAAATCAGTGTATGAAATACCTAAAAGATAGAGAAGAGTTTAGAATTCCTATCAACCAAAAGATCTTTGAAAATGCAAAAAATTTCATCCTTAAAGAGCCTAACCCAATAGAGCCTCTTGAAGTAGTAGCATCCACTTCAAAAACTAAAAAGCAACTTTACAAGGTAAAAGAGCATAAATAAAAAGAACGAAAGAAGGCTATATCG
Source organism: Cymbidium sinense (assembly GCA_021442155.1). Taxonomy (NCBI): domain Eukaryota; kingdom Viridiplantae; phylum Streptophyta; class Magnoliopsida; order Asparagales; family Orchidaceae; genus Cymbidium; species Cymbidium sinense. The sequence continues at coordinate 104,351,011 of CM038218.1, forward strand.
ACTCTCCCTAAAGCACTTGATTTTACACCTAAATCAAGAAGATCAGTTCCTCACTTGGGAAGTGACACACAGAAAGATGAAAATATTCCTGTCGAACTTAAGGGAACTTATAAGATTTCAAGAAAGGCAAAGTTTGAAATAAGTGATTTTGATTTAGAATATACTTTGAATCTACTTATGGAAATAGAGTTCAGATGGTCACATCATGAAGGATAACTCATTTGGCAGTGTCAGATGACTCCTTCAAAATTATATCCATCCTTTAACAGTACTTCAAAGAAATCACTCCACTAGAGGTTCATAACATTGAAGAATTAATAACATTCTATGTATTACCATTGAATGAGAGTGGTGGAACAGGAACTCTATTTACAAGAGTCTATTTCATTTTGACCATGAAAAATTTTGATGAGATAGTGCCAAGAAGAATACCAATATAATCCATATGAAAATGATGCATTATGGAATTCATATTAGAATTACTAGACATAGAACTCAAATCTTTAATAGGATGTGGAGCCAAAGAAGTTCTCAAGCATCATGAAGAAGTGATAAGTTTATCACTAAAGGTCTTGGATTCAACCATAAATCTTGTCAAAATAAAGTTTGTTATAATATAATAGAAGCTAAAATCAAAAGTAATAGTGATGAAGAAGATGATCTCCATAAAATTCTTCTTATGAATGAAGAAGCAGTAGAAGCCAAGCTTGTGCCTGAAGAACTCAAAGATGGTGGACAAACATCTATTATGGATGAACTTAAAGAAATCAACCTAGGATTAGAGGTTGATCCCCGTCCAACCTTCATCAGTGCCCTTCTACTTGATGAGAAAGTTGAAGAGTTAAAAATGCTACTTTGTGAATCAGATTGCTTTGCACGGACATATTCAAATGCTAGGATCACGATGAGTTCATAAAACTATTAAATGGATATGGCCTTTAGAAGCTCTAATAAGATTGGAGATTGAAGAATAGATAATTGCAGAAACTAAGAAGCTGATCAAAGCAGGCTTCATCTAGAAGGAGAAGTATGGAGATTGGATGGCCAATATTATCACAGTTAGGAAGAAGAACAGTCAAATTCATGCCTGCATTAGCTTCTGGGACCTAAATAAGGCGTGTCTAAAAGATGACTTTTTGCTTCCAATATCAAACTACTAGTAGACAATACTTCCAACTACGATATGTTCTCATTTATGAAAGGATCATTGGGATACAATCAAATCAAGATGGCTCCTAAAGATGAGAATCATACATCATTTAGGATGCAAATTGGTATATACTGCAACACAGTAATGCCTTTTGGTTTAAAAATTGCTGGAGCTACATACTAAAGAGCCATGACACGTATTTTTGATGAGTAGATTAACTAGAAGGTGGAATGTTATGTTGACGATTTGGTGGTGAAGAGCTTAAATTATGAAAATCACTTTAAAGACTTGAGAATTGTATTGGAGAGAATCAGAAATATGATCTCAAAATGAATCATCTAAAATGTGCATTCAAGGTATCCTCCAAAAATTTCTTTAGGCATATTGTATGTCACTTAGGAATTGAAATTGATCCTGCTAAAATCAAGGCAATCATGGAGATGCCTCCACCAAAGAGTTTGCATCAGTTTTATTCTTTACAAGGAGAGCTTGCATTCATTCATCGATTTATATCAAACCTATCAGGACGCTGTTAACCATTTGCAAAGTTGATGAAGAAGGATGCTCCATTCAAATGGGACAATCAGTGCCAAGAAGCCTTCAATAGCATTAAAAGCTACATGTTTAATCCAACAATCCTTATAGCGCCCACTCCTGGGAAGCCCCTCATTCTATACCCAACTGCATTAGAAGAATCCCTTGGAGCATTATTAGCACAACACAATGAAGAAAGCAAATATAATACTCTTTATTATATTAGTCAGAGGTTGATAAGAGCGAAATGAGATACTCTCTGATAGAGAAACACTATTTAGCATTGATCTTTGTAGTCCAAAAGCTTCATCACTATATGTTATCTCAGAAGATTACCTTCATCTCAAGGATCAATCCACTGAAGTACTTGATGACAAGATCAGCATTGATAGGTTTGCTTGACAAGATAGACAGTATTACTTTTACAGTTTGATATTACATACGTTCTACAGAAAGCAGTGAAGGGACAAGTCTTAGCAGAATTTTTAGTTGCACATCCCATCCCTGCAGACTCTTCTCTTAATGACGCTTTGCCCGATGAATAAATTATGCTCATTCATAAAATAGAAAATCACAAATTTAGAAAATGTACTTTGATGGAGCCTTATCAATCAAACAAGTCAAACCTCTAAATTTCCCAAGGGCAATAGTAGGAATCAACATCATCTTCATAACACTAGAAAGAGGGATAATGAGATGATCATATGAGTTAACTGAGCCAAGAACTAATAATGAAGCTAAGTATGAAGCATTAGTGGTAGGTCTTGAAGAATCCATTTTCATAGGCATGCAAAACTTGCATATTTTTTGTGATTCTCAGCTTATTATAAATCAAGTACTTGGCATCTATAAAATCAACAAACTCGAGTTAGCTTTTTATTATAAGCGAGTTTTTGAGCTTATGAAGCATATACCAAATGTCACACTAACTCGAGTCTCTCGATCCAAGAATAGTAAATCCAATTGCTTAGCAAAATTAGCTAAGAAAATGCAAGTATGAATGGTGATTATTACAGTGGAGAAAAATTCTCACACACATATCGAATCGCCTTCAAATCTATGATAAAAGGATAGGCAAAATTATATACATGGAAATTCATCTTGGTAAAATGCCACACAGATCCGTAGATGTACTTATTCAGGTGATCGGATATATCATCAAGGTATAGTGTACTATCTCAAAAAACAGAAGTCACAACCCTTTAATGGATCCAATCACCTCAATAAGGACTCATAAGGATGATGGGTCTGCATATATATAAGAGATTTCTCCCCTACTTTACATGAAAAAGTAAACCAGGGTTTATTTTAAATCATGTTCATTAAGTTCCCTACAGGGGCAAGCCCCCATATTTAATTACATCCTAAGGGACGTGATCGCTTAGAAAAACTCTCGATTATGGTAAATGATTGTTATCTCTGAAGATTTCAATATGGAAGGACTATCAATTGATTAGTTTATATTTTTGAAGATCAAAACAGGATTGATCAAAAGAGGAAGTTATTATCAAAGCCAAAATGGGAATAAGTAGGAGATGCTCACGATGCTAGAAAACCTAGCGAGCATCTCAAACAATCCTAAAATTTGGCTTTACATTTTGGAAATTGATTTAATTTGTTTGAGCTATATTTTTCTTTAGAAATTCAGGACTTAAGATTCCTTAACACAAGGTTAAAAAAATGCCTAAGAGGTGAAGAATTATTCTTGTGGCCCACAAAGGCGAGAAACAATCTCAAAACCTAAATCTAGGGAGCTTCGGTGAGGGCTTGAAGCACAGCCTAAATCTAAGATAAAAATGAGTAATAGAATTTCCTTCACAAGAGAGGACAAACCACCCGATAGCTTGGACTTATAACCGCTTGGGGGTGGCCACCAACTAACTCCTCCTATGATTTTAAAAATATGTAGGCAAGTCTTTATGCTTATGCAAGATAACTAGGCTATTTTTATTTAGAAAGAAGCTAAGTACTTAAACTCACTCCCTAAAAGGACTAGATCATGTAAAGGGTATGCTTCAAATGACCTAAATATAATGTATTTCAAATTTCATTTTATTATCATTTTTTTGGACAATCATTTTGACTCAAGCTAATAGGCTTTTTATGACTAATGCTTGAGAAAATAGATTATTGGCCAAAATCAGCTAGAAATTTAGGAGGTGAGTTTCCACCACAGCCCTCAAAGGTTAGACTGAGTTCTTTTAGCAAAGGTGGAAGCCCTCTAATCAAGAGTTAATTAAGATGCATTTGTCCATGATATTATAAATAAAAGAACTCATCCAACAAAGGAGTTTCTAATTCTTTTATCTTGATTTTAATCTTAAGCTTTAGATGAGGTTATGAATTATTTAATTTTAATTTGAATTTTTAAGTTGGGTAAAATATTTAATTTTCCCTAAAGAGCCTAATCCTCATCCAGGCCATACATAAAGTAAGGAAGAAACTAGAAAAATCAAGCCACTTAATGCATAAGTTAAATAAACATCAATCAATTTATAAAACTAGCACAAAAAGAATAAAAGGTCATTTGTGGTTGGGCACCACCACACAAACCTGAAAAATATCAAATGTGGGTAGCTGAGCTCTACCCTTATACAACCCGGATTACAAATGAATTGAATGATAATTTAAGCAAATGAATTCATTATTATGGGGGTCTTCAAGCTTTATACTTCTTTCTTCTTTCTTCATTCTTTCCTTTCTTTTCTTCTTTTCTTCTTTGGATCTTCCTTTGGATGGTTGAATGGTAGGTGCTCCAAGGCTTAACATAGTGCATAAGATAGGATCTTATGACAAATGTTTATCCCAATCCCCATAACAAATTATTCTAAAATTCTAAATATACAAACTTTTACATGAAAAGGAAAAGCATAAATCTAACTAACACCTGTAAAATAAAGGTTGGTCAAATCACACCACACAAATACCAAGCTTGTATATTGGACTTATCACCCCACACATGGGTGACTAAGTCCACCTGGCCTATGGATTATGCTAAGGGGTATAAGCACCTGCAAGCAAGAAGCATTTATATTTTTGTTTATGATAGCGCCCCTTTAGCACAATCCCCTGCATAAAAGAATAATTAGACTAAGCACATCCTACCATTCATTCTATAAGCATACACCCTAACATCCAATCTAAAATGTTCATCATAAAATAAAACATAACATTAAGCCATGCACCGACCTAACATAAAGCTAGAAGTGGTGACTTAGGCAAATGTGTGTGCTTTGAAGATTTGTGTGGTATGCTTAGCTTAGGACTTTAGGTTCAAGTTTTCTAAGCGTGAAAGACATGTTCAACTTAGAGGAGGGTTTCTTTTAAGTTGTTTAGGTGTTTTGGCTTATTTTTATTTCATTTTTTAGTTTGATTTGAGTGAAGCCTATAATTAATTACTAAGTTATGAAGAGAGGGAAAGAGAAGAGAACTTCTCTTTCCTTCCCTAATCCTTAAGTAATTTCTAAGGTAAGTTCACATTTTAATTTCATTTAGGTGAATGTTTTAATTATATTTTTTAATTATCCAAAGTTTAGATCAACTCTAAACAAACCTATTCAAAAAGAAAGGCATTTTAAGATTAAGAAAAATGAATCAAAATTCACATAACATACATTACTTCATTTCTTTCCTAATATATTTTACATGCATTTGGATGGACCTTAAGCATATCTATACATGCAAATAAAGATAATTAACACACTTTATGATGCATGCTAAGTAATTCATTTAAGAAAAAATTAGAATATTTAGATGCATGATTTTTCTTAAGTAGAAAAGATTTTCCTTATCCAAAATTTCACATACATGCATGAAAGTAGGAAAGGCATACGTGAGTACAACAACATTGTTAATCAAAGGTATAAGGTACAAGACCTACTTAGGGCTACTTAAAATCTTGCAACCTCAGGATTGTCCAAACTAATATACTACTTTCCTTAAGTACTAACATACATATAGAAGAAATGAAATGGAAAAAGAATATGCAAAAGTTGTTTAATAGTTTTATTTTTATTTATGCAATTTATTCACGCAAGTGTAAGCAATCCTCCTTAAGTGATGGCATAGGGATGAATAAGGCATATAATTAAGTAAGTGTTGGGTTCTTTTCAAATGAACCCTACATGAAGGAAAGGCTACACTAAACATGACTTTATAACTCATCACATGCAAGCTAATAGTTAATATATGAATAGTACACTTTCAGATTTGATGTTTCATTTATAGGTTTTAAAAATACTTTTGGTTTAGTAGTGATAATGGCCACTCATATTTTACTTTAGCCAACACATGCACATTTGACATAAGGTAAATAATTCATTTTAAAACTTTGAAAACATGAAATCATGGATGCATAAATCACAAGGCATGCAATTTAATATATTGGGAAAGATGTAAAGCAATGTAATCATGTAAACAAACTCAATTTACTTAATTCCTAAAGACATTCTTAAAGAATAAGAAAACTTAGAATAAATCAAAGTGAATTTCAAAATGATTTTTTGTTTGTTTGAAGTTTGATTTAATTTTGGAAAGGTGAGATGAGTTTGCTGTTCCTAACCCATTCCCACATGTGTTTGGTATTTTAGTTTAATTTTTAGATAATTAAATCAATTTTTAAGTGTTGATTAGGCTAAGGTATGCATTAAGTGACTTAATTAACCCTTACCTACACCACCTTAGAAAAATTAACTAAGTAATTATGAGTCAATGAGATGACATAAAATCCATGAGGTATTTAAATTTGCAATGTACCTAGTAATGAAAAGGCATAATGTAATTTGGCTCACAATTAAAAGTTAATTAAGCTAAGGGGTTTAGCTTAAGTACTTTTAAAACACTCTTTCACACTTATGAAAGGCTATTGAACACACCAACCATCTACCCAAGATAGATTAATTGAGTTCTAGAAAGTTTTAGAATTTTTGAAAATTATTTAAAGGGATAATTAATGAATTAACCTTTAATTAAGAAGGGATTAAGAAAAGAAAAGGGGGTTTAGGAAATAGCTTGGAAAATATCCCAAAATTATTCCATAAAACTTCTACTCACTGGATCTAATCTTAATCCAACTTAATCATAAGGAAAACCCACTAATTACACCTTACTTACTCTTAATTATATGAAGGGGATAATTAGGGAATGAGCTAGCAATTTCTTTATCAAGGCCTCAATAAATCTCAAGAAAATTAGGGGAGGCAGAGGTCATCTACTAAAATAAATGTTAGAAGTTTGAGATTAATTGTTGACTTAATTAGGGAATAATTAGCTAATTAACATTCTCAAAGAAACTCAAAATTCGAAAAAAAAGGAAGTTAAAATACAATGAAAATGTCTTTAAAATATTCTAGATGGAATTATCTATCCATAGCATTTTTTCTTATATTTTTTTGATTTTTCTTGAAGGAGTTATGATCTTTGAAGTTCTCTAAGTAATTTATGAATTAATTAAACATTTTCTTAATCCCTAATTAATCTCTGGCTCATGGCACAATGCCCACGCATCATGCCATGAGCCTTTACTTAAGTTGTCAAATCGGGGAAGGTGGCGGTGGCGCACGCGCTTTTATCCTTAGCCATCCAATCAAAGATCAGACGGCTGAGGATACACCCACTATTTATAAAACTGATAAAAGATTTAAAAATGTGGGAATAATCTCATCCGTCCATCCAAACAGCGTGGATGGATAGCCAGAGATTCATCCATGCTAAGGCTTAGGAATAATGAGATCCATCCACCTTCTAAGCTTTGATCTGAGCTCGACAGAGCTCTGATTAAGCTAAAAGTTAGCCCACACCTTCACCATGCAATATCCAACATATCCAATGGCTAAGATCCTATGAGATTGAAGTTCACTTCACAAAGTACGAACATCTATGAGAATTAAGCTCATAAAATCACTAACCTCACCGGCGCTTGATTCCCTTGGAGGAGCTTCATCTGGTTGAGACCAAGCTTTGCTGAAGTTCTTAGCACTTGAGGTTTAGTGTAGAGCTCTATGGTCCAACTCCCCTTCACTCCCTTTGCAGCTTTGATGGAATTGAACTCTCCCTTGACTCTAGAACTTCAAAGAAGGCTTGGGCAGACTCGACCTAGCTCCTAGATCAAGTGTGCAAGAGGAATTGGAAGGAGATCAAGTGTGGAGAAAATTCACTGTTGGATTGAGCTCCCCTATTTTGCACTATGCAAAATTGAAGAAAGCAAGATTCAAAACCTCTCTAAGGACCTTGGGAAAGCTCTGAGATGATTGATAAGGCTTCCTAGGTTCCAATCGAGTGTGAATGAATTGAAATTTCAGTGGATTAGGGGGAGTATATCTCCCCCTATGGAAATCAGACGGCCCATAATGGGCTTACCATTTTGATCCAATTGATCTCATAGGATGGGTTATTTTGCCTATTAGAGGTGTACACATGGTCGATTTGACCAGAGGAGTGGAAGGCTAACTCCCATGTGCATCCAATTGAGCATTGGGGGGAGTTTGAAATTTCAATTTGGCCATGGGTGGTTGGGTTTGGTCCATGGGCCAAATGGGTTGACCCAAACCCATTGGGTTGGGTGCACCACTCATCACTAGGTCCCCTTGAGATTTTTGGAGAGCTTCAAGTGACTGTGATGAGTGCATGACCAAAATACCCATGGGCTATGACAAAATTTGTTCTATGGCCTTGGGGTATAATGGTCATTTTGCTATTTTTTTCAATTTAGGTATGTTTGGTATGTTGAGAAAATAGGTTTGGCCAAGTTTCAATGGATTGGAAATCCATTTGATAGGATTTGGCTCATGTTGACCCATTTAGGTCAAAATGGGTCAACTTGGGTGAAGTTGATCAATAGGTCAAATTGGGTCAAACCAAGGGTTGGGTCAAGTTCATACTACCATTTGAAATGTTTTTGTGCCTTTTGTTTGGTTCAATTTGGTTTAGATTTGGTTTTGGCTCATATGACTCATTTAGGTCAAATGGGTCAAGTTGACCCATTTGACCCATTTGTCCTATTTGGATTAGGTCAAGGGCGGGTTTAGGTTTGGTTGGTCATATGGAGTGGATTGGTATCTTTGTTTCCAATCAATTTGGGTTAAGTTCAATTTTGGCTCAACATGACCCCTTTAGGTCATGTTAGGTCTAAGGTCAATTTGGCTAGGTTGAGTCTAGCTGGCCAATTGAGACTTTAGTCAAGTTCCACAAGTTATTTGGGATGGACTTGACCCATTGGTTTTAATCAATTTGGCTTAGCTCAAAGTTTGACACATTTTGGCCCTTTAGGTCAAAATGGGTCAACTCAAATCCAATTGGGCTGGTTAGGCTCAAATGTTAGCTTGGTCAAGTTCAAACATAGGTCATGAGTGAACTTAGATCAAATGTTTCAATCAATTTGGCCTATGGTGGAATTTGGCTATGTTAGGTTTCATTTTAGGATAAGTGTTGACTTGGTCAACCCTTTTGGACTTGGTTTGATCCAATTTAATTGATTGATCATCCCATGATGATTGTTGATCATGAAATGAGGAATATATGAGTTTGGTTCAATCCAATTTGGTTAGGATAAAAAATTGGCTCATAAGGGTACTTTAAGTCACTTTGGGTCAAGTGAGTCTAAGTGGGTCAAATGGCTTGGTCAAAGCTTGATTTAAAGTTGATTGATCTTGTATATGAACTTATGATTAAAATATAAATCCATTTACAAGAGGTTTGAAGCCAAATTTATTTTGATCCATTTGAAAATTTCATATTCAAAGGAATAATATGAAGGAGTTTTGGGTTTGATTTTTTATTTGAGTTTTGATTGTTTGATTGAAGTTTGGATTTATATATGAGCTCATGATTGTAGGTTTGATTGAACCATGAGAGAAAAACAAGGGTTTGGCTTGATTTGAATTAATTTTGGCTAAGTTCAAGATTTTGGCTTGAAAGGCTTAGATTTGATTTTGATTTGATTTGAGTTTGAGATTTGGAGTTGGTTTTGATTGTTTGGATTTATATGTCATTTATATATGTGAATATAAATGAAAATATAAATTGATTATGAGAAAGTTTCAAGGATTTGAAAGAGTTTAATCATGATTTAGGTTAAATCCATTAAAAGAAAATTAAGGGATTTAATGGAATTTTTAATTTGAAATTTAATTTTTGAGTTGGATGTGATTGATGTATATTTATATTTCATTTATATATAAGAATATAAATGAGAATACAAATATATTTTGAGAAAATCCCATAAATTTGAAAAGTTTTTATCAAAGTTTAGGTTAAATCCATTAATGAAAAATTAAGGGATTTAAGAGAATTTCAATCATTTTAAATTTGGAATTTAATTTTTTTGTCTTTGATTGGATTGATTTATATTTATATTTCATTTATATATATATGAATATAAATGAAGATATAAATAAGTTTTGAAAAAATCTCGAGGATTTGAATAGGTTTGATCAAGTTTTAGAGTTGATTTTGGCTAAGTCATTTAATGGAAAATTAAAAGAATTTAGGAAAATTTTCATGAATTGATTTGAAATTTTGAACTTGATTTGATGGGTTTGAATTTATATTTCATTTATAAATAGGAATATAAATGAGAATATAAATGGATCATGAGAAAATCTCAAAGATTTGAATAAGTTTAGATCATAATTTTAGCTAAGTCCTTAAGAAAGGGTTAAGGACTTAGGAAATTTTGACTTAGGAATTTTTGATAGATTTTGGTCATGGGTTTCAATCATGGATTTCAATCATGGAATTAAGTCATGGAATTGATTTGAGTTAGGAGAAAACCAAATAGAATTGATTTGGAGCTTGACTTGAAAGTAGGAAAGTGAGGAAAGGTTTAGGCTATAGGGTAGGAAATTTTCCTAACCTCCTAAGGCATGACCTATTCCTATGGTTAACTCTTCTAAGTCTTCTAGGGCTAGGTGAGAGTGTCCACCTGATCACTAGAATGTTCCTTCAAGGAACTTTAAATTCTAAGAGGAATCCTAAGTCTATGATGGAGGTGTTGAGCTCATCTAAAATGAGGTCAACCTTGTCATGATCATGTAGTCGATGAATTCTTAAAGAAAGTACCAATCCCCGGTGGGGTTATCAAATTTGACGAGGGATCTCGGGTTAATCTTCATCCTCCCAAAATCAACAAGTTATACACAGAAGAGCTAAAGCATGACTTTTGAAGAAAAGTGTGAAGCCTTTATTGTAGAAGAGCCACATGATTGGGTAACCCTTCATTGACTACTTTAAAGAAGGACAAATTACCAAATAATAAATCATGACTCAAATTGAGAAGAGAATATTGCGATATGCTTTTTCAACACTTTATATCTAGATCCTTTGAACAAATGTACTGCCTAAATAGATGAAGCTAGCAAAATGATGGTTGAAGTTCATGAAGGACTTTTTGGTGCACATCAGTCAGGTCCTAAAATGGCAGTAAAGATAAAAAAGATGGGCTATTATTGGCCATCTTTGGTGAGAGACTGTATCAATCATGCTAAGAGGTGTCATGAATGTAAAGTACATGGAATATAATCCATCAACCTCTAAATTCACTACACCCAATAATAATATCTTGACCATTCGAATGTTAGGGTATAGATGTAATTGGACTAATTGATCTGCCATCATCAGCTGGACACCGCTTCATCCTAGTAGTGACTGATTATTTCTCTAAGTGGGCTGAAGCTACCCCATTTAAAGAAGTTACCGCTTGACGAGTGATCAACTTTCACACATAATGGTCTTCAAAAAATATAAAGATTTATAGATGCATCAACACAAATGACTTCAATAAATGGTTTGGCTTTCAATGACATTTCACCATCAAGATCCTCACTTAAAATAAGAGAGAATGACAAACTAAACTAATAGAGGCACTATGGGGGTATCAAACTACCTATAAGATGCTGACTAAAGCCACTTTCTATTCATTAGTATTTGGAACTAAAGCAATTCTTCCGATTGAAGCTGAGTTGCCTTCACTTTGAGTAGCCATCCAATACAATCTAACTGAAGATCAAAATGCTCATTTGAGAATGGAGGAACTCAATGCGCTTGATGAAGTTAGATTGAAAGCTCATCAAAATATGGAAGTTTATCGAGCAAGGATGTCTAGGTATTTTGACCATACGGTGCGGCCTCGAACATTCCAAAAAGGAAAATTAGTTTTTGGTGATGAGAAGACCAATTATTTTTAATTGAAATTTTTTTGGCAAATTTGAGCCTAATTGGGAGGGTCCCTTTGTCATTAAAAAAGTGTATCAAGAAGGGGCATATCAACTCATTAACTTAAATGGTGAAAGACCAATATCTCTAATTAATGGTCATTACGTGAAAAAGTATTATACATGATAAATACATTCTTGAGATATAATAGAAATCCCCATGCAAGAAAGGGGGTATTTTTTTAGTATATCTATTTAGGTCGACATCATGCTTCATGCCGAGATCCCTAAATAAATATACCTACTTAAGAAAAAATATTTTCCATGAAAATTCCCTTGTTACATAAGTGGCATTTTCAGATTTCTATAAATAGATAAAATCAATGTTACATGTTAAAACCCTCTTAAGAGCATATTAACTTAAATATTAATGTATTTGCATAATTTCATCTTGAAAGTTCTTCTAAATGTGCTTTAGAATTCCTCCTGCAAGACAGGGGGCATTTTTAATGTATGCCAAGTTTATTTAAGATAACATCATGCTGTAAGATGAGATCCTCAAATATATTTTGATTTAGGTTGACATCGAGCTTTATGTCAGAATCCCTGAATATACCCATAATTATTATTGTTAAGTTGTAGGTTCTTATAGGAACAAAAAAGAATATATTACTATGCATGAAATGACAGCCCTAAACATAAAAAATTTCTCTCCAAGATTCATCAAATGTTAGAGATCGAGTCAAAAGAACTCCCAATCTTGGAAGCTTCAATCAACTAAGTTAAAAAAATATCAACCTCTACATCGTGAAGTCTAGGAAACTGATAGATTCTAAGGGTTGAACTCAACAAGCCTGCAAATAGCTGAGTTGTTGATGCTCTCCTCACTCAATAAGGTGTAAGAAAAGACCATAATAAAAGAGCTCCTATTCGTCAGTCTGATGACAAAACCACCAACCCATCACAGCCTAAGAAGAAGGCTCAGGTAGGTTCAAAAAGTCGGACTCAACAAGCCCATAAATGGCCGAGTTGCCGATGCTCTCCTGACTCAACAAGCCATAAAAAAAGGATGCAGTGAAAGAGCCACTGGTCATTAGTCTAATGATGAAAGCTGTTCAATCTCAAATCAGATCCAATTTAGTGACTACAAGCAATCAGAATCCACAAGATCTTTCTACTTGATCGATGGACCAAGATAATTTGAGAAAACTCCTAATTCGGGGCTGCCTCAAATCAATCTATATGTTGCTTGCAATGTGATGTTATAATCCATTTATGATGGTGTAATTATGCTCAAAACACAGATCAAAATTGATTTTCTCATCAAATCTACCAAAGATAAAAAGCACAAGGGTAATAAAGAAATGCTGATTTCACTAATACAAAAAGATCATACATGACTGATGAAAGAGAAATAAAAATAAAAGAAAAAGTAAATCATGGGAGCCTAGACTGTAGCTCCTGAAGCTGTGTTGAATAAACTGCTAAAGATTGATGCTCACTCTTATCCAACTATAAAGCATCGTATCTCTGGTCAAAGCAGCCTCAGCATCTACCATAGCCCAATGGCATAGTAATGTCCCCGCTCTATATATCTCGAAGCTCTACTACCCTATTCTCTCGATCTTGGCATCTAACTCGTGGTGACACCATTGGTCTCTGATGATCATGTCTTAGAGCCTCAGCACTCACCTCAAACTCATTATGTGCTTGGTCAGCTGCCTTCCTACGAAGCCTGACCTGCTTCTAAAGCTCTGCTAGTAAAGTGCTAGAGTGGATGATATTGAGTGATCTAATCTGGTGGATTAAAAACTCTACGTCTCTACAAAGAGTCTCCTAACACATGAGAACCTGCTCCTTCAAGCCAGTGCGAGCTAGAAGATCTAAAATGATGTTCGTATATGATGTGAAGCTATCTAGTGAATCTGGTGAGTCCAAAGTAAGCCGAGAATCCACATCCCTCAAAAACACCAAGCCACAATCTATATGCCCTCATCACGTGGATCTAGTGTACAAGGTTATCGAAGTTAGATCTCGAACTTATAACCTACATCAGGCACTGCAAGAAATAAATGAAAACAATCAGCATAGAGCCTAGTAGTAAATATAAATAAGTGCAACTAAAGAACAAAGAGAGGAAGAAAGTACCTGAACATAATGAATCTGGCTGAACTGGTGTGTCATGTGGCATAGTCCTCACCAACCTTCACTATTTAATAAGCTCCAGAGCTATATGTTGGCTTAGCAGAAGCCCCACTAGGTATGTTGTCCATCATCTCATAAGTCTCCCCACGAGAATGGACAGAGTAAGGCTTAGTAGAAAAAAAATGGCTCCACATAAGGAGTAGCAAAATCTGAAGTGGTAGTAGAAAAAATCGACACACTAGATGGCATCAACCAAGGTCCTCGCATATAGCATATTTTGCACTATGGTACCTCCGAGTCAAAAGTCATCGTGGAGTGGACTCATGGCATAATAAGCTGAAGCTCGAACAGGCTCTATAGGTCGACTACACCTACGTTTATGAGCTAGTCAAGAAATCTCAGTGTAGAGTAGAATCCCTAGCTCTAACTCTACTATGAGGAGTGGTGTCCTCAACCCTGACCTGCTCGTCAACTGGTGCATCTATCACAAATCAAATTAGAGTATCAGATACACTGAATATATTTTAATGATATGACAAAGAAGATGACAGAAGTATTGAAAGTGAGTAAGATATTGATTATATCTATAGCACTGCTATCTCCTATCGGTGGTGACCAACGATGAGTCCCCTGACATCGAGGAACTCCCAAAGACCTCACTTTGTGCTCATATCTCTTCGTTCCATGCTCCAGGAAAGGACCAAAAGACAGTCATACTGAAGTGAGATGAGTATAGCTAACCCCTGTGTGGCTCTACGGAGGAGCTATCCAAAAATGAGAGCCAACACTAAGTCTCAGTAAATGTAGCCAAACTATAGAAGCAGTATAATAACATGTCTCAAGAGGCACTAGCCTAGTCTTCCTGACATCTACTATCCCTGGGATGAATGGTCGACCGCCATGAGCTGTACATTGGGAAAATCTGAACTACTATGCAACATGATTGGGCTGGTAGCCCTCAATGATAACTGACTGACCAAACTTGTAACACAACCAGCCTGGATGCATACTGAAAAGGTACTCGACCACTCTCAAAGTTTGTTGATTATAGAGTAGTGAGGCTCTACCACTCTCATCGAAGCCATTGGTAAGATCAATCTCCATCAAGTCAGGAGGCAAACCAGCTGTATCCAGCTGGTGAACTAGCAAAAATTGATCTCTGACCAAGTGTGGTGCAAAGAAGAACATGCGTATCTGATCTCTCTCAAAAGTAGAGGATGCTTTATACAGTTGAATAATTGTGGGATATCCTCACTCTAAAAGTATGCTGGGTACTCATAGTAGGCAAAGGTTCAATGTACATGAAGGTGAATCGAAGCCTATAAGTAATGCTAATGTAAGGTAACATCACGTCTATCTAATGAATCTGCCTCAAAAATTGCCCCAAGAACTCTGTAAACTCTAGCTAGTATTGTTGGAGCAAATGAGATCCGTTCACCTTGTAAAATCCTATTGGCTGCTAATAGAATACCTAGACATATAGACCTCTCTGTAATCGATAGCACAAAGATGCAGAGCTAATTAGCTGTGAACCATGCTAAAAATAGCTCCTTGCTCAAATCCTGCATAGTTGGAGAGGTGGACCCAACTGGTAAAGAAAGCTCAGCAGTATCCTCAGACAAACTACTGACGTTCGATACTCCCAATCCAAAAGGATCATGTAGCAATACAAACTTCTCAGACAATGCGTGCTCCTGTAAGAAACTCTGAATCCATATACACACATGAAGTGTAGCACGTAAGCACTTAGGATATCCCGAAGCTCTAAAGGTCTGGTTGTAGTGGCTTAAAAGATCAATATAAGCAAGTGGCATGGCCAATCTGCCTAGTCGATCACCTTTAATTGAAGGTTGTCTACAAAATAACTCCTCATTGGAAGGAACACACTCCTCGTAGCGGTAGCCAGATACTGGAAGGCCAGATATTTGTAAGTCCCAAAGTATAACTGTCAACTCCTCTGAACCTATCTAACATGTGTTTCGGCTAGTATCCCAAAACTCTGCAACTCCATAAGCCCAAGCAAGGGGAATGCCACTAAATTCAAACATAGACACTTAAACTGCCTCATATATGCCAGCCGTTCATAGAGTATCTCTGTGTGCTTATAAAATATACTAAGCCCAGGTAATATAGCCACGTGGAAGAGTAGAAATCTGACCCACTGACAAGTCTCTAAGCAAGTCTGAAGTTCTCAACTGTAACTGACGATGACTTAGAAGTCTAGACTGCCTAGCTTGCTCAACGCTATCACAAGCAGACTGTAAAACATCACAATATCTAGAGTTTACCTAAGCTATTGTGCTATCTAGAGGATTATAGTTCCTTCATTTCAGCTTAATGGTAGCCATCCAATCTATGGGATCCTCAGAAGAAATAGAGTTTAAAGTACAGTCAGAAAGCACGGAGGAGCAAAAGAAACCCTGGTAAAAATCATGTCTCCTTAATATATCGGTGTGCTGCTCAATCCTATCCTTAATATCAGTATCACCATGAAGCTCATGTCTGTCAATCTCCAACTAGATAGTCTCGCTAAGCTCAGTAGATGATAGATCATCAGGTCTTCTCTAGTTGAACATTCTCCTGCCAAGTGATTAGAGAAGCGAAATATAAGAATCTAAGTAACAACATAATAAAGTGTAAAACAAAAAGGAGTTATATTAAGAAAGAGTAAAAAAAAGGGGAGCAAAAAAAAAGAGAGAGAAAAAAATCAATAAGGTGAACCAATTTATAACAAACACAACTCGCTTCATGCACTAATCACATTTTTTATGGGAGAATTTGTTGACCTCCATATATACCACATGAGTTGAATCTAGTTTATAAAATGAATTTGATCGACTTCGGGTGCTTCAGAGCACAAATCAGAGCTAAGATGCACCAGATATCGCTGAAATCAATTCAAATGACCTCCAATCAATGAGCGGACTTCATCATTGCATTCAGAACATTGAAATTGGTCATAATATTAATATTGCATAATCTAATAATTAATCGATTAAGTGATCGAGCTATCAATGTGATGACATGCATATCGGGGAAGGGAAACTGCTACGATGTTCAAACAACCTACGTTCATAAAATTGGTTGTGTTGTTGGCTTTGAAATGTTGAGACATACCAAATGAGAATATCCATAATCAATTTAGATGAGTCTACACGAATATCAAATGATCAGAAGTGATAGCAAATCGAGACTGAAATACACTAGATGCCATTAAAATCAATCAAAATGATCTATGATTGATGAACGAACTTCACCATTGCATTCAGAATGTTAAAACTAGTCAGAATATAAATATTGCACAACTTGATGATCAACCGATCAAACGATCGAGTCATCAACATGCCTACAAGCATATTGAGGTCAGGAGGCGCCGACGTAAACAAAAGGACCTCTGTTCATGAAATTGATTACACTGTTAATTTCAAAATATTAAAAGCTATCAAGAAAGACTATTCATACTCAATTCAGATAAGTCTACGTGAAAATTGAGCAATCAAAATTGATAACGTTCATTTTGAGCTGAAGTTGACTCAATTTGACACCGATTTGAACCAAACGGCCTCTAATTGTGAAATGGACTACGCCGTTGCTTTTGAAATATTGAAATAACTTTGAATCAACATATATATCACCCCTATATTGAGGTTGGTGTAAAGTTCATATTAAAGTCGATTAAGTAATAAAAAAATATATTTAAAAGCCCTAATATAATCCTAATTAACCTAAATCCCTAAAATCAACCTCCTCTTCTCACACGATCTCTAATCTCTCATTCGATTGGTTCGAGCCCTTCTTCACAGACGTACGTAAGCCATCTTCACTTGACTCTTTCTACCTCACACAAAAATGACCAGCTCAGCCTCCAGTTCATGCATGAGGATGCACTATCCGCAGCTTTGATCTCTCCCTCACTCATCCAAGCTTCCTAACCACACCAACTATTTCCTCTTTCGGTTCTTCTCAAAAAAGAGGGCAGATCACCTTCGGTTCTCACCTTTGATTCAACTGAGGAAATAGGCTGATTTCCTCCTTCCAATCATGATGAATAACCGTAGTTTTTTTCCTCTTCTTCCACTCTTCTTCATCTTCTTCCACCAAAACTCCTCCAAACAAAATTTCCCCTAGCCAAAGTTCCTCCTTGCCTGAAAATCCATCTTCTTCCAGCAAAACTCCTCCAACGGAAATTTTCCCTAGCCAAAGTTCCTCTCTAAAATCTCCTTAACCTCAAAATCTAAAATTTTCCTTAAAATCTATAATCTCCTTTCAAAATCTAAAATTCTCCTTTGTAAACTCAACAATCCTTTTAGAATCCACCCTACCTCTCCTTTCTTCTTAAGAGTATAAGAGGTAACACATCGGTTGCTCTGAGATATCCTCCTTCTCTCCTCTAATCAGCATAATCAGAATTACCCTTCCAATTCTCTTTGCCGCAGTCGAAGAGGAACACCATCATCAGGTTGGTTCTTGTCTTGGTTTCCAGCATCTCCCTCTCCATCTCCTTCCAACCTTTCCTTTTGCTGCAACCGAAGAGGAACACCGTCATCAGGCGGGTTCATCTCTTGTTTTTTGGCTTTCCCATCATTCCTTCCACTTTAACTTTGCTCGTGAATCACTGCGTTATTTGTTGCAAATAAAAATGAGTTTGGATGTGTGAAAATAAATGTGTGGAATGTGTGTATGTATATGTGCATTTATCTTTTTCTAGGTTTGAAGGCCTCGTCATTCTCATCAAGGCGTGGCGAGATGAAATTCAAACGTGGTTTTTCAAGGCACCGCTCGCTATGCTCATCAGTGGGTACCGAGGGAGCAAAAAAAAAATGTTAGATGTCGTTCTCCTAGTCAAAATGCTGTCAAAATTTTATCAAATCTTTGGACTTAGAAAAAAAATGGAGGAATCAAAAAACTGGCTTAAAAGAACTAAATAAAGAAATATAAAGCTAAATTCAAATTAAAAAATCAAATAAGAAAAAAGAGGGGAGGAAAAAAAATACAATGAATACAAAGGTAAAACATTAAATCAAAGAGAAAAGAGGTAAAAAGCACTTACAAGATTTATCTTAGTAAAGTTGAAAGCCCACTAAAAAAAAATTATTAACCCTTCTCTTTCAAGCACTCCAACTCCTCAAATAAAGTGGAATGAATTGAAAGACCCCCTCTTGGCCTTATTTATAGAGATTGGAGGGAGTAATGAAGGACCCATTCTTACAAAAATAAAAATAAAAAAATAAATTAAGTGAGTCTATGTTCTCATAAATTTCTCAAAAAAAAAAAAGGGAGGGAGAACTAAACAAGTTTTAATTGAGATGGGGGGGCTGGGGTGGAGTTAAATGTTAAATTCATAAAGGAATTATAACAAAACTTGAAGTCTCAAAGTGTTAAATTCACAAACAAGTAATCATAAAAATAATTGAATAATTGAAAATTATGCATGATATCAAATGAGGTAAAAATCTCAATTGGATAATAAATCAAAGCATAAGAGAGTCTCTTGGAATGAAGATACACTCTTCAAATATACTCAAACAAATTGAAGAAAATTAAAGAATTCATTAGAGATCTTCCATGAGATCGAATGATTGTTAATAAGCATAAGTAATGAATCCTTGGAAAATGTTTGAAGTATATTCATCGCCTTATTAAATTCTCAAATTAGATCAGGAGAAATTGAGTATAGTTGGCGATGAATTTGAGAATTATCATAAGCAAGGGTTTATTAAATATTCAAAGACTAATCAACTTAGAATCAATTAGATATTAATCTGAAAAATCTAATAAGATATTAGACTAATTTAAGACGTCTTCAATGCCACCGGATTCGCAACAAATCGTACAAGCGAATAGAAAACATTAATTAAGGCATTCTTAAATACACTCGCATGGCCTTCGACACTATGCTGAATGTTTAGATTCAAGTGTCTGAGAATGTTGCGCGGGTTGCTTCTCATTTTGGTCTTAGGACCAGGTCTGGGTTAACAAAACCTAAAAAATTCAATTATTATAAGAATTTTAGCTTATTGAAATATCTGAGAAGCTAATTCTATCATGTGATAGTAGATCTGATCCTATATTAGGAGCTAAACAGAGTTCACAGGATCTAAAGTTTCAAATATATTCGATTTAATCTATTAACTACGTTGATGATGGCTGTGTTGAATGGTGATTTCAACCGAAGGAGATACTTCCATCAAAATGTGATTCTAATTTAAAATCAAATTAACTTAAATCAAGTATCAATCTAAAAAGTGCTTAAATGAAATTCAATCATTAAAAGCTTAAAGTAAACTTAATCTATCAACCTTCCACAATTGTTTGTCGGAGGCGACAAATTAAGAAAACTCTAGCTAACAAAAGAGCTAATATCAAATCAGGTGTTATACTATGTCCACTCAATCTGCCGCAAGGACGTGTCATTCAACCATGGCTTGCCAGTTCCACATATGAAGCAAACCAAAGTCCGACGTGGTTGCCAAGTGAAATCATTATATTACGATCCTAACTGTGATGTTCCCAATGGCTCTTTGAGTTGTGAATCATAGGGTAAACCTGATAAGGAAAAAAGCCATCTATCAGCTAAGGTAGACTTAAGCCTGTCTCTTTAAACAAACACCACCCCTGGTCTACAAAGATATCTTGGATGACGTAACCTATGTGTTGCTGATAAGGATCATTCGGTCATATTGGGTCAGCTACCTCCTCTAACTAAGTAGACTAGGGATCACGACAACCCGGGATGACGAAACCATGGGATCTTAATCGAGTATGTCATTATTCCCCCAACCATCTGTTTTAAGCTAATAATGATGATTTTCATAAATTCTAAAACTCTACATGCTGCTACTATACGCTACGCATTAAGCGATCTAATGATTAGCCTTAATTGAAAGTTCTCTCTCACTTATTGGGAGGGATAATTTACTATAGGGAGTTGCACTTATAGGAAACCTGAAACTAGATCTAAAGTCCTCGCAAAATGAGGATGAAATCTATGAGTAGTGTCTTATCTACTATTCCATCTGCCTTCTGAAAATTATATCCAACACTTCAAATCATACTCTCTTCATTGTCGAGAGTTCGGTGGTGAATTTTCGGAGCCCATAACTTAATATGGAATGATTCACGACGCCATGCTACTCCAATCATGATCATTTTATTATAATTTTGAGTTTAAAGTACATACATTTGAAATGTAATAAAATTAAAATTTCAAGTCATATTACAATATAATGCTTCATGTTAGTTTTAAATGAATGAATGAACTCTATCATAACTAAGAGAGCATTTTAAATCAAATAACATGAGAAATTGTGTATCAAAGAAATATTAACTTTGAGATTTTTGAATCTTCTACAATAAATAAAATAATAAAAGAAAATAACAAGATTCTACTTTGATGATCAAAAGACTTTAGTCTGGTTCTTATTATGAGGTGATCAATAAAAACTTTATAGATGATCTGATCTCATTTGTCAATAACACTGATAGTGTAAACATAATCATACTGCCACTGTCGAAGAAAACAAACACCTCGATACTATCTTGTTTGGGGATATTTTGTTTTATTAAGAAGCTATTTGAGATCATTTTTACTTATTTTATTTATATTTTGATTTAAAATAAAATATATTTATAGTAATATTTATTTTTTAAAATATTCAAATACATCCAAAATTATTTTGAACATTTTTAAAAATAAAAACATACTAAATAAATATGTTTCTAAAAAATATAAAATATAAAATTAAATTAATCCCAAATCTGCTCTTGGTTTTTTAAACTCCATTTTAATTAAACCCACTAGAATCAAATACCAGCCTGATCCTTCAAATTAGTTTTAAAACGAGCATTTTAAGTCAAGGCTTACGTACGCAAGTGCTCCAGAATCTTCATTATTCGGAGTCTCTGACCTGTTTCGACTTAGGTAAATAGGTAACATTGGATGCAAATATTTATCCAATTAATCCCTAGGGGGCGGTTTATACCGCAGAAAGGTTTCTATTGAATTTTCTCACTCACTGTTTATGGGTGGCAAATGTATATAACTTTATAAGAGTACTCCATCTTCCTGCACATTGATTTTTTTTTTCTTACACAAAATTAGTTCTTCTTTTTCTTCTTACGAAAGAAACAGGGCCATGTTATCACACACAGCAACGAAAATGAAGTGGTGACAATACAATTAATGAGGTTGGAATTGGGCACAACATTAAATTAGTTTGTCTCATTCTTATTTAAAATTCGTAAACTTTATCATACGAGCAATCTCTTTGTACGCTAGAGCCGATTTGCTCGGATGCATCGACTTCAATTCTTTTCTGACAGCGATCCATCAAAGACATTGTGGGTTAAATGACCCACAGTGCCGCAGAAGATAACAAAAACTATTTACTGTCTTTTAGTTGTCTGCTTATGCATGTACGTCGAGTTTTTATTCGCGTGCATGTGATGCATGCATTGAGTTCATTCAACCTTGCTCGCATTTATGTTCACATTAATTGGTATATCCGAATTTATATATTAGATCAAAATATTTTGATTATTAAAATTTTAAGTAGAGTGAGTCTAGTTAATGGATTATTTGGTTGGGCATAAAAGAAGAGTATTGTGCTCCATTTGTAAGGGTTTACATGATTTTGATGTTTGGGTGAATATAAAAGATATATATAATAAAATTTTGAAGTACTTGTAATTTTTTCTTAAATTATTTTTTTTAAGAATTTAAAATTTAACTGAGTTATCTAATTTTTAAAATACATTGCTCAAGTCATTATCACTCCAGCCATTGATGCTCACCACAACAATTAGCCTCCACTATGATGCCGACTATTGCCAACTGCTACCGACCACCCATCTTATCGCTGGCATCATTATTCTCATACTATTTTAAATCAAATACAGAAAGATAATTTCTTATTATTTTGAATTTATTTTATATCTAACCAATCTACCTTAAAATATTTTAAATATGCTACATCTTAAATATGCTAAATTCTTTTTTTATTTCATATTTCTCTTTCATTAAATCAAATGAATCTTGAAAATAATCCATGATTAATTAATATTATATTTACAACAAAATAATTTGATGAATTTTAAGACAGGTCATTTTTTTTTCTTATAATATCCTGACATAATTTTTTTTCATATGATAAAAACCTCCCAGATAAAAAAAATGCTAAGACAACATATGGATGCTTTTGTCAAGAGTTGAGCTAGTTTTCGATGAAGAAAAGCTTTTCGAACCGCGGCATTAGAGTCAGCCGGCAAGTGAAATTAGCTCTTTTACATTTATTTTGGCCTTGCAATTTTGAGTTGAATTAACAAGTCAAACTTTAGCTTTGTGATAGCACCGAGTAGGAAGTGAACGAATTGAACAAAGAAGCCAAAAAGGACTAAACAGCCTTTCTTGAGCTCCATGTGATTTGTACTTCACTCTTAAAATACAATGAATCAATTCAAATAAGAAATTGTTAATGACATGCTTAATTATAAAATTGACTTAAATTAATGCAAGTAGGTTTGCTCAAAAAAAAAATAATAATAATAAATAAATAAATAAAAAAACAATTCTTATACAAACTAATAATTGCCATACAGTCATTTTTTAACTTATAATAGTTTTTAAATAATTATGAATGGCTGATCATTGACGTGATAAATAAAATATGAAATACTTATCAAAGATTAATTTTTTTTTCAGCCAGTACCTATTAAAAAAAAGTACAAGTAAGTTACTATTTTAAACTATTTCCTCTTAAAATTTTAATTATTATTTTAAGCTAATGATTAACGAAAAAAATCAATCGTTCAATTGTTCAAGTTTGTTGCGCGATGTTTAAAATTTTATATTAATATTATATTCATTCAAATAATATCATTATCTTTTTTTTTTGTTTAAATTATTGCTTAGGTGCAAAGTCATACATCATGAGTATTTTAGTAGTGTTACAATATAATATAACTTTTTTTTTATTATTTTAAAAAAGTATTTGAGAAAATAAAATGTTAAAAACTTAAAGAAATTAATTTTTTTTCAGAACATTACTTCATTAATAATTGATATGACTTAAAATACTAGAAGCACGAATCTTGATAAAAGCAAGTGATCCAGTTGAAACCTGGTGAGATCAAGCTCTTAAAATATTCTTGAAACTTTGGATATCATTTAAATCTCTAAATAGCTCTCAAATATAAAGTGTTTATAATCAAATCGAGCATCTCGACAAGCCGAATCCAACAAGCCCAAGATATTATAATTCTGACTTCATTTGAGCATTCAAATACTTAAAATACTTCAAATGATCAGAGGAATCATTCGGTCACGATGAAGTGAAGTGATTTTATTATATATTTACAGACCACTCCTCCAATATCCTCATTACTCATATGAGGGGAGGCCAAGAGAGAGAGAGAGAGCTCTAAAGCTTGAAGATTCTCCAAGCACAATCCCGCCACCACTGACGCCAACCACCGCCGCCACCTCGCCGTCGTCAATCTCTATCGGTCTCCATCATGACGACCTTCATCGTCAGTCGATGTCCCTCGCTGTTCACCATCATCTGCTACCACTGCAGCATTACTGAACGTGACTACATAGTTATTCTCTTCTCATATGTAATCTTGTAATCCCGTTATCGGAAGATTTTGTACTGAGATACATAGTGGAAGATTTTACTTGGCTGGCCCGTGGTTTTTCCCTCTTTTGAGATTTTTCATGTAAAAGTGAGTTTTCTTGTTCCTCTTTAAATACTGTGTGTCTTTGGATTTCACAACAAAGCTAAGGCGTAAACTTTCACTCTACCGCAACTGGTTTTCAAGCACGTAATAGTTTGGCGCCATCTATGGGAAATTGATTCTTATGATTTCATCTTGTATGACGACCAAATTTTCCAACAAGATCAAAACCACCATCGAGGTGGAGCATTTCAAGCTTTTAAGGAGCGCAAGTGAAGAATGAAGATTCATCAAACTTCGTTCCTTCAGATTTTGTCAAAAATTAGGGGGCAACTCTTAATCTCAAAAGATCGCCCATATTAAGCATTTAATCGATTAC
Organism: Cymbidium sinense; assembly: GCA_021442155.1. NCBI lineage: Eukaryota > Viridiplantae > Streptophyta > Magnoliopsida > Asparagales > Orchidaceae > Cymbidium > Cymbidium sinense. Next base: position 104,376,041 of record CM038218.1, read on the forward strand.
CATCCCAAGAAACAAGTCAAAGTTGGAGGATATTTCAACATTGAGAAGAGATATAGCTTTGTAAATCATGGAAAAATAAGACCAAGGTTAAGAAGCAACTTTAGCTACAACCACAAATGGATGTTTTAATTTGACCTCATCCATTAAGGTTAACGTCATCGGGTAACACGCTGATAAACAACCTCGGATAGGTCAAAATTCCTTAGCGGATTCAATTCGACATTTTCCATGTTAACATCACGGGTAACACCGACAAACAACCTTGATAGGTCAAAATTCTCGCCGATTCAATTCAACCTCTTCCACATAGGTTAACGTCATCGAGCAAAGACTATGACAAACAACATAGGATAGGTCAAAAGGTCCTTGGTAGACTTCCCATGGCCTTCTCCATACAGGTTAACGTCATCGGGTAACACTCTGATAAACAACCTTGGATGGGTCAAAATCCTCGCGATTTAATTCAACCTCTTCCATGTGTTAGCATCATTGAGTCACACTCTGACAAACAACCTCGGATAGGTCAAAAATCCTCAGCGGATTCAATTCAATCTCTTCCACACAGGTTAACGTCATCAGGTTAACGCCATCGAGTCACACTCTGACAAACAACCTCGGATAGGTCAAAAATCCTCAGCGGATTCAATTCAACCTCTTCCACACAGTTAACGCGTCATTGGTAACACTCGATAAACAACCTCGAATGGGTCAAAATCTCGGATTCAATTCACCTCTTCCATAAGTTAGCGTCATTGAGTCACACTCGACAACTCGGATAGTAAAAAAATCTCGATTCAATTCAACATCTTCCATACAAGTTAATGTCATCGAGTAACACTCTGACAAACAACCAAGGATAGGTCAAAAGGTCCTTGTTGGACTTCCCACGACCTCTTCCACACAAGTTAACGTCATCGGGTAACACTCTAACAAACAACCTCAGATGGGTCAAAATCCTCAACTGATTCAATTCAACCTCTTCCATACAAGTTAACGCCATTGAGTCACACTCTGACAAACAACCTAGGATAGGTCAAAAGGTCCTTGGTGGACTTCCCACGGCCTCCTCCACATAGGTTAACGTCATCGGGCTCTGATAAACAACCTTGGATGGGTCAAAATCCTCAGCGAATTCAATTCAACCTCTTCCATACAGGTTAATGTCATTGAGTCACACTCTGACAAACAACCTAAGATAGGTCAAAAGGTCCTTGGTGGACTTCCTAGTCAAGTGCTTTAGGGAGAGTCGGCATTTCCTTCTTTCTTCCTCTTTGCTTCTACTCTTTCGCCTTCTAAAGTTGCTTTTTAATCCCTGAAGTGGATGCTACCGCCTCAAGGGTTCTGTTAGCTTAGACTCTTTGGGATGAAGTATTTTGCATCTTCATAAATATTTGCTTCATGGACGGAGAATGGTTGTAGGTTGTTATGAATTTTGAACTCTTCTCTATCTTTTAGGTACTTCATAAACTAAAGCATAGGACCATGCCATACTCATGCAGCCACGGCCGACATAAGAGAGCTCTAAATGATGTATCAACATCGATTATTTGATACTTGGCTTCTGTATATAAATCCCAAAACTTAAGTATGACAATAAAAGAACCTAGGGTTTTTTATTCTTTCTCATTGAAACCATGAACCATCACCTTATCTCTCCCAAGATGTTGGATATCAAGTGATAATCCTCTTAATTCTTTTAGACTCCTAAGATTGATAGAAGAACTTGGATCAATCAGTATTCGATGGATTAAGGTGCCATCAGTCTCTGCAATAACATATAGAGGACGGTTGAAATATGTTGTTCCCAACATAAGATCATCTTCAGAGAATGTGATTATTGGGAGATTTTGAGTTTGCGTTGATTCAGTCATACATTTTTCAGTAAAGTAAGTTTCATAAGTCTCCGGATCTTTAAGAGCCTGTATCAAAGTTTCTCGAAGATCTTTTGACATTAAGAGAGCCTCATACATACTTAATTGTGTAGGGATCTTTCTTAGATGTGATAGAATATTATACTCTATCTTTTCGCTTGATTTTAGGATTTTTGAGAATGATATCCTCGTTGACTTCAATTTGTTCGCCTTTATCTTTATTTGAATTCCTCTTCTTTGATGATGGTGGTAAGACTTTACCACTTCTCAATTAATCTTGAATCACCTTATCGTGTTCAGATTCCTCTAAAAATGTAGTTTATTCAAATTCACTTCTTATTATGGAGGATTGATAAAAAGAGCTAGACTTAATTTTCAACTTCATACATTTCATATGTGATGATATCAATGATTCTGACTCTTCTCCATCAAGAAAACATAAATCTTCGCCTGAACTATTATCTTTTTGTTGAGTCATTAGATAAAATTTAGGTGTTAACTCCTCAAGCTCTTTTTATTTTCATGATAAGAATTTTGATGGGTTGGTCAAGTCTGTCTAACTACCATTGTCATTTTGGAGTAATTGATGCTGAAGAATATCTCATATCACATAAATAATTCACCATATCTCTACTGGGCAAGATTCACCATTATCTTCTTCTTCCAATTCAATAATATGGAGTTTAGGCATAAAATCTATAACCCTAAATGATTGTCTTGTCGGCTAATGATACTCCTCTAAATTATTAATAATCTTTTGAGTTATAGTCTTCTTCTTGCTCTTTTTTCCTAGTCGACTTCTTTGACTTATGAGGCTTATGTTTAATAGATTGCTCCTCGTGCTGTGATGAAGTAGCATTATCAAAATACCGCTGAGAAGCCCAAAAACTTAGTTTAGGCATCTCTTTTAAGTCCAATATAGGTTCAAGTGGTGATTTCTGCTTAACACTAGGGGCATCTTTTAACTGCTTCAATAGTTTCACGGTCTTTTTAGATATTACTATTTCTCATTCTTCAATCTGAACTGAATTTTCTTTCTTTTTGCCTTTAATGGATGATACAGAAGAGGCAATAATCATCCTTGTAGACTCTCTTTTTGGGTTGACTAGAACACTATCAGATAATATAAATTCATCTCATCGATACTTCCTTTCTAGCCAATCGTTAAATACATAATAATCTTCAATAGGATGGCTGATCATGTGATGATAGAGACTGTAATTTAGATTATTAACTTGATCGGCTTCTTCAGGCCTTTTAATTTCTAGAATTTTTAGAGTAGCTTTGACTGCTTGTCAAAATAATTTAGCCACACTGTCCTTTCTAAAGAAATATTCTTTGTTCATCTTTTCTTTAAGAGATGGCTGCATTCGCTCATCATCTCTTGTTACTTGTTTTGGATGCTCTCCACCACTTGAAAAAGTCTGAGATTTATCATTGCGTCCTAATACCAATTTTGGCTGTGAATTAGAATGGATAGGCTTCTTTCCCTTATCATCATTGTATATTGGTTGTTTTCCTTTATCCACATTATATATTACTTATTCTTCAGTACTTGAGCTATAGGAAGTTGCATGAGTTTCATTTCTTCTTGAGTCTGAAGGTTTTTTTTCTTGATTTATTTGTATATATTTTAGACTTAGGATGATTTATCTTTTCAAATTTCTCCATCCTATCGAGCAAGTCCTAGAATATTGTAATTGACACCATACATAAAATGGAGTCATTTTATCATCCATATTGCCCATTAACAGTTGGATCACATGTTCTTCCTCCAATTGTTGTTCACATTTCATGCTTAGGTTATGCCAACGAGTTCAATTTTATCACTAATTTATCTTTTCTCTTTTAGCAAGGCAATGTCAGCGATCGTTATCTTCTCAGTTGCACTGGCGAACCTTTTCATGAACATTTTCTCTAACTCAGTGAAGCCTTTGACTAAATCATTTGGCGTTCTGCGTACCACTCGAAAGTAGTTAAGGTTAGGTCGAACGAACTAGCAGAAAAGTAATGCATCATTTCCTCTTATGTTACCACAAGTAGCCTTGAATTGGGCTAGATATTATTTTGGATTACCATGCCCACTAAAAATATTAAATTTTTGTACTAAGTAACCTTTCAGATATAGCACTTGATCAAATTCAACTGGGTAAGGGCAATCCTTACTCACCATCTTGTCAGCCTGCTCTGAAGCTATAACTGCTCTAATCTTTTCATTAATTATTATTTCCAATTGAGCAGGTGTTATTGTTCTTGATCCACTGGCTACATTTTGAATTATAGGTTGAAGAGCTAATTGATTAACTTCACTCATCTCTTTAAGCATAACATGTATTGTAATCTTGAGGTATCAGAGCAATTGGTGATATATGAGTTGTATTATTAACTATTTATTGATTAGAAAATAAAATAGGTGTTGCATTTGATGTGATATTCTTCTTCAACATATCCATCATGATATTCATTTTTACCATCATGTCTTTCATCTTGGCACCAAGCTAAGAAATTTCTTTTTCTTTGGCTTTGATTTGACGCTGCATTTATCTTTACTCTCTAGCTAGCGCCACAACTTCAATCAATACTGGCTCTTCTTCTTCCTCTATTTTTTGTTATTGTTCTACTACCAGCTCATCTTCAGGGGAAGAACTTGATTGTCCCTCTCCTTGTGCATTTGCAGGGAAAATTATTGTTATGGCTAAATGACGACTCTGATTGTAAAATCATGTACTAGATTGATCATTTCTTGGTTCAACCATATAAACAACTTAAACTCCCATAACTTCCTTTTCATTTTGATCTTCTTCTTCTTCCTCTTCAATAGAAATTGAAGATACATCTTCTACTCTCTTTTGTGATAACTCTCCTTCATAAACATCGAATTCAAGTTCAAGCCTACTGGATTCATGTTGTTGGAGATGTTGAGCAGAAAGTTTATCTATATCTCTAACCATATTGATGACTTTCACTTCCATAATGTTTTATTCATCGTCTTCTTCTTGCACATGAATTTTTGGTCGATGTTTTCAGTGGATCTCTGGTTCAGTGTGCGGAACAAACACTTCTTTCATTAAGGGACTGTGATCAAAGTAAACCTTCTCTTGTGGGGGTGAATCTAATTGATGATGGGATCCCCTAGAGGATTCTCCAGGGTGTTAACTATCATGTCTTTTATCAGTGATATCCATTCTTTTAGGAATCCACTTCTAATGAGTTATTTTTGAGGTGGAATTATGAATATGTGCATCAGATGTCACACCTCTTTCTTTCTTCAGAATTTTATCGTGGGGCCTTGGCCTCCATATATGTTTACCTTTTGCCGGGATATTTTGGTAGTGGATTCTTGGACACAGTCCAAGTGTCACGCTTCGATGCTCACCGTGCGAAGCATAATTGGCTTGATGACTAGTCACCATAAGAGATGGAAACCTCCTTGGTGGGGCTTCACTATTTTTAATCATTATAACCCTTTGAAACTTTCTTTTCATTAAGCTTCTGTCTTTGGCTACTTTAAGGATGTTGTGCATTCTAGACGTTTTAGGTTATCTTCTCTAGGGTGGTGGAGCTTGACATTGTTGAGTCCAAAAGATTGGTTCACCTCACCAGTAGAGCTATTCCATTTTACCCATTATAAATTATGAAAGTTGTTATGGGTAGGAATACGCACTTTTGGCAGCAATATTGTTTGTTCATTAGGTCATTCAAATGGGTTCTACTGAGCCCTCAGCTCAACATTTCTTCTTCTTTTTTTTTTTTTCCTTCTAGTTAATTTTCTTCCTGATGAGGAAGCTTCATGATCATGTTTCTAGGTACAAAGGTTTTAGTTGACAAAGTAGTGCCATGAGGCATCAAAGATATAGTTTATCCACTGATGGCTCTTTTCATCACGGGGCTTCAGATTGACCCAGTCTTTCAAAAATTGAAGTTCTCTATCGGGAGAACTCCTTAACAACAATTGGTTGTTGAATTAGTTAGCGAGCATGTCGAGTAGGAGCTTCAGTAAACTAAGGCCTTCCTGTATGACCTTGGACAAGTGCACCACAGGTGGGTACTTCAAGAGTTGTAGTTAAAATTGCTGGGAAATCCACGCTACCAAATTGAATGATAGCTCCAACATCTCCTATATTGATGATGACATTAATTAAGCAGATGTTTGCACCACACCCTAACTGAACAGTGAAAGGAGTGCTCTGTAGATCCATTGTATAAAAGTGAAAGATGAGGATTAGTAATTAGTAATTATTATTTCACCCCATACTTTCAAAATGCAGAGATACTACAGAACAAAATAATAGTATACTAAAAATTTACTCTGCAGAATAATTCATTCGACATAGAGTCTCATACATTAGTAATTTGAATTTATTACACATTTAAATCACCATTTTTTATTTTGAATTTTTAAATATTTTATTGCTACTATAACATATATATGACTAGCTAACGATGGAAAGAGAATCCTATCCTCAACGGAGTCGCCAGGAATCTGTGGGCTCCGAAAACTCGCCACCAACCTCTCACATTGAAGAGAGTATGATATAAGTGTCGCTGTAATTTTTAGAAGACAGATGGAATAGTAGATAAGACACTACCTAGAGATTTTGCCCTCATTTTGTGAGGACTTTATATCTAGATCCAGTTTCTGCAAAGCCCCTATAAGAATTAATTACTCTCAATGTAGAGAGAACTTTCAATTAAGGCTAGTCGGTCACTAAATGCATAGCATAGTGATGTGGAGTTTTAGAATTTAGAATTTATGAAATTCATCATCTTTTACTTGAAGCAGATGGTTGGGGGAATGATGATGCGCCCGATCTAGATCTCATGGTTTTTTCATCCCGAGTTATCACGATCCCTAATCTACTTAGTTAGAGGAGGTAGTCGACCCAACTTGACAGAAAAATCCTTATCAACCATGGTCAAGGCCTTCCAAGTAATCCTAGATCTTGGCTGGTTTGTCAAGGAGATAATCTTAAGTCTATTTACGTGATTTTTGCCCTATCATAAATTCTGATTCACAACGGGGCAGAGCTATTATATAGCTACGCCATGATCGTAATATAATAGTGATATTTGGCGAACAACCCAATCGACTCTGGTAACTACATCATATATACCGGCCTGCCAGGAGGACACGTACACATCCTTACTAGCATTAGATTGATTAAGAGTGAATATAGTAGAATATTTGATTTGATATTGACTCCTTTGTGAGCTAGAGTTTTCTTAATCTGTCACCTTTAACAAATAATTATGAAAGTGGGTTGGATTTTAGCTTTAAGTTTTTAGAGATTGAATTTCAATTAATTATTTTTAGATTGATACTTAATTTGAGTTATTTGATTTAAAATTAGAATCACATTTTGATGGAAGTATCCCCTATGGTTGAAATCTTCATTCAACACAGCCATCATCGGGGTAGATTGATTGTCTGATCATTAATTTAATATTTTAGATCCTATCGACTCTTTTAGTTTAATAATAGAGGATCGGATCTACTGTTATATGATAGAATTAGCTTTTTAAATATTTTAATAAGTTGAAATTCTTATAATAATTTAATTTTTAGGTTTTGTTAACTGGACCCACCCCAAGACTAAATAAATCAACCCAGATCCTCAAACACTTGAATCTAAACATTCAGCATTGTGTCGGGGCACATGCGGGTGTTTGATAATTCAGATTATTTTATTTTTTAATTATGATATTAATTTTATTTAATCTAAACTTAGCCTACACAACCTTTTAGACATTAAAACATGCACTCAAAATATCTATGTTCGAGCAAAGAAGGTATTTATAGCTTAGATAATTTCATCTAATAAATGAAATTATTGATTTTGAAAATCATAATTATAATAAAATTCCTTAATTTTTTGGATTAAAAGAAGCTCTAATTCATATAGAATTTCATTTAACATCACCTTGTGTCTGCTTGTACAAAGAATTGCGGATTCGGTGGCATTTTGGAGCAGAATTAAGTTTCTATTTGCAATTCAAAATATTGCATCTTTGCTTGACTTGTTAACAAGCATTTAACTTTCCATTAGTCATCACATTCAATTTGTATTCTCTCCAAGCAAGCTATTATATCTTCTTTAAGCAAGCTTAACCAAATTGAAGCTCTTTTTCAAATATGAGTCAATTATTCATTAAGAAGTCTTGACCATACTTGCTGATAAGTTATTTTAGTTTCAGTGAGAATCTCTTATCAAGCTTTAAGTTTTTAGAGAATGATTCCAGCTCAAAGCTTCGGTGGACTTTCAACTTGCTTAAACTTTTTTTTTTTTGTAAGCATTATTCTTTTCTTCTCTCTGTTTTTTTTTTTTTTTTGACTTAATGTTTATTTCCATATTCACCTTGAATCCCTTTTTTTAATTTAATTTGAGTTCAAATGATTTCTATTTAAATTTGTATAAGTCCTAAAAATTTAACGAATTTTTGATAGATTTCATGTTGTCACACATCTAATACTATTTATCAGCTAATGCAAAAGATTATCTTACAATATCACAATCATCTCTTTATACCCACCACGCTCTATCATTAATTATCTTGAAATCTATAAATAAACACAAACATATATATATATATATATATATATATATATATATATATATATATATATATATATATATATATACACACACATATTCCACTCACTTTTTTACGTTTAAAATCAACAATAACGATAGATTTATCGGAGCTTTGACGGCAGGATAAGATTCTTGGAGAGATCAACTGCTTTAGGTGGCAAAGAAAATTTGGAGAGAGCATATCCGATTAGATTTTGTTTTTGTAAAGAAGAAGGTAATTGATATAGGAAGAACTCAGATTTTCAGGTTTGCTGAAATCTAAATTCAAATTTTCAGGTTCGCTGAAATTTGATTTCAGATTTCAGATTTACTGAAATTTTGATTTCAGATTTCTTGTGGGATTAACAGGCAAGAAAAGGTTTTAAAATGAGAGGGAGCTCGCTGGCTGTAGGTTTGCACTTAGAGAAAATGAAGCCATAAATCATAGATATCAAAAAATCAGATTCCTACTCCATTTTGCCTTAAATCACAGATTTCAAAAATCCAAATCCTACCTAATTTTAAATCCCGTTTCTACTCTGTCTTGCCCTAAATTACAATTTTTTTTTTTTTAAAACACAAATCCGCAGGCGGATTAACGGAATTTACACAAACTGAAGTGAGCAAAGGAAGGTAAAAGGCAATGGACAACTGCGATCTTGCACGGACAGCATGAGGGAAAAGGGGAAGATCCGAAATTGAGCGGAGCGTTCGGCTTGCACGGACAGAATCAGGGAGAAAAGATCGGGAGCGTATGCAGAAGACAGGAAAAAAAGAATTGCGTGGTATGTATGTAAATCCCCCAAAAAAGAATCACTTGTGCCTGCTTGCGGTTTGAATGTCAAAGGGGAACAGGATGTGGGGCAATTCGGATCTTACGGTTGAGGGAGAAGGGTCGAATGAGAGAGAGTGGCTTGCTTGCGGTTTCCTTGCGGTTTCCTTGCGGTTTGAAGTAGAAGACGGACGAGCGGGAGAGGGAACGGTTGTCGTGCGGTTGAAAGAGCCGATCGAACGAGAGGAAGAGGTGGCTTCACGTGCACTCGGGATAACGTCGACCGAGAGGAAGAGGGATCGCGCTGGTTAGGGTTAGATCGGGCTGGTTAGGATTAAATGATATATATATATATAATTAATCTTTTTTAAGTGTTTAACCGATCTTAATATGAATTTTACGCCGATATTATTATATGGTTAAAATATATATTGATTCAAGATTATTTTGATATTCCTGACAACCAGTAATCTTTCACGACGGCGCCATTTGGTTACGCCAGACAATTTCGTTCAAAATGCTGCTATCACTTCCGAATCGCCGATTCATTAGTCAATCTATCGCAGATAGTCTCATTTGATAAATTTTGACGTTTCCAAGCTAACGACGGAATCAATTTCATGAATATTTTCAATATCGTAGCCTCCCAACTCGTGATGTGCTGACACATGACTTGATCTCTCGACGGTACAATGCTAAATTGGAATATGTATATGATCAATTTCAATCAATGATAAGGCACGTCGTGATCGGAGGTCATTTTGACTTATTTTGGTGATATCTAAATGATTGTTTAAAGATTGTCGATCAATTCATCTTATTCTCGAGATATGCATATAGGTCAAAATGAAGTAGTGGTTCAAATAATTTATTTTTAATACTCTATTTATTTTATAACAAGCCATAATACAGGTCCATAAGTGGAAATTAAAAATATTAAATATATGCAAAATTTTTAAACTAAACATGATTAAAACCTTAATTAGCGGAATAAGCACATTTTTAAAAAAATTTAGAAATAAGATACGCCTTTAGGCGACCGGCGTAACCGTAATTAATACGACGCCCATTAAACCGACCGGCTAAATCAATTTTTTTTAAAAGGCTAACCGAGAGATCGATCTCTCACACTTCTTTCGTTCTCCTAGGTCACTCTCCGCCGCACCTGCACAACTATCAACGCCCCGAAGCTCGCCGGCCGATCCGATCCCGCATCCCGCACCACGTGATCCGTGCATCATTGGAAAATGTATTTTCTGTTTTTTTTTTTTTTCAAAATAAACGAATGATATGCATTTGTGATATGTATTTTAGTATTTTTAGGTATATATATTATGGATCTAACTTATTTTGTGTGTCTCGTTAAATTCTATTTGCTTTGCTTCAGCTTTTAGTTATCACCTTTTGATTTTAGAGGATCTTTTCCAAATTAGTTTGCCAACCTTTTATTTATTGCTGATTATGTGTAAGAGATGAAATAATATTAAGCTTTGCCATCTTTTGATTGTAGAGGATCTTTTCCAAATTAGTTTGCCACCTTTTGATTGTAATATTAAGCTTAGAATAGTCCTTTTACTCAAACTCTACTAGCATTAAAAATAATTTGAAAGACATGAAATAATTTGCTGGAGTCTCATTATGTTTTTTCTGCTAATTTATACCTTAGAAAAGTGATATAATTGTTCCATAATTCTTAGCTCAAATCTTTTCAGAGTTTTATCCTATCTTCCTCGAAATTAACTTTCAGAATATGTGACGTCAAGAAAAACTAGGCCTTATGCTGAACGATGCTGAACAATCCAGTCCTAATTTTCATTTTCTCCATTACAAACTCAAACAACCTTCCGAACCATTTTTTGTTTCTTATTTCTTTAATTAACATAAAGCTTTCACATAGTTACGCGGAACCAATAATATGATGCAGAGAGCATGCCCGATGCATCTGTACTATCAAACATGCCTATTATGCTTAGACACTTTATGTATTTTTTTTTATAGTTGAAATATATTTAATTATATAGTTATTTATATGAATTTCTCTGAAATATTATTGCTAAGCAATGCCAGAATGTCATGATTTTTAGTCTAATTTAATGAAGGAAATTTTTTTTCTGCATTAAAATGGGATTATTTTTAATTTTGTTTCAATAATGTTGGTTGACTATTATTGAAATTGAGTTATCAACTAATTTAATTGATTTAAAAATAACTTTATTTTGTAAAAAATTGCTTTAAATTATAAGTGCAATCTATACATATCTCTGAATTTTTATGTCGTTATATAATTTAAATCTAAATTTATGTATTTGTTTATATATCATCCTATTCTCTAAATAATATAAAAATAACATTAGCATGTTTTTAAATAAATATTAAAAATAGATGTTTGATATATAAAATATAAATTTTATTTATTCAAATTTTAATTATAAGTAACTATGCTCATATTAACATTTCTTGAATTTTTCGGCCAACTAAAAGCTCTTTTATTTATGGATTTGCGACTAGGTGTCCACCCCTGTTTTTGTTTTGCAGTTTTATTAAATATTTGTATATTTTTAAAGATAATTGTCATTATAAACATATTTAAAATAGCAATAAATCAAAAATAAGGTTTATACTAATGCATGTTTAAATAGAAAATGTAAGCAAAACAATCAGTCGGTAGAATTAAGGCTATATGACTTGTTAAAAGATTGATCATAGACAAATCACACAAACGCCTCTTCTCATCAATTCTAACTTACCCCTCCTTTTTATAGTAGAAAATTAAATATCATTTGGGCTCGATGCCATCTAAATTATTTGCAAGGCAGATCATAAATTATTTTTCATTTGTATTTTACAAGATAACCATTAATTTAGCTAACTAAAATAAAGTGCTATTCAAGATTTCCACTTCGTACAAATATTTGATTCAAAATGAGTTCAAGCAAGATGGGTCAGATATGGTGGCGAACTTAGCGCTGATGATTTCTTCCCACGATACCGGGAAAAATTGTCCTATATTAATTCGGCTAATTTTAACAATGTTCAAGATCGAATCATGCGTCACTAAACGCTGATTCAATCTGCGATTAATCTCATATGTAGGTTTCGGCCGCTTATCGCTTCACCACTGATGACGTCATGAAGTCTGGCCATCAATGCAAAGAATCGCAACCTATTATCGATATGTTGAAATTGAAATGAAACAAACGATATCAAACGATTATGATTATGGATGAATTCCAGGCAATTGAAACTTCTCAACACCACTTACCGCCACAAGGACCACATCATAGGTAATTTATTTGAACTGCTTGTTTATCTTCAAATTTTCACATTAACCTAAAACACTACATTTATATGAATAAGAAGATGTATATCGCATCTCTCCTATCCCGCTACTCATATAGCTTCAACTTAAACATGGATGAGTACCATTCGATGAGGTGGCTCCTCCGTAAACCTGGGATGAGGGATAATAAACAATGCCCAAGTAACGAAGTTCGCATATGATGATAAGGGTGAGATAGTGAAGAAAATTATCCAAATGCTACAACCGATATTAAGAGATTACTCTAACAAAACAAATGATCTTTGAGAACACATGTTTAAGAATAAATGAATACGCTCAACAACTCAACAATGTGATGAAGAACTAAACTTTGATTATCTCCCATCAAATTCTGTTTTCTTAGAAGATAATTTTATTCCAGCAGACTTACTTGAGGGAATGTGTTTCCATGACAAGAGATACCTAAAATTTACAGTGCAGGGTTGGTCAATCACAAATAATGTGGAATATGTCACATGTGATTCTAATAAGTTGCGGTTCACGATACATTGCATTCATAGCAATAATCCTAATAGCCATGTTTGTCCTACATGCTCGAGCAAGCAAGAGTTCTGGTGGTGCTTGGGTAATTTTAAGTTTGTCGTGCCACACACATGTTCACATTCAATGCCGAAAGCACGAACATAGTAATGCACCTCCCAATTTATTAGTTACTACATCCACTGTATCGATGTCGCTTGGACTTGAAACCTGAAATCATTGGAATGGATTCAAAGTTTGATATTAGAGTTTCATATATTAAAGCATGGGATGCACGCAGAAGGCCATACAAAGTATATTTGGTAATGGGAAGAGTCATACTGGATCGCTTTATGATTGTTTTATGTCGCTTATCCCAAGTATCGAATTCGTGCAAGCATTCGTGGTTGATTTGAATGCATTTTATGGGCTTCCATCCATAGTAGTTGGCTCAGACCGGAAGTCTTGATGCATTACTTTTCTATTGGGAAAGTACAGAGGTACATTGCTAACTGCTGTTGGTATTGATGCTAATAATGGTTTGTTTCCTTTAGCATTTGCGATTGTTGAAGCAGAATGCAATGAGTCTTGGAATTGGTTTATTAGGACTTTACAAGACTTGGTTCCAATTATATGCACGTGACCTGATTTATGCATTATCTCCAACCCATTATTGCATGCATGCCGCGAGATTCTAAATGGCAAAACATCATCACCGCTTACGCCACCTCGTGAAAATTTCAAGATGGCATGCGTAACTATGAGAATTTCGATACGAGTTCATGTGCCGTAAAATGTTGCAGAAATACAACCGACATCTACATTTACACACATTATACGTGATATCAAGAATATTAAACCGTAAGTCGCAGAGTGGCTACTAGCAAGAGATGGCAAAGTGGACATTGGCCATGATGAGGGGTTCCGCTACGCACTACGACAACCAACGCTCGAGTGTTTCAACAAGGTGTTAAAGAGGGCGGATTTACCAATCCGCTTTGATCACTTCTATTTTCTACAATCTATAGCCTTCAACAAAAGACTCGACACGCTTCGACCATCCGCAAATGATTCACTTTTGCTCCACGGTGAAGGCTCACCGCAAAGAAATGAATGTAAAGCAAGAAGATGCTCAGATCTCACATGGATAAATGTGACCGAATACCAGGTTTTCACAATGTCATCCATGTCATTCAAGGTCGACGTGCAATCGCACAGATGAGCCCCCTGTTGATTATGGTATCGCACCACCGGAGGCATGCATCCAGCATCGGCGCCGCGCATATGAGCCGCACACCCGATTTGATATGTTGTTGAATTTGAGATATAACCGCAGCACGCTTCTTACATTTTATCTTAATTTCGATAGTACACTTTGTCTTATGCGAGTACGACCTCGGTGGTCGCATATTTATGATCCGAATGGCCGCTAATTGCCCCCGCTCATGGATAGACTATGAGAGGTTGGATTACACCGTGCTTCATAGCATTTACTAGATCACCACTTACTCAGCCTTTGGTGGAGGATGGTCACCATGACGCAACACATTTCATCTAGCTTGGTGAGATGACACATCAGACGTAGCCAGCCATCCTTGGTGTTCTGGATTGATGGACCTCCCCGTTATAGTCCACAAGAGTGGTGTATCGGCTACATGGCGATTGTTGCGACGACATTGGGAGACATCCCGCGGCTGTACTATACCACCATCCCATTCACCACATTTGACATCTACGTTTTCAGATAAGCACACGCCAGACCTGCATGCCATTACTTGATTGGCGCTGGACATTCTTCGTGGATTCATATTTGATATGTCGATGTTGAGTTTTGGATGCATGTCGACATATATTCACTATAAGATGCTTCCTCATGCCGACACGCCCCGTCGAGGTACATCTCCGCAGATTTACCATTATTAGAGGATCTCGACATTATTTAGCAAGTTCAAGATTGATCACCGTGTTGGCACACTTATATGAGAGTCGAATGAGGCAACAAGATCAAGCACCTAACATGGCGTGATGTCTACACCTACCGCAGTTTGGTCTTGGGAGCATTTACACGCTGGTCGCACCCATTATCAGTTCTACCCACTTGAGTTGGAGGGTTTGAGTGTTGGTTGCATGGAATGAGACTTACCGTAGGAGATGAAACCCGCCATGTCGAGAGTGTACATGGATGAGCTTGATGGTTTGCTTCGAGCCGTATGACACCATTTGCACTTTTGGTTATATTATTATTATTTTTAATTCCATACATGACATAAAATTTATTATATGACTATCAGAGATATGGGAACCTTATGGCGCAGATCCGCACTGAGTGGCGTGATGTTTGTTTGGCCGGTCGTGAGATATGGTCGCTCGGGTTCCATTGATCGCTGGAAGCGATCGAGTGGTATCTCCCCGACGTGATTCTGATAGTTCGGCTATCACCTAGAGTTGATGCCATCCCATGATCCTTCATTTCAGCCGAGTCGATGGACGGGAAAGGTTTGTTTACCACCGCCTTACATATTACATGGGGAGGCCGCATCGATGCCATTGTTGGGGTGCGCTCCACCCATGACTGCAGGAGTCGATATGAGGTGGTATCGATCCCCGGGCCTCCTTATACATGCTCTCTCCTACCATACCGCCACCACCTACTATCCTTGTGCTCCTAGAGAAAGACTGATGGTAAGTGTTAAAAAAATTTATGCTATTCATAAATTTATATGTTTAATATACAACATAATTTTTTTTCTCCACGAGGGAACATATCTGACACATGATATATTCTCGCCTTATTTTGGGAGAGATATGGACACGATTTCCAAAGATTCGATCAATACTTACGAGAATTATGCAGAAACTTAATAAGGACATGCACATATCGATAAGCAGTGAGAGATGCAAAGCTAGTAGTTCCTATGCAAGTGTCACGCCTTTCGCACCACATGCTGATTCGGCGTGTCCATCGCCCATGCCGATGTCGGTCCATACACTTACCCATATAGCACACCTCAGACCGAAGGCATGTTCACCCATTTCGCCCCGGCAGCCGCAGTTCTTCCATGTATCCTCACCCATCCCAGATACATGCCATGATGCATGCAAGGTACCCATACATTTTCGCCCGTGACCATCGCAGAGATACCGATGTTACACCTCTCGACACCGAGCGTAATCACCGACCATAAGATGATGTGCGATCGCAGATCACTTGCGCGACCGCCCCAATCACCGCACATTACACACCGTGAAGTCACGCGACTTCCACCACGCAGACACCGCCTCATTAGATGTACTCTAGCATACTCAGAAGTAGATTATATGTTACCTTGATTGTTCTAAGATCGTTTTATATTTTTTAAGTTTCTACTACATTTCTTTATTTAATAAATTTATGGGATCAATAGTATCTTATAGGTGATCATAACCAACATATTATTTTAAAAATATTTGTATTTTTTTTTACATTTTTATATTTTTTAAAAAATAGTCTAAATATTTAAATATCACTAAGATAACGAACAAGCACATTAAAATTCTCCAATATGCAAACTACTAAGCATTCAAAATTCAATAATTCACTATATATTTCAAAGTTTATCTCATATATTTATAAAAAAATAAAAAAAAAATATAAAAATAAAAATAAGCATTCATCACATTTATTTTTCTATTTTTAATATGATCAAAGTCTACTAATCAAACAAGATAATTCATAGTCGACATCAAAAAAGAAAATACTTCTTATATAAAAAATTAATATAGTCATTATCTTCATATAAAATATACATAATACAAAATTATGTAAAACTTTGAGAGAATCATAAATTATCCTTTAAGTTGAGTTTTCTTTGTTTTACAAATAGAGCTTATATATATAGGTTCCTTTATATGCCATATATATATATATATATATATATATATATATATATATATATATATATATATATATATATATATATATATATATATATATATATATATATATATATATTGAAATTTAAATCATAAATGCAACTAAACTCAGGTACATCAAAATTTCTTATGCAAGACGTCACAATCTCAATTCCGGGTCAACATGAAAGTCGTGGCCAATTTTGTGCCAATTCAAACGATACTAAGTTCCAATTATAACAAACGACAAGGACACGATCAAAATATCGCATTTTGTCAAAAAAATTTTATATTTTTATTTGACATGCCGATTAGATAAGTTACGTACGCCTGCTAAACGCGACTGGCCTATTTCTAAATTTTTTAAAATATGCTTATTCCGCTAATTAAGATTTTAATCATGCTTAGTTTAAAAATTTTGCCTTAAATATAATGTAATAAATTTATTTTTTAAATATTTTAAAAATGAAGCATTTTACTATGCTCTTAATTAAGCTCTTGTAGTTGAGCCTTTTTTTAACTCGAGTCTTAACTCTTGTAATTGACAATCTTTTTGCTAAAACATCTTATTATGCTTAGCTACTTATAATTTAGCCTTTCATATGCTATGACACCCCTCAATTCATCTTTATATACTCGCCAAATAATTTGACTTAGCCAACATTTAATGTCTAAATTTCAGTACACATTGTTGCCCGTTGTATATACTTATTTGACCTTTAAATCATACATTCATAGACTAATGTCACTTGACCTCAATAGTCAATCATAATTCATAGGCATCAAACTCTCAATGCCAACCACACCATTCCAAGTACTTAGGACAAATTTAGCATCAGCTTTGTTTTTTGTTTTTTTTTAATTTCATTTGCTTAGTATGCTTTATTATTATTATTTAATTAAATTAAATTATTTTTTTAAATGGTCAAAATAACTTATGATATGACCACAATTAGAAGAAAATTAATCTTGATGTAATCGATTGAATCAAGACTAGATCAAGCTTATTATTAAGCGACTCTTAAACATGAAATGTTTATATCCGAAGCGTCTTGATGAGCGGATCTAACAAGCTCAAGATCTCATAATTCGACTTCATTTGAGCATTCAAATACACAAAAATGCATCAAATGATCAAAGGAATCATTTTGAGCCGTCCAGATGGAGAGTGGTTCGATTTTGCATGTATTTATAGAGGCGTCACTCCATTTATAAAGCCTCATTCTTCATATGAGGGGAGGCCAAGCAGAGAGAGAGAACTCTAAGGCTTGAAAATCCTCCAAACACAACCACCACTCAACGGTTGTCACCACCTCCGCAGCGCCACTGATCCTCGTCGTCAATCTCGTTCGTCTCCATCTTGACCTTCATCGTCGATTGCGCTATTTATCATTACCACTCAGAACTATTATAACATGAATTTGACTATATGGTACATTTGTGCGATTTTGGGATTCTCATTGTCACCCTTCTCTTACAATTATGTAATCCGTTAAAATATTGTACTCAAAATAAATATATAGTGGAAGATTTTTTCTTGGACTAAAATGATTTTTTTCCTCTTTTTGAGATTTTTCCGCGTTAAAATTTGAGTTTTCTTGTTCACTCTTTAAATACTTGTATATGTCTTTGGATTTCACAAGGCTAAAGTAAACTTTCACTCTACCGGTTTCTAACGCTTCTGGTTGCTATCAGAAAACTGATTTCTATTATTTCATCATGTATGGTGACCAAGTTTCCCAACAAGATCAAAATCACCATCGATGTGGAGCATTTCAAGCTTTTAAGGAGCGCAAGCGAAGAATGAATATTCATCAAACTTCTTCTTCGATTACGTAAAATTGGGGAAACTCTTAATCTCAGAAGATCGCCCATGTTAATATGGTAAGCATCTAATCGATTACCATCCTAAGAAATAAGTCAAAGTTGGAGGATATTTCAACATTATGACTTTCCAATCATAACTTTGCAAATTATGATTTTCCAATCATACTCATGGAAAAACAAGACCAAGGTTAAGGAGCAACTTTGGCTACAATCACAAATGGATATTTTGATTTGACCTCTTCCATATAGGTTAATGTCATCGGCGACAAACAACATAAGATAGGTCAAAAGGTCTTTGGTGGACTTCCCCACCTCTTCCACACAAGTTAACGTCGCAGTAAAACTACAAACAACCTTGGATATGTCAAAACTTTGCACCTACTCCACACAGGTTAACGTCATCGAGCAAACACTCTGACAAACAACCTCGGATAGGTCAAAAATTCTTAGCAGATTCAATTCAACCTCTTCCACATAGGTTAACGTCATCGAGCAAAGACTCTGACAAACAACCTAGATAGGTCAAAAGATCCTTGGTGGACTTTGGCCTTCCACAGTTAACGTCATCGGTAATACTCAAAAATAACCTCGATAGGTCAAAATCCTCGGATTTAATTGACCTCTTCCATACAGTTAACGTCAGTAACACTCTCACCTCGGTAGGTAAAAAATCCTCACGGATTAATTCGACCTCTTCCATACAGTTAACGTCATTAACACGACAAACAACCTCGGATGAGTCAAAATCCTCGGCCTTCAATTGACCTCTTCCATATAGTTAACGCGTCATCGAAGTCACTCGACAAACAACTAGATAGGTCAAAGATCCGGTGGACTTCCCGGCCTCTTCCACACAGTTAACGTCATGTAACACTCGACAAACAACCTCGATAGGTCAAAATCCTCGGATTCAATTCAACCTCTTCCATACAACGTCGCCAGTCACACTCACAAACAACCCTCTAGTCAAAATCCTCAGATTCAATTGACCTCTTCCATGCAGTTAACGCCATAGTCACACTCGACAAACAACCTCGGATAGGTCAAAATCCTCAAGCTAATTCAACCTCTTCCATAGTTAACGTCATCGAAGTCACTCACACCAAAAAGGTCAAAATCCAAATTCAATTTTTTACAAGTTAACATCATCGCAAACACTATGACAAACAACCTCGATAGGTCAAAATTCTCGGATTCAATTTAACCTCTTCCATAGGTTAACGCTTGAACAAACACTCTGACACAAACCTGATAGTCAAAATCCTCGGATTCAATTGACCTCTTTCATACGGTTAATGTCATCAGTCACACTCGGCAAACAACCTAGATAGGTCAAAAGGTCCTTGGTGGACTTCCCACGGCCTCTTCCACACAGTTAATGCCGGTAACCGACCCAACCTCATAGATCAAAATCTCCCGGATTCAATTGACCTCTTCCATAGGTTAAGCGTCGTGTCACACTAACAAACAACCTCGGATAGGTCGAAAATCCTCAAGATTCAATTCGATCTCTTTCATATGGGTTAGCGTCGAGTCACTCGACAAACAACCTCGATAGTCAAAATTCTCAGATTCAATTCGACCTCTTCCATACAGTTGGCGTCATCGAGCAAACACTCGACAAACAACCTGATAGGTCAAAATCTGATTCAATTCAACCTCTTCCATGCAGGTTAACATCATCGAGCAAACACTCTAATAAACAACCTCGGATAGGTCAAAATTCCTCAACGGATTCAATTCGACCTCTTCCATACAGGTTAACATCATTGAGTCACACTCTGACAAACAATCTTGGATAGGTCAAAATCTTCAAGCATTGATTGATCTCTTCCATACAAGTTAACGCTCGAAGTCACACTCTAACAAACAACCTTAAGTCAAAATCTCGTGATTCAATTCAACTTCTTCCATACAGGTTAACATCGTAACACTCTCACAAAACCTGATAGGTTAAAATTCATCGGATTCAATTCAACTTCTTCCATATAGTTAACGTCGAAGTCACACTTTAACAAACAACCTCGGATAGGTCAAAGATCTCGTTGGCCAACCACGTCGTCAACTATCTGCCGGTCGCCATGACCATCGCCCGCAATCTCGCGGTCACCACCGCTGATCATCCGCTTACTGGCGTCGGTCGCCCGCAATCATTCGGCATCGTTGGCTATCTCCGATTCTTCTTTGCTGACCACCCATCCACCATGCGGCGCGCTGCCGCCCTTTTGGGTCATTACTGGTCGGTCATCACCGTCATTGTATCGCCACTACCACCGTCTGGGTACTGCTGGCACCATCGTCGACCATCTCGCTGGTCACCACCATCATGCCGGTCATCCGCATTCTGGACTTACGATCGCATTTTCGAATACCCGTCGGCTATCATCCGCTTCGCGGCGGCTACCGCTTCGCGAATCGCTGGACCATCACCGGCAATCTTCGCCATACCACCATCATCGGTCATCGCCATTCTGACACCCGGTCTGCCATCTACCATCACCGGTTGCATTTACGATCGGTACCACATCGGCCTCACCACTGTTACTATATCGTCGGTTCCGACTACCGTCGCCGGTACCACCATCGATATTGCCGTATCGCCACCATATCGTCGATGGTTATCACCGACCACCATCGGGTCATCGCTGCACCACTACGTTGCCGTCCGGCTCGCCGTCAACCCATCTCTGATGATCATCGTCGATCGCCCAACCAGTCGGTCGGTTGATTGACACTCTTTCGAGGAAAACTAGAGCCTTGTCGTATGAACTACGGGTCTTGATCGCCTCCGAACTCGGTCGGTCCAAAGATGTCAGTTGACACCTCTTTCGAGGGAAAATTGGAGCCTTGTCGTATGAACTATGGGTCTTGATTGCCTCCAAACCGGTCCGGCGAGTCGGTTACACCTCTTTCAAGAGAAAACGGAGCCTCATTGTATGAAACATGGTCTTGATCGCCTCCAAACCCGGTCGGTCCGACGAGGTTAGTTGACACCTCTTTCGAGGGAAAATTGGAACCTTGTTGTATGAACTACGGGTCTTGATCGCCTCTGAACCCGGTCGGTCCCCAGTCTTGACACCTCTTTCGAGCTGAGCACCCATGAACTATGAGTTTTCATCGCCTCCGAACGACCTTCACTCAAGAAGAAGAGGAACACTCAAGCATATGAGGAGTGTGCCTCCTCCCTTGGCCCTAAGAGGGTTTTTATAGACCCATAGGCAAAAGGTCAAAAGTTGCTAAAAACCAAAAGCGTTCAAAATGGTCGAAAATGGTCAACAACAAAAAATGGGCGTTTCACCAGCGGGCATGCCATGCGTCGCGGGCACCCATGCATGTGGCCCGCCGCTCCCGCTCGCCCAGCGTTGACCCGCCGCACCAACCCGCTCCGGCGTTCATTCGCGACCGCGCCACACTCTCGAACGCGACCATTGCGGTCGTCGGCCCGTGAGCTCGACCCGTTGAGTCTGCGTGGCTGACCGCGTGGTTTTTTCGTCGACCGCCACCGCCGACTCCTTCCTTGCACCTCTGGCTTCAAACCGCCACCACCACCACCCGTAAATATTTTGATGAGTCCATAACCCCAAAACATTCGTACCCACACATACTCGCATCCGTTTTGATCATAATCTTGTGCTCCCATGAAGATCTGTTCTCTCAAAATGTATGGTTAATGGATCCGTAAATTTCATTGAATAATATGTTATTTTTAAGTATTCGACATAGATATTTTTGGATGATTGAGATAATATCATCCAAAAATAGGGGGGCAACTGATATAACCCTGAAAATTCCACTAGTCGAAGCACGAATCTTGATGTCAAGTAATAATTAAATCAAGACTAACCGAGATCAAATGCTTATCAATCGACTCTTAAAGATGGAGTGTTTATAGTCAAATCGGCGTCTTGTGACGGATCTAACAAGCCCAAGATCTCATAATTCACTTCATTTGACCATTCAAATACAAAATACATCAAATGATTAAAGTAATCATTTTGATCCATCCGATGGAGGAGTGGTTATTTTGCATGTATTTACGTACGCCATAATATATAAATGGCCCCTCATTCTTCATATGAGTGGAGGCCAAGTAAGAGAGAGGAGAGAGCTCTAAAGCTTGAAAATCCTCTAAACAAAATCGTGCCACTACTCGACGATTGTCAACCACCGTGGCCGTCAACCGCCGCCGATCCTCCTTGATCATCTCGTCGATCTCCATCTTGATGACCTTCATCATCGATGGTCATT
This sequence comes from Cymbidium sinense, assembly GCA_021442155.1. NCBI lineage: Eukaryota > Viridiplantae > Streptophyta > Magnoliopsida > Asparagales > Orchidaceae > Cymbidium > Cymbidium sinense. The sequence continues at coordinate 104,399,021 of CM038218.1, forward strand.
TTATTCACCATCATCATCGCTACCACTTTCTATTACAACCTAAACGTGATTATATGACTGTTGTTGTCTGATTTTGGGATTCTCATTGTCAGTCCTTCTCATATATAATTATGTAATCCCGTTATCGGGAAAACTTGAACTCCAAAACAAATACATAGTAGAAGGTTCTTATTGGGCTAGGTCTCGTGATTTTTCCCTCTTTTCGAGATTTTTTACATAAAAGATTACGGGTTTTCTTCACTCTTTAAATACATCTGTGTGGATTTCACAAACAAGGCTAAGCGTAAACTTTCACTCTCTGTCGGTTTCTCTGCAACAAATATATATATATATATATATATATATATATATATATATATATATATATATATATATATATATATATATATATATATATATATATATATAATTTAAAAATCAAATTGCTCAATATTAGGCATAACTATCACCATCACTATCAATGACCATCATTATCATCATCGTAGGATTGTCAAAAAGGCCCATTGTTTGCAAGCGTACTGTTCGAATTCGTAAGTAGCTCATGTTTGGCCTGCTCGTAGTATGCCAACACAACAACAACTATTTTAGGCGATATATAAACGAAATAACACGAACAATATTTTGTTCATTTGTGTTCTGCTTGATTTGGCTCGAAACAAATAAATATTTATAAATAATTATATAAAAATTATATAATATATATTTTTATCATTAAATTATTAATTAATTAATTTATATTTACATGAATAATTAATTTAATTAATGACATTTAAATTAAATAAATTTAGACATATTATAACAATTAAAATTAATTTAATGATTTGGATGAAATCAAAATCATTAAAATTCTCTATTGTTGGAATGAACAGTTCAAATTTGAGAAGATTTTCTATTAAGTCTTAACTCTTAACCTAATTCCTAAACCCTAGCTATTTAAGCTTATGAGACGGCCGACGGGTCACATTTTACTGTTTACGGCTCGCACTCTTCGACTCTTCGACTCTTCGTCTCTTTGACGACTTCGACTATTGGCTGTTGCCCTATTTCTGCGACCGCTATCCCAATCTCCTTCCTTCCTGGGCCTCCTCTATGACTCTATGACTACGAGAGCACGAGCACTTGATATTCTTGCGAGTTGCGATGCTCTAATCCATGGGTAGAGCCGATTAGCTGAACCGTCGATTGCGAAACCTGCTTTTCTAATTTCTACGGTTCGGTATCGTTTATTACTTTTAGTTTCTTCATCTTTTGCCTAACTTCTTGAGTTACTAAAGTGTCTGGGTTCTAGATGACTTAAAAATGCTAATGTGCTATTGAAATTTCTTGGATATGTGATTTCTAGTGTTCGATTTCTGGTTGGAATGCGCAATGAAATGCTGAAGTGCATCTTCTCTAGTTGATTTTATAATGTCGTGCATATTTTGGTGTTTAGGCTTTACTATCTATATGTAGCTGGTGTAGTATTCTGATTTTGGTTTCTGGTGTAGTATTTATAAATGAAACAGCAAATAAAATGAAAGTTGTAGTCAAAAAATAATTGAAACAAACCTAACTAAACAAGATATATAAGCAGTCATTTTATAACTGCAAGTATTTTTAGATGAAGTTCATAAATTTTACATTTCCAAAGACATACTCACCTTCAGAGATAAAATTCCAAATTAAAGAAGTTGACGCAATTATTTTAGGGATTTATAATCAATATGTTTCTAATAATGCCAGTTGTAGTTCAGCAATAACAACTGTACTTGAGTCCTCACAACTACAAATAGAGTCATCATTTTCATCCCCTTTTGATTGTATGTTAGGTTTTACTGATTTTATTATTGCATTTGGTTCTGTTCGGCCTTCAAAAATAGATTTGCAAATATATTTGCACTAAGGGTTATATCAATGCAATACAGAATAATTTAATGTTCTTGATTGGTGGATGATGAATACTTTTAAGTATCCATACTTATCCAAAGTTGCTAGGGATGTCTTGACAATTCTCATAACAATGGTTGCATCTGAATCTACTTTTAGTTCTGGCAGTAGAGTTTTGGATGATTACAGAAGCTCTTTATCTGCAAAAACTATTATGCACTTGTTTATACAGCTAGTTGGACTAGAGGTTCTCAAAGAAACATTAAGAATCCTTTAGTAAGAATCTATTTCGTCCTTATTTAATTTTTTTTCTAATTATTAATTTATTATTGTCTCAACTTTTTCATATGTGAGTCTAATAACTGACCATTTATTACAGCAAGAGATCATGGATGGAGAAAATTTGTATGCGAAACTTCCTGAATATTAAAGCTACCGTCTACAAAGAGTATGGAGGAGCAACGTATATGCAACTGAATTTATTTGGACTTTGGATTAGTAACAGTTTAACATTATGCTTAATGTTTTATTACTTGCAATTGAATCTTTGATGCAGCATTCATTTTTTTTTTTTTTGCTATTTTATTGTATTTTGGTCTTTACTTGATCAATACTACACTTTGTTTTATCCTAGATTGTTGAGATTTATGGTTTCTAAATTCTAAAGAGCTATGATGTTAAACCATTTTTAATATGAGATGCAACTTAGCTTGATAAAATGGATGCTTACTTGCTTAGTGACCTTTGGGCTTTGGCCATCATTACTACACTTGGTCTTTACTTTAACTGTACTACACTTGATTTTGGGGTTTTAAGAATTTAAGCAGCCAGTAAGCTATGATGACCTCATTGATTAGTTGATAAAAAATGTCAAACTCAGATGCAAATTAGTGTTGAATAAGTTAGTTTTATCATTTCTGGATATTTAAAGAATTTAAGCAGTCATCGAGCTATGAAAGCATCATTGATTAGCTGATAAAGTCTTAGGAGGGATTCCTCCAGCACTTGTAAATTTGACATATTAAACATACAAAGTCAACTTAAACATGAAGCATGAGGTTTTTCTTCTTGATCCCAACAAAGCAAAACATAATTAAATGAGAAGCCATTTACAAAATAACCTATTTTATTTGTTGTTTTATTATATTTTGTCTTTACCTTATCAAATAAGTTGGTTTTATCAAAAATTTCAAACTAAGCTCATTTTATAATTAAATCATCATATTAGTGAGCTATGAGCTTGTTTTACTGCATAATACTATTTGGCTATCTTTGTTATTATTTTAAGATCAATCTATTTGCTATTTTCTCCTATTTTCTTAGCCTGTGAGGGAGAAACTCCACATGGAATATATACACACCATGTCATCAAATTTCAGTCACTTTATAAATTGGCAAGTTAATGCTTAATTATAAAGAAATCAAATTCTCCATGATACAGGCAACCTAAAAAATACTTGCAGTTATTATGAGATATGTCTACTTGTTGTTCTCTCTAGATTCTTCAGATTATTGGATTTGGCTACATGCAGGTTATTGCTTTTATTTTATTTGTTGTTTTATTATATTTTGGTCCTTAGTTTATCAATACTACTCTTGTTTTTATGCTGAATTACTTAGATTTAAGGTTTTTAATGGACTGTGATGTTAAATCTTTTTTTAATATGAGAAACAACTTAGCTTGATAAAATGACTGTTTATATATCTTGTTTAGTTTGGTCTATTTCAATTATTTTTTCACTGTAGCTTTCATTTTATTTACTGTTTCATTGTGTTTTGGTTCTTAGTTTATCAATATTCAATACTACGCTTGGTTTTATGCTGAATTGCTTAGATTTAAGGCTTTTAATCGGCTATGATATTAAATCTTTTTTTAATATGAGATACAACTTAGCTTGATAAAATGACTGCTTATATATCTTGTTTAGTTGGGTCTATTTCAATTATTTTTTTACTGCAACTTTCATTTTATTTATTGTTTCATTGTATTTTGGTCCTTGATAAAATAGATGCTTTCATTTTATTTGATGTTTCATTATATTTTGGATTTGTGTTCTTTAAGAATTTAAGCAACCATGACCCATCAAGCTATGACGTCATCATTGATTATCTGATATAAAATTTCAAACTGAGTCGATTCAATAATTATAACACATAATTTTTTTTTAGTTTTGTTTATATAGTGCATGAAGAAGTATTCAAGTATAAAGAGGCAAATAGCATATCTTATGTGACAAACTTGATGACTTCTGGAGAGTGAATAACTAAGCCAAGATTATCAAAATTATTTTGAGTTTGAAAGATGTTAAAGTTTCATTTTATTTTGTATAAGTGTATGATTGGATTGTACTCATTTGTTTATTTGTTTTTAGTTTTTTAATTTTTTGTATACTTAATCTTATTCAAATATAGTAAATCATATTTGTAGTAATGTAATTTTTGTTAATAATAAATTATATTATCACATCATATTCTGATATTCAATTGTAATTTTTCTTTATGTAATTTTGTTTATAATAAAATTTATTTTTGAAAAGATCATTTTTATTGTTAGTCCTCCACACTTTATAATTTATAAATAAATAATTATAAAGCTGCATTTTTGTATTAAAATTTTTTTATTAAATTTAATATTTTTAAATATTAATAAATAAATAAAAAATCATTAACAATTGACGAACACGATGTTAACTAACACGAACAAATTCAGATGGAATTTTAACAACTGTTAACGAGTAAGAATTTAACACGTGATATCAACAAAAAAAATTTCTTAACGAAATAACACGAATAAATACTAAGCTCCCTCAAACTTGGCTCATTTACACCTCTACATCATCGGTGACCACCATAACTATTAGTGGCACCTTTCATAACTAATATAATCATCATCGTCAGGTCATCATTTACAATAAACTACACTGACAACAACAGTCACATCTAATACATAAATCAACTTATTTTGATATTCTATAAAATAAAAAATTTATAATTAAGATATCAAACATATTTTTTATTCCATATATCATTATAAATAATAAATAAAAACAAATAAATTCCAAAGAGTCTCCTGTATTTCCATTTTTCTCTTTTTAGCTTATCTTTTTGTCTCCTCTTGTAATAATAAACAATAAAACATAGACCATAATCCCTTCCTCGATGCTTTCACCACAAGTATTTGGCAACCGCATCATTCCACCTCAGGCGGTTTCTAACGCGCCAAATATCAAGAACAAGAAAAAGAAGAAGAAGTAAATACCATAATTGCGTCGGTGAGCATATAGCCGTTTGTTAGAACAATCAAACTAAACAGTCTTATTTAACGGATTAATTAATAACATGGACAAATAAAACTTAACTTTCTTAATCATTATATAATTTCCTTCATTATTCATGCAACTGTCACGCAGATTAGGATAATCCCGAACAATTAAACCTGATTAGTTTAACTTCGTTGGCCGTTCATGCACACCACGATCTGTTGCAGCATTAATGATGGGCTCGCTGGAATCATGACTTTCTAACTGCAGAATAAGTTAATTTATACGAAGGCCAAAGGTGCAGCCAAAATATTTCTATTTAATTATGTCCCCACTTCGATAATTTTATTGTTTTGAAGGACGGAAAGCCTTCAGGATGTGACCATATGAGTTCGATCATCTGTATGATCTGAAGCTCATATATAGTCACAATGAATAATAGATATTCATTTTTTTTTTTTTTATAGCTTGGCTGTGGGACCTAGTTGATTCCAGCCAGAATTTGATGCCATTATACCAACAACAGCAATGAACAATAATAGGACGTGTCATCACGTCAAATCTCTAACCGTTTCGAGATCATTTTTTCGTTTTAATAGTTATTATTTTATTTTTAATCATATTATAATATAACATAAAAGGATGTGTGTATATATATATATATATATATATATATATATAATCTAAATTTTAAATTTATATTAATAATATTTAAAATTATAATATTATATCAAAGAAATCATCATCATTAATTTTTTAAATTAAAATGCATCTTTCATGCATAAAAAAAATATTTTATACATATAAATATCAAATTTTAGGTATTAGGTATATAAATGTATATGAATTATGTGCATCTTTCAAAATTAAAATATATTTAATAAAATTGAATTTTTATATTCTTAGAAAGTTAAATAATAATAATAATAATAATAATAATAATAATAATAATAATAATAATAATAATAATACGAAAGATTTATAATATTTCACATAATTTTTATGTATTTATATATATAATATTTAATATTTAATATTTATGCTTCTATACTTTAACTATGCATGAAAAAAATGTATTTACTTTAAAAAATGATACTTATAATATTTTTAATGTCATGTTAAAACATTTGAATATTATTCATATTATTGCGTGCTAGAAAATCAGTTATGGTAAAGTAAAAGTATTCGCTTTTGTTGTGAAATTCAAAGACATACACGTGTATTTAAAGACAATAAAACCTAATTTTTTACGAAAACCTCAAAAAAGAGGAAACCACTCAAACAAAAAAGCTTCCACTATGTATCTGTTTGAGTACAAGATCTTCATACGGGATTACGAAATAGAGAAAGAAAAATATGTGACAACGATCAAGTTGTAATGCTGAGAGTGCTTGATGATGGTGAATCGTATGAGCAATCACGATAGAAATGTAACAATTTTTGGCGTAAATGCAGGGAACAATCACTAGCGAACGCAGGAACAATCAGGTAGTCCTCATGGATAAGTGAGATTGAAAACAAGGATCAACGGATGACGACGGCCACGCATGGCGAATGGTTCAATCGCCGAGTGGCGCGATTTGGAGGATCTTTAGAGCTCTCCTCTTGCCTCCCCTCATATGATAATATTATTTATGAAGAGGACGTCTCGTAAATACATGCAAAACCCGTACCACTCCACTTCATCGGACGGCACACAATGATCCCTTTGATCATTTGATGTATTTTAAATATTTGAATGCTCAAATGAAGTCGAAATTGTAAGATCTTTGGCTTGTTGGAACCGGCTCGTCGAGACGCTCGATTTGACTATAAACACTATATTTGAGAGCTTTTTAGGAATTTAACTGATGTCTCAAAGTTTCCAATGATATTTTAAGTACTTGATCTCACCGTTGATTTATCACTGCTGCATCAAGATTCGTGCTTCGACTAGAGGAATTTTCAGGGTCATATCACATATAAATATTAAAATTTAGGTGTCCGATATATCAATATATAAGAATTATATTGTATTTATATAAATACACCTAAAAATAGTAATATGATAGAGGTTCTATATTTCAATATAAGGAGATATGGACGAACGAAAGAATGAATTAAGCATGCATGACGGTAAAAGACATACAGATAACAACATTAATGAGTTCTGAAGAGAGATGAAAAGATCGTTAATGGCTTGATGTAGTGAGGATCTTTTACAGCAAATTTGCTTTTGCCTGCAGCAATAAATATGCAAATATCTCTGCTTCGTGAACTTTTAAATTATCGAAGCCACAAAAACAATTTAAGGATAAATTCAAATATGACAGCTCTTTGTTCTGTCATGAAGAATTTCATAATTCGATAATTCTATTGTTCTTTTAACCACACCACCTATTAATTATTAACTTCTAATCATTCACTTTTACGGTATAAACATTCACTATAATAGAGAGAATGGATTTAACATCTTAATTTTATACAAAAACTTAGCATATATGTATAGATAAAATAAATATTATAAAAGATATAATTAAAATATTTGAACTATATGCATGCATTATAAAACTCATGATAAGATAAATGAGTCTTTTTGCATAAGGTTAGCTAACCAAAGTACAATTTGCACATAAGACCTTAGAGTTGTAAATTTCAAAGTAATTAATTGAATCTAGTTCATTGTTTGTTATAGATGAGATTACAAGACTAACAGTAGAGCCTTTTTAGCTTTTTAATGTTTAAATTGTAAGAAACACAATGATCCCATATATTTGCATTAGCTATAGATAGATGATTGTATTACAGTCATAGATTCGTTTAACAACTTATATAGATCTAAATTCGGGATTGAACATTCAGAAAAATATGAAAAATTTGGAGAATTTTTTATGGATTTAATTTACAAAACCAATTATAATTTAAATTAAGAATTTTTTATGGTTTAGCGTCAAATATATAATTAACTACAGGAGTTGATTTTATGGAGAACCTAAATTCATAGCAAAATCAAAAATTTTAAGATTCATATTTCAAGTATGTGGAGTATATTATTTCTATCTTTCAATGTAATATAATCTACTTTTTTATAAAGTATTTAAAAGGAAAATGCATATATGTGTGCATATGTGTGCATCATATATCTTCTTTTGAACCCTTGTGGAGGATTTATTTTACCTCTTGAGTTGTACATTCACTTACCCTCATGACATCTCTTAAAAGTAAATAAATTTCTATAGTTTGTTCTTAAAAGTTTAGCAATCATTCTCATTATAAATATTTAATTGATCAAGAACAATTTTAACTACTGATAGTTCTTGAATCAAAGGTTTATGAACTACAATATAATGAGCACACATATAATGTCAAGAGATTTTTGGAGGCTAATTTAGCAACCCAAAATCAAGGAGTAGAATAAAAATTGTAGTATTTATTACCCCTTTCATATGTACTCATTGCACTATCTGAGGAAAAGAAGGAGAGGGATAGTTTAGTTTAGTTCTCTAAAAATTAGATATGTTTTGTCTCTTAAATGTACACTAATTTAGATGATATTTGTCTAATTAGAGTCATCACAATGATATGATCCTTTTTGAAATAAATTTGCATATTTAGAATCTCTTTGAAGAAGCCATAATTTATACTCAATTTATCACTTTTAAGTTGATTTGAATGCAATGGAATACATTCTTTATGCTCAAAGTTACATTTCATTGAATAAAGTTATTTTTATTCATAATAATAACAAGTCCTTATAAGAATTGAGTTACAACCATCTAATGATTTCTCCTTCATCCTAACTATTTTTTATGAAGATAAATTTATAAACCAATGTTAGCATTAAACTTTAAAAATCTAAAATGTCATTTAGTAATTGGGTATGTTTAGCTTAAGTTACTTATTACTACTTGATCGAATAAGCCATTCTGGGATTAGTCCATTTGCATTAACTAAATCAATTACCCCTAACTTGATCCTCAAGCTTGTGATAGTATTGAAGCAAGCAATTCGCATAATTTTAATTCAATGTCTAATTGACTTGCAAAAGGTTAGTCATCATTAGTTCTTTTAGATAAGCTCAACTTCAGCCTAAGATCCATTCAAACGTCTTAACTACATTAGCTATAAATCAAAACCAATCTTTGGAATAAGATAATTAGGAGAAATCCTAGACTGATGATAAGAACTCTATTTAACCTATCAATGAATTGGGGCATCTGAGAACATTAAATTTTTTATTCTAATTCATTAACCGACTTATGGTTAACTAGAGTTAATCTTTTGTTAAGCATAACATCACTGCAATTAACTAAACTGGTGGGAGGACAAAAGCTGTGAAAGTAATCCTAAACTGAAGAAGAAAAAGAGAGTTGCGCGGGAGGTGCTTGATTTGGCCACCAGCACTGTCGGGCTTGAAGGAAATTAGCGCAGACGAGAGTAGTGGCGGATAGGACGGTGCTAATGGATCGAGAGTGTGGAGGGCAATTATTTCATTTCATTCAAACAATGGAGAGCTGAAAAAGCGTTCTTGTTTAGCTTTCAACTTCGGGGAAAATGGAGTTTTAACTAAAATGGAGGTTAAGAAAGCATAATATTCAAACATTTAATAAAATCAGAATTTCAACATTCTCATAATCAAAACGTACTAAAAGAGCTTAGTCAAACGAAGCCTTAAACTGAGCTCGATGGACGAATTTATGGCTTAAATTTTAATTGTCAATTCCAAAGATTCAATTAAATCTGAATTGATTTTAATTAATCAGTAAATCACTTAATTAATCTTTAGCAAGCATTGCATGATTTGGACAAATGAGTACAAGCTCAAGCAAGCTCTTACTCCGCTCTATTAAGCTTTAATCTTCAAAGTTCTTTTTCCTATATAATGAGTATAACGTCAAATTTTTTTTGTGGTGTGAGACTAAGAGAATTATGGACATATAGAGACCTGAGTTTGGCTACAAAAATAAGAATTGGACAAGAGATTTGAGCTTCAAAATATTAAATGAGTTTTGAAATATAAGAGTTAAAAAATACATTTTAATTTTTAATCTTATACTCTAATTATAAAATTTATTATATGACATAAATAAGTTATTTTAAGAATATAATTTTTTAATAATATATTATAAATATTTTACATTTTTATATTTTAAGAAATTTTAAAATAATTTTTTACATGATAAACTTTATATTCTTATCATAAATTATATTTATATTTAGAAATCTATATTATAAAAATCATTATTAACTTTTAAATATATTTAATATAGAGATATCTTGATGTATAATACATATATAATTATATCTTAATAAATTTTAGCTTGATTTTAAAATTTATAATTATTAAAAATGTTACCTATATTTATTAATTATTTTATTACATATTTATCTGATATTTATATTATTACTTTATTTAAATTATTTTTAATAATTTTAATATATATGATATCATCCAATTCAATCTTCGATTTAACTTTAATTTAACCTTAACTGAGTCATTAAACAATTAAATCTTGAATCTTTGTTTTTATTTTTTTATTTTTTATTTATTTACTCAGTCTGATTTTTAAGACCTTGCAATGTACAAGTTCATCAAGTTCATCTGGGGAGCCGCTTGTAAAGTTTGATACATTTCATTTATTCAACTATTTTAACAACAGTGTTTTGTAAAAGACAGCAGTAACTGTTTATGTATGTTATTTGGGGCAATTTTTTTAAATTGAGTACGGTTAGAATCTGAATTAGCTAATTAAGTAATAAAAAAAATTTAAGAATAGGTATAGTCACCCAATTAGTGGACGATCACACGCGTCGTCCGCGTGAGAGTGGTCGCCTGAATTGGCCACTAGCTTCGATATCGGGCTGCCGCCCACTAATTGGGCGACCGGCATTATATCATTAGGCCGATTGCCCTATCTCTCTCGCTCTTCTCAAACTCCGGCCACAGAACTCCGACCTCAAACCTCCGACCACCGAAAGTGGTCCTCCCCTCTCGGACCGCCGGCAGGTCTCACCGCCAGATTGCATGCTGCTGTTACACAACTTCTTCTAGGTATTTATCTTATCACTCGATCTGACACTTCTTTCATCGTTCCAACTTCTTCTTTATCCTATTCTTTTATTTCTATCATTTTTTTGTCATTGTCTTCCATCCTAACTCTTATTTCTACTCATTTTGTTTCCAAGTTTTTTTCCCACTTCATTCCACTCCAATTCCATATCACACAACCTTGTTATTTCTCTCAATGTCTTTGTTATTGCATCTTTAGCCATTGACACATGAGGGTTTGTTTACACATGTATTTGATATATATGGCTTGCCTATTTTTATTCTTTCTTTTATTTGTATTTATTATGAAACATTATGAATGGTTGTTCTTTAGTGAAACTATAACCTTATCAAAATTCTATACATGATTTTTGCCATCTCATTTGGTTATTTATGAGCTCTTAGAAATTTGTAGCTTGAAGATTGGAATCCATCCTATCAATGGGTTATTATATTGATGGAAAAGCGGTCAATTGAAAGAAAAAAAATTTGTCATAGGATTTAGGAATTGAATTGTCATCGGCATTTAGCGTGTAGTTTCATTTTCTTTGGTGAATGGTTTATGGAATAGGTAGTGGTGAGAGTTATTTTTGCAAGTTTGAACAATGAGTTATAGATTCGATTATAATAAAATTAATCTAGGAGAATCCATTATTAAACTTGCAAAGATATTGCATACTCACATTTTTTGAAACCCATTAGGAAAGAGCCCAAAAAAGATTATAAAGAGAAAAAAAAGAGAGGCTTCTTGGTTGCCTTTCTACATTAATCTAGTCTTTTCGCTTTTGATTTATTTCATTATAGTGTAGTGCATCATTTAGTTTTTATGTAGCGTTGATTGTAAACCATAATCTTCTACTTTTCGATGTAATGATGGGAGAGCACACCGCCAGCCGAATGAGCTGCTAGGGGAGGTTAGCCCACCATTGGAGCGTGCACCTTCGAGGTTCATCCTAGTATTGCCTCACGTGGGTGCATCGAGCGCCACCGATCGTAAGTGAATTTTATTTTGAATGTGTTATGCCGCTTACCTTTTATTTGGACGGTACTTAGATTTATTTTTTGAGCACCGTCTTGAGGCGCATCACACTTGCTTATGAAGGAGTGGCCCATTACATGCAGATTCATCCAGCACTAGAAGGTGGGCTGCTGTGTGAGTCAGCTACGCTTCATCCGGCTAGATCATCAATTGCTTACCGCATTGGTTGAGAGATGGTCTCCGCAGACCAATACCTTCCACCTCACTGTAGGTGAGATGACTGTGACGCTCCAGGACATGGCGATGATTCTGGGACTACGGATTGATGGGTTACCTATCATAGGCCCGATTATGATTGGCGAGGAGAAGAGATGGGATACTTGGCCTGATTGCTGCGATGATTTGTTAGGACGACACCCATTACCAGGCGTGATGTATCGATCGACCGCATACGGTCGACATTCAAGATGGGCCAGGCACATGCGCATACATGCCAGAGGTGGCTTAGGTGGACTTTCTGGAGTCATATGACGCCCGAATGAGGAGTTCTTCCGTCACATGCATGCTTATATTTTATTTCGATCGCTTCTACCGATACTTTCGAGGTCCACCTACAGTATTTACCACTCTTGGAGAATCTAGATTCTTTTAGCATGATATCTATAGGTGGAGCAGTTTTGGCTCATCTATATAGGAGCACGAAGACTGACTGGCCAACATGGTTTTGCCCACACCCCTTGATTTGGGCTTGGGAGCATATTCATGTGGGTAGTCGACTTTACATGTGCTATATCTGAGCTTGTTGGTATCAGTGTTGGTTTGAGGTCTGTGTTGTTAATTACACTTTCAAATTATACAGCTTATATATATGTTTACACTATTTTCTGTGTGCAGGTGGAATGAGAAGTATGTTCGCCAGCAGCCAATAGCGAATGTTGCAGTGTACAGAAATGAGCTAGATGGCTTGCAAACACAGGTTGGATCTGCAGTTAACACTTTAGTCTAAATATCTGTAATGTAGATTATATTTTAACATAATTTTTATTATACATGTAGTGATGAGTCAGATAGGCGATCACAGCACATCTATCAGATATATGTTCTATAGGCTCTGACATATGGTTAGCACGAGTCACTTATCACCGGAAGAGGTTGAGTGGTATTTACCGAGAGTGTCGCGCCGGCCTTATTCCAGAGTAGATGTAGCCGGTTGACCCTATTTCAAAAGGGTCGATGGGGTAAAAGCGGATGCCGACCGGGTGGATTACCACCAACACATTGCTTCTTGGGAGAGCGAGGGATTGCCTCGTCGAGGGCTTAGATGAGGATGGACAGGAAGAGCTATCGGTCGACATGTACTGGTTCGTGATCGCGTGGGCTTCTTTGTATTTATCGTACCGACAGATCCTCCGACCACTTACTACGCTAGAGCACCAGTGGAGCGCATTTATGTAAGTTATGATATAAGTAAGTATTCAATATTATTGTAAGTGGTAATTTTACATTATGTTTTTTGTGTAGGCGGACCATATCGTGGCAACTCGGGACATATTTCGCCCGCATCTGTGGACGATCACCACTTACAATGAGCGATATATGAGATGATATGCAGAGACCTGGATGAGCGTGTGCATATTGGTGACATGTATTACAGATCGGTGCCTACAGAGGGTGTCGCACAAAGATGACCTGAGCCGGTCCATCTACTCACGATCAGTCCTTATGTATCGCCGATCCGTGTCCTTCTACATATGTCGATCTAGGACCATGTATCATACATATGACTCGCATACCACCTATATTCCAGGATGATATGTCGCACAGTGCCGAGGATCTTGCACTAGAGGGTCATCATCAGCTGCGTGATCGTCCATCTCGTGTGCCTGACCAGTACACACCTGGGAGTGGTGCTATTCCACGCAGACACCGGAGGAAGGTAGTTGTCACACGGGGTAGGGTTTAGAACAGTGTCTGTACTACATTTTATTTTTTTGTTTCATTACAAACTTCAGAGTCATGTACACGCTAACTTTGATTATGGCATAATGAATTTCTTATTACTTGTCCATTTGTAAAATGAATTGGTTAACTTCATATGAAAATGACAGGCATACTTTTCAATTATTGTAGTCTCTCGGTTGCTCAAAATGGCTCTACAGATATATCCACCAAATTAGCTAACACCGATCTAATATAATACACCGATCTAATATAGTTGGTGATCCTATAATCAAAATGGCTCTATAGATATACCCACCAAACTGATAAAAGGCAGTTTAGGATTACTTTCTTATTATTTATATTTTATATTCTATTTTTATATGAAATAGAAATATATATAGTATCTTAAATTTATATATATAGAGATGTAGTTCTCCACTTCAATCATCTAATTTAAAAAATATATATAAAATTTCGTTTAGAGTCCACGTGTATTTACATGTATCAGGTTTTATTCGCGAAATGAAGCCCAATTAGTGGGGAATTGAGAGCCCACCAATCATCGCGACCACCACTCTTTCGCGAAGACGGCCACGCTCGAACGACGCGCTGGCCATGTCACTAAGGGACTATACCTATTCTTAAATTTTTTTTTATTAATATTTAATTAGCTAATTCAGATTCTAACCGTACTCAATTTAAAAAAATTGCCATTGGATGGAAAGAAATCGAAGGTTACATTCACAGGAAGTGAGCTCTATGGTGAGTTTGGAGGCTAAGATCAAACTTTTGGTTGCATTTAAACTTCAGTGCTGGCAATTCAAAGAGACGTGGCCTCAGCATATAATTTCTGTTTCGAATTCTTTGGGGAATTTTGGGAGTCTTGGCTGAACTTTTGTCGGCTGTGCTTCTCGCATCTTTGTTCTACTTGCTTTCCAGCTTCAGTTTTTCGAATTTTTGTTATCCGGACAATGATGAGATTTATTGTTTAAGCCCTGCTTTGTAGATTGGCTCTGCTGCTACTAGCGACCCTCACCTGGATGATCACCTTTGCAACCAGGGGTTCCCTTCCTGGAACGGATTGCTTCCTTGCTTTTGGAAGGTCCCTCTGGGGTTCGTTCCCCTAGAGGGCGGCTATGATAACCGTGGGTGGTTTTCTCTTAGTTCATGCTCGATTTTTTCTTTCGGTTCTCGATGATGTTGCAGTCTTTGGGGTTGCCATTTCATCAACTCTTTGATGAGTTTTGGTCTCTCTGAATCCGTTTGTTTTGTTTTTTTTTTTTTTTTTTGTGTTTTGCTTCTCGGGTGAAGCTTAATGCTGCCCGGCTGCACCTTTGAAACGGATTGCTTCCTTATATATTATTAATCTTTTGTAAGTGTTTAACCAATCTTAATATGAATTTTATGCCGATATTATTATATGGTTAAAATATATATTGATTCAAGATTATTTTGATGTTCCGGACGCAACGGTGTAGTCTGTTTCATGATCGGAGGCCGTTTGGTTTATGTCGAATCAGGTAAATTTCAGTTCAAAATGTGCGTTATCACTTCCGACCGCTCAACATTCACGTAGACTAGTCCGAATCTATCGCAGATAGTTTCATTTGATATATTTTGACATTTCGAAGCTAACGACGGAATCAATTTCATGAACGGAGGTAATTTGAATATCGTCGTAGCCTCCCAACTCTGATATGTGTGTTGACACATAGACGGCTCGATCTCTTGATCGGTTGACCGTTAAATTGTGAAATATGTATATTATGATCAATTTCAACATTCTGAATGCGATGAAATTACGTTAGTTGATCGGAGGTCATTTTGACTTATTTTGGTGATGTCTAGTGTATTTCAACTCTGATTTGTGCTCTAAAGCATCCGAAGTCGATCGAATTCATCTTATAAGCTCGATTCGACTCATGTGGCATATATGAAGGTCAACATGAAGTAGTGGTTCAAATAATTGATTTTTAATACTCTATTTATTTTATAACAAGCCAATGGTCATACAGGTCCATTAGTGGAAATTAAAAATATTAAATATAATATAATATAATTATTTTTTAAATATTCTAAAAATGAAGCATTTTACTATGCTCTTAATTAAGCTCTTGTAGTTGAGCCTTTTTTTAACTCGAGTCTTAACTCTTGTAATTGAGAATCTTTTTGCTAAAACATCTTATTATGCTTAGCTACTTATAATTTAGCCTTTCATATGCTATGACACCCCTCAATTCATCTTTATATACTTGCCAAATAATTTGACTTAGCCAACATTTAATGTCTACATTTCAGTACACATTGTTGCCCGTTGTATATACTTATTTGACCTTTAAATCATACATTCATAGACTAATGTCACTTGACCTCAATAATCAATCATAATTCATTGGCATCAAACTCTCGATGCCAACCACACCATTCCATGTACTTAGGACAAATTTAGCATCAGCTTTGTTTTTTGTTTTTTTTTAATTTCATTTGCTTAGTATGCTTTATTATTATTATTTAATTAAATTAAATTATTTTTTTAAATGGTCGAATAACTTATGATATGACCGAAAATTATTTAATTCGAAAGAATCTTGATGTTGAAAATAATCGATTGAATCAGGCAAGATCAAGCGCTTATTATCAATCGACTCTTAAACATGGAGTGTTTATAATCAAATCGAGCGTCTTGACGAGCCGGATCTAACAAGCCCAAGATCTCATAATTCTGACTTCATTTGAGCATTCAAATACACAAAATATATCAAATGATCACAGAAATCATTTTGAGCCGTCCGATGGAGAGGAGTGATTCGGATTTTGCATGTAATTACAGAGACGTCACTCCTCCAATTTATAAATAGCCTCTCATTCTTCATATGAGGAGAGGCCAAGCAAGAGAGAGGAGAGAACTCTAAAGCTTGAAAATCCTCCAAACACAATCGTGCCACCACTCGACGGTTGTCAACCACCTCCGCTGGCCGTTCCGTCAGCCGCCCTGATCCTCGCCGTCGTCAATCTCCGTTGGTCTCCATCTTGACAACCTTCATCGTCAGTGGCTATTCCCCGCTGTTCACCATCATCTGCTACCACTAGAAACTATTATAACATGAACGTGACTGGCTTCATTTGGGAGGGCTTTTTAAGGCGCTTTTATGCTTGAAAACGCGGAATTTCGATTTTGACTGCTTGAATACTATGCTTTTTGAAAGTGCTTTTAGCTCCATTTCACTGAAAGCTCTGTTTTAGCCTCTTTTCAAAAAGCAAAAGACAAATACCTTTTCAGGAAATACTTTTAAAGCAACTTTTCAAGAATCCGAAAAGCTTAGCCAAACGAAGCTTATATGACTGTTGTTGTTTGATTTTGGGATTCCCATTGTCAGCCCTTCTCATATATAATTATGTAATCCCATTATCGGGAAAACTTGTACTCCAAAACAAATATATAGTGAAAGATTTTTACTGGGCTAGGCCCCGTATTTTTTCCTCTTTTCGAGGTTTTCCACCTTAAAATTTCTGGAGTTTTCTTGTTCACTCTTTAAATACCTGTGTATGTGTTGGATTTCACAAACAAGGCTAAGGCGTAAACTTTCACTCCACCGCAACTAGGTTTCTAGCACGCTACAGTTTGGCGCCTTCTGTGGGAAACTGATTTCCATTATTTCATCATGTATGATGACCAAGTTTCCCAACAAGATCAAAACTACCATCGATGTGGAGCATTTCAAGCTTTTAAGGAGCGCAAGCGAAGAATGAATATTCATCAAACTTCTTTTCTTCAGATTATGTCGGAAACTGGGGGGCAACTCTTAATCTCAGAATATCACCCATGTTAATATGGTAAGCATCTAATCGATTACCATTCTAAAAAATAAGTCAAAGTTGGAGGATATTTCAACATTGAGAAGAGAGATAACTTTGTAAATTATGATTTTTCAATCATACTCATGGAAAAATAAGACCAAGGTTAAGGAGCAACTTTGGCTACAATCACAAATGGATATTTTGATTTGACCTCTTTCATATAGGTTAATGTCATCGAGCGAAGACTTTGACAAACAACATAGGATAGGTCAAAAGGTCTTTGGTGGACTTCCCACGACCTCTTCCACACAAGTTAACGTCATCGGGTAACACTATGACAAACAACCTCGGATAGGTCAAAACTTTGTACCTACTCCACACAGGTTAACGCCATTGAGCAAACACTCTGACAAACAACCTCGGATAGGTCAAAAATTCTTAGTGGATTCAATTCAACCTCTTCCACACAGGTTAACATCATCGAGCAAAGACTCTGACAAATAACCTAGGATAGGTCAAAAGATCCTTGGTGGACTTCACCTCATCCACAGAGGTTAACGTCATCGAGTAATACTCTGACAAATAACCTCAGATAAGTCAAAAATCCTCAGTGGATTCAATTTGACCTCTTTCATACAGGTTAACGTCATCAGGTAACACTCTCACAAACAACCTTGGGTAGGTAAAAAATCCTCAACGGATTTAATTCGACCTCTTCCATACAGGTTAACGTCATTGGGTAACACTCTGACAAACAACCTCGGATGGGTCAAAAATTCTCAGTGGATTCAATTCGACCTCTTTCATATAGGTTAACGTCATCGAGTCACACTCTGACAAACAACTTATGATAGGTCAAAAGATCCTTGGTAGACTTCCCATGGCCTCTTCCACACAGGTTAACGTCATCGAGTAACACTCTGACAAACAACCTCGGATAGGTCAAAATCCTCAGCGGATTCAATTCGACCTCTTCCATACAGGTTAACGTCATCAAGTCACACTTTGACAAACAACCTTGGATAGGTCTAAAATCCTCAACAGATTCAATTCGACCTCTTCCATACAGGTTAACGTCATCGAGTCACACTCTGACAAACAACCTCAGATAGGTCAAAAATCCTCAACGAATTTAATTCAACCTCTTCCATACAGGTTAACGTCATCGAGCCACACTCTGACAAACAACCTCGAATAGGTCAAGAATTCTCAGCGAATTCAATTCGACCTCTTCCATACAGGTTAACGTCATCGAGCAAACACTCTGACAAACAACCTGGATAGAAAAAATTCTCGCAATTCAACCTCTTCCATACAGGTTAACTTCGTTGAGCAAACACTCTAACAAACAACCTCGGATAGGTCAAAAATTCTCAGCGGATTCAATTCGACCTCTTCCATACAGGTTAATGTCATCAAGTCACACTCTGACAAGCAACCTAGGATAGGTCAAAAGGTCCCGGGACTTCCCACGCCTCTTCCACACGTTAACGCCATCGGGTAACACTTTGACAAACAACCTCAGAGAGGTCAAAAATTCTCAGCGGATCAATTCGACATCTTCCATATAGGTTAACGTCATTGAGTCACACTCTGACAAACAACCTCGGATATGTCAAAAATCGTCAACGGATTCAATTCGACCTCTTCCATACAGCTTAACGTCATCGAGTCACACTCTGACAAACAACCTCGGATAGGTCAAAAATTCTCAACCGATTCAATTCGACCTCTTCCATACAGGTTAACGTCAACGAGCAAACACTCTGACAAACAACCTCGGATAGGTCAAAAATTTTCAGCGGATTCAAGTCAACCTCTTCCATACATGTTAACATCATTGAGCAAACACTATGACAAACAACCTCAGATAGGTCAAAAATCCTCAACGGATTTAATTCAACCTCTTCCATACAGGTTAACGTCATCGAGTCACACTCGAAAACAACCTGATAGGTCAAAATCTTCAACGGATTCAATTAATCTCTTCCATACAGTTAACATCATCGAAGTCACACTCGACAAACAACCTCGGATAAGTCAAAATCCTTAGTGGATTCAACCTCTTCCATACGTTAACGCGTTATTGGGTAACACTCTAAACAATCTTGGATAGGTCAAAATCATCCCGGATTCAATTCAACTTCTTCCATATTAACGCTATCGAAGTCACACTCTAACAAACAACCTCGATAGTCAAAGATCTCGCTGGCCGCTAACCACTGTTGCCGGATCGCCACTACCTCACCGTCATCACCGACTATCGCCGGCAATCTCCGGTCACCACTGCCGCCGCTATCACCGCTGCCATACAGCCATCTCTGGTCACCACTATCGTTGCCGGGTTATCCCCGCTAACTATTAACGCGCCGCTACTGCTGACTACTATCGTTAGTTGCTATCGACCACCTCGCCGCCGCTAACTACCGCCGGCCACTACTATCGCCGGTTACTACCGCCACTATCCGGCAATTCCATCGCCATTACCATCATCGCCGGCTATCTCGCTGATTCGACACCATCGCATTGACTACTGCCGCTGATCGCGACCACCACTTCGCCGCCAACCACAAACTGGTCACTAATTGCTACCCACTATCGCCGCTGGCCACGTGCACTATCGCCGCCAACTCTGATTGCCACCATCGTCGATGGTTATCCTCGTCGACCACCATCGACGGTCATCGGACCACCGGTCGCACCATCGCCCAAGATCGCCTTAACCCCGTTTACGATGATCGTTTATCATCGCTTCAACCTGCTGGTCCGAAGGTCGTTGACACTCTTTCGAGGGAAAACTAGAGCCTTGTCATATGAACTACGGGTCTTGATCGCCTCCGAACCCGGTCGATCCAACGAGGTCAGTTGACACCTCTTTCGAGGGGAAAACTGGAGTCTTGTCGTATAAATTATGGGTCTTGATTGCCTCCAAACCCGGTCAGTCCGACGAGGTCAGTTGACACCTCTTTCAAGGGAAAACTGGAGCCTTGCTGTATGAATTAGGGTCTTTATCGCCTCTGAACCCGGTTGGTCCGACGAGGTCAGTTGACACCTCTTTCGAGGGAAAACTGGAGCCTTGTTATATGAACTATGGGTCTTGATCACCTCTCGAACCGGTGGACGAGGTCACACCTCTTTCAAGGGGAAAACCTGAGCCGCCATCCAACTACGGGTCTTCATCGCCTCCAAATGACCTTCACTTAAGAAGAAGAGGAACACTCAAGCATATGAGGAGTGTGCCTCCTCCCCTGGGATTTTATAGACCCCATAGGCAAAAGGTCAAAATTGCTCGCCCAAAACTGCGTAAAATGGTCGAAAATGAACCAAAACAGACAAAAATGGATGTTTCGCTCAGCGCATCGTGAACCAGTTGCGGCCCTGCACGCGTTTTCCTCGCTCGCCACCCGCTTTCAGCCATCAAGCTCCCCTGTAAGGCCCGCTGGACTCGTTGCTCTGGCCGCCGCGACCCTACCCACTATCTCCAACCACGCGACCATTATGATCCTTGCCGTGTGGACCCGCTTCACTCGCTTTTACTCATTTTTGTTTCCAAGTGTTTTTCCCACTTCATTGCTCGCTAATTCCACTCCATCTATCACACAACCTTGTTATTTCTCTCAATGTCTTTGTTATTGCATCTTTAGCCATTGACACATGAGGGTTTGTTTACACTCACATGTATTTCAGATATATATGGCTTGCCTATTTTTATTCTTTCTTTTATTTGTATTTATTATGAAACATTATGAATGGTTGTTCTTTAGTGAAACTATAACCTTATCAAATATACATGATTTTTGCCATCTCATTTGGTTATTTATGAGCTCTTAGAAATTTGTAGCTTGAAGATTGGAATCCATCCTATCAATGGGTTATTATATTGATGGAAAAGCGGTCAATTGAAAGAAAAAAAATTTGTCATAGGATTTAGGAATTGAATTGTCATCGGCATTTAGCGTAGTTTCATTTTCTTTGGTGAATGGTTTATGGAATAGGTAGTGGTGAGAGTTATTTTTGCAAGTTTGAACAATGAGTTATAGATTCGATTATAATAAAATTAATCTATGAGAATCCATTATTAAACTTGTAAAGATATTGCATACTCACATTTTTGAAACCCATTAGGAAAGAGCCCAAAAGATTATAAAGAGAAAAAAAGAGGGCTTCTTGGTTGCCTTTCTACATTAATATAGTGCTGTTCTCTTTCTGCTTTTGATTTATTTCATTATATGTGTAGTGCATCATTTAGTTTTTGCAGTATGTAGCGTTGATTGTAAACCATAATCTTCTACTTTTCCCGACAGTGCGATGGCGGAGAGCACCGCGCCTAGGCGTCGGCGTGAGGCGTTAGGGAGGCTAGCCCACCATTGGAGCAGGCACCTTCTGAGGTTCATCCTAGTATTGCCTCACGTTGTCGACACCTCGACAATCGTAAGTGAATTTTATTTTTTGAATGTGTTACGCTACCTTTTATTTCGGACAGGTACTTAGATTTATTTTTTTCAGAGCACCGTACTTGAGGCCGCATCACACTTGCTTATGCTGAAGGAGTGGCCCATTACATGCACGAGATTCATCCAGGCGCTAGAGCAGGTGGGCCTGCACTGTGTGAGTCAGCTACGCTTCATCCGGCTGGATCATCAGTTGCTTACCGCCTTGGTTGAGAGATGGTCTCCGCAGACCAATACCTTCCACCTCGCTGTAGGTGAGATGACTGTGACGCCTGGACATGGCGATTCTCGGGACTACGGATTGATGGGCCACCTATCATTGTGATTGGCGAGAAGAGATGGGATACTTGGCCTGATTGCTGCGATGATTTGTTAGGACGACACCCATTACCAGGCGTGATGTATCATGATCTCGATCAGTCCGCATATCAGGTCGACATTCAAGATGGGCCAGGCACATGCGCAGACATGCATGCCACTGAGGTGGCTTAGGTGGACTTTCTACAGGGAGTCATATGACAGTCTGAGCACAGAGGAGTTCTTCCGTCACATGCGTGCTTATATTTTATTCGATTGGTCGCTTCTTACCGCCTCGATACTGGTTCAGAGGTCCACCTACAGTATTTACCACTCTTGGAGAATCTAGATTCTTTTAGCATGATATCTATGGGTGGAGCTTTTGGCTCATCTATAGGGAGTCGACGAGTGACTGACCGAGGCTAACATGGTTGCCTACACCTCCTTCAGATTTGGGCTTGGGAGCATATTCATGTGGGTAGGTCGACTTTACATGTGCAATATCCTGCAGAGCTTGTTGGTATCAGTGTTGGTTTGAGGTCTGTGTTGTTAATTACACTTTCAAATTATGCAGCTTATATATATGTTTACACTATTTTCTGTGTGCAGGTGGAATGAGAAGTATGCCCCCGTGACCAATAGCGAATGTTGCGATTAGAAATGAGCTAGATGATGCAAACACAGTTGGATCTGATAACACTTTAGTCTAAATATCTGTAATGTAGATTATATTTTAACATAATTTTTATTATACATGTAGGTGATCTGGGAGCCGTATAGTGAGCAGATCACAACACATCTATCAGATATATGTTCTATAGGCTCTGACATATGGTTGACGAGTCACTCTCTTTGGAAGAGGTTGAGTGGTATTTACCGAGATAGAGTCCGCGAGGCCTTATTCCCAGTAGATGTAGCCCCAGTTGACCCTAATTTCAAAAGGGTCGATGGTCGGGGTAAAGCGGATGCCGACTGGGTTGATTACCACCAGTCACACATTGCTTCTTGGGAGAGGCAGAGGGATTGCCTCGTCGAGGGCTTAGATGAGGATGTGGACAGGAAGACAGCTATCGGTACATACGCGTTGGATCGCGGGCTTCTTTGTATTCTCATGGCGCAGATCCTCAGACCACTTACTAGAGCACTGGAGCGTATTTATGTAAGTTATGATATAAGTAAGTATTCAATATTATTGTAAGTGGTAATTTTACATTATGTTTTTTTGTGTAGGACCATATCAGCGGCAACTTCGGGACATATTTCAGCATTGCGGTGTGGATGATCACCACTTACGCCGATGTCGATAGGTATGAGATGATATGCGAGACTGGATGGCGTGTGCATATTGGTGACATGTATTACGGATCGGTGCTGAGAGGGTGTCGACAAAGATGACCGGAGCCGGTCCATCTACTCCGATCAGGTCCTTCTATGCGTCGATCAGTCCTTCTACATACATGTCGACCTACATACCACCTATATTCCAAATACAGGATGATATGTCGCATGCTGCCGGTGATCTTGTAGGGGTCATCATCACCGTGATCGCCCATCTCTCGCCCACTAATACACACACACGAGTGGTGCTATTCCACGCGGACACCGGAAGGCGCTTGTCACACCTGGGGGTAGGGTTTAGTGGTTCGTACTACATTTTATTTTTCTATTTCATTATAAACTTGAGTCATGTACACGCTAACTTTGATTATGGCATAATGAATTTCTTATTACTTGTCCATTTGTGAAATGAATTGGTTAACTTCATATGAAAATGACAGACATACTTTTCAGTTATTGTAGTCTCTCGGTTGCTCAAAATGGCTCTACAGATATATCCACCAAATTAGCTAACACCGATCTAATATAGTACACCGATCTAATATAGTTGGTGATCCTATAATCAAAATGGCTCTATAGATATACCCACCAAACTGATAAAAGGCAATTTAGGATTACTTTCTTATTATTTATATTTTATATTCTATTTTTATATGAAATAGAAATATATATAGTATCTTAAATTTATATATATAGAGATGTAGTTCTCCACTTCAATCATCTAATTTAAAAATATATATAAAATTTCGTTTAGAGTCCACGTGTATTTACATGTATCAGTACGGGCCAAGTTTATTTCACGAAGCCGGCCCAATTAGGGCGATTGGCTTCGATATGCCTCTCTGATCGCCTTATCGGCGCTCTTCAGTGGCGCCACGCTGAGGCGCCCACCAATCGCACTATACCTATTCTTAAATTTTTTTTATTAATACTTAATTAGCTAATTCAGATTCTAATCGTACTCAATTTAAAAAAATTGCCATTGGATGGAAAGAAATCGAAGGTTACATTCACAGGAAGTGAGCTCTATGGTGAGTTTGGAGGCTAAGATCAAACTTTTGGTTGCCTTTAAACTTCAGTGCTGGCAATTCAAAGAGACGTGGCCTCAGCATATAATTTCTGTTTCGAATTCTTTGGGGAATTTTGGGAGTCTTGGCTGAACTTTTGTCGGCTGTGCTTCTCGCATCTTTGTTCTACTTTTTTCAGAATTTTTGTTATCCGGACAATGATGAGATTTATTGTTTAAGCCCTGCTTTGTAGATTGGCTCTGCTGCTACTAGCGACCCTCACCTGGATGATCACCTTTGCAACCAGGGGTTCCCTTCCTGGAACGGATTGCTTCCTTGCTTTTGGAAGGTCCCTCTGGGGTTCGTTCCCCTAGAGGGCGGCTATGATAACCGTGGGTGGTTTTCTCTTAGTTCATGCTCGATTTTTCTTTCGGTTCTCGATGATGTTGCAGTCTTTGGGGTTGCCATTTCATCAACTCTTTGATGAGTTTTGGTCTCTCTGAATCCGTTTGTTTTGTTTTTTTTTTTTTTTTTTTTGTGTTTTGCTTCTCGGGTGAAGCTTAATGCTGCCCGGTTGCATCACTTGTTAATGGTTTTTTTTTTTTTTTTTAATTTCTCCTTCGCTATTACTCTTGTTTCTTTCTGTAAAACTTTCTTTGGGAATATAATTGGGCTCCCGCCCTCAAATTTTCCAGCAAAAAAAAAAAAAAAAAAAAAAGGCAGCAGTCTCAAGTTCTGTGGGTCATGTGGACAACTTGACAGAACTTTTTCGAATCGCTCGAAGTCAACCGATAAAGGCAGTGGGAGACAGCAGGAGCATAGTGCTTTGGGCTAACCACCTGAAAATGTGGCCCCAAATTACACAATATGTTAATCACCTCGACAAAATCCAGATTGTAAAGGAATCGAATTTATGCAAATAGTTAGTTTGTACAAGTTCTACTTTTTTTTTTGGAAAATATAAGGGCTTTCACCCAATTCATTCCAATAAGTAAAAGAAGTTACATAAAAATTACATGAAGGAAAAGCAAAAGCTAGGGAATAAAAATGTCACCTGGACACCTAACCCACTAATAGCTAGGGACCAAAGCACAACAGAGTTTACTTAAATAAAAGGAGAAACACCGAATGCTAAGAACAAAAATAGAATCCTATAGCACCAAGTCTGGACTCAGGCTCAAAAGAAGTAAAATTAAAAAACTGCACACCACCCAAGCACAACCAATTGTTAAGCCGGCGGTTATCCTCACTGCCATCCAATGGATGAGAAGGTCATCCATGCAGGTCTGTATGGTATTAAGCATCAAAAAAAGCACAAGGCTTTGTCATCATCGTCCAGAGATAAATCCGCAGCCACAAAATCCAAAAAAAGTAAGGATCAAAAGAGGAGATTAATGGTGTTTCAAGGCCTAAGCTTCGAAGATACTAATATTATAATCATGTACTGAGCGTATCATTGCTGGAGTGCATGTGCTCATGCCTCATTTTGTTATTTTTTTGGCCCATTTAGAATTTATTATTGTTTAGATAAAAAAAAAAATCTATTTTTAATAGAAGAAAGTTTTAAATTAAGTATTAAATAATAAATAATTATTATATTAAATATTTATAAAAAAAATTTTGAGTTTAGCCCCATAGACGGCCACCATCATCAGGTGGCTTAGAGCCGCGACACTTATGGGGCACTCTAAGCCCGCCTGAATGTCGACTTATCGGCTTTTTCGCCTAAATAACTCAGGTGCTGGTAGACCCAGCCTTTTTTTCTTTCGACATCCGACCCAGGCCCTCCCACGGCGATGAGTGATTCGGTGATCGACGCGATGAATCCGTCCCTCCACACTCCCACTCTCGGCTCCACCGCAAGTGTCGGCTCCACCCGAAGATTTCGGTCTAACTCCACCGCAAGTCCGAAGGTATATGCAAGGTATTTTTTGAGGGATATAATTATGTTAGCTCATGTCTCAAAAGTTTTGGAAATTAAAGAAACCAATCACGGATACAAAGTCACATTTTAATATGCAAATGTATTGTAAAAGAAAATGAGCCTTGGGGAAAGTAAAAGAGAGACCTATGACATATTATTTATTTGTTTGCAATAGAATTTCATAATTGCTATCTTTTTCTTAATGGTTTACATTGATCACAGTCTTCTCTTACAGATATATTTATTTCCATAGGTTCTTTGTTACTTTTGTTTTACTATTTTCTAGAATTTCTATACCTTTTACATGTGAATTATTATTATTAACATTTTTTCATTCATATGAGATGAATAGAGTGAAGATTGAGTGCCATGTTGTGATGAATTATTATTATTAGCATTTTTTTAGATTGCGTTAGATTTAGATCCATTGCTAGATGTTTTTTGTATTTTGTCTGACCTGCATTAATGCTACTTACAAAGCTTTATCATCACATTTATGTTACATCATAACCACTACTTATTTTTATGAGTGATGAGTTAATTTTTAGGTTGCGTGAAAAATTTGATTGCTGAGCATATACTAGGATGAGTCAGGAGCTCGTTTCCTTAATTCTCTTCTATGACGGTCAACTAACCATTGATGATCAGTTCATTCCAAGTTATGTCGGTGGCAAAAATCGTCCAATGCGAGTCTCGCGTCATGCAAGCTTAGAAGATTTAAAACAGAAAGTGCTTAAATCTCTGCGTTATGACGTTGATAACTTCATAGTGGAGATTACGTGTCATTTTCCTGTTGGCGCGAGAGACATAGCTTATATAGTTTCTGATGATGAAATCTGCAATACTGTACTAGATGAAGCCTCCCGTCAAACATTAGTTCTTTATATGGAAATCATTACAATGTACCGAATCAAATTGATCGATCTCATGCAAACATAATGTTCGTCGATTAAGCTCATCAGTTCACATTGCCAACAAGCTGCCACAACGATCGGACGACCCGTAAGTAAGGCAAGTATTTACCTCAATAGCAGCGTTAGTGTCTTCATTTTTTGATTTATACTATCTTTTATTTTTTAAAAGATTATGACTTTTTTAACAAAAAACTTAGCTGCCTGTTCAAGCACGACTGTATGAGCAACCTAGTTCATCTAGAGTATTGTCTGATGACAAGTATGAAATGATGAATAGTGAATCAAGCAATGCATCTGATGATATCGATGCTGAGGAGGATTCTTTCCTAGGTAATGCTAATTTATGTGACACTAATGTTGGTCATGAGCTTATTCAGAGTCATTCAATCCGGAATTCTTTAAATGACGATGCTTTGATTTGCAATAATGATTATGTCCATATGCCAAACCACAAAAGATTGGGATGTAGATATTGTGTTTGATGATCTATCTGATAGTTCAAGTTTTTCAGATGACATTGAAGTTCCAGTTGAGCTATATGAAGGTATGTGTTTCTCAAATAAGAAGAAGCTTCAGTTTGCAATAACTGGTTGGTCAATTCTTAGTAATGTTCAGTTTTTTACCATCACTTCGAATCAGAAGAATTTTACTGTTATATGTGCACAACATAGTAATCTTAGCAGATCTTGTCAATGATGCATGCACTGTAGTAGAAGCAAAAGGTTGGGAGGTGCTTGGAGGATATCAACTTTAGGTGCACCGCACACATGCGTTAGCACTATCAGTGGTTTTGGACATCGTCAGTGCATTTCTAAGTTTATTAGTTATTTCATAATGCCAGTAATACAATTTCAGATAGACTTGAAACCAAGGGAGATCATTGGAAGGATGAAATCAAAATTTAATATTAAAGTGCCTTACATGAAGGATTGGGATGCGTGGCGTAAGAGTATTAGAGCAATATTTGGCAGTTGGGAGGAGTCGTACCGCTCTCTTGGCCTATTTATGGATTCATTATGCTCTGTGTTGCCAGAAACTGTTTACAAAATTTTATCATCAAATACAAACAGGTTTCAAAGATTATTCTGGGCTTTGGGACCATCAGTTTCAGGTTGGGAATTTTATCGCCCTGTTCTCAGCATGGACGGGACATTCCTATTATGAAAGTATCGAGGTACGTTACTCACAGCTATTGGTATTGATGCCAACAATGAATTATTTTCACTTGCTTTTGTTGTGATTAAATCTGAGAACAATGAGTCCTGGCTCTGGTTCATTATGTGCATATAGAGATGTTGCCTATTATTTCAGCAATGAGCGATTTATGTATTATCTCATATACTTCAGGATCCGAGGTGCACTTGCAGTATCTACCTTTGTTAGAAGATCTAGATACATTCAGCACATTCTCGGTAGGTGGTGCAATGTTGGCACACTTATATAGGGAGTTGCATGAGTCTACCAGACCGAGGCGGGCCAACATGGCCGGTTGTCTTCAGTTGCTACAGATCTGGTCTTGGGAGTGACTTCATGTAGGGAGACCGACATTACATGTCCCCTACCCTAAGGATCGATGGTGAGCATCGGTTTGGTCGAAAACATAACTTTTTTTTAATATTTTAATATACTAGTAAGCGATTTCCATTATGAAAATTGGTTTACTCAGGTAGAATAAAAGGTATGTGCGGCAGATGTCATTTGGGAATATCAAAATTTTTTGGGATGAGTTAGATGGACTGCTATTGAGCCAGGTACAACTCTTAAATATTAAAATATATTTTAACTGAATTTTATCATACTACCACATAACAACCACTAAAAATGCAGGTGACTTGGGAGCCATATGATATTCTGATTAGAGCTCGCATATCTGATATTTGGCTTGATGGCGAGGCTGTCTGGCTGACACGTGTTCCACTGATCAGCTGGAAGAGGGTGGAGTGGCACCTTCCTGACAGAGTTTTTCGTCAGTTTGGTCACTTATCAAGCATTGATGTTGCTCCGATGGATCCCAGTTTCAAGAGAGTTGATGGTAGAGGAAAGGCTGATACCAACTGGGTTCAGTACCACCAACAACACATCGTTATTTGGGAGGCTCATAGAGATCACATTGCTGTAGTAGATGACAGTTATGTTGATGTACAACAAGCCCTACAATAGTACATATTTTGGTTCAGGTCATGGGCGTCGTTGCACTTGCTTAAGGTGCCTATTGATGCTTAAGGTGCCTATTGATCCACCGATGACCTACTATCCCAGAGCACCTGCTGAGCGAGCATATGTTAAGATAACACTACAATCTATAAGCTTACTTTGCTATTATGTCTATAGATTTTCATAGTAACATTTTAAACTTGTTTCATATAGGCAGAGCATATCTTAGTGACGGAGGACCTCTTTCAGCCTTTCTTTGAACGTCTAGGTGACTCGGACTTCCAGTTGGCTATAAATAAGTATGAGCACATGTGCGATCACGATTGAGAACCCACGGCCCATAGACTCCACATTACCTATGTGTCACATGGCTATGATTCATCTCGACTACAGGGGGAAGCGCGGGCTCATCCACTTATGCTAATCCAGGGCCATCTACTTTTCAGGAGAACTCTCGGTCGGTACCATATGGGCGTTGCAGATTGGGTATCTTTAGGAGACTTCCAGAGATAGTCGAAGTTGCGGGCGATCGGAGAACACATGATGTCTCCCATCAGCTGCGTGATCATCCATTGCAGCCACCTACGCACTACACTCCAGGTAATGCTGCGATAGCATATAAACGTCGCCGTAAACGATAATATATAGAGATGTACTTGTATTGTATATTTGTCACTGGATATTTCTATAGTTTTGTATTATCTACATTTGTAATTGAGTTTACTTAATATATGAATGAAAATTTTTGGTATAATTTATTTAGTAGTACAACAACTTCATGTAAAGCAGTTTAAATTTGAGTTTATATGCAAATTGTAGGCTGGTTGAGTTTATGCAAATTACATAGCTTGTAAAAGACATCTCTTTTCTTTAAAAAAAATATAGTAGGAAAGTCCACTTATGGTGGCTACTCTGGGTATAAGTTGCGAATAATCGGTCGGACATTACTTAAAGTCGAATTATCGGTTTAAGAGTAGTAAGCCCCATAAGTGGGCGACTAATCTCCTCGGCGATGAGGTGGTACCACCACTTATAGGGTATTTTAAACTCAAATTTTTTTTATACATACTTAAAATAATAATTATTTATTATTTAATACTTATTTTAATTTTTTTTTCTTTTTAATATTACACTCTTATTAGTCGTATTATTAGATGTTAAATATATAAATATATAAGATTTATATGATATGTATATAAATCTTTCATAAATATAATGTGTTTTGCTGTTACGAGCCACGAGACAAGTGTTTCTTTAAATTTAGCTTTCTGTGAACATTTTTAATAGAAAATAGATGATTTTTTCTATTGCATAAATTCACTCTTTTCAACCGTCTTCTCTAAACGATGTATTATGAAAAAAAATATTAACATAGTCCACCATTTCTTGTGTCCTGCTCTTCTTATATAAATATCACATAAAATAATATGACGAAGAAATGTCAATTTTATAGTTATTAAAAGCATTCATCTTTCTTAATAGAAATAATTCTATACTACTAATAATTAAAAGACATATATAAGGCATTCTCCTTGAAGATATCATGGTCATTTATTTATATTTAAATCTTCAAAAATTTTAATTTATATGCCTAATATTTACTGCCCATTAATTTTCTATTTTTAAATCATATTTATATTTTGAGCATTTCCATACATACTATGAAATTTGTATATATTTACATATCTAATACCTAAGTCTTTATATTTATTTATATAATACTATAGTATCTAATGAGATCTAAATTTATGATTGAAAAAAATGTATTTCATTGAAATTAATTAATGTTAGTTTTTATGGAATGTACATATTATGATGTTGTATAATAAATATACAAATTTAAATATTCTATATTATATAAGAAATAAATGATATGTATGTAATTCTTTCTTTTTGTTTTTATTAATATGCTTGAACTAAAATTTCTTGCATACACAAAATAAATGTACTACAATATACAGTAGGAAAAGTGTTCATTATTATTGTAGAGTTTGATTTTATCTCTTATTTCTTATCCTTTGCACTGGTCAAGCTCGGTGATGAGCTTGTTGGGCATTGCACAGGGGGCAGCACGTGCTTTGCTCGGTGATGAGCTTGTTGGGCATTGCACAGGGGGCAGCACGTGCTTTGCTTAGGGGTTCGAAGGCAACGTTTCAAAAAATAATTTTTTGGTAAGTAGCACCTCGACGTCGGAGAAGCAATGGCTCATAACTAGAACAAGAAATCTTGGCACCAAAATGATAGCGCCTTAGTTCCAGAAGGACCACACCACGATGCTAGATTTGTATCAAAGAGATAAAGAGGACAGAGCCTCAGCGCTGCAAAAGGTTGTGCTAGGATTAGGGGCACCAAAGGTAAAATGACAAAGTGGCTAGCACCTCGATACTACAGAGCAAGATTGTAGCACTCAAACTGGGGCAGAAAGTCTGGAGAACAGAGTGTAAGTCCCTAAATGCTAGGGTAGCAACACCGCGACACTACGAGTCAGGGGAGTTCGTATTTGGGTAATTTTTCTACAGTTTTTGTAAATGTAGTCTATTTTCTCTTGTGTGTAAGAGTGAAGAGAGTGCCATAGAGTGGCTAAAGTGTGGAGAGGCTCCATATAAGTATAATTCATACTATTCTCCTTAAATTTTCTTTTATAGTAGATTTCATGGTGGTGTAGCTCTCTGGTTTCGTTGTGCTCTCTAATTTTTCCACATTAAATACGGTGTATTCTGTATGATTTCTTTTACTTTAATTTCATATGTTCCATGCATTTTTTGAAACACTCGGACTATTTTTTGCATGTACTCTATGATTGATCTCTTCCAACAACAACAACTATATTTCTATACGAAAAAATTATGAAAGAAAAAAACCACATGATCATCCTAATTGAAATAAATTCATTATATAGGTTAATAATTATAAAGATATATCTTTCTTAACTACCTAAGGAGGTGATTTTACAATGTTTAAATTGTTGGGGTTGTCTCTTGTGATGGAGATTAATTATTTTGCAAGGTGGTATAGTTGTCAAATAGATGCTGAAAAAATAAAAGACATTAGCATC
Source organism: Cymbidium sinense (assembly GCA_021442155.1). Taxonomy (NCBI): domain Eukaryota; kingdom Viridiplantae; phylum Streptophyta; class Magnoliopsida; order Asparagales; family Orchidaceae; genus Cymbidium; species Cymbidium sinense. The sequence goes on from CM038218.1 coordinate 104,432,033, forward strand.
CATTGATGGCAATTAGTGGAATGAGATGATGATTTTTATTATTAGTTGACTACAAATAATGACCGTTGACACCAAGTGATGATAGATTATTGTGGATGGGTGATAGTGGTCATTAGTGTCAATTGACAAGAACCAATGATAATAGATATCAATGTGGAAGGACCACAAATGATGATGTACGAGCAACTATAGGTGTAAATACTATTTAATAATAAGCAGATGATAGTGAGCATCAACATTAGCCAACATTTAGCTTGCAGTGATGAACATCGACATTAATTAATAGTGGGTGATAAAAGATCAATAGTGATGCTCATATATTTGAAATTCTCTATGAATCACTAATTGATTTTTTTTAATTGTATTTAAATATATCTTATTTATAACTTTTTAAAGAAGCATTATAGTCGCTTCATCAAACAATCAAAAAGCTCCCCTTAATTATTTCATATTTTTTTTGGCTATATTATGTTTTGATGAACTTGGAATTGAGAGTTTTTAATCTCATTAGAATTATTACACAAAGTTGCCCATTTTGATCATAGAGTGCAAAATTTAGAGAATATTTAAACCTCCTAAATCGCCTCATATAGTTTCTAAAAATTCTTATAAGTGATTGTTTTATGCCCATTTGAAATTGGAATAATGCATTATTAATATCATCATGTTAATTTTAACAAACTAAACCATCTCAATTTTAAGTTTAATGAAAATAAAGTATAACTAATCTCGAAGTCAATTCAAGAAGTTTCTGGTCAAAATATATTGACTTTGAGATATAAAATTGTATCAAAATTTATGCTTACCCAGATAAATTTTTTAGTGCATATTAATTAACCTATATTTTTTAAAGGTGAGTGCTTTGAGTCCAAAAATTCTCTAGATCTCTAAATATCTTGGAAGTCAAATCACATTTTCAATAGAATTTATAGTACAATCATTTCTTAGATAATAATATGAACCTCTCTTTGTGACCATAAATTGAGTAATTTTACCTTTGAGTTGATTTAACATGTCATGGTGAAAATTGCTAAAAATTTTGGCTAAATTTTTTTTAAATATTTCTAAACAATATTTAGAGGATTGATTGATCTAAAAGAGCAAAATTAGACCTATAACATTAAAAGTGACCCCTATGAACCCAGAAAATGCCTAACAAGATTTATCTAGTTGTCCAAGCCCTCTAGCAATCAACTCAAAGTCATGAGCCATTTTTGCATCATATGATTTTGAATTTTCCTTTTTTTTAATTGTCAATTTAAAGCCCTTATTAAGGAAAATCCAAAAAAGTGGAGACTAAGTATTCTCATTTGGATGGATTAAAACTAACAATAGGTGTTTGATGTTCAGAATTTTTATGATGAGGTTCTAATCCTTCTTTGAAAGAACAGGAGTGTGTGTAATTACATGGTGCTTGCTAATAATTTGCATTTAGCTTGACTTGATAATTGTTAATTTTTTAGTTGTTCGTTAAATATGTTGCTTCCTATCACGTTCTTTTATCTCTTTTATGAATTTTTAAAATTAAAATGAGAGAATATATAATATTTCATGCAAGAAGTCTAAGTTTAAAGGAGATAATATTTGAAATCACTTCTTATATCAATTATTTAAATAAATATAAAATGAGATTTAGATGTTGGTAAAAATATTCTGAAATCTGATGATGACGACACTCTCATCGAGCATACAGATTTTTTTTTTCCCTTCACATATAAACCAAGAGAAGGTATACAATAAAATTTCATTCATTCAAGAAGAATATTGTCACAGCTGTTTAAAAGCTAATTGAAATGCTCTCTTACAGCAGTAGTTTAGATCAATATAAATATTTTTTAAAAAAAGTCAGAATAATTTTTTGATAGCTATCATATTTTAATAATTATGATTCTTAAAAAAATTTTTATTAATCAATTTTTTTAAAAAATAGTTATAAAGATGATAGTCAAATATAATTATAATTATTTTTTTAAAAATAAAGATGCCTGAAACATTCCCTTATTCTCACCGATCTCTGATGTAATTTATTAACAGCGCCCACACCCTTCTGAGGCATGAAATGTCAATTTTTATTTATTTATTATTACGATTTGAGCTTTAAATTTGTAAACAAGAAATTCACAAGAATCACACTACATAAATATTGCTATATTCTGCAGCATTTTGACGAATAATATGTGCTGAAAATTACCGACTGAATAATCATCCAAATAGTCAATCATAAATATTTCCGATAGAATTTTTGACTGAGGAAGACATCGGGTTCCAATCATTTAAACTCGACTGAATTTTGTGGGCTCAAAAAATTCGTCACCGACCTCTCAATTAAGAGAAATTGATTAACATCGGTTAAATTTTCAGAAGACGGATGAAATAGTAAATAAGACACTACCTAGAGATTTCTCCCTCATTTTGTGAGAATTTTAGATTTAGTTAGGTTTCTATGACACAAACTTATAGTTAATTACCATCTCAGCCGAGAAAACTTTGATTAAAATCGCCAAATGCGTATAAGATTAGTGTGGAGTTTTAGAATTTGAATTTATAAAATTCATCATTATTTAACTTAAAGCGGATGGGGAGACGATCGATTTAGATCTCATGGTTCCATCTGTTATATCGCCCCTAGTCAACTTAGTCGAGGTAGTCGAACTCGGGAAAGATCATCATAGCGTCATGAGTCAGATCGGCCCAAAGACCATGACTTGGGATGAAGTTTATCTAAGGAGACAAGCTTAAGTCCATCTTAGCTGATAGAGTGCTTTTTACTTTATCAAGTGTATCATATGATTCATCTCATGCAGGCATTGATGAGCATGTGCTACAAATGATCATAAGCATAATTAAATGGCCAGAGGACTCGGTGTAATTGCATCTTATGTGGAGACTAACTGCCCGGAGGACACGAGCCACGCCCCGCGATGAGATTGATTGAGAGCAAATATAGAAATACACTTGACTTGACTTTGGCTCTTTTGTGAACTAGAGTTTTCTTAATTTATCACCTACGACAAATAATTGTGAAAGATGGATTGAGTTTTAGCTTTAAGTTTTTTAAAGATTTAATTTTATTTAAGCATTTAATACTTAATAACATGTTGGACTATACATTTGAATTGATACTTAATTTATATTAACATGACTTGAAATTTTAAACATATGTTGATAATAATATCCCCTCTGGTTGAAATCTTCATTCAACACAACCATTATGGGGATAGTTTATTATTTCGTTGTTTGAGATCCCATCGACTCTATTAATTTAATAATAGAAAATCAGATCTACTGTCATGTGACAGAATTAGCTTCTTAGATGTTTTAATAAGTTGACATTCTTAAAATAATATTATTAGATTTTTAAGTTTTGTTAATTCGGCTCAGAACCTAACCGCGAATCAACCCGGATTCTCGTTTAAAGCATTCAAAATAATGTTGAGGCCTATGCAGGTTATTTAGAATGCTTGTACGAATTTTAAGAAGATCGAATTAAATTAAAGGTTGTTGTATATTTAGTACAAGAATTCATTTCTTTTAAATTGTATAAATTCTAAAGCACTAAAATTAAGTGATAGTTAACTCCATGATTTGTACAATATTAATATATTTAAAGTCAATTTAGAATTTAAGTCAAGCCTTCCTAGCAAGATTAATGTGGTATGCAGTTCGTGACATTTGATCTTGTTCAATTATTTAGATTAATATTTATTTATTGTATCTAATTCATAGCTCATTGAGTTCTTTAAGTTTCAATGGAGCTTAACTCGTGATCATTGAGAAGCTCGTAGGCTCATCATAAATCTCATTCAAATTCTTTTTGCTCTAAACGATTTATTTGATGTGGTATATAACACAACCCAAATTGTTCATATGAATCGTAACATAATTTGATCAATAAATAAGAAATATGATTATTGCTCATTGACTAGTTTTCAAGCCTTATTAGTTCAATATTTTTGATACTTGTTCTTATTTGTATAATATTTATTATAACCTATTTAAGCATATAGGTAATTGTTGGATTCTTTGCAAATTCTCTGAAGATTTTATCTAATTCTTGTTCTGATTAAAAGACGAGTTTTCAAATCCACTATAAGTTTAGTTTGTACTCGTAGGCAACTATCAAGATCACCACAAGCTTTATTTGAATTTTGTTCTTATTAAGAGACAAACCCTCAAGTTCATTAAAAGTTTTATTTATGATCATCAATAAGTCATCGAGTCATTTGTAAGACCATTCTTATTTAAAGACTTTTAGAATTTTATATGTAGATTTATTCTTTAATTTATCATTTTCAAACAAGCTCAATTTAAGCACATCAACACTTTTATTTGTTCTTGTTTAAGTCTCCATCAATCAAATTTACCTCCGCATCCCCGCGTAAGAGAGTCGTGGGCTAACCTTCGTCAACTCGGCGTAGCGATTGGTCTGCATCTTATGGTGTGGTCTTATCAGATTAACTCTATGCATAATAGTCTTTCTTGCATAGAAAGAACATATATGTTGGTTTATTCTTTAATTTATCATTTTCAAATAAGTTTAATTTAAGCTCGCCAACACTTTTATTTGTTCTTGTTTAGGTCTCCCGTTAGTCCAAAATTTGGACCTGACGTCGTCCCTCTCAGCTGCATTGAGCTATTCGACTCACGTGAAGCATAACAATCGGTGTCTTTGCGATTCTACTACCCTTACCATTGGGCATAAGCTTTTCTCATTCTTGAGCATAGATCTTCATACCTGCATAAAAGATAGCATATATACATATTCTTTCATTTCTCTTCATTTCTTTATCTTGCTTACAATTATACGGATGAGTTTGAGTAGGTATGCTGGATGAGTCAAATAATAATCCTAATTTACAGAAAATAATAATAATAAATACACTTCCAATCATTTATATTTATCTTAGAATGTGATCACTATTTGTTAGCGAGAACCTATCAAGATGTGAGGGGATCTAACTATGAATTATCACTCAACAAGATGACATCCTTGCATCTTACATCAACATGACTTCTGCTCTGTTCTACATTTAATGTCGTCAAAGTAAATTGCAAAAAAATTTAATTATATTTAAGCCATAGTTTAAAATCTGTTAGAACATGAAGAAAGGAAAGCGCAATCTCAAGTCCTATTGAATCCGAAATCTCGCTTCTCTGTTTTGACTCTAATGAGATGAACGAGAAATGGAAAAATAGGGTAAACAAAGTTGGGACTCGATCTTGCTTGCTAGCTTGTGATCACAGGAACAAACGAGAAGAGGAGTAGAAGATGGAGATGAACAGTTTGTGTTATTGGAGGGTCTGCAGGAAATAACAGCTTGTGGGTATAAAGCAGAGGCGAAAAAAGAGAGCTAAATGGGGAGATTTGACCAACTAAGTTGGAGAATTTGGCAGCAAGATTTGCCTCTATTGCGTGCGAAAGAGATGCCGAAAAAGAGAGATAGGTAGAGAGAGAGAGAGAGAGAGAGAGATTCTGATAGATTAAGTGGTTAGTTGAGAGATTAGAGACGAGATTATGGGATTCAGTTGTGCGGAAAGACATGAAGGATCAGGAGAATAGAAAGGATCGGCAGTTTGAAGGTTTTGGTGGTGGGATTGGAGCGATGTTCGACTCTTGCTGGTACAAGCCAGAGACGGATGGAGGAGAGGCGGTAGAGACGGGTGAAGGAGCAAGCCGACGAGAATAGGGAGAGAGAAGGAGAGAGATGGCAGGCTTGACCTGCTATGTTGTGCGAGATTTTGGAGATGGCGGGAGGAAATGACAGCTAGAGCCAGAAAGGGACGGACATGGGGAGAGAGAGGGAGCCTGCCTCCTTGTGACCTGCAGTGGACCAAGAGAGAGTTAGGGAGAGAGATCTATTTTTTGCCTCTTTCAAAAACCAACCCACCTCCTTTTTTACTTTCCTATCTTATTAAAAATAATATCCATCCACCTGTTTCACGCGCTAGGGCATGGATGGCTTGCCATTGGCTGGAAGGACGGTTTGGGTGGTGGAAATAATTGAGTTAGGCGGTTTAGGTGGCTGGGATTATTATTATTATCTTTTTTTTTACCCTTTCTTTTTAAACAAGTCCATTCATTTTGCTGAAGTTCAAAAGTAAAGATTAAATTAAATGCTATTACTCAAGTGAATAAATAAACTTTTAATCACTAATTCTATCTAATTAAGGATACATGTTTCTAAACCACTTTTAAATTATGTACTCTTTTTATATCTCCTTTTATCTCATCAAATAAATTTTATATAACTAGTTATGTATGATGATTTCAAATATAAAGAATGTACTCTTTTTGTGTAAATATTGTTCTAATTTAATTAGTTAAAAAGAAAATATTTTTAATGTTAATATTTACATCGCTAAATGATTATATATATATATATATATATATATATATATATATATATATATATATATATATATATATATATATATATATATATATATGTGTGTGTGTGTGTGTGTGTGTGTGTGTGTAATTGTGGGAGAAAAATTTCTATATGGTCGCCTTCAATCTGTGATGAAAAAAGGCAAGAATATAAAAATTATCTTTTTAGGATATGCGTAGATCAGATGTGCTTATTGGTGATGGTGCGTCATCAAGGAATAGTACTATCTGGGAGATAGAAATCACTATCTTTAATGGACTGTCACCTTAATAAGGACTCAGAATGATGTGTATGTAAAGATTCTTCTACTTTTGCATGGAAAAGTAAGTATGGTTTATTTTAAAGCGTTCGTTAAGTTTCCTGGGGGTGAGCCTCCATGGTATTAAATACATCTAAGGCGAGATCCCAGAAATCTATCGATTAAGATAAATGATTGTTGTCTTCAAAGATTTTAATAGGAAAGGACTATCAATCGATTAGTTCAATTTTGAAGATCAAATGGGATTGATCAAAGAGAGGGAGTTATTATCGAAGCCAAAAAGAAGATAAGTAGGAGATGCCAACGATGCTAGGAAACTAGCGAGCATCTCAAACTATGTTATGGTTGGGCTTTACATTTTTAAAATTGATTTAATTTGTTTGAGTTGCATTTTTCAATAGAGGTTTAGGATTTATGATTCTATAACACAAGATTATGAAAATGCCTAAGAGGTGATGAATTAAGCTTATGGCCCATGAAAGAGAGAAGCAACCTTAGAACCTAAATTTAGGGAGCTTTGGCGAGAGTCGAAAGCACAACCTAAATCTAAGATGAAAAATGGTAATTGGTTCACCTCATAAAGAGGGACAAACCGCAGCTTGGACTTACAACCTGCAGGGGGTCCCAACTCCTCCTATGATTTTAAGTACATGTAGCAAGTCTTATGCTTATATAGCTTATTATTTATTTAGAAAGAGACTAAGTCTTTAAACTCACTCTTTAAAGAGACTAGATCATGTAAAGATATGCTTCAAATGACCTAAATCTATTGTAATTCAAATTTCATTTTATTTTCATTTTTGGACAATTATTTTTGACTCAGGCTAATAAGATTCATATGCCTAATGCATGAGAAATAAAGTTATTGGCTAAAATCAACGAGAAAGGAGGAGGTGTGTTTCCACCATGGCTCTCAAAGGTCAAAGTTTCTCACGATAAAAGGAAGCCCTCCAATCAAGAGTGAAATAAGATGCTTGTCATGATATTGTAAAAGAAATACTCATCCAACTAAGGGGTTGCTAATTCTTTTATCTTGATTTTAAATCTAAGCTTTAGGTGAGGTTATGAGTTCTTTATTTTTTTAGTTTTCAGTTGTTAAGTTTGGTAAGATTTATTTTTCTAGAGCCTAATCCACATCCAGCCATATATAAAGTAAGGAAGAAACTAGAAAAGATGCCACTTAATGCAAGCTAAACAAATCATCAATCAATTTATAAAAATTGTAAAAAGAATAAAGCCATTGGTAAGGCACCGCATAAACCAGCAAATTAGGTAGAGCTACCCTTATACAACCCGGATTACAAATGAATTAGATTATAATTAAGCAAGGAATTCATTATTATGAGGGTCTTCAAGCTTCATTTCTTCTTTCTTCTTTTCTTCTTTCATCTTCTTTTCTTCTTTCTTCTTTGGTTCCACCTTTTGGATGGTTGGAAGGTGGATGCTCCAAGGCTTTACATGGTGCATAAGATAGGATCTTATGACCAATGCTCATCCTAATCTCCATAACAATCATTCAAAAATCCTAATTGAATAATTTCATATGAAAGGAAAAGAATGGAAACCTAACTAACACAAATAGAGATTAACTAAAACAAATCACACAAATCCTAAGCATGTATATTGGACTTATCACCACACATGGTAAGTCCACTGTATTGGATTATGCTTAGGGTATAAGCACCTATAAGCATTTATATTTTTATTATATGATAGCACACAATCCCTAGGAGAAAGTAATTGTTAGACTAAGATCGTACCATTCATTCTATGAGCATACATCTAACATTCAGTCTAAAATATCACAAAATAAAATAAATCAAATGCCTAACCTAAAGCTTGAAGTGGTGACTTAGCTAATGTGTGCTTTGAAGGTTTGTGTGGTATGCTTAGCTATGGCTTTAAGTTAGAATTTTCTAAGTATGAAGCATGTTCAACTTAGAAGAGGATTTCATTTAAGTTGTTTAATTATTTTGGGTTAATTTTATTTCATGTTTTGATTAAGTTCAAGTGAATCCTAGAATTAATTACTAAGTTGTAAAGAGGAAAGAGAAGAGAACTTCTCTTTTCTTTTCTAAACTAAGTAATTTCTAAAGTGGATTCACATTTTTAGTTTTGTTTAGTGAATGTTTTGATTAAGTCTTTTAAATAATCCAAAGTTTAGATGAACTCTGAACAAACCTATTCAAAAAGAAAGATATTTTAAGATTAAATAAAATGAACCAAATTCACAAAATATACATCACTTCATTTCTTTTCCAACACGTATGACATGCATATGAATGAGTCCTAAGCATACCTATACACACAAGTGAGGATATTTAACACACTTTATGATGCATGCTAAGTAATTCATTTAAGAAATTTGGAAGTTTGAGATGCATGATTTTCATTAAGTAGAAAAGGGTTTCTTATCCAATTTTCACATGCACATATGAAAGTAAGAAAAGTATAAGTGAGTACAACACCATTCTTAACCAGAAGTGTAAGTACAAGACCTACTTAGGGTTACTTAAAGCCTCGTAACCTCAGGATTGTCTAGACTAATATACCACTTTCCTTAAATACAAACATGTGTATAAAAGAAATGAATGGAGAAGAAAGAATGCAAAAATTTGTATTAGTTGATTCATTTTGTTTATGCAATTTATGTGTGCAAGCATAGAAAACCTTCCTAAGTAATAGCATAGGAATGAATAGGATGTGGAATTAAGAAAGTATTAGGTTCTTTTCAAATGAATCATATATCTTACTAAATTCTATTCAAAATTATACTAAAAGAAAAGAGCAGGAAGACCTATACCAAGCACATCTTTATATCTTACTCACATGCAAGCTTATAATTAAAATATAAGTAACACACTTTCAGATTTGATGATTAATTCATATATTTTGAAAATAATTTGAATTTAATAGTGATAATAGCCGCTCATATTTCTACTTTAGCCAACACATACAAATTTGACATAAAGTAAACAATTTTGAATTTTTTTGAAAATATGGATGCATGAAACCATATTACATACATTTAACATGTTGGGGAAAGAATCAAAGCAATGAAAGCATGTAAACATATTTACTTTAATTAAATCCTAAAGACAATCTTATGAAATAAGAAAGCTTAAAATAAATTATAGTGTATTCAATGTGATTTTTGTTTGATTTAGAATTTGATTTAATTTTAAAAATGTGAGTTGAGTTTACTATTTCTAACCCATTCTCACATGTGTTTAATATTTTTTTTTAATTTTTAGATGATTAGATTCATTTTAGATCTTTAGTTAGGTTAAGGTATGAATTAAACAAGTTAATTAACCCTTACCTACACCATCTTAGTACAGTTAACTAAGTAATTATGAGCCAATGAGATGACATAAAAAACTCACAATGAATTTAAACTTTCAATGCAACTAGTAAGAAAAGGGCCTAATGCAATTTGGCTCATAATTATTGGTTAATTAAGCTAAGGGGTTTAACTTAAGTAATTTCAAAACACCCCTTCACACATATGAATTGGGCTTTGATTTTATTAATTAAACTTAGGCTCTTAGCATCAAAGTAGATTAATTAAGTTCTTGAAGGTTTTAGAATTTTTAGAAATTAATTAAGGGGATAATTAATGAATTAACCCTTAATTAAGAGAGGATTAAGGAAAGGAAATGGGGTTTATGGAATAGCTTAGGGAAAATATCCCAAAATTATTCCCTAAGCCTCCTATTCACTGGATCTAACCTTAATCAACCTTAATACTAGATTAAAACACTAATCCAACCTTAATTATCTTTAATTACATTAAGGAAGTAATTAGGAAATACGTTTGCAATTCCCCCAATTAAGCATTCAATAAATCTCAAAAAAATTAGGGGAGATAGAGGTCATCCCTTAAAACATACTCAAGAAATTTGGGATTAATCAAATGTTTAATTAAGAAGTAAATAGTAAAATAATAATTTCAATAAAATCCAAAATCAGAAAAAAGTATAATTCAAAATCCATTGAAATTATTTTTAAAATATTCTAGTTTGAATTATCTTTCCATAGAAACTTACCTCATATTTTTTGAATTTTATTGAGGGAGATATGAATTTTTGAAGGTTAGGAAATTAATTAAATTTAATTAAATCCCTAACTAATCCCCTCGACTCCCTGTGACGCGGCATTGTGCGCTTTACGCGTCGTGTGAGATCACTGTGTCGTGTCGAGGTGGGCGTGGAGGGATGGTTTGATCCACGCCATTCGATCAAGGATCAAAGCGGAGGATCATCAGTTTCTAAAGGGATAAATCAATTCTAAAACATGTCTCGTCCATCCAAAAATGGATGGATGGCGATCTCTCATTCTTTCTTGAGGATCAATGGGGACCGTCCATGATCTAAGGGAAGATTCGAGCTCTATTGAGCTCGGATTAGAATGAGATTGTACCCTCACCATTTAAGCACAATTACAAAAATATCAAATGGTGGATTTCACATGCCATGAATATTTCTTTCACAGAGGACCAACACCTTCTAAGCTAAGTGATAGAAAAATTCCATACCTCACCAGAGGTGATCACCAGCACTTGAGCTCAATGAGGTAGCTTCGTCTTGTAGAGACGAAGCCCTATTGAAATTTTAAGTCTTGGGGTTGAGTAGATCTCTCTATGGACCAACACCACTTGCTCCCCATTGTGGCTTTGATCTAATTCACCTCCTCCTTGCTTTGGGAACTTGAGAGAATGCTTAGGTGCACTCAACTTGATCCCCTGAGAGAGTGTGCTAAAGGCAATTGCACTGAAATGGTGTATAGAAGAACTTGGGAATTGAGATGAGCTCCCCTATTTTCTAAGGAAGAAAATTGAGAAAGGCAAGATTCAAATCCCTCTTAGAAAGCTTAGGAATGCTCTCTGATGGCTCCTAACTCTCTCTAGTGCTCAATCAAATGTGAGGATCATGAATTCAAATTGAATTAGGGGGAGTATATCTCCCCCTATGGCAATCAGATGGCTGAACCTTGAGTTGTAGTTTTGATCCAATTGACCATATGGGAGGGGTTGTTTTGGCTGTTAGACATTTGCACATGGTCGGTTTGATGTCTTGAGTGGATTAGTAACCTCCCAAGTGCTTCAAATTGAGTGGAAGGAGGATTTTGAATTAGCTAATTTGAGCTGGGGGGGTCAAGTTTGGCCTTGGGTCCATTTGGCTGACCCGAACCCATTAGGTCGGGTGCACCACTCTTCATTGGGTCCACTTGAGCTATTAGGAAAGTATCAAGTTGATATGAAGAGGGCTTGACCAAATTACCCATAGATTAGTCCATCATTTGTCTATGGCCTAGAGGTAGAATGGATATTTGACCTATTTTTGAATTTGGGTATGTTGGGTATGTGGAGAAAATAGGTCTGGCCAAGTTTCATTAGATTTGGAGTTCATTTGATAAGGTTTGGCTCATGTTGACCCATTTAGGTCAAAATGGGTCAACTTGGATCAAGTTGACCAATTGGTCAAATTGGGTCAAACCAAGGGTTGGGTCAAGTTCATATGACCATTTGAAATATTTTGGAGGCTTTGCTTTGATTCAATTTGGTTTAGTTTTGAATTTGGCTCATATGACTTCATTTAGGTCAAATGGGTCAAGTTGACCAATTTGACCCATTTGACCTATTTGGGTTAGGTCAAGGGTAGGTTTAGGTTTGGTTAGTCATATGGAGTGGATTGGTATCTTTATTTCCAATCAATTTTGGTTAAGTTTGAATTTGGCTCAACATGACCCCTTTAGGTCAAGTTGGGTCTAAGGTCAATTGGGCTAGGTTAGGTCTAGTTGGCCAATTGAGGCTTTGGTCAAGTTCAACAAGTGATTTGGAATGAACTTGACCCATTGGTTTCAATCAATTTGGTGTAGATCAAGTTTTGACACATTTTAACTTTTTAGGTCAAGTTGGGTCAACTTGGCTCAAGTGGCCAATTGGGCTAAGTTATGCTCAAATGTTGACTTGGTCAAGTTCATATATAGTTCATGAATGAACTTAGATCAATTGTTTCAATCAATTTGGCTTATGGTGGATTTTGGCTAAGTTAGGTTTCATTTTGGCTAAGTGTTGACTTGGTCAACCCTTAGGTTTGACCCAATTTAGTTGATTGATCATCCCATGATGATTGTTGATCATGATGAGAGGCATAGGTGAGTTTGGTTCAATCCAATTTGGTTAGGATTAGAATTTGGCTCATAAGGGTACTTTAGGTCACTTTGGGTCAAGTGAGCCTAAGTGGGTCAAATGGCTTGGTCAAAGCTTGATTTGAGTTTGATTGAACTTATATATGGACTTATGATTGAAATATAAATCCATTTGCAAGTGATTTGAAGTCAAATGGGTTTTGATTCATTTGACAATTTCATATTCAAAGGAAGAATATGAAAGTATTTTGGCTTTGATTTTTGAATTGGATTTTGATTAAGTGATTGAAGTTTGTATTTATATTTGGATTCATGATTGTAGGGTTGATTGAATCATGAAGGAAAATCAAGAGTTTGACTTGATTTGAAGTTGATTTGGCTAAGTTCAAGGTTTTGACTTGAAAGGCTTAGGTTGGATTTTGAGTGGATTTGAGTTTGATTTTTGGAATTAGTTTTGATTGTTTGAATTTATATTTCATTAATATATGTGAATATAAATGAGAATAGAAATGGATCATGAGAAAATTTTAAGGATTCGAAGTGATTTGATCATGATTTAGATTTCAATCATGGATTTCAATCATGTGGAGTTGATTTGAGTTTAGAGAAAATCAAATAAGATTGATTTGGAGTTTGACTTGAAGGAAGGAAGGTGATGGTTCAAGATTTTGAATTTTCCAACACATAAGGCGATTCTATGGCTAACTCTTCTAAGTCTGATTTGGGTTGATGTCCTTTAGATGTATCTTAAGATGAACTTGAGTCAGAAGTCCCATGTCTAAGATGGATTGAGAGCTCATTTAAAAATGAGGTCAAGGAAATCGATTTCACTTTAGTTTCAAATTTAATTTTAATTTATCATCATTTCTTTTTACAACTTATGTAATTTGATTTAATTTCATTGTGTGTATATATATATATATGTATGTATGTATGTATATAATGGATTATTTGTATATTTTAATTTCTCTTTCCTTTTGTTAACATATTTTGAGTTTTGTTGATTTTAATTTAATTAAATTCTCTTGAATCAGCTTATTTAACACTTCTCTCTATTATAAAATTTTTGAATAACATGTATATTGCTTCTCTTTTTTTTTTAATTCATTATTAATATATACTTCTAATTATGTATCAATGAATTCACATGCCAATGAATCATGTTGATTCTCTCTTGACAATCTTTAACGATTTGAGCACCTCACAAGAGTAATTTTAATATTCTAAGACCATTGACACCATTTATTTTATGAGTGGATATCGTCCAATAAGCTTTTGTGAGGAATGAAACCTTTTCAATCTGATTCGTGTGATATTAATTTATAATATACCATTGTTATTATACTCATTTTGACTGGGTTATGAGAGGTCATATGCCCCAACAAATATGATGCGCAAATAGCGGACCATGTTTATTGCAACTAGTTGACCACGCTTTATAATTTGAGTTAGGCATGATGCCATTTAGACTTTGTTAGTCTTGTGATTTTCTTTATAACTTGCTTTTAATCTCTAACGCAAGTTATGAATTGAACTTCAACATCAGAGCAAAATTTCATGCAACAGTCACTTTCCTCCATATGCATTTGTTATATCATTATTTTTTGCCCTTACGAATGCATCATCTTATTAGCTTAACCGGAAAATGTTCACTGGAGGTGAGGGCATGCCCTAAGCCAAGTGAAGATATGGCTGTTATTGATGCTCACAAGGAGATGTTGATATTACATGAGAAAAATAGAAATATCTTGAGGGGGGGCTTATTCAACTTCTTTGCACAATCTCCTCTTCTCCCAGATCATGCACTAAGATCATTTAGTTTTAAGGATCCAACAATGGTGAGACTATTAAAACTAAAGTAGGGAGTATAATCCTTGTGGACCAAATCATATGGGCCCATGATATCTCTTTACTGATCTTGTTTAAAGGGAAAGAGTATTGAGTCACCTAATTGCAATGTGTTGTTAGGCGTGACATGAGACTCCATGGGTTGGATCTCCAACCTCACTGATATGTGGAATGAGCTTGCTATATTTTATAGGCACATAAGAATACTTTGCAAAAATTTGGGGTTTACAAAATAGTATTTGCTTTTTTGTTTGATCTTAGTAGCATTCTGCCTTCATGGGTCCGTGGGGTGGCAGAGTTTTGGGATTCAAATAATAACACCTTATTGGTTTGGAGCTCTACACTTATGGAACAAGGCTATTTGGGGTTCCCATTATTTTCTTTCCTATGAGTGTGCTCTTGATGATTTATTTGGTAGGCGACCTTCTAATGGGAATAGAAAGGAGAACTAGTCATGCGACTATATCTTTCTCTTTTAAGACTATGACATACTGAATTAGGCTTTATCATTCACGAGCCACACTTTCGGTGAACATCTAGACTTTCAGCTTCCTACGTGAGAGTGTACTATCTCCAAAAATAGTGTCACTACATGATCCCTTTGACTTGGGTATATCGCATAGCAATTACTTATTTGAGGAAACTGCTGAGCCTTTTTCACCAATCGGACATGCATCTTCTACTATACGAGGTATGGATGAGGATTTATTTCTTGTTGGGATCATAACTCACTTTCTATTTTTTGTGTTGCCAAGAGGGTACGCCAGTTTTATTAGCTGCTAACAAGATTGCTCAAGGCAAGCATATTTCTTTAGCCCCTATTATATTGACACAAATATATAGAGTTCTTGGAGTAATTTCTAGGGCTGACTTGCTCGAGTTACATGACATCATTTTACCTTGGCAGTTTATATATATGCATGGGTTCATCTTCATTAATAGAGAAGTGAGTGCAGCCTTACTTTCTAAATATGGGATTTCTTCTTGTTATGATTATTCTTCACTCGCATTTGTTCTGATCAAATTTTAGTGGTTCATCAACAGAGATAGTGGGCTACCACGACTTGATGGGATTTGACATTACTGATGGGCTTGATGGTAGAAGAAGATACACTTTACTTCATGGTGGATGAACGATACAGATTATCAAGAATTTCTTTAGCATGCGTCCAGGTTGGTTATGTTATCATTTCAATCACTTGGTTATTTTGGAATGTTATCAACCCAATCGCATGGATCGTCATTTCGGCTACTCTCAAGCGACTACTTATAATGGGAGGCTGCTTATCCCAGGAATTGTGGATACTAAAAAGACTAAGAAAACACCTTGTGAGACTCACTTTTACATTTCTTCTATTGTGTGGCAGCACTTGTTGAGACTTAGTATTGGGTCTAGATTTCATTTGGTACCTTCGGGAAGCCAAATAGGAGTGAGCTATATCAGGTTGACTTAGGTACGCCTATCATTTTGACCTTCATGGAGTGAGGAGCTCACATGTATAAGCATTAGGTGTGATTATTAGGAATTCCTCGAGAATAAAGAGCTCATCATAGCACCAAAGGAACTAGTGGTACCATCCCTTGATCCTTTTTGTCACTTAACTTCATTTTCATCATTTTTATGTCATTATATATATATATATATATATATATATATATATATATATATATATATATATATATATATATATATATATGTTAAAGGATAAGTTCCTTCCTTAGTAGTGATCCATCTCTAGTCTTTGAGGTGCCTACTCCATCAAGTAGATGCCGATGCTTTCATCAGATGGAGCCTCCTCGAGCTTCAGTAGATTAGTTTTCCAGTCCAGCTTCACAACAACTTTAACTCCTGAAGAAGCTGCCTTTGAGCCTAGGATGTCAGTTGATGTTGATCCTACCACCTCTGAGGACTTTGGGATCAAACAGTTCGACACTTTTTTTATTGATATTTCACTCCAGTAATCAGAGCCCCATATTCTTCTATGTGCTTTTGCTTTTTTTGGCTGGAAGCATTAGAGCTAGAGATCCAATTCAGTGAGGTTTTGACATATCTTGTTCCGACCTTTGATATCGCTACAATGCTAGAATCTCCTTCATTTGAGGACTTTAGAATTCCAATCAAGATGCCCGACTTAGGTATACTTTATTCCTTTAGACATTTTAAATTCTTACATTTATAGTGTGTTATTCTACTTTGAAGATAATATTGATAAATTTATGTTTCTTTTGTGCAATGCGTGAGGGAGTAGATTATCAATATGAGATATATCATAGACACCCTTCAGCTCCAGATCCTCATAATCATGACATGCATGATAACAGCCTCATGTTCTTGCGGGATGTCATTTCGAGGCTAACTCCAAGGTCACTAGAGTCACTAGATCACTTTATTCCAAATGCAAATGACACTTTAGCTTCATGAGTGGGTCAGGATTTGACGGGAGGCTACTGACTTAGCTCACAATGAGTTTGAGAAGAATTTAGAGGCTTTGAATAGGCTCCGCCAAAGATCCACTAACACTGGGGGTGAGATAGACAAGCTCACCATCAAGTTGAAGAGTCTTTGGAAGGAGTTTATAAGTTTGTTATCCTGTAAGAGCAACTTTCATATGTAGCAGGATAGACAGCTTCGGACTTTAGAGAGGGAGAAGTGTCAATATCAAATCGAACCATACTATGAATCTTTGACAGCACTTGTTTGTAGAAGGAAATGAGGTTGTTGAAAGAGCAGACACTTTCCATACTACACACTCTAGAGTTATAAAGCTGACTACCTCCAATGTTATTTCTTTTAAGCATTATATGAATGTTTATGAATATTAATTGAGATGAATGCTTACGTATGAATAAAACATAGGGCAATAAATACACAATCTTTAGACTTAGGTGTTAGGAGTTGATTGAGTAGACAAGCACCATTGTCTGCTGGTTCTATTGATCAAATGAACTTGGTTGGGATTCATCAGAAGGTGTCAAACTTATTTTCCAGGGATAGTCACATCTTCAGTTCTAGCCTCTTATGCTATGCAGAACTTCAATAAAGACTTTATTTTGGTAATTTTGTGGTTTTTTTTCTTGGCCTAGAGACTTGCTTAACTAGCTTTCTTGGATTGTTTGATAGACTTATCAAGAAAATGAAAGGTTATCTGCCACCCTATCTTGATGCTTTAATTGGTTTAATGACAAATTAATTTTGTTTGTTTAAGATTTAGAAAACTCCTTCTGTCCTAGCTTTGTGCTTGACAGACTTGATGAAGGAATGAATTGATTTGTCCATGCTGACTTGTTAGAAAGTGTATGTATGCCCCTCCATGCTTCTACTTTGATGGACTGTGAAGGGGTACAGATGACTAACTTTATTATATTAAGTCTATAATGTTGAGTTATCAATCAACAATGAGTGCTTAGGTGAATAACCATGAAATCCCTAGTTTAAATATCTTTATCTGAATGTTGGGATGACTTCTTATTTACTTTTTTGCTTGATTGGACTTACTAAAGAAGAGTTTCCTTCAGTCTTTGCTTTCTGCTTGACATACTTGTTGAAGGAGTTGAGATTTCACATTTAATATTGATACCAAACTCGACCTAGTGCCTTCTTGAGTTAGGATATTTTTTTTATTAGGTTTTGAAAAATGACATTGCGACCATTAGAGTTGATCTCCTAATATGAGCCACTTGAACTCACCAAGTTAGAGGGATTTGAAAATTTGGATGCTCATGCCTTTGAACTAACTAAGTAGGAGGATCCCTTACTACAACCTTTGTGGCGTATTGAGTAAGCGGTCCTATCAGCCACTCGGCCATATTTGGGCGTGTTGAGTCTGACCTTATGCACCCACTTGAGTCTTGGACTTGAGCAATTGATGGAGAATTTTATCATCGGGCTAACAAGATAGGGGATCTTTTACTGTGGCCTTTGTAGCATTTTGAGTAAGCAGAACTATCAGCGGCGCAACCATATTTGAGCTTGCTGAGTCTGACCTTATGCACCCACTTGAGCCATAGAGTTGATGTATGGATGGAAAATGTGTTTACAACTTGATTTGTTGAAGTTTACACGCTTGAAAATTTCTCTTTTGGCTAGTATGACTTTGAAACTTGTGAATTTGAATACATAATTTAAACATGTATATGGGGATCGTAGCCTTAGGCATGATGTCAATCCAAATACAAAAGGAGGTCCCTGTCTTACAGGAGAAAGCCTAACATTATACTATAAAATTTTAAAAAAATGCCCCATGTTTAACAGTGGGATCTTTGCAATGTTTCAAAAGTATAATGATATCAAAATTATTTTTCAATTTCATAGTTATAATGGTCGTATGAGACTTACATTTATCATTATAACCATTCATTTGGGGATTTTGGCCTTAGGCATGATGTTGAACTAAAAATATATAAAATGCCCCTTATCTAATAGGGGGATTTTATTTTATCTTAGAAATGCATTCTTGTGTTACAAGAGAATTTTCAAGTAAAACTTATGAAAGTTTTAAATATGGCATTCGTTTGATTACACTTTTATGTATAATACTTCTTTAGATATCTACCATTTATTGGAGGGATCAGTCTTTCACCTTTGAAATCAATGAGTTGGTAGGCTCCTCCTTGATATACCTTTTTAATGACGAAGGGCCCTTCCCAAAAAAATTCAAATTTACCGTTAATTTTATGTTGAGGGATAATTTGTTTTCTCAGCACCAGGACGAACTCCCATTCTTGAAAAGTTTGAGGACACACCATATGATCGAATGCTTTGGCCATCCTCACCCAATAAACTTCAACATTTTGCTGAGCTTGAAGCCTAACTCCATCAAGTGTGTCAAGCTCTTCGATTTGTAGACTGTCATTCTCATCTTGTCTAAGACTATGTTGAATAGCTACTGGAGCAAGGGTAGTTCAACTTCAAGCGGCAGAACTGGTTCAGCTCCAAACACTAGTGCATAGGGAGTAGATTTTATAGTTGTTTTATAAGCGGTGCAGTAGGCCCATAATGCTACAAGCTTAGTATGCCACTCCATTTTAGTTTTGGTGAAGATCTTCCTAAGCAACTTGACTAGTGTTGAAAGCCTTGGCCAAGGCATTTTCTCTTGGATTATAAATTGATGAGCATCACCAGTTAATCTTATGTCGATCTACAAATCTATATATTTTAATGCTTGTGGTGTTTATTATTTCTCAAATTCTTTAGGAAAATTTGAAAAATAAAATATTATGTTATGTTGGGACACCACGTAGATTCATAGATGTACTTATTAGGGTGATCGGGTATGATAATGAGGAATGATGTACTATCTTGAGAGATAAAAGTCACTATTCTATAATGGACCTAATCACCTAATAAGGACTCTTAAGGACAATGGATCTTCGAATATACCAGATATTCTTCTCCTACTTTACATGAAAAAGCAAAGTAGGGTTTATTTTAAATCAGGTTCCTTATGTTTCCTATGAAGGCAAGCCCCCATAGTTAATTATATTTTAAGGAATAAGATTCCTTAAGAATACTCTCAATTAAGGTAAATGATCGTTGTCTTCAAAGATTTCAAATATAAGACTATCAATAAATTGGTTATGTTTGAAAAATCAAGTAGGATTTGATCAAAAGGAAAGAGTTATTATCGAAACAAAAAGGAGATGAGTAGGGAATGCTTATGATACTAAGAAGCCTAGTAAGCATCCCAAACTATCCTATGGTTGGGCTTTATATTTTTTTTGAAGTTTGAGAGGACTTATATGTTTGAGTTGAATTCTTATTAGAAATCTAGTGCTTATAATTCCATAATACAAGATCATAAAAATGCCTAAGAGGTGAGAATTTATGCTTGTAGCTTGCAAAGGGAAACAACAATCTCAGATCCAGAATTTAGGAAGCTTTGGACAGGGCCAAAGCACTACCTAAATCTAAGGCAAAAATGGGTATATGATTTATGTCCATAAGAGAGGATAAACCACTCGACTGTTAGACTTACAACTGCTGGGAGTGGTTTAACTAACTCCTCATGCTTTTAAGTACATGTAAGTGTTATCCTTGTAAGATAGAGTTTATTTATTTAGAAATGAGACTAAGTCCTTAAACACACTCCCTAAGAGACTAGATCATGTAGGGCATGAATAATGACTTAAATCTAATGCAAATTTTGTTAAGTTTTATTTAATTTTTGGATAATTTTTTTGACACAGGCTATGGGATTTCTTATGCCTAATGTATGACAAGTTGGTTATGGGCCAAAATTAGCAAGAAGGAGGTGTGTTTCCACCATGGCTCTCAAAGGTCAAGCCATTTTCTTTGGCAAAGGTGGAAACCCTCGATTAGCAAGAGTGAAGCAAGATGATATTTATGCATGATGTGAGACATACAACATCCAGCTAAGGGGTTGCTAATTTTTTTATTTTCTTGATTTATGTCCTAGGCTTTAGGTGAGGTTATTAGTTGTTAATTTTAATTTTAAGTTGATTAATTGTATCAAAATTTTATTTTTCTCTAAGAGCCTAATCACATCCAGGTCATTCATCAATCAATGAAGAAACTAGTAAAATCATGTCATTTCTAATGCACAAGCTAAACAAATATCAAATAATTTATAAAGCTAGCGCAAAAGAATAAGAGGCCGATGTGGTAGGGCTCCACTACTCAAACCCCAAAAAGAAAAATGGGTAGTCGAGCTCTACCCTTATACAACCCGGATTACAAATAAATAATTACAATTTAAAAGAGCATTCATGTTATGGGGGTATTCATTCTTCATTTCTTCTTTTTCTTTCTTTCTTTATTTTCTTTTCTTCTTTCTTCCTTTTGGTTGTTTGGGATGTAGTTTGCTCCAAGGCTTCACATGGTACATAAGACTTGCTCTTATGACCAATGTTCATCCTAATCTCCCATAACATTTATTCCAAATCTTAATTACAAAAATTACATCAAAATGGGAAAAGATAAATCTAACTAAACCTGTAAAATAAAGATTAGCTAAACATACCACACAATCCCAAGAAATTATAAGAATAATTTGGACTTAGAACCCCACACATGGGTAACCAAGTCCATCCTATCCTAATTTAGATCATGCTTAGGGGTATAAGCAAGCTACATAATAAAAGTATTTATATTTTTATTATAACAACCCTTAAGTACAGTCCCCTGTAGAAGATAATGATTAGACTAAGATCATCCTATCATCCAGTCTACGCATATACACCCTAAAATATAGTCTAAAAATATTACATCACAAAAAATAAATCATGCATCAAACCATACAACGCCCTAACATAGAGTTAGAAATGATGACATAGCCTAATGTGTATGCCATTTAAGGCTTGTGTGGCATGTCTTAGCTAGGCTTTAAGGTTGGAATTTTCTAAGTGTGAAGGGTTCAACTTAGAGGGTGGTTTCATTTTAAGTGATTTAGTTGATTTGAAAATTTTATTTGATGATATGATTTGGTTTGAATGAACCAACATTTAGTTACTAAATATTGTAAAGAGAGGAAAAGAGAAGAAAACTTCTCTTTCCTCCCTACCTTAAGCAATTTCTAAGGTAGATTAATTAGTGATTTTTCTTTAGTGAATGTTTTATTATGTGTTTCAATTAACCGTAAGTTTAGATTTTCTCTAACAAACCATTTATTCAACATGTACCATGTTAAGGTGAATATCCAAAGCATACCTATACATGCAATGCAAATCTTAGCACACCTTAATGATGAAAGAAAAGAGATGTTCCTTAAGAAAATTTGGATGTTCCATGAATGTAAGTTTTTATGAAGTAGAAAAGAGGGACTCTTTTATTCATTAATCAAATGCACATTTACATGTATAAAAGATATAAGTGAGTACGACGCCATTATTTTCTGTACTAGGAGTGTAAGGTACAAGACCTACTTAGGGCTACTTAAAGCCTCATAACCCTGTGATGTCCAGACTAATATACCACTATTCTTAAATACATGTGCATGTATAAAAGAAACAAATGGATGAAGAGTCAAGCAAAAGATTTTTGTGTTTGATTTTGGTTGTATCATTTACATGTGTAATGTGAGGATCCTTCTTAAGCCATAACATGGGAGTGCATAAGAATATATTTGAGCAAGTGTTACATTCTTTTCAAATGAATTATACACTTTACAAATCCTATTCAAATCCATGTTAAGAGAAGAAAGAAAATCACATAACACATCTTATATGCTATAATCACATGCAAGCTTATAAGTACTTATAAGTAGCATACCTTCATTTTAAATCTTTAAATTATAGGTTTTGAAAATAAATTTTAATTTAATAGTGATAATACCACTCATATTCGTATTTTAGCCAAAACATGCAATTTGACATAAAGAAAACATTTTATTTAATTGATTTTTCAAAAGAAATGAATGCATGATTTCATATGGCAAAAAACATCTAGCATGCTTGGAAATAAAAAAAAAAAGTGATGTAAGCATGTAACTTCATTCATCCTAATTAATTCCTAAGGATAATCTTATAAGATAAGATTATTCAAAGTGAATCAAAATTCTTTAAAGATATTTTTAATTTTGAATTTGATTTAACTTAAAAAACATGGAAAGAGTTTGCTAGCCCTAACCCATTCCCCCATATGTGAATCAATTTAGTTTAATTTTAGAATAATTAGGTTGATTTTATGTTTTATTTAGGTTAAGGTGTGAATTAAATCCATTAATTACCCCTTACTTACACCACTTTAATAGAATTAAACAAATAATTATGAGCCAACATGTGATATGCAACCACATAGAATTTAAATCAGCAGTGCACCTAAGAAATAAAGAGCCTAATGCAATTGGCTCACAATTATTGATTAATTAAGCTAAAAGGTTTAATTAAGTACTTTCATAACCATCCTACACATGTAGGTTGGATATAATTTTCTTTGAAGCTTCTTAGGTTATTGAACACCTAAGAATCTACCCAAGAATTAAGATGATTAAGTTTTGGAATGATTTAATTTTGAATTTTGATTAATAAATTTATTAATGAAGTGATTAAGCCAATAATTACAACTTGATTAAATGTTTTCCAAATGGAGTGAAATTAGGGAGAAGAGATTGAAAAATGGATCTTAATCTCATTCCCTAAGTCCATTCATTATTTCATAATGATTAGCAAACTTAATTAATGGATTCATCACTATTTAATAGGTTAATTAATCACTTAATCAATTAAGGGAGTGATTAGTGAATCAAGAAGTTTCCCTAGTTAATCCAATAATAAATTCCAAGAAAATCATGGGAGGCAGAGGTCATCCCACTAATCAACCCTAGAAAGTTTAAAATTAATTGCTTAAGTAATTAAGAGTAATTAGCATAATTACATTCTCAATAAATTTAAAATTGAATGAAATCTAATGTTCAAAATCAATTAAACTTAATTTTATGTTATTCCCCTTTGAATTATCTTTAAAATGAACTTGAGTCTATATTTTTTTTAATTTTTTTATATTTAGTTATGAATTTATGAAGTTTCTATGATTAAAGGATAATTAGAAATACCCTAATTAATTAACTAATCTCGTTGGCGCAACGTAGACCGCTGACGCGCTCACTTTCCATGTGGCATGACAGGATTGGTTATTTAAGTTGTCACTTCACGTCACCGTGTACGCTTTCGCGTCGATCAAGGATTGGATGACCATGGTTAACCTCATGGTTTTAGAGGGTTTAAATCAGAGATCTAGCGATATTAGGGCCATCCATCCAAAACACACAGGATGGACGGGCCATGATTCATCCCTACCTAAGCTGAGGGAGATGGAGGCCATCCATCCTCCATGGCTTGATCCGAGATCACCTAAGCTTAGATTAGGCTAAGATGCACCCCACACCATCAAGAGGTGTAGGGTAGAACACCCAATGGCTAAGATCTAATGGGATTACAATTCCCTTCATAAAATACCAAGCCATTTTTAATAGAGGATCAGTTTTGAGTCATACCTCACTAGAGGCTATCACCGATGCTTCCAATGGAGGAGGTAGCTTCATATAGTGGAGATAAACTATGTTGAAAGTTTCAAGCCTTGATTTGAAGTGAATGTGTGGGTTGACCAAGCTTCCCTTCAATGGCTTACGGCTTTGATCGAAATCCCCCTTCCCGTGGCTTGGTGACTTGGGAAATGCTTTGGGTGAGCTCGACTTTCTTCCTCGATGGTGCTTATAAAGTGAATTTAGGTTTGGTGGAGAACTGAGTGAGGTAGAATTTCCTTAGGCCTCCCCTATTTTGACTTTGAAGGAAACCGAGAAGGAGAAATTCAAATGAGCTTGGGAATGCTTATCAAGGCTTAGAGAAGCTTGGTTTTAGTTCTTAGGGCTCAATCGAATTTAGAGTGTGTGCATTGAGTTGGAATAAAGGGGAGTATATCTCCCCCTCCTTGGATCGGATAGCTGAGAGCCATCTTATCATTTTTATCAATTGAGGAGATTGATTGGGTTGTTAGGGACTCGATGTGCTTAAATTTTGGTAGAGGAGTGGAGGAGAGGAAGTGCACATGTGCTAGGTGAGTGTATGGAGTGATCCAAGTGGAGAATTCTCATTGGAGGGGTTGGTTTGGCCTTGGTTTGGGTCATGGTTGATCCAAACCCATTGGGTAATGTTCACCATCCTCCTTGGTGTCCATGTGGTCCACTAGGAGGATGTCAAGTGGTCATGAGAAGAATTGGCCAAATTTCAAGTGAATTTGGCCATAGGTTATCCCTTGACCCAAGGGTAAAATGGTTATTTAGCCTAGATTTTAATTTGGGTAGATTTGAAATGATAGGAAAATGGGTTGGGCAAAATTTTAAGTGATTTGAGTTCATTTGATATGATTTGGCTCAAGTTGACCTATTTAGATCAAAATGGGTCAACTTGGGTCAAGTTGACCAATTGGTCAAATCAAGTCAAACCATGGGTTAGGTCAAGTTCAATTGATCGTTTGGAGCCTATGGGTATCATTTGTTTGGTTCATTTTGATTTATATTTGGTTTTGGTTCATTTGAGTTCACTTAGGTCAAATGGGTCAAGTTGACCAATTTGACCCATTTGACCAAATTGGGTTAGGCCATGGGTTGGTTTAGGCTTAGTTGATCATTTACTTTGGTTTCAATCAATTTTGGTTTGTTTTCAAGTTGATTTGACCTTTTAAGTCAAGTTGCGTTCATGGTCAATTGGGCTAGGTTGGGCCTAGTTGGCCAATTGAGGCTTTGGTCAAGTTCAACAAATGATTTAGAATGAATTTGACCCATCAGCTGCAATCAATTTGGCTTAGATCAAGATTTGACCCATTTTACTTTTTAGCTCAACTTGGCTCAACATGGGGCAAGTGGCCAATTCGGCTAGGTTTGGCTCAAATGATGACTTGGTCAAGTTTAATCATTGATTATGGATTAATTTAGATCAATGGTTTCAATCAATTTGGCTTATGATGGATTTTGGCTAGTTTGAGTTTCATTTGGACTAAGTGTTGACTTGGTTAAAGGATTAGTTTGACTTTGTTTGACCCAATTTGAGTGATTGATCATCCGAGGATGATTATTTCTCACAATGTGAGGCTTAGATGAGCTTAGTTTAATCCAATTTGGGTAGGATTAGAATTTGGCTCAAAAAGGTGCTTTAGGTCACTTTGGGTCAAGTGAGCCTAAGTGACTCAATTGGCTTGATCAAAGCTTGATTCAAGTTTGGTTGAACTTACATATGGACTTATGATTGAAATATAAATCCAATTGCAAGTGATTTGGTGCCAAATAGGTTTTGATTCATTTAATAATTTCAAGTCAAAAGGGTGAACATGGGTTTGACTTGGGTTAGTTTGATTTTGGTTTGATGATTAAAGTTTATGTTTATATTTTATTTTATGATTGAAGTATTGATTGTTTGAAGAGATAATCCAAAGGTTTGGGTTGATTTGAGAATGATTTGGTTAAGTTCAAGAATTTGACTTGAAAGGGCTTAGGTTGGATTTAAGTTGATTTGGACTTAAGTTTTGAATTTGGTTTTGGTTTTTTAAATTTATATTTCATTTATATCTGTGAATATAAATGAGAATATAAATGAGTTATGAGAAAATCTTTTGAATTTGGAGTGATTTGAATTTGATTTGGTTAAGTTCAAGAATTTAACTTGCAAGAGCTTAGGTTGGATTTAAGTTGGATTTGGGCTTGAGTTTTAAATTTGGTTTTGATTATTTGAATTTATATTTCATTTATATTTGTGAATATAAATGAGAATATAAATAGGTTATGAGAAAATATTTTGAATTTGGAGTGATTTTGATTTGATTTGAGCTAAGTTCATAAGATGAAATCGAAATGGCTTAAGAAAGATTTTGGGGATTTGAATTCAATCATGTGTTTCAATCATTTGATTTGGAATTGATTCGTGATTTGAGAAAATCCATTGAGTTGAAATTGATTTAAGATTTGATTTGGAATTGATTTGAATTTGAAGTTGATTTGAAAGAAGGAAGTAAGGATCTGGTTCAAGCTATTGGGTAGGCACATTTTCCTAACACCTCTAAGGCATAACCTATTCCTATGGCTACCTCTTCTAAGTCTCTAGGATTAGGTTAAGTGTTCACCAATTCACTATAAGTGTCTTAAGACTAAGGAACTCCTAATATCTAGAGGAGTCCTATGTCTAAGATGGAGACGTTGAGAGCTCACTCCAAAAGTGAGGTCAACAAAGGGTGCCCAATAGGTGTGGTACGACTAACAAGGCATATGAACATATTGGTGTTGATCGAGATGATCAACATTGCTTGAATGAATTTTAGCACTAACAAAGATGATTTACTCCTAAACTCAAGGTGTAGAAGGAATCAAGAGCTTAGTGCAAAAGAGAGTGAAGGAAGAATCCACTAGGGATAAAGTATGTGAACTTCCTCCGGGATGTAGGTTCAAGTCATCTACTGGGGGATGAGAGGTTTGATTTAATTTGCATCTCGCTGGTGAGAAATTTGATTTGATTTGTTGATTTGGTGCTCCACTAGAGATGAAAATGTGTACTCTCCATGAAGTGAGCAAGCTGAAGTCATCCACTGGGGATAAGAGGTTGTGAAATCTGCTAGGGGATTAAAATTTGAGATCCGATGGGGATGAAAATGTGAACTCTCTGCTAGGGGAGAAAGTTCAAGTTGGATTGAATTGATTCCACTGGCGAAATTGGAAAGACTTGCATCTCACTAAGGAGAAATAGATTGATTTTTTTTTTTTAATTTGGTTTGACTAGGGAGGTTGATTGGATTTATTTTAACTCCACTAGGGAGGAGGGTTGAATTTATTTCAGATTTTAAACTTTGAAATTGAGATGGACCCTGTCAATTTATGATGGACCGCATTGCATGATTGCCTTGATCTTCATCATATTTACCAATCCAAAGGGGTAGTCTACTAACCATATAGTAGGACTATCCAACCATGGGGGTTTCCTTTCGGTTTGCAACGGTCAATTCCGGGAAGAAAGCACGGGGACTCACATCTTCCTGAATAAAAAGACCACTAGGGAGACATATCAGCATGGTAACATGTTGACCCGACCTAAGGCTGACTATTGAGTGAATGCCGCTAGGGAGACTTAAATCATCTAAAGATAGTCAAAGTTATTTTCATTTTTATTTATATTTGATGGATCCAGATGGTTTGCGATGAATTGCACTGCGTAGGGGCCATATCGACCTTGGTCTAACTGATTTACCAATCCAAAGGGAGTAGTTTCCTGGCCGAGGGGAGAACTATCCAATCAAAGGGGTGTCTTTCAGTTTGTAGTGATTAATTTAGAAAAGAAAGCACGGGGACTCACATCTTTCTGAATAAAAGACCACTGGGGTGACATATTAGCAAGGTAACATGTCAACCCAACCAAAGGCTGTCTGCCGTTTCGATAGTCATGCTAGAAATAAAGCATAATAGACTTACATCTTCCAGAACAAAATGATCATTAGGGTAACCTATTTGTGGAAAAATAGATTGAACCTGACCTAAGGGCGACTACAGAGAGAGTGTCGACCCGAGGACTTATCTTAACTCAAGTGTAATCAGGCCATTCTAATAGGGAGTTCTGCTGACACTGACCTAAAGATATGATGCCTGCTTGAGAAAGGCATCGCTGGGGGATTGAATTCCTAATCCATAAGTGAATAAATTTGTTTGTTTATTTGTTTGATTTTTTCTCATGGACCTTGTTGGTTTGTGAGAGATCATACTGAGAATGAGCTTATATCAGCCTAGACCTATCACAGATTTACTAAACCAAGGGAGAATTTGTGCATCAGCTAAGTAAATTCTCTAACCACAAGGGTGGGTACTAGGGAAGAGGGACTATCCAATCCAAAAGTAACCCAGGTAATGTCTAAATGGGGTCACGAAGGACATGATCAAAGTGGAGTGCTCATAGGGTAGGGGCTACTAAGGGATTTATCCAAAACCTTGGAGAAGATAATGTCTAAAGGTATTTGGTGGCCAACTTAAGGAGAAAGTGTGGGGACTTACATCTGCCAATAGTGGCAGCTTAGATGAACCGATGACCCTTAGAAGAAGGAGGATCAATTGGACCCACAATGTTAGTACCCCAACACTCAAATGACCATGAGGCCAATGTAGGGTGTAGGATGTTGGGTGGTTGATGTAGGACCACACTGTATACTTGACATTAATAACATCTCCTAGCTACCTTCATGCAATTTGTAATCATCGTAGGTCAGTAGTATCCTAGTCTCTTAATCTTTGCTTTCATCTTTGAACCGGATTGGTGTGCTCAGCATAAACCTGAATGTACCTCGATCATGATCTTATGGGCTTATGTTTGGCTAAACAACATAACCATATGATTGAAAGACCATCAGTACAAGGTGCCATCCACGAGAGCATAGGAGAGAGCTCTATTTCATTTGATGGGCTTTTGATTTCTCTTCAGGTAGTTTTCCTGTATTCAAGTATTCATGAATGGTTGCTTCCAATCTAACTCCTCATCTTTATTGGCAATGACAACCTCCCCTTCAAGAGAAAGTCTCTCAACGTGTTCAACATCAATATGGGATAGGACTTGTCTATTTTGGACCCTTATTAGAATGGACTCATCTTTCAAACATGTCAATTCCTTGGCAAGTTTGGCCAAAGCATCTACTACTGTGTTCTCTCCTCGAGGGACTTTGTAGATGGTGACCTTAGGGATTTGGGCCAACAGCTTCATGGTGTACTCATGGTAGTGATGAAGCTTAGGTTTTAGAACCTTATAGGACCCGATAATCTGGTTGATGACCAGCTGGGAATCCCCATAGATGTTGATGCTTTTGACACACACTGTAATGGCTAACTAGAATAGCAATCAAAGCCTCATACTTGGCTTCATTGTTGGTGTATGGATTGGAGAAATAATATGAGAATCTCATCATGTTGTGGTCTAGAGTTAAGAGAATAATTCTCACCCCTGCCTTTCCTGGAAGAGTAGATCATGATTCTTCTCCTTTATGAAATGAAGCCAATCCATTAAAATACATCTCCCAACTATGACTGTCAACCTCACCTAAGTTCATGATTTGTTCATCATGGAGATCGACATTAAATGGGGAATCGATTGGAAGTGGTCGTGCTAAGAAATTTGCTAGTACCTATCCTTTCATCACATGGAGGGGTACGAATGTAATATCAAACTGTGAGAGAATCATGGACCAATGTGTCAATCGTCTCGATAATTTTGGTCATGTCATGAGATACTGTAGTGGATTGATTCTTGAAATCAAGTTCACCTTATGAGAAAGTATATAGTATCATAGCTTTTGGGATGCAAATATTAAAGCTAGGTAATGTTTCTCAATAGGTAGGTAGTTTGCTTTAGCAAGGATCAGACGATGGTTGAGGTAGTAGAGAGCATTCTCCTTCTCTTCATTATTAGCTTGGGTCAACAAAGCGCCAAAGGAGTCATCCAATGTAACAGTGTAGAGGATAAGCGGCTTGTCTGAGATAGGGATGCTAGAACTAAAGGTTTCACCAAATACTACTTGATGTCTTCAAAAGCCTGCTCGCACTTATCATCCCACTTGAACTTGGCATCCTTTTTGACAAGTGCTGAAAATGACTTGTATCTCCCCGATAAGTTGGAGATAAAGCATCTTAGATATGCCAACCACCCTTAGAATGATCTGAGTTGGGTTAACCTTTTAGGGGGTGGCATTTCTAAGATAGCTTTGATCTTTTTTGGGTCTATCTTTATTCCTATATGTTGGACAACAAACCCAAGGAACTTTCCTGAAGCTACTCTGAATACACACTTTAGGGGGTTCATTTTGAGGTTGAATTATCTTAACCATTCAAAAACTACTCTCAAGTCAAAGAGATGGTCTTCCTTTTCTTTGCTTTTGACTACTATATCATTAACATAGCATTCAACTTGATGATAAATGAGTTAATTGAAGATTTGAGTCATGGCCTACTGGTATGTGGAACCAACATTTTTAAAGCCGAAAGGCATGACCTTATAACAATAGATTCCAATCAGGGTTTAAAAAGTAATGTTTCTTTCATCCTCGGGTGCCATCTTGATTTGGTTGTATCCAGATGACCCATCCACGAAGAAGAATAATGCATGAGATGAGGCAATGTCCACCATTAACTCTAGTATAGGAAGTAAAAATTCATCCTTAGGACATGTCTTATTTAAGTCCCTGAAATTGACGCATATGTGAATTTGGCCATTCTTCTTCTTAACTGAAATGATACTGGCTAACCAGGTAGGATATTTTTCTTCCCTTATAAAACCAGCATCGATCAGTTTCTTGGCTTCAAAAATGACCTATTGTTCGATTTCTAATTCCATACGTCTAGGAGCTTGCTTGATAGGGTTAGCATTAAGGTATATTTCTAGTTTGTGGACTACTACGTCAGGAGATAATCTGGGCATCTCTTCATAACTTCATGCAAAGAAATCTTTAAACTCATTCAATAACATAACTAAGTCATTGGTTTCTTTTTCATTTAGCAGAGAACTGATGTATGTAGGGCATGGATCTTCTTCTGTCTTGAGGTTGATTTCTTTGAGCTTGTCGATAATTGAATGGATTTTCTCTTCAAATTCTGTAGGTGCATCTTTGATTTGGAGAACATATGGATTATCTAAAGTTTTTAAACACACTTTCTCATAAGAGTTAGTGTGGTTTTAGATGAATTTATTAAACTCTAGATGATTGGTGACAACTAAGCATTAATCATCATCATCGACTGGACCCACTATACCAAATCCTAGTCCTGATCTTGATTGTGCTTCCTTTCCTTTGTTATTCCATAGCTTCTCAAAATACTCTGACCAGTGTGTGGACCATGTATAAGGAATCAAACCTTTCTTTGCAAGATTATGCACACAAGGAGAGTACCAATCAAAAGGTAATTCCATTAAATATTTATATGAATTATCCTCAAGTTTTACATCAGCTTTTGAACTTGAGGATGATGATCCCAATAGGAATCTCTTTGGCTTGACATTCATGGAAGACCTAAGGGCTTCCTTAACTACTAAACCTTTAACTTTTTGAGAAGAATGTGTGGTTAGAGCTATGTTCTCAACTAGCCTAATACTTTTACATAAACCTAATTCAAATATATTTGTTCTTTTCTTGGATGCCTGTTCTTCTTCACTATCTCTAGTGTCAACTCCAATGAAACCCACTGAGAGGGGTTGGATGGTGTGCTAATCACATGTGACTCATCCTCCAAGCTAGATTCCAAGTCTATGTGAATAAGCAGGAGTACTCATGTGAACTGGAACATCACTTTGTTGATTGGTGGCCAACTAGTGGGTTTTCTACCTCTAAAATTGCCTCTGTATCTTCTTTGCCTCTACCTTGGAGGTCGAGTCATCCTACCCATATGTCTGTTTGGTGGGAAAAACTGTGGGTGCAATGTAACATGTGGCTCCACTTCTTCCTTGGTGTCCCTTTCTCACTCACTTGTACTTTCCTTTTTCTTTTTCTTCTTTTTCTTCTTCTTTTGCATTTGAATTTTAACCAAGTTCACGGAAATAAATATTTTGATTTTGAGGAAGATAGTAGGTCGCATCTTCATATATCTCGACGATGTCTCTAACTGAAA
Source organism: Cymbidium sinense (assembly GCA_021442155.1). Taxonomy (NCBI): domain Eukaryota; kingdom Viridiplantae; phylum Streptophyta; class Magnoliopsida; order Asparagales; family Orchidaceae; genus Cymbidium; species Cymbidium sinense. The sequence continues at coordinate 104,464,750 of CM038218.1, forward strand.
ATGGTTTTTCATCTCCTTTGACATAGTATTTGATTTTACCCTTTGAAACTTGATGCATTGATGAAGGAAGATGGAATCATCATGTATTGGTGTATCCAAGTCCTATCGAGCAAAACAATGAATGATGTATTTGAATCAATTATATAGAACTTGGCTTCAGTCTTCTAGTCGCCTATTACTAAGGGTAACACTATGGAGCCTAAAGCCCTCTTGCCCTATTCATTGAATCCTCTCAGCATCATTCAATCTCCTTGGAGTGTAGAGATGTCATTCAAATAGGCAAAGGTCTTTAAACTCATAATGTTCATCGATGCACCTGGATCAACTAAAATCCTAGAAAGTCTGTATCTGCCCATATCCACTGTGATGTTAAGGGGACGGTTATGCTCCATGTCCCCCAAAACAAGGTCATCATCTGTGAATGTGACACCCTGACCTTCTCTTGAATAATGTGCCTCCTCTCTAGTAACAGTCAGCTGAGCTAAGCATATCTTTGGATCAAGAAGATCCTTGATTAATGATTCCCACATCTCTTTGGATAAGACAAGGGCATCATATATGTTTAGTTTAGCTGGAAACTTTCTTAAGTGAGCAAGGACATTATAATCAACTCTGGCCTGATCCTTCATAAGCATATCCATGGGTGGAGCATCTTGTGGATGGGATTTTTGCTCGTTGGTACCAATGACTTATTTTCCCTTATCTTGAGGTGCTGCCCTAGGAAGTAGAACCTTACCACTACGGAGGTTAACTTTGGTGATTTGTTGTGGCGGATTAGTGGAAGATTCTACCTGCTTATCATGCATACCTACAACTTCTCCTATAGAACTCTGAGAATTAGATGATTCCAAGTCTATCTCAAGAGGTGAACTCATAGTATTCAGAAAATGAAAGTCCATTTCTAAATTAGAAAGGGGAAAATCATAGTTGTTATAATTATTATTGAGACTTGAATAGTTTTCTAAAAGAGTAGAGTCAGACAACACATCATAAGTGACACAGATGTAATTCAAACTAGCTTTATTCCTCAATTTTTTGGATTTATAAGGAGGTGCATAGTAGAAATCTAGTAAAGTAAGTGGGGTGAGGGATTTGATGCCATCATCTATCGATATAAGATGTCTGCTAGAAGAAGAGTTATCTGAAGTAGAAGTATCGGCTGAAGTAGTAGTTACAATGGTGGAATGGAGGTTGGGCTTGGTGGTGGTTACTTGGCTATCCGGAGTATGGTCACTCTTGTCTGAACTCCCACTTTCCCTAAGTTATCTTTGGCAACTTATGAACCTTCCTTGATGTTGGAGGTTTGAGCTACCTCAGGCACCTGCAAGGAAAGTTTCTTGATTTTTTAAACAATCTTTTAGAGGCTTAGGATAAAGAGATATCCCAACCTTCTTTGGTTTTGAGAGGATCGCATGTATCCCCAAGGATTATCTTAATAAATTGGATGATTTTTCCACTAGATATTCCTTTGGGATAAGTATGACACCTGACCTATACCTATGCTCAAGCTAGTCCTTGAATATAAACAATCCTCCAAAACATGGCTCAGCATGCGGTGGTAGGGGCAAAAGTTAGGAACATTACTCCTGCCCACTTCCTCCAGCTTCCTAGGCTCGGGTAGCTGAAAATCAGGTTTCTTTAAGAGGTTCTTAAAGATTTTCCTGAGTTCCTCCCTCTTAAATGAATAAATTTTGTTTTTTATCCAAAAGAGTAGATGGATGGTAGCTACTTGGTGGTGAGTATGTGTACCATTGCTGTGAGTATGCCTGAGGAGTAGGCGATGAAGGCTATGGAGGCTACTGTGGAGGCCGATTGGATGGCCTAGGTAGTAGTAGAGGAGGTGGAAGAGATGGTTATGAAGCACGAGATCTCTCATACTGATCTCTAGCAGGTTGCTTCCTCTTGTCCAATGCTGCTGCTACCCCTGGCTTCTTTTCATATATTTTCTGCGACTTTGGCATTGTTGATAGATCTTGAAAAGGAAACTATTTGGCCTCTTCTTGTAGACTAGTTGCCTTGTTGATTAGCTTCTCAAATGTCGATGACCAGGCCATGAATATTCTTTAGTATAATTTCAATGGCATGTTGTTCAGACAGTTACGGTTTGCATTTCATACTCAAATTATGCCATCTGAGAATATAGTCAATGAGGGACTCATTGGGGTATTATTGTGCTACAACGAGATCACCCATAGTTAACCTTTGCTGAGCTCCAGAAACCTCTTGATGAAGAGTTGCTCCAACTCGACAAAGTCTTCACTTGGGGAGTTCACACAATCAAAGGCTATACCTAAACTCGATAAAAAAGATGGAATATGCTACCATCGTTACATGGCCAGTGCTATGTGGTGGGTTCCCCGCCATCAAAACTCTTGAAAGAAGGTGGCACAAAACCCTTAGGATACTGGATAGCATTGAATTCCTCTAGGTAGGACCATTTGGAAGCGAGGATCCTCCACGGGCTTGCACCAATGCTTCTCTCACTTGCTGCTCAACCATGAGTTTAATATCTTTTTCTTGTATGGAGGTACTGTCCACTACCTTTCTATACATGTTAGTGCTACCCTGCTCTACCAAAGATGAATTTTTAGGTTGATCCAAGACATACAGTAACTTAGTCTGAGGAGTCTCCATAATAGTAAAAATGATCTTTGGGGCGATTGTACCGTTAACTAGCAAATCATCAAGCCTCTTTCCCATCTTGTCTATCTATTCCTCCTTCTATTTGAGTTTTTGAAGGAGGTGTTGGGTCGAATAGGCAATATCATCATGTTCGGCTACAACACCTTCCTAACTCTGGTGATCTCGAAGGAGGGAACCCCCGGTGTCTACCATATGCACCTCTGCTAAATCTTCACTAAATCATCATCTTAGCCAAAGATAACCTTCTCTTCCTGTAGGTTAGACTAGTCATATCCTAGGATTTCATTCTTCTCACTAAGATACCATGCTACGATATCATCTAGAGCGGTCCAACTGAGTAGGCACAAAAGCTCGTGGCTGACCAGTGGTGGGGTCATGCTTATGAACAGAGATAAATCTAACCTTCTCTGCCACTGGAACACTGATATTTTGAGGGCTATGCTTGCTAATGGATACATGCTCATGGTTATAATTTGCCATGGGTGGAGTGCTGCTCTTAGGAGGATCTATCACCATGGAAACTGAACTGTCTACTTCTCCCTTTACTACTGCTATCTCCATGATCTGCTGGTGGTGGTGGTGATGACATGACTTCGATGCTATGAGGTCACCACTTCCTCTTCACCACAACTAAAATAGGAGTGAAGGAGCCTTCCCCTTGGAAGAAGCCAGTGAGTGGGTACTAACCATGCAAGGGCAATAATGGGAAGAACTGGAGATATTGGCTCTGAAATTGCAACTACTATGAGAACTTTCACCGCCTTCCTCTTCAGTGAGGAAACTCTAAATCTGATGGAAACTCAACATAGAAGATTGGCTTCTGCCTAGTCATCATACTCTTGCTAACGATCATGAGGGTTGCCCACTTACAAGTGATCCTGGCCCCCTCGAATTCTCTACCAAAGTGAATCAGATGGGCAAAGTCAGTCTGTGGGAGGCTGGCCCAATCCAAGGCCAAATCCATTGCTAAAAGGAAAAGTAAAGACAAACTTCGGCATCCATTAGAACTGAACTAAACTTGAGAGAAATTGATTGAAATTGAGTTGAAATTCTAAAATTTTTGAAAATAAACTCAAATTAGATTTCTTCTTTGGTATTTTGCTAACTTTTGAATTTTGATTTAGAATTTGAACCCACACTCAACAATTTGAATATGTTAAGTGGGGCCCATTGATTTTAGGAGAGATTTTTGAATGAATTGGAGAAGATATTTTTGACTTTAGAATCTATTTTCAATAAATTTTTGTATGTTGAAAATGGGTTCAAAATATTTTGAAGAGATTTTTGATGCTTCCATTGGTTGATATTTGAATTTGATGTTTTATGTTTAGGGACCCTTTATTTAACAAATTTGAGTACTTTTAAATAAAGGGTTAATTGATTTTATTTTGGGATTACTCACTTAGCAAATTTGGGTATGCTAAATGAGTTGTTTGAAAAGAAATATCTTCTTCTTTTGCTTGTTTGCCCATGATGTGAATCATGTGTGAATTTGGAAATGGAATCTTTTCTTAGAAAATTTGTGTATGCTAAATAAAGTCCAAATATTTTTGTTTTGACTTTTGAAAAGAGGATTTTTACTTAGCAAATTTGGGTATGCTAAGACAAAGTCGAAATGTGTTTTGTTTTTGTGATTTTGGAAAGAGGATCTTTACTTAGCAAATTTGGGTATGCTAAATAAAGGATCCAACATGTGTTTGATTTTTATGATTTTGAAAAGAGAATTTTATTTAGCAAATTTGGGTATGCTAAATAAAGGATCCAAATGTGTTTGATTTTTGTATTTTTGAAAAGAGGATCTTTACTTAGCAAATTTGGGCATGCTAAATAAAGTTCAAATGTGTTTGAATTTTTTATTTTGAAAAATAGGACATTTACTTAGTAAATTTGGGTATGTTAAATAAAGTTCAAATGTGTTTGAATTTTTTATTTTGTTTTTTGAAAATGGGAACTTTACTTAATAAATTTGGGTATGTTAAATAAAGTTCAAATGTGTTTGAAGTTTTTTTTTTTTTGAAAAAAGCGGGTTTTTATTCAATAAAAATGGTGTGTTAAATAGAATCCAATTTTCAGTTTTCTTTTTGAAGGATTAAACTCTTATTTGATAAATTTGGGTATGTCAAAATGGAGTTCTTAATCATGTTTTATTTTCCAAAGATGAAATTTTTGTGTGTGGTTATTGCTTTTGAAAGAAGGGAATTTCAACTTAACACATGTGGGATGTGTTGAGTGGAATTTTCAATTGTGTGGTTTTATTTGAAAATAAAACCTCCATCCTAACACATTTGGATATATTGAATGAAGAGGCTTACCTTCACATTTTAAATTTTGAAAAGGAGAAACTCCAACTTCAACATATGTGAGATATATTGAATGGAATTTCAATTTTATGACATGTCTTTATTTAAAAATGAAATCTTCATACAACACACTTGGATATATTGAATGTAGATATTCATTTTCAAATATCTGCTTTTTGAAAGGATGATTTTTGATTTTGTTTATAAATGAAATCTTCATTCAATAAATTTGGGTATATTGAATGAGGATGTTCATTTTTTCTTTTTGAAGGATGGTTTTGGTTTTATTTGAAAATGAAATCTTCATTCAATAAATTTGGGTATATTGAATGGGGATGTTCATTTGTGATTTTTGAAAGATGATTTCAATTTATTTGGAAATGAAATCTTCATTCAATAAATTTGGGTATATTGAATGAGGGTGTTCATTTTCAAATATGTGCTTTTTGAAAGGTACTTTTGATTTTATTTGAAGATGAAATCTTCATTCAAGAATTTGGGTATATTGAATGAGGATGTTCATTTGTGCTTTTTTTTAAAGATGATTTTAGTTTTATTTGGAAATGAAATCTTTATTCAATAAATTGAATGAGGATGTTCATTTGTGCTTTTTGAAGGATGATTTTGATTTTATTTGGAAATAAAATCTTCATTCAATAAATTTAGGTATATTAAATGAGGATGTTCCTTTGTGCTTTTTGAAAGATGATTTTGGTTTTATTTGGAAATAAAATTATCATTCAATAAATTGAATGAGGATGTTCATTTGTGCTTTTTGAAAGATGATTTTTAACTTTGATTTTTGAAAAGATCCTACATTTAACAATCTTGGAGATTGTTAGATGAGGTTAAGTTATGAAATTTTTTGTGCAATTATTTTATTGTGTGCTTTTTGGAAAGTGGTATTTTTAGAAAGGATTTATTTCTTTTTTATTTTTGGAATGAACCTTACTTTACCATCAAGATGGTAAGGAAAAAGGTCTTTAGTAATCTCTTTTTATTAAATTTTATTTTCAATCTATTGGGAACCCAATAGAAGATTTCCACGGAGTGAGGTCCTAAAACCTAAAGGATGTTGGCTATCTTAGCTTAAGAATGAAATAAACTTAGTGCCAATGGAAAAAAGGTAGTCTCAGATTCATATAAAATACAAATCCACTATCGATACTTGGAGACAATGATCATTTACCAAAGATGGAGAGAGGAACCATCCCCAGCAGAGTCGCCAGGAAAATTTGTGGTATTTTTTATTTCTCAAACTTATTGGAGGAATCTGAAAAATAAAATTTTATATTGTGTTGGGACATGTAGATCCGCAGATGTATAATATTGAGGAATGATGTACTATCTCGAGAGACAGAAGTCACCATCTTATAATGAACCTAATCACATAATAAGGACTCCTAAGGACAATGGGTCTTCGAATATACCAGAGATTCTTCTCCTACTTTACATGGAAAAGTAAAGTAGGGTTTATTTTAAAGTAGGTTCGTTAAGTTCCATATGAAGGCTAGCCCCCATAGTAAATTACATCTTAAGGAATGAGATTTCTTAATAATACTCTTGATCAAGGTAAATGATCGTTGTCACCAAAGATTTCAAAGATAGGACTATCAATAAATTGGTTATTTTTAAAAAATCAAGTAAGATTTGAGAAAAGGAAAGAGTTATTATCAAAACCAAAAGAAGATGAGTAGAGGATGCTTATGATATTAGGAAGCCTAGTAAGGATCCCAAACTATCCTATGATTGGGCTTTATATTTTTTTAAATTTGAGAGAAATTATATGTTTGAGTTGAATTTTTATTAAAAATTTAGGTCTTATAATTCCATAATACAAGATCATGGAAATACCTAAGAGGTGAGGATTTATGCTTGTAGCCTACAAAGGGAAACAACAACCTCATATTCTAAATCCAGGGAGCTTTAGTGAGGGCCAAAGCATGATCTAAATCTAAGGTGAAAATGGGTATATGGTTTACCTCCATAAGAGAGGAGAAACAACCTGACTGTTGGACTTACAATCACCTGGGGGTGGCTACCAACAAATTCCTCCTATGTTTTAAATACATGTATGCAAGTCTTATGCTTTGCAAGATAGCTAGGTTGTTATTTTTTTATAAAGGAGACTAAGTCCTTAAACACACTCCCTAAGAGACTAGATCATATAGGGTATGAATAATGACTTAAATCTAATGCAAATTTTGTTAAGTTTTATTTTTGATTTTTGGACAATTTATTTGACACGGGCTATGGGATTTCATATGCCTAATGCATGAGAAGTTTATTATGGGCCAAAATCAGCAAGAAGGAGGTGTGTTTCCACCTTGGCTCTAAAAGGTCAATCCATTTTCTCTGAAAAATGTGGAAGCCCTCCATTAGAAAAAGTGAAGCAAGATAATTTTTATTCATGATGTGAGACATACAACATCCATCTAATGGGTTGCTAAATCTTTTATTATATTGATTTATGTCTTAGGCTTTATGTGAGGTTATGAATTATTAATTTTAATTTTGAGTTGATTAATTGATCATTTCAAAATGAAAAACTATTTTTTTAAAGCTAAACAAACATCAAATAATTTATAAAGCTAGCGCAAAAGAAGAAGAGGCCAAACCAAAAAAAAAAATGGGTAGCCGAGCTCTACCCATATACTACCCGATTACAAATGAATAATTACAATTTAAAAGGGAATTCATGTTATGGAGGTCTTCATTCTTCATTCTTTGTTCTTCATTTCTTCTTTTTGTTTCTTTCTTTTCCTCACTTCTTTCTTCCTTTTGGTTGTTTTGGATGTAGTTTGCTCCAAGGCTTCACATGGTACATAAGACTTGGTCTTATGGCCAATGTTCATCCTAATCCCCATAACATTCATTCCAAATCTTAATTACAAAAATTATATCAAAATAGGAAAAGATAAATCTAATAACTTGCAAAATAGAGATTAGCTAAACATACCACATAATCCCAAGAAGTTATATGAATAATTTGGACTCTACACCCACACATGGGTAACCAAGTCCACTATCCTAATTTGGATCATGCTTAGGGGTATAAGCAACTTCACAACAAAGCATTTATATTTTTATTACATTTCCTCTTAAGCACAGTCCCCTGCAGAAGATAATGATTTGACTAATATCGTCCTATCATCGAGTCTACGTATATACACCCTAACATCAAGTCTAAAAATATTACAACACAAAAAAATCAGGCATCAAACCATGCACTGCCCTATTATAGGGCTAGAAATGGTGACTTAGCCTAATGTGTGTACCATTTAAGGCTTATGTGGCATGTATTAGCTAGGCTTTAAGGTTGGAATTTTCTAAGTGTGAAGGGTTCAACTTAGAGGGTGGTTTCATTTTAAGTGATTTAGTTAATTTGTCACTTTTATTTGATGATTTTATTTGGTTTGAATGAACCTACATTTAGTTACTAAATATTGTAATGAGAGGAATAGAGAAGAAAACTTCTCTTTCCTCCCCACCTTAAGTAATTTTTAAGGTAGTGTTGACCTCATTTTTAGAATGAGCTCTCAACACCTCATCTTAGGCAAAGGATTCCTCTTAGACTTTAAGAGTTTCCTTAGTCTTGAGACACATCTAGGATTAGGTGGACACTCTCACCTAGTCCTAGAAGACTTAGAAGAGTTAACCATAAGAATAGGTCATGCCTTAGGGGTGTTTGGAAAATCTTCTACCCTATAGCCTAAACCATTGCCATCTTTCTTTCTTTCAAGTAAAACCCCAAATCAACTCTTTTTGATTTTCTAAAAATCAAATCAATTCCATGATTCAATTCCATGATTGAAATCAATGATTCAAAACCAAAATTAAAATCCATCAAAAATTCCTTAAGTCCTTAACCCTTTTTTAAGGACTTAACCAAAATTGTGATCTAAACTTATTCAAACCTTTGAGATTTTCTCATGATCCATTTATATTCTCATTTATATTAACATATATAAATGAAATATAAATTCAAATCAATCAAATCAAATTCAAAATTCTAAAATAATTCATGAAATTTTAGTAAATTCCTTTAATTTTTTATTAAAGGACTTACCCAAAATCAACTCCAAATCTTGATCAAACTTGTTCAAATCCTTGGGATTTTCTCAAAATTAATTTATATCCTCATTTATATTCTCATATATAAATGAAATATAAATATAAACCAATCCAACAAAGCCAAAAATCAAATTCCAAATTTAAAATGCTTGAAATTCTATTAAATCCTTTAATTTTCCTTTAATGGATTTAACCTAAACCTTGATCAAAGCACTTCAAACTCATGAGATTTTCCCAAAATAAATTTATATTCTCATTTATGTTCTCATATTTAAATGCAATATAAATATACATCAATCAAATCCAATTCAAAAAATTAAATTTCAAATTAAAATTCTATTAAATCCTTTAAATTCCTTTTAATGGATTTAACCTTAAATCGTGATTAAACTCTTTCAAATCCTTGTAATTTTCTCATGATCAATTTATATTATCATTTATATTCACATACATAAATGAAATATAAATTAAAACAATCAAAACCAACTCCAAAAATTAAACTCAAACTAAATCAAAATCAAATCTAAGCCTTTCAAGTCAAAATCTTGAACTTAGCCAAATCAATTTCAAATCAAGCCAAACCCTTGATTTTCTCTCATGGTTAAATTAATCCTATAATCATGAGTTCATATATAAATCAAAACTTAAATCCTTCAATCAAAACCCAAATCAAAAATCAAACCCAAAACTCCTCTTTCCTTTAAATATGAGATTTTCAAATTGATCAGAATCCATTTAACTTCAAACCACTTGTAAATGGATTTATATTTCAATCCTAAGTCCATATACAAGATCAATTTCAAATCAAGCTTTGACCAAGCCATTTGACCCACTTAGGCTCATTGACCCAAAGTGACCTAAAAACCTTATGAGCCAACTTTTGATCCTAACCAAATTGGATTGAACCAAACTCATATATCCTCTCATCGATCAACAATCATCATGATGATCAATCAATCAAATTGGGTCAAACCAAGTCAAACCTAAGGGTTGACCAAGTCAACACTTAACCTAAAATCAAACCTAACATAGCCAAAATCCACCATAGGCCAAATTGATTGAAACTATTGATCGAAGTTCACTCATGACTTATGTTTGAACTTGACCAAATCAACCTTTGAGCCTAACCTAGCCCATTTGGACCACTTGAACCAAGTTCACCCAGTTTGACCTAAAGGGCCAAAATGTGTCAAAACTTGATCTAAGCCAATTTGATTGAAACCAAAGGGTCAAATCCATTCCAAATCACTTGTGGAACTTGACCAAAGCCTCAATTACCAACTATACCCAATCTAGCCCAATTGACCTTAGACCCAACATGACCTAAAGGGGTCATGTTGAGCCAAAATTGAACTAACTCAAATTGATTGGAAACAATGATACCAATCCACCATATAACCAACCAAACCTAAACCTTCCTTGAAGGTCAAATGGGTCAACTTGACCCATTTGACCTAAATGAAGTCATATGATCCAAAACCAAATATCTATCAAATTGAACCAAATAAAAGCCACCAAAACATTTCAAATGGTCATATGAACTTCAGCCAACCCTTAGTTTGACCCAAGTTGACCCATTTTGACTTAAATGGGTCAACATGAGACAAACCCCATCAAATGGATTCCAAATCATTTGAAACTTGACACAACCTATTTTCTCAACATATTAAACATACCTAAATTGAAAAAAAAAATAGCAAAATAAGCACTATACCCCTAGGCCATAGAACAAATTTTGCCTAGCCTATGGGTATGCACTCATGACAAACACTTGAGGCTCTCCTAAAACCTCAAGGGGACCTAGTGATGGTGGTACCCAACCCACCCAAACCCAAACCTCAATTGGATGCACATGGGAGTTTTCCACCCCTCCCTCAAACCCACCATGTGAACACCTCTAACCACCCAAACAACCCATCACATTATGTCAATTGGTTCAAAATGGCAAGCTTGCGCTTGGGCTTCCACTTCCTCAGTTTTGCATAGTGCAAAATAGGGGAGCTCACCTTGATTTCCAACTTCTTCCATACTTCATTTCCTTCCAATTTCTTTTACAAGCACACTTAGGTGACCAAGTCGAGCTCACCTAAGTTGATTCCTAAGTTCTAAAGGCAAGGGAGAATTGAATTAGATCAAAGTCAAACTCAAGCTAAGGAGGAGGTGACCCATAGAAAGATCCACTCCGTCTCAAGTTCTAACTTCAGAGGCTTCATCTCAACCGCATGCTTCTCCAAGAATCAAGCACGATGATCACGAGTAGGTTATGTAATTTTGACCACTTATGCTAAGGTGTTGGTCTTTTGTGAAGTGGATTTTAATAAGATCTTGGATTGGAGCTTTGGTCCTTTAGATGGTGTAGTTGAGTCTTGATTGAATCCATGATGGATTGGGCTTGATCTCCCCTTGGATTGTGAATGGCTCACATTCCTCCTTAAAGAATAACTCAGCCCATCTCAGCTATCCATCTGTGCATTTTAGATGGACGTCTAAGATTATTTCCCACATTTTAGAATTTAATCTCCCTTTTGAAACCACGGGTGTATCCTCAGCTGTTCGATCTTTGATCGGACGGCTAAGGTTAAAAGCACGTGCACCACTACCACCTCTCCCTATTTGATAACTTAAGTAATGGCTCATAGCGCTATGCGTGTAAAGTGCACTGATGTCACCGCCATGCAACGTGTTTGTGAGCTGGATTAGTTTAGGATTAAGAAAATACTTTATTAATTCTTAATTAATTTAAAAACATTCAAAAAATCATAACTATTTCAAAAAAATCAAAAAAAAATAAAAGGAAAATGCCTTGGATAGATAATTCCATCTAGAATTTTCTAAAAATGTTTTCAATGTATTTTGATTTCCCTTCCTCTCTAAATTTGGGTTTCTTTGGGAATGTTAATTAGCTAATTACTTTCTAATTAAGCCACCAATTAATCTCAAATTTCTAGGGATCATTTTAGGGGATGACCTCTACCTCTGAAAATTTTCTTGAAATTTATTGAGACTTTGATTAGGGAAATTGCTAGCTCATTCCCTAATTATCCCATTCATGTAATTAAGGGTAATTAAAGTATAATTAGTGGGTTTTCCCTATGATTAAGTTGGATTAAGGTTAGATCCATTGAGTAGGGGTTTTAGAAATAATTTTGGGGTATTTCTCCTAAGCTATTCCTTAAATTCCCTTTTCCTTCCTTAATCCCCTTCTTAATTAAGGGTTAATTCATTAATTACTCCTTCAAATAATTTTCAAAAATTCTAAAAATCTCCAGAATTTTTAATTATGAGCCAAATTGTATTAGGCCTTTTCATTACTGGGTGCATTGTCAATTTACATACCTTGTGGGTTTTATGTCATCTCATTGGCTAATAATTACATAGTTAATTTTCCTAAGAGTGGTGTAGGTAAGGGTTAATTAAATCACTTACTGCATACCTTAACCTAATCAACATTTAAAAATAGATTTAATTATCTAAAAATTAAACTAAAAAATAAAACACATGTGGGAATGGGTTAGGAGCAACAAAATTATCTCACTTTTTCAAAATTAATTCAAACTTCAAACAAACAAAAATTATTTTGAAATTCACTTTGATTTATTCTAAGTTTTCTTATTCTTTAAGAATGTCTTTAGGAATTGAGTAAAGTGAGTTGTTCATGTGATTACATTGCTTTAGATCTTTCCCAACATGTTCGATTGTGTGCCATATGACTTATGCATCCATGATTTCATGTTTTCAAAGTTCCAAAATGAAATTGATTACTTTATGTCAAATGTGCATGTGTTCGCTAAAGTAAAATATGAGTGGCTATTATCACTACTAAATCTAAAGTATTTTCAAAAATATATGAATAAAACATTAAATCTGAAAGTGTGCTATTCTTATAATTTAATTATAAGCTTGCATGTGGTAGATTATAAAGTCATGTGTAGTGTAGCCTTTCTTTCCTTCCTTATGTTAGCATAGTTTTGAATAAGGGTTAGTAAGATGTAGGGTTCATTTGAAAAGGACCCAACACTTGCTTAATTCTATACCTTATTCATCCCTATGCTATCATCTAAGAGGATTATCTACATTTTGCATGAATAAATTGCATAAACAAAAATGAAACTAATAAACAACTTTTGCATATTATTTTTCCATTTCATTTCCTTTATATGTATGTTAGTACTTAGGAAAGTGGTATATTAGTCTAGAAAACCCCAAGGTTGTGAGGCTTTAAGTAGTCCTAAGTAGGTCTTGTACCTTACACCTTTGGTTAACAATGGCACTGTACTCACTTATGCCTTTCTTACTTCCATGCATGTTTGTGAAATTTTGGATAAGAAAAATCTTTTCTACTTAAGAAAATTCATGTATCTAAATCTTCTAAATTTTCTTAAATGGATTACATAGCATGCATCATAAAGTGTGTTAATTATTCTCATTTGCATGTATAGATATGCTTAGGGTCCATCCATATGCATGTTATATATGTTGAGAAAGAATTGAAGTAATGTATGTTATGTGAATTTTGATTCATTTTTCTTAATCTTAAAATGCCTTTATTTTTGGATAGGTTTGTTTAGAGCTGATATAAACTTAGGATTAATTAAAAGATTTAATTAAAACATTCACATAAATGAAATTAAAATGTGAACCTACTTTAGAAAATTACTTAAGGAATTAGGAAGGAAAGAGAAGTTCTCTTCTCTTTTCCTCTCTTTATAACTTAGTAATTAATTGTAAGTTTCACTTAAATCAAATTAAAACATGAAATAAAAATAACCCAAAGTCACTAAACAACTTAAATGAAACCCTCCTCTAAGTTGAACATGTCCTTCACACTTAGAAAATTCAAACCTAAAGTCTTAAGGTAAACATGTCACACAAACTTTCAAAGCACACACATTAGCCTAAGTCACCACTTCTAGCTTTAGGTTAGGTTGGTGCATGACTTGATGTTATATTTTATTTTGTGATAAATGTTTTAGATTATATGTTAGGGTGTATGCTCAGAATGAATGGTAGGATTAGCTTAATCTAACTATTCTTTTCTTGAGGGATTGTGTTAAAGCTATCATAAATAAAAATATAAATACTTCTTGCTTGCAGTTGCTTATACCCCTTAGCATAATTCATAGGCCAGGTGGACTTCGTCACCCATGTGTGGGATGATAAGTCTAATATAAATTCTTGGGATTTGTGTGGTGGGATTTGACTAACCTTTATTTTGTAAATGTTAGCTAGAGTTATGTTTTTCCCTTTTCATGTAAAAATTTGTATATTTAGGATTTTGGAATGATTTGTTATGGGGGATTAGAATGAGAATTGGTCATAAGATCCCATATTATGCACCATATGAAGCCTCAAAGCATCTACCATTCAACCATCCAAAGGAAGATCCAAAGAAATAAAGAAGAGAAAAAAGAAAGAAAGAAAAAAGAAGAAAGAAGAATAAAGCTTGAAGACTCCCATAATAATGAATTATTTTGCTTAATTTGAAATTCAATTCATTGTAATCTGGGTTGTATAAAGGTAGAGCTCAGCTACCACATTTTATATTTTTGGGTTTGTGCTGGCGCCCGACCAGAAATGATCATTTATTCTTTTTGTGCTAATTTTATAAATTGATTGATGTTTGTTTAAATTGTGCATTAAGTGGCATGTTTTTCCTAGATTCTTCCTTACTTTATGTATGGCTTGGATGTGGATTAGGCTCTTTAGAAAAATAAATCTTTACCCAACTTAACAATTCAAATTAAAATTAAAAATCATATCCTCACCTAAAGCTTAGATTAAAATCAAGATAAAAGAATTAGAAAATTTGGATGAGTTCTTTTCTTTATAATATCATGCACAACAACATCTTATTTTACTCTTGATTGGAGGGTTTTCATCTTTCCCAGAGAACCCGGCTTGAACTTTGAGGGCAGTGGTGGAAACTCACCTCCTAAACTTCTAGCTGATTTTGGCCAATAATCTATTTTTCATGCATTAGTCTTAAAAACTCTATTAACCTGAGTCAAATAATCATCCAAAAATGAAATAAAATGAAATTTGAAATGTATTAGATTTAGGTCATTTGAAGAACATCCCTTGACATGATCTAGTCTCTTTAGGGAGTGAGTTTAAGGACTTAGTCTCTTTCTAAATAAAAATAGCCAAACTATCTTGCATGAGCATAAAGACTTGCCTACATATATTTAAAATATTAGGAGGAGTTAGTTGTCAGCCACCCCCATGCGGTTGTAAGTCCAAGCTATTAGGTAGTTTGTCCTCAAACCAATTACACATTTTAATCTTAGATTTAGGTTGTGCTTCCGGCCTGCACTGAAGCTCCCTAGATTTAGGTTCTGAGGTTGCTTCTCCCCTTTGTGGGCTCACCTCTCAGGCATTTCCTTAATCTTGTGTTAAGGAATCTTAAGTCCTAAAATTCTAAAAAAAAAATACAACTCAAATAAACTAAATCAATTTCTAAAATGTAAAGCCTAATTTTAGGAGAGTTTGAGATGCTCGCTAGGCTTCCTAGCATCGTGAGCATCTCCTACCTATTCCCATTTTGGCTTCGATAATAACTCCCTCTTTTGATCAATCTTGTTTTGATCTTTAATAATATAAACCAATAGATTGATAGACCTTTCTATTGAGATCATTCACCTTTATCGAGAGTTTTCCTAAAGGATCCTATTTAGTGAGAAAGGCATCTTCAGAGATAACGATCATTCATATTTATTGAGAGTTTTCTAAAGGATCCTATCCTTTAGATGTAATTAACTATGTGGGCTTGTCACTGTAGGGATCTTAATGAACGATTTAATAAATCCTGCTTTACTTTTCCATATAAAGTTGGGGAAGAATCTCTGGTACATATGCATGCCCATCATCCTTAGGAGCCCTTATTGAGGTGATTGGTTCCATTAAAGGGTAGTGACTTCTGTCTTTCAAGATATTACACTATACCTTGATGATGTATCTGATCATCTGAATAATCATATCTATGGATCTGCATGGCATCTTATTAAGGCAAGTTTATATAAGGTCTCTTCTTTCTTTTCTCCAAAGATTTGAAAGGCGACTCCTTGTGAGAGATTTATTCACCATAGGTAGATTCATCAGTGATTTTTCTTTAGTGAATATTTTATTATGTGTTTTAATTAATCCTAAGTTTAGATTTTTTTTCTAAATAAACCTATTCAGTGAGAAAGGCATCTTAGGATTAGTTAAAGTGAATTACTATCACATAACACACAATCATTTATTTCTTTCCAACATGTATACTATGCATATGAATAACCCTAAGCATACCTATACATGCAATGCAAATCTTAGCACACCTTAATGATGAATGAAAAGTGATATTATTTAAGAAAATTTGGATATTCCATGAATGTAAGTTTTTATGAAGTAGAAAAGAGGGGCTCTTTTATCCATTAATCAAATGCACAATACACATGTATAAAATACATAAGTGAGTACGACATCATTATTTTTCTACACTAGGGGTGTAAGGTACAAGACCTACTTGGGGCTACTTAAAGCCTCACAACCTTGGGATGTCTAGACTAATATACCACTTTTCTTAAATGCAATGTGCATGTACAAAAAGAAGCAAATGGATGAAGAGTCATGCAAAAGTTTTTTGTGTTTGATTTTGGTTGTATCATTTATATGTGTAATGTGGGTATCCTTCTTAAGACATAACATGGGAGTTCATAAGAATAGATTTGAGCAAGTGCTATGTTCTTTTCAAATGAACTACACACTTTATAAATCCTATTCAAATCCATATTAAGAGAAGAGAAGAAAATCACATAACACATCTTATATGCTATAATCACATGCAAGCTTATAAGTAGTTATAAGTAGCATACCTTCATTTATAATCTTTGCTTTATAGGTTTTGAAAATAATTTTTGAATTAATAGTGATAATAGCCACTCATATTCTTATTTTACCCAAAACATGCAATTTGACATAAAGAAAATATTTTATTTAATTGATTTTTCAAAAGAAATTAATGAATGATTTCATATGAAAAATAGTATCTAGCATGCTTGAAAAGAAATAAAGTTATGTAAGCATGTAACTTCATTCACCCTAATTAATTTCTAAGGACAATCTTATAAGATAAGATTATTCAAAGTGAATCAAAATTCTTTAAAGAGATTTTTATTTTTAATTTGATTTAACTTAGGAAATGTGAAAGGAGTTTGCGGGACCCAACACATTCTTCCCATGTGTGAATCAATTTAGTTTAATTTTAGAATAGTTCAGTTGATTTTATGTTTTATTTAGTTTAAGGTATGAATTAAATTCATTAATTACCCTTTACCTGCATCACTTTAACATAATTAAATAAATAATTATGAGCCAACAAATGATATGCAACTATATGGAATTTAAATCAGCAAAGCATCTAAGAAATAAAAGGATCTAATGTAATTGACTCAAAATTATTGATTAATTAAGCTAAAGAGTTTAATTAAGTACTTTCATAATCATCCTACACATGTAGGTTGGATATAATTTCCTTTGAAGCCTCTTAGGTTATTGAACACCTAAGAATCTACCCAAGATTTAAGATGATTAAATTTGGAATGATTTGGTTTTGAATTTTGATTAATTGAATTTATTAATGAAGTCATTAAGCCATTAATTACAACTTGATTAAATGTTTTCCAAATGGAGTGAACTTAGGGAGAAGAGATTTGAAAAGGGATCATAATCTCATGCCCTAAGTCCATTCACTATTTCATAGTGATTAACAAACTTAATTAATGGATTCATCACTATTTAATAGGTTAATTAATCACTTAATCAAATAAGGGAGTGATTAGGGGTGAATCAAGCAATTACTTAATTAATCTGATAATAAATTCCAATAAAGTCATGAAAGGTAGAGGCCATCCCACTAATCAACCCTAGGAAGTTTGGAATTAATTATTGAAGTAATTAAGGAGTAATTAACAAATTACATTCTAATAAAACCTAAATTGAATGAAATCTACTGTTCAAAATCAATTAAACTTAATTTTATATTATTCTCCTTTGAATTATCTTTAAAATGATCATGAGTTTGCATTTGTTAGATTTTTCTACATTTTGTTATGAATTTATGAAGTTTCTGTGATTAAAGGATAAATAGAAATACCTTAATTAATTTAATAATCGTTTGACGGGGAACGAGCGCTTTCATGTGATGAGATTGGTTATTTAAGTTGTCACATCGCATGTCATGTTAGTCGACAACACAACATGCTTTCCCCTGGGTTGTCTGATCAAGGATCGGATGGCCAAAATTAATCTCGTGGTTTTATAGGGTTTAAATTAGAGATCTAGCAAGATTTAATCAGGACCATCCATCCGAAACATGTGAGATGGACGACCCATAATTCATCCCTGCCAAAGCTACGACAGACGGAGGTCGTCCATCCTCCATGGCTTGATCCAAGCTCACCTAAGCTCAGATTAGGTTAAGATTCACCCTACACCATCAAAGGTGTAAGGAAGAACATCCAACAGCTAGGATCTAATGGGATTACAATTCCCTTCACAAAAGATGAAGTAATTTCAATGGAGGATCGATTTTGAGTCATACCTCGCCAGAGGCTATCACTGGTCCTTCCAACGGAGGAGGTAGCTTCGCCTAATGGAGATGAAGCTTTATTGAAAGTTTTAAGCCTTGATTTGAAGTGGATGTGTGGGTTGACCAAGCTCCCATTCAATGGCTTGAGGCTTTGACCAAAATCCCCCTTCCCGTGGCTTGGTGACTTGGGATGCTTTGGGTGAGCTCGACTTGCTTCCATGATGGTGCTTGCAAAGTGAATTTACATTTGGTGGAGAATTGAGTGAAGTGGAATTTCCTTAGGCCTCCCCTATTTGGCTTTGAAGAAAATAGAGAAGGAGAAATTCAAATGAGCTTGGGAATGCTTGCCAAGGCTTGGAGCTTGGTTTTAGTTCCTAGGGCTCAATCGAGTTCAGAGTGCATGCATTAAGTTGGAATGAGGAGGAGTATATCTCCACCTCCTTGGATCGGATGGTCGAGAGCTATATTGCCATTTTTGATCAATTGAGGTGATTTATTGGGTTGTTTAGGCTGTTAGGGACTCCATGTGCTTCAGTTTTGGCAGAGGAGTGGAGGAGAGGAAGTGCACATGTGCTAGGTGAGTGCATGGAGTGATCCAAGTGGAGAATTTCCATCGTAGGGGTTGGTTTGGTCTTAGGTGGGGTCATGGCTGACCCAAACCCATTGAGTCATGTTCACCACCCTTCTTAGTGTCCATGTGGTCCACTAGGAGGATGCCAAGTGGCTATGAGATTGAATTGGCCAAATTCTAAGTGACTTTGGCCATAGCTTACCCCTTGACCTAAGAGTAAAATGTTCATTTGGCCTTGATTTTGATTTGGGAAAATTTAAAATGATTGAAAAATGTGTTAATCCAAATTTCAAGTGATTTGTAGCTCATTTGATATGATTTGGTTCAAGTTGACCCATTTAGGTCAAATGGGTCAACTTGGTCAAGTTGACCAATTTGTCAAATTGGGTCAAACCATGGGTTAGTGCAAGTTCAAATGATCATTTGGAGCCTATGGGTATCATTAGTTTGGTTCAATTGATTTATATTTTATTTTGGTTCATTTGAGTTCACTTAGGTCAAATGTGTCTAGTTGACCAATTTGACCCATTTAACCCAATTGAGTTAGGTCATGGTTTGGTTTAGGCTTAATTAATCATTTGAAATGTATTTCAAGCTTTGGTTTCAATAAATTTTGGTTTGGTTTGATTTAAAGTTGATTTGACCTTTTAGGTAAAGTTGGGTTCATGATCAATTGGGCTAGGTTGGGTCTAGTTGGCCAATTGAGGCTTAGTTCAGTTCAACGATTAATTTAGAATGAATTTGACCCATTGGTTGAATCAATTTGGCTTAGATCAAGATTTCACCCATTTTGACTTTTCAGGTCAACTTGGGTCAAGTGGCCAATTGGGCTAAGTTTGGCTCAAATGATGACTTGGTCAAGTTCAATCATTGATTATGGATTGGTTTAGATCAATGGTTTCAATAAATTTTGGCTTTTGGTGGATTTTGGTTAGTTTGGGTTTCATTTGGGCTAAGTGTTGACTTGGTCAAAGTCTAGGTTTGACTTGGTTTGACCTAATTTGTGTGAGTGATCATCCTAGGATGATTGTTGCTCATAATGTAAGGCTTACATGGACTTAGTTCAATCCAATTTGTGTAGGATTAAAATTTGTTTCAAAAAGGTACTTTAGGTCACTTTGGGTCAAGTGAGCCTAAGTGAGTCAATTGGCTTGATTAAAGCTAGATTCAAGTTTGGTTAAACTCACATATGGACTTATGATTGAAATATAAATACAAATACAATTGATTTGGGGTCAAATGGGTTTTGATTCATTTGATAATTTCAAGTCAAAAGGGTGAACATGGGTTTGACTTGGGTTAGTTTGATTTTGGTTTGATGATTGAAGGATTGATTGTTTGAGGAGAAAATCCATAGGTTTGGGCTGATTTGAAAATGATTTGGTTAAGTTGAATTTGACTTGAAAGGGCGTAGGTTGGATTTAAGTTGGATTTGGACTTGAGTTTTGAATTTGGTTTTGGTTATTTGAATTTATATTTCATTTATATTTATGAATATAAATGAGAATATAAATGGGTTATAAGAAAATCTTTTGAATTTGGAGTGATTTGAATTTGATTTGGCTAAGTTCGAGAATTTGACATGCAAGAGCATAAGTAGATTTAAGTTGGATTTGGGCTTGAGTTTTGAATTTGGTTTTGGTTATTTGAATTTATATTTTATTTATATTTGTAAATATAAATGAGAATATAAATGGGTTATGAGAAAATCTTTTGAATTTGGAGTGATTTGGATTTGATTTGAGCTAAGTCTATAAGATGATATCAAAATGGCTTAGGAAAGATTTTGGGGATTTGAATTCAATCATGAGTTTCAATCATTTGATTTAGAATTGATTCATGATTTGAGAAAATCCATTGAGTTGAAATTGATTTAAGATTTGATTTGGAATTGATTTGAATTTGAAGTTGATTTGAATTTGAAGTTATTTTGAAAGAAGGAAGTAAGGATTTGGTTCAAGCTATAGGGTAGGCAAGTTTTCCTAACACTCCTAAGGCATAACTTGTTCCTATGGCTACCTTTTCTAAGTTTCTAAGGTTAGGTTAAGTGTTCACCTAATCACTAGAAGTGTCTTAAGACTAAGGATCTCTTAATGTCTAGAGGAGTCCTATGTTTAAGATGGAGAAGTTGAGAGCTCACTCCCAAAGTAAGGTCAACAATATTTTGATGGTTGAACCATTATCTGAGCTAATTCAGCGTGGCTCACTGAATCTCTAGACAATATTATAGGTGCAGAAGTTAGTCACATGCTCAAATGTGATTTCTTTGAATGGAGCAACTTCATCCCACTTAGAGAAATAATCAGTGGCTGATAGGATGAAGCGATGACCAGCTGATGATGGTGGGTCAATTAGTCCAATTATATATTGTTCCCCAGCATTGGAAAGGCCAAGATACTAACATTAGGTGCAATGGGTTTGGAGGCGAATGATGTTGCCGTGAACTTGGCACTCATGACATTTCTTGTCTTGATTGATACAAGCTTTTACCATTGATGGCTAGTAGTATCCCATTCTTTTGATTTTGAAAGTCATTTTATGACCTGATTGGTGTGCGCCACAAAGTCCTTCATGGATCTTTGTAGTCACTTTGTTGGCTTCTTCTATTCCCAAGCACCGTAGCCACATCTATTTGAATGACCAATGATATAGGGTGTTTCCAACATAAGCATATAGTCAAAGAATTTTCTCAAGTTGTGCAACCATCGACTTATTGCTTTGCAGTTTGCTTTCTTTAAAGTAGTTGACGAAGGGTTGTCTCCAATCTTCCTTCTCTTCCACCGTGGACTTAGCTCAAATCAAATCCAAATCACTCCAAACTCAAAGGATTTTCTCATAACCCATTTATATTCTCATTTATATTCATAAATATAAATGAAATATAAATTTAAATAACCAAAACTAAATTCAAAACTCAAGTCCAAATTCAACTTAAATCCAACTTATACTCTTTAAAGTCAAATCCTTGAACTTAGCCAAACCATTCTTAAATCAATCCAAACCCTTGGATTTTCTCTTCAAGCATTCACTTCTTCAATCACATGCCAAGATATAAACATAAATTACAATCACCAAACCAAAATCAAACTAACCCAAGTCAAACTCATGTTCACCCTTCTGACTTGAAATTGTCAAATGAACTAAAATCCATTTGACTCCAAATCACTTACAATTAGATTTATGTTTCTCTCATAAGTCCATATGTGAGTTCAACCAAACCTAAATCAAGCCTTGATCAAGCCAATTGACTCATTTTGGCTCACTTGACCCAAAGTGACCTAAAGCACCTTTTTGAGCCAAGTTCTAATCCAACCCAAATTGGATTGAACTAAGTCCATCTAATCCTCACATTATGAGCAACAATCACCCTAGGATGATCAATCACTCAAGTTGGGTCAAACCAAGTCAAACCTAGCCTTTGACCAAGTTAACACTTAGCCCAAATGAAACCTAAACAAGCCAAAATTCACTATCATCCAAATTGATTGAAACCATTAACCTAAACCAATCCATAATCAATGATTGAACTTGACCAAGCCATCAATTGAGCCAAACCTAGCCTAATTGGCCACTTGACATAAGTTGACCCAAATTGACCTAAAAGTCAAAATGGGTCAAATCTTGATCTAAAATTGATTGCAATGGGTCAAATTCATTCTAAATCACTTGTTGAACTTGAAGCTTCAATTGACCAACTAGACCCAACCTAGCCTAATTAACCATGAACCCAACTTGACATAAAAGGTCAAATTAACTTGAAATTAAACTAAATCAAAATTGATTAAAACCAAAGCTTACAATATATTTTAAATGATCAACCAAGCCTAAACCAACCCATGACCTAACCAAATGAGTCAAATTGCTCAACTTGTCCCATTTGACCTAAATGAACCAAAACCAAATTGAACCAAATTAATGATACCCATAGGATCCAAATGATCATTTGAACTTGACCTAACCCATGGTTTGATCCAATTTGACCCATTAGTCATCATAACAGAATTTGACCCAACTTGACCAAAATAGGTCAAATTGAACCAATTCAAATCAAATAAACTCCAAATCACTTGAAATTTGGCACAACCCATTTTTGAATCATTTCAAATGCCCAAAAATTAAAATCAAGGCTAAATGACCATTTTACCCTTATTTCAAAGGGTATCCTATGGCCATATTCACTTAGAATTTGGTCATTTTCTTTCTCAAGATCCTTAGCAACCTCGTGGTCCACATGGGCACCAAGAGGTGGTGAATATGACCCAACCCAAGGCCAAACTAACCCCTCCAATAGAAATTTAGCACTTGGATCACCCAATGCACTCACCTAGCACATGGACACTCACTCTCCTCCAGTCCTCCCTAAAACAACTCACATGAGATGTTAAACAACCCAAACCGATCAACCCATCTTAGCAATTGAGCTAAAATGGAAAAATCATTCTTCACTGTCCGATCCAAAGAGGGGGGAGATATACTCCCCCTCATCCCCACTCAAATGAGGGCACTCAATTCGACTGAGCTCTAGGAATCAAAACCAAGCATCCCTAAGCTTCCCAAAGACATTTCCAAGCCCTCTTGATTTCTCCTTCTTGGTTTTGCCTAAAGCTAAAATAAGAGAGGTCAATCAGAAGCCAAACTCATCCAATTCTCCATCAAAACCAAATCACAAGCACCATCATTAGGGACTTGCTCAATCAAGTTATTTCCCAAGTCAGCCATGAAGGAGGATTTTGAGGTCGATCACCATTGAAGGGGAGCTTCAAGCCATCCACTTCAAATCAAGATCCAATACCTTTAACGGCTTCTCATACTGAACAAAGCTACTCCTCCATTGGAAGCATGATAGCCTCCAAAAATTTCTCAAACTATTGCCATAAGAATTTTTGCTTGGTCCTTTGTGATGGAAATTATAATCCCATTAAATCTTGACCATTAGATATATTGCTTGTGCTTCCTCGAAGGTGTGGGGTGAGTTTGAACTCCATCCAAGCTCAGGTGAGCTCGGATCAAGCGATGATCGATGGACAACATCCGTCTCTCGGCGCTCGGGAGGAGATAGATCACACACCGTCCATTCCGCATGATTGGAATAGACAGTTATGATTAAATCATGATAGATCTTTCTCTGATTTAAGCTTAAATTACAGGATTAATTGTGGCCATCCGATCTTAGATCGGACGACCCATAGAGAAAGCGCATCCACCGTCTGCTGACTCAGCTATGAATGTGACAACTTAAATAACATATCCCATCGTGGCACATGAAAAGCGTGCCGCATCAGCTGCCATCTGGCCTGGGATTAGGGGGTTAATTAAGCCTAATTAATATGATTTTAATAATAAAACTTCAAAAACTCATAACTAATCATAGAAAAAATCTAAAAAATATAAACTCAAGTTCATTTTAAGGATAATTTAAGGGAGAATAATATAAAATTAAAATCAATTAATTTTGAACAATAATTTTCACTTAATTTGGGTTTTATTAAAAATATAATTATTTTAATTACTCATTAATTACTTCAATTAATTCCAAAATTCTTAGGTTGATTAGTGGGATGACCTCTGCCTCCCATGATTTTTTTTGGAATTTATTGTTGGATCAATTAGGGGAATTGCTTGTTTCATCCTTAATCACTTTCTTAATTAATTAAATGATTAATTATCTATTAAATAGTTATGAATTCACTAATTAAGCTTGCTAATCATCATGAAACAGTGAATGGACTTAGGAATGAGTTAGGATTTCTTTTCCAATCTTTTCTCTAAGTTTACTTTATTTGGATAAACATTAAATTAATTTGCAAATTGATTAATGGCTTAATCATCTCATTAATTAATTCAATTTATCAAACTCAAAATTAAAATTTCTCCAGAACTTAATCACTTAACCTTGGGTAGATTCTTAGGTGGTCAATAACCTAGAGGTTTTGAAAGGAAATTATAATCAAACTACATGTGTAGGATGGTTATAAACGTACTTAATTAAACCCTATAGCTTAATTAATCAATAATTATGAGCCAATTGCATTAGGCCCCTTTATTTCTTAGGTGCATTGCTAATTTAATTTACATGTGATTGCATATCATATAGTGGCTCATAATTATTTGGTTAATTTTGTTAAAGTAGTGCAGGTAATGGGTAATTAATGGATTTAATTCACACCTTAAACTAAACAAAACATAAAATTAACCTAATTATTCTAAAATTAAACTAAACCAATTCACATATGGGGGAAATGGGTTAGGACCAGCAAACCTTTCTCACATTTTCTAAGTCAAATCAAATTCAAAAATAAAAATCTCCTTAAAGAATTTTGATTCACTTTAAATGATCTTATTTTATAGGATTTTCTTTAGGAATTAATTAGGGTGAATGAAGTCATATGCTTACATCACTTTATTTCTTTCCAAGCACTCTAAATATTGTTTGCCATATGAAATCATGCTTTCATTTCTTTTGAAAAGTTAATTAAATAAAATATTTCCTTTTATGTCAAATTGTATGTTTTGGCTAAAGTTAAGAATATGAGTCGCAATTATAACTATTAAAAAAAAATATATATTTTCAAAACCTACAAATCAAAGATTATGAATGAAGTGATGCTACTTATGAATATTTATAAGCTTGCATGTGATTATAGCATAAGATGTGTTTATGTTGTTTCTTTTTCTTCTCTTAACATGGATTTGAATAGGATTTGCAAAGTGTATAGTTCATTTGAAAAGAACACAACACTTGCTAAAATCTATTTCTATGCATTTCTATGTTATGACTTAAAAGAATCTTCACTTTTACACATGTAAACCAGACAACAAAATCAAATAGAAATCTTTTGCATGACTCTTCATCCATTTATTTCTTTTTGTGCATCTACATGTATTTAAGAAAAGTGGTATATTAGTCTGGACATCTTAGGTCAACTTAAGTAGCCTAAGTAGGTCTTGTACCTTACACCTTTGGTGTAGAAACCCATGGTTCCATACTCACTTATGTCTTTTATACATGTGAATGTGCATTATGTTAATGGATAAAGAATTCCTTTTTTTCTACATATTAAAGACATGCATTCATGGAATATCTAAATTTCCAAATCATATATCTTAGCATTCATCATCAAGGTGTGCTAAATTTTGCATTACATGTATAGGTATACTTAGGATCATTCATATGCATGATATACATGGTGGAAAGAAATAAATGGGTGTGTGTTATGTGGTAGTAATCCACCTTAACTAATCCTAAGATGCCTTTCTTATTGAATAGGGCTATTTAGAGCAAATCTAAACATAAGGTTAATTAAAACACATAATAAAATATTCTCTAAAGAAAAATCATTAATAAAGCTACCTTAGAAATTACTTAAGGTAGGGATGAAAGAGAAGTTCTCTTCTCTTTTCTTCTCTTTACAATATTTGGTAACTAAATGTAGGTTTATCCAAACCAAATCAAATCATATATTACAATTGATAAATCAACTAAATCACTTAAAATGAAACCACCCTCTAAATTGAATCTTTCACACTTAGAAAATTTCAACCTTAAGGCCTGGCTAAGACATGCCACGCAAGACTTAAATAGCACACGCATTAGGCTAAGTCATCATTTCTAGCTCTATGTTAGGGCGATGCATGGTTTGATGCATGATTTTGTTTTGTAATATAATATTTTTAGACTGGATGTTAAGGTGTATGTGTGTAGTCTAGATGTTAGAGATCTTAGCCTAATCATGTCTTCTACATGGGGTTGTGCTTAAGGGGCACTATAATAAAAATATAAATACTTTTTGCTATGCAGGTTGCTTATACCCCTAAGCATAACCCAAATTAGGATAGGTGGACTTGGTTACCCATGTGTGGGGTGCTAAGTCTAAATTATTCATCTAACTGCTTGGGTTGTGTAATATGTTTAGCTAATCTCTATTTTACAGGGTTACTTAGATTTATCTTTCCAATTTTAATGTAAATTTTTTAATTAAGATTTAGAATGAATGTTATGGGGAAATTAGGATGAACATTGGTTATAAGATCATGTCTTATGTACCATGTGAAGCCTTGGAGCAAACTACATCCAAAGTCAAATCAAAAGAAAGAAAGAAATGGAGAAAAATCAAAATGAAGAAATGAAGAAATGAAGAAATAAAGAATGAAGAATGAAAACCCCCATATCATGAATTCTTTTAATTGTAATCATTTATTTGTAATTCGGGTTGTATAAGGGTAGAGCTCGGCTACCCACATTTTCCTTTTCAGATTTGTTCGGTGGAGCCCAACTACATCAACCTTTTATTATTTTGCGCTAATTTTATAAATTGATTGATGTTTTGTTTATGATTGTGCAATTAGGATGACATAATTTTCCTAGTTTCTTAATTTCTTAATGGTTGTTGAATAACCCTGATGCAATTAGACTCTTAGGGAAAAAATAAATTTTCTATCCAATTAATCAACTCAAAACTAAACTAAACAACTCATAACCTCACCTAGGCCTAGGACATAAATCAAGATAATTATAGATTTAGCAACCCCTTAGCTGGATGTTGTATGTCTCACATCATGCATAAATCATATTGCTTCACTCTTACTAATGGAGGGCTTCCACCATTGCCAGAGATAATGGCTTGATCTTTGAGAGCCATGGTGGAAACACACCTCATTCTTTCTGATTTTGGCCCATAACCAATCTTCTCATGCATTAGGCATATGAAATCTCATAGCTTGTGTCAAATAGAAATGTCCAAAAATGAAAATAAAACTTAATAAAATTTGCATTAGATTAAGCATTTATTCATGCCCTTCATGATCTAGTCTCTTAGGGAGTGTGTTTAAGGACTTAGTCTCCTTTCTAAATAAACAACAACTTATCCATCTTGCAAAGCATAAGACTTTCCTACATGTATTTATTAAGTCCAACAGTCGGGTGCTTTATCCTCTCTTGTGGAGGTAAACCATATACCCATTTTCACCATCGATTTAGGTCATGTCTTGGCCCTCGCCAAAGCTACCTAGATTTAGGATCTGAGGTTGTAATTTTCCTTTACAGGCTATAAGCATAAATCCTCACCTCTTAGGAATCTCCACGATCTTGTGTTGTGGACTTATAAGCCCTAGAATTCTAATAATGATTCAACTCAAATAATTAACTCTCCTTAAATTTCAAAAATATAAAGCCCAACCATAGGATAGTTTGGGATGCTCACTAGGTTTCTTAGTATCATGAGCATCCCCTACTCATCTCCCTTTGGTTTTGATAATAACTCCCTCTTTTTTATCAATCCCACTTAATTTTCCAAAAATAACTAATTTGTTGATAGTCCTATCTTTGAAATCTTTGAAGACAATGATCATTTATCTTAATCGAGAGTATTCTTAAGGAATCTCATTCTTTAAGATGTAATTAACTATGGTAGCTTACCTCCATAGGGAACTTAACGAACCCTATTTAAATAAATCATGCTTTACTTTTCTATGTAAAGTAGGAGAAAGATCTCTGGTACATTCAAAGTCTCATTGTCCTTAGGAGTCCTTATTAGGTGATTAGGTCCATCGTAGGATGATAACTCCTGTCTCTTGAGATAGTACATCATTCCTCTATGTCACACTCGATCACCCTAATGAGTACAAATGCAAACCTATGTGGTGTCTCAACAATCACAACATATTTTTCAAATTTAAAATTTGGAAAATAAAAATAACACAATAGATTTCTCACTCTACTGGGGATGGTTCCTCTTTCCATCTTTGGTAAATGGTCATTGTCTCCAAGTATCGATAGTGGATTTATATTTTATATGAATCCAAGACTATCCTTCTTTTTTGTTGGCACTTAGCTCATTTCATTTTGAGCTAAGATAGCCAACATCATTTAGGTTTTAGGACCTCACTCCATGTAGGTCTTAAAAGTTTTATTAGGTCCCCCAACAGATGAAAATAAAAATTTAAACAAAAGAGATGACTAAAAAATAAAACCTTGTTAAACCTCATTACCATTTCTATGGTAAGGTAAGGTTCATTCTACAAGTAAGAAAAATAAATCCTTCATAAAAATATCACTTTCCAAAAAGCACTTTCAAAAGTTCACATAATAAAATACTTGCGCAAACATTTTCATAACTCAACCTCATTTAACAATCTTCAAGATTGTTATATGTAGGATCTTTTCAAAAATTAAAGTTAAGAATCATCTTTCAAAAAGCACATATGATCATCCTCATTCAATATACCCAAATTTATTCAATGAAGATTTTATTTCCAAATAAAATCAAAATCAACTTTCAAAAAGCACATATGACATCCTCATTCAATATACCCAAATTTAATGAATGAATATTTCAGTTCCAAATAAAATCAAAATCATCTTTCAAAAAGGACATATGAACATCCTCATTCAGTATACCCAAATTTATTGAATGAAGATTTTATTTCCAAATAAAATTAAAATCATCTTTAAAAAGCACATATGAACATTCTTATTCAACATACTCAAATTTATTGAATGAAGATTTTATTTCCAAATAAAATATAAATCATCTTTCAAAAGCACATATGGACATTCTCATTTAATATACCAAATTTATTGAATGAAGATTTCATTTCTAAATAAAATCAAAATCACCTTTCACATATGAACATCCTTATTCAATATACCCAAATTTATTGAATGAAGCTTTCATTTCCAAATAAAATAAAAATCATTTTTTAAAAAGCACATATGAACATCCTCATTCAATATACCCAAATTTATTGAATGAAGATTTCTTTTTTAAATAAATTCAAAATTATCTTTCAAAAAGCACATATGAACATCCTGATTCAATATACCCAAATTTATTGAATGAAGATTTTATTTCCAAATAAAATCAAAATCATCTTTCAAAAAGTACATATAAACATCCTCATTCAATATACCCAAATTTATTGAATGAAGATTTCATTTTCAAATAAAATCAAAATCATCTTTCACAAAGCACATATTTGAAAATGTACATCCTCATTCAATATACCTAAATTTATTGAATGAAGATTTTATTTCCAAATAGAATCATATCATAAAATTAAAGTTCCATTTAATATATCTCACATATGTTGAAATTGGAGTTTCTTCCTTTTCAAAAAAAAAAAAAATAATAAAGTACAAATTTGAAGGTAAGCCTCTTCATTCAGTATATCCAAATATGTTGGATGGAGGTTTCATTTTCAAACAAAATCACACCATTTGAAATTCCACTCAATACATTCCACATGTGTTAAGTTCGAATTCCCTTCTTTTCAAAAAGCAATAATCACACACAAAAATTTCATCTTTGAAAATTAAATTTAAAAACATGATTGACTTCCATTTTAGGTACAAAAATTTGTTAAATGGGAATCTCCTTTCCAAAAGTCATAAAAATAGAAATACATCGGAATTCCATTTGACATACCCAAATTTGTCAAATGAGAGTTTAATTTTTCAAAAAGAAAATTGAAAATAAACAGGATTCTATTTAACACACCAGATTTATTAAATAAAAACCCCATTTTCAAAAATAACATAAACCAAATACATTTGGACTTTATTTAGCATACCCAAATTTTCTAAAGAAAAGGTTCCATTTTCAAAAATTAAAATAAAAATAAAACACATTTGACTTTATTTAGCATATCAAATTTGCTAAAGTAAATGGCCCACTTTCAAAAATAAAAAAATAAAAAAAATCAAACACATTTGGACTTTATTTAACATACCCAAATTTGCTTAAAGGTCCACTTTCAAAAATCAAAACAAAATCAAACACATTTGGACATTATTTAGCATACCCAAATTTGCTAAAGAAAAGGTCCATTTTCAAAAATCAAAATAAAAATCAAACACATTTGGACTTTATTTAGCATACTCAAATTTGCTAAAGTAAATGCGTGACTTTCAAAAATCAAAAAACAAAAAAAAAATCAAACACATTTGGACTTTATTTAGCATACCCAAATTTGATAAGTAAATATCCCATTTTCAAAAATCAAAACTAAAATCAAATACATTTGGACTTTTATTTAGCATACATAAATTTTCTATGTAAAGATTCCATTTTCAAATGCACACATGATTCACATCATGGGCAAACAAGCAAAAGAAGAAAATTATTTTCAAATAATTCATTTAGCATACCCAAATTTGCTAAGTAATCCCAAACCCAAACCTCATTTAACATACTCAAATTTGTTAAATAAAGGGTCCCCAAAATAAAATGAAATTCAAATAAGAACTAATGGAAGCATCAAAAATCTCTTCAAAATATTTGAACCTATTTTTAACATACACAAATTTGTTGAGAGTGGATTCTAAACTCAAAATCTCCTCTTCAATTCATTCAAAATCTCTCCTAAATCTTTGAGCCCTACTTAACATATTCAAATTGTTGAGTGTGGGTTCAAATTCTAAATCAAATTCAAAAATTCAATAGAATATCAAAGATAGAAAATCTGATTTGAGTTTGTTTCCAACAATTGTAGAATTACAGTTCGGTCATGACTTTTCTCAAGTTGATGCAACAAATGGATGCTCAAAAGTATGTGTTAACTTTCCCCTTTGGGATGGATTTAGCCTTGAATTGGGCCAGCCTCCCGATTTTGCTCATGATACACTTTGGATTGAGGGGCAACCCTCACAACTATCCAATGAATGGTGGCAAGCAGTCATGCATGTTGAGATGCCATTAATTTCCCTCACTTAAGAGGAAGGAAGAGGTTCCGTGGTATCCCAGCTCGTGCATAGTTGTTCCCATCTTGATGCGGGCTAGTACACTCGGCTTCCTCTGGGGG
Organism: Cymbidium sinense; assembly: GCA_021442155.1. Lineage (NCBI taxonomy): Eukaryota > Viridiplantae > Streptophyta > Magnoliopsida > Asparagales > Orchidaceae > Cymbidium > Cymbidium sinense. Next base: position 104,496,704 of record CM038218.1, read on the forward strand.
AAGGCTACCACGCTTCGGATAGTCTCCCCTACCTTTGAGATAGGGTTTAGTTCTCATACTGGTCCACCAAGTAGAACTCAATTCCATAATAAGAGCCATAAGATCAAGTAGCTTCATGTGCGCATTACCAAGGAGATGGAAGCAGTCTCCCATATTACAACAAATGAGTCACCGGGTATTTCTCCTTTGATCACTTAGAACAAGTTTCATCCTCTTCCTGGATCTAATGGAGAGGAAGATGTTAAGAGGACTATAGTGTCACCTCCACTTACAGTTTATATGATGCAACTACCAGAGACATTAGGAGGTCATATGCTGGCCTTAGGATAGTTCTATGCCAAGTTGGCGGGGTTCTGGACATTAGAGTGCAGGTACGATTCGATCTGATCTCACTTATCCCTTGTAGTGTAGGTGAGCATATCCATCTAGGAGAGGGTCAGAGAGGCTGTGTATTAGTTCATGCTACTAGCAAAGAGAGGCAAAGGTATGCCAGTCAACAGCCTCCACCCTCATAGATTTCCTCAATCGGTGCACTACCCACACCAGTCACACTTATAGTATTTTATTGATTGGTACTTGCCATCATGGGAAGAGAGCCCCTGAACAGAGGAAGTCGGTGTTGTCTCCGCCACACCACTCCACTCCACATCCTCCATCGCCAGTATAGGTTCCATCTTTCACAATTCCATCTAAAGCCATGAAGGCATGGGGAAAAGAAAATACTAGTGATGCTGGAGAGAGCCCATTTCATCTACTTATCGGTAGAGCCCAAGCTTTCCTTCTTACCTCTCTTATGGTGAAGAGGGAGTGGCAAGCTCGTAGCATCATAGTCATTCCATCACCACCACCACCTCAGCAGATCATGGATGTAGTAGAAAATGGGAGAAGAAGATAATTATATTATCCCTATGGTGATAGATCACCATAGGGGAAGTACTCCATCTATAGTAGTTGATAGCCATGAGCATGTTTCTTCTAGTGAGCATAGCCCTCATAGGGTTAGCTCTCTAGTAGTAGGGAAGGCCTGATGTATCTTTGTTCATGAACATGATCCCACCACCGATCAGCCATGAGCATTTGTGACTGCATAGTTGGACCGCTCCCTGGATGATATCATAACACAATATCTCACTAACAAGAGAGAAATTCTAGGGTATGACTAGTCTGACCTCAAGGAAGACAAGGTTAGCTTTGATCCCAATGAAGATGATTTGTTAGAAGACTCGATAGAGGTGCATATGGTTGATACTGGAGGTTCCCTCCTTCGCAATCAACCTAGTTTGGAAGGTGTTGCAGCCGAATAGGATGATACAGTCTATTCGACCCAACACCTCCTTCAACAACTCAAACATAAGGATGAGCAGATTGACAAGATGGGAAAGAGACTTGAGGACTTATTAGTGATAGTTCTAGCACTTTAGATTCAAGCCCCAGCAGCACATTCTACCATTGTGGAGACTTTCCAGCCTAAGTCACTGCTTGTCTTAGATCAACCCAAGAGTTCACCTCCAATAAAGTAGGGTAGCACTAGCTTGTATAGGAAGGTAGTGGATAGTACCTTAATATAAGAAAAGATATCAAACTCATGGTTGAACAACAAGTGAGGGAAGCACTAGCGCAAGCCCGAGGTGGTTCATCAGTTCCAAAGGGTAGATCCTACCCAGAGGAATTTCATGCTATCCAATATCCTAAGGGTTTTGTGCCTCCTTCTTTCAGGAGTTTTAATGGCAGCGAAAACCCTCACCAGCATATAGTGCACTTTAGGGCCAGCTATTGCAATGCTGGTGGAAGCGATGTGCTATTGTTCAGTCTCTCTGTCAGCAACCTAGCAGGTATGGCCTTTGATTGATATGTTGAACTCTCCAATGATTCAATGAAGACTTTGCTGAGTTGGAGCAACTCTTTGTTAAGAGGTTTCATGAATCTCATTATGGGTGATCTCATATGGCTCAACAACACTCTGGTGAGTTCATCATTGATTATAATCTTAGATGGTATAATTTAAGCATGAAATGTGAACCACAGCTATCTAAACAGCATGTTATTTAAATTCTATGAAAGAATATTCATGGTTCGATCGCCTTCATGCTTAAAGATTTCACCATTAAGATATTTGAGAAGCTAATCAACAAGGTGGCTACCTTATAAGGAGAGGCCAAATAATTGACTTTTCAAGATCGGTTATCAATGTCAAAGTCGTAGAAAGCCTATGAAAAGAAGCCAGGGGCAGTAGCAGCATTGGATAAGGGAAAGCAACTGGCCAGGGATCAATATGAGAGACCTCGAGCTCTATAGCCCTCACTCGACTCACACCACCATTCCTATCTACCACAAAGAAGATTCAACCTCCTAGGGTAACATCTCAAGATAAAGGAAAATAAGTCATTGGTACCATCGAGCAAGAAGCCCCTCTACATGATGCTCCACCCATGGATATGCTTATAGAAGATCAGCCTAGAGTTGATTATAATGTCCTCGCTCACCTAAGATAGTTTCCAACTAAACTAAGCATATATGATGCCCTTGTCTTATCCAAAGAGATGAAGTAATCATTAATTAACGCCCTTCTTGATCCATAGATATGCTTAGCTCAGCTGATTGTAGTTGAAGAGGAGGCACATTATTTAAGAGAAGCTTAAAGAGTCACATTCACCAATGAAGACCTTCTTCTAGGGGACATGGAGCATAACCTTCCCCTCTACATTACAGTAGATATGGGCAAATTCAGACTTTTTAGTTCATCTAGGTGCATCGGTGAACATTATGAGCCTAAAAACCCTTGCCTACATGAGGATTGACATATCTAAACTTCGAGAAGATCAAATGATGTTGAGAGGATTCAATGAACATGGAAAAGTATTACCTTTGGAAATAGGCAACTGGAAGACTAAAGGCAAGTTTTATATAATTGATTCGAATACATCATTCATTGCTTTGCTCGATAGGCCTCGGATACACCAGAATAAGATGATTACATCCTCTCTTCATCAGTGCATCAAGTTTCTAAGTGATGGAATCTAATCCTGTGTCAAAGGAGATGAAAAGTCATTTTTAGTTAGAGAGGTTGAGATATATGAGGATGTGACCTACTATTTTATCAAAATTAAAACACCCATTTACAAATTTGGCCAAAATTCAATCACAAAAAATAAGAAAAGAAAAATAAAAAGAAAAAGAAAAAGAAAAAGAAAAGAAGAAAGAAAGTATAAATGAGCAAGAAATGGACACCGAGGAAGAGATAGAGCCGCATGTTACATTCCACTCATAGTTCGTTCCACCATACAAACATATGGGTAGGATGACTCAACCTCCACCAAGTAGAGGCAGAGGCAGAGGCAATTCTAGAGGTGGAAGACCCCCTGGTTGGCAACATGCCAATAGGGGCTATGTTCCAATTCATAGGAGTAGTCCAGTTATTCACATCGACATGGAATCCAGCTCAGAAAATGAGTCTCATGTGATAAGCACACCAGCTAACCCCTCTCAGCGAGTTTCATTGGAGATGACACTCGAGCCAGACCGTGATGAAGACCACGCCTCCAAGCAAAGCATTAATGTTTTTGAATCAGGTTGATGTAAAACTATTAGAAAATAGTGGGAACTTTAGCTCTAACCTCACTTTCTTCTCAAAATGTTAAAGGTTTAGTAGTTAAGAAGCCCCTAGGTCTTCCATGAATGACAAACCAAAGAGATTCCTATTAGGATCATCATCCTCAAGTCCAGAAGCTGATATAAAACTTGAGGATAATTCATATAAAGATTTAATAGAATTATCTTTTGATTGGTACACACCTTGTGTTCATAATCTTGTAAAGAAAGGTTTAATTCCTTACACATGGTCCAGGCACAGGTCAAAGTATTTCGAGAAGCTATGGAACAAGAAAGGCAATGATGCACAATCAAGACAAGGACTAAGATTCGATACAGTGGATCTAGTCGACAATGATGATTATTTCTTAGTTATCACCAATCATCTAGAGTCTAATAGGTTCTTCTCAAACCACACTGACTCTTATGAAGAAGTGTGTTTTAAAACTTTGATGATTCTGATGTTCTTCAAATCAAAGATGCACCTCCATAATTTAAAGAAGAAATTCATTCAACCATCGACAAGCTCAAAGAAATCAACCTCAAGATAGAAGAACATCCATACCCTACATACATCAGTTCTTTACTGAATGAAGAAAAAACCAATGACTTAGATAGGCTATTGACTGAGTTTAAGGATTTCTTTGCATGGAGCTATGAAGAGATGCTCGGATTATCTCCTGACATAACAGTCCAAAAACTAGCAATAGACCCTAACGCACCCTATCAAGCAACCTCATCAGTGCATGCAATTAGAAATCTAACAACAGATCATTTCTGTAGTCAATAAATTGATCGATGTTAGTTTCATCAGGGAAGAAACATACCCTACCTAATATCCAGTGTCGTGTTAGTTAAGAAAAAGAATGGTCAAATTTACATATGCTTCAATTTGAGGGACTTAAATAAGGCATGCCCAAAGGATGAATTTCCACTTCCTATACCAGAATTAATGGTGGACATCGCCTAACTCATGTAGTATTCTCCTTTATGGATGGGTCATCTAGCTACAACCAAATTAAGATGGCCCCTCAAGATAAAAGAATCACCACATTTTGAACCCCATCAGAATCTACTATTATAAGGTCATGCCTTTCGGCCTTAAAAATGTTGGTGCTACATACCAGTAGGCCATGACTTAGATCTTCAATGAACTCATTCATCATCAAGTCGAATGCTATGTTGATGATCTAGTAGTCAAAAGTATAAAAAAGGAAGGCCATCTCTATGACTTGAGAGTAGCTTTTGAATGGTTAAGATAATTCAATCTCAAAATGATCCCCCTGAAGTGTGCATTGATTTTAGGAAGTTCCTTGGGTTTGTTGTCCGACACTAGGGAATAGAGATAGACCTAGAAAAGATCAAAGCTATCTTAAAATATCGCTCCCTAAAAGTTTGACTCAACTTAGATCGTTCCAAGGGCAGTTGGCATATTTAAGGCACTTTATCTCCAATCTATCAGGAAGATGCAAGCCATTTTCATCACTTGTCAAAAGGTTGCTAAGTTCAAGTGGAATGAAAAGTTCTAGCATGCTTTTGAAGACATAAAATAGTATTTGGTGAAGCCACCAATTCTAGTAGCCCTATTCAAAGCGCTTATCCTCTACACTCATTGACCCTTGGTGCTTTGTTGGCCCAAACCAATGACGAAGGGATGGAGAATGCTCTCTACTACTATGGTGAATTTTTATTTCTCATCTTCATCTAAAAATTTGGGAATTAGATGAAAATAAAAAATCCTTATTGGACACCATGTAGATCTGTAGATGATCTTATTAGGGTGATCGAGTATGACATTGAGGAATGATACTATCTGAAGAGAGAAGTCACCATCATATAATGGACCTAATCACCTTAATAAGGACTCTTAAGGACTATGGGTCTTCGTATGTACCAGAGATTCTTTCCTTACTTTACATGGAAAAGTAAAATAAGATTTATTTTAAATTAGGTTCGTTAAGTTCCCTATGGAGGCAAGCCCTCATAGTTAATTACATTTTGAGGAATGAGATTCCTTAAAAATACTCTCGATTAAGGTAAATAATCATTGTCTCCAAAGATTTCAAAGATAGGACTATCAATCAATTAGTTTATTTTTGGAAGATTAAGTGGGATTGAATAAAAGGAAGGAGTTATTATTGAAATCAAAGGGAGATAAGTAGGAGATGCTCATGATGCTAGGAAACCTAGCGAGCATCCCAAACTATCCTATGGTTGGGCTTTATATTTTTTTGAATTTGAAGAGAATTATTTATTTTAGTTGAATTTTTATTAAAAATATAGGACTTATAATTCCATGACACAACATTGAAATGCCTAAGAGGTGAGGATTTATGCTTGTAGCCCACAAAAGGAAACAATGACCTTAGAACCTAAATCTAGGGAACTTTGGCGAGGGCCAAGGCATGACCTAAATCTAAGTCAAAAATTGGGTGTTTGGTTTACCTCCATAAGAGAGGATAAACCACCAAAGTGTTTGGACTTACAATCGATTGGGGTGGCCGCCAACTAACTTCTTCTACAATTTTAAATACATGTAGGCAAGTCATATACTTTTGCAAGATTACTAGGATGTTGTTTATTTAGAAAGAAGTTAAGTCCTTAAACTCACTCCTTAAGAGACTTGATCATGTAGGGCATGATTAATGCTTAAATCTAATGCAAATTTTTATTATATTTTATTTTCATTTTTGGACAATTGATTTGACACAGTCTATGGGATTCATATGCCTAATGCATGAAAAATTGGCTATGGGTCAAAATCAGCAAGAAGGAGGTGTATTTCCACCATGGCTTTCAAAGGTCAAGCCAAATTCTCTGGAAAAGGTGGAAGCCCTCCATAAGCAAGAGTGAACCAAGATGATTTTTATACATGATGTGAAACATATAACATCCGGCTAAGGGGTTGCTAAATCTTTTATCTTGATTTATAACCTAGGCTTTAGATGAGGGTATGAGTTTTTAAATTTTAATTTTGAGTTGTTTAATTGGATAAAAAAATTCAATTTTTCCTGGGAGCCTAATCACATCCAGGCCATTCATCAAAATAAAGAAGAAACTAAGAAAACATGCCATGTTAATGCACAAGCTAAATAAACATCAAATAATTTATAAAGCTAGCACAAAAGAATAAAAGGCCTTTATGGTCGAGCTCCACCACACAAACCAAAAAACTAAATGGGTAGCCGAGCTCCACCCTTATATAACCTAGATTACAAATGAATAATTATAATTTAGAAGAAATTTATGTTATGTGGGTCTTCATTATTATTTCTTCATTTCTTCTTTCTTCTTTTTGATTTGCTTCTTTCTTCCTTCTTTCAGCTTGGTTCGAATGTGGTTGCTCAAAGGCTTCACATGGTGCATAAGACATAATCTTATGACCAATATTCATCCTAATCCCCCATAACATTCATTCCAAATCCTAATTGCAAAACTATATGAAAATGGGAAAAGTAAATCTAACTAAAACCTGCAAAACAAATATTAGCTAAACAAACCACACAATCCCAAGCATGTATATGAATAAATTGGACTTAGCACCCACACATGGGTAACCAAATCCACCTAGCTTAATTTAGATTATGCTTAGGGGTATAAGCAACCTGCACAATAAAAGCATTTATTATTTTATTAAAGTCCCCCTTAAGCACAATCCCGTGTGAAAGATAATGATTAGACTAAAATCATCCTATCATTTAGTCTATGCACATACACCATCACATCCAGGCTAAAATAATACATCACAAAATGAAATCAAGCATCAAATTCTGCACCACCCTAACATAATACTAGAAATAGTGACTTAGCCTAATGTGTGTGTCATTTATGGCTTGTGTGGTATGTCTTAGCTATGCTTTAAGATTAAGATTTTCTAAGTTTGAAGGGTTCAACTTAGAGGGTGATTTCATTTAAGTGATTTAGTTGATTTGCTAATTTTATTTGATGATTTGATTTGATTTGAATAAACATACACTTAATTACTAAGTGTTCTAAAGAGGAAAAGAGAAGAGAACTTCTCTTTCCTCCCTACCTTAAGTAATTTCTAAGGTAGATTCATAAGTGATTTTTGTTCAGTGAATGTTTTATTATGTGTTTTAATTAAACCTAATATGTTCAATAAGAAAGGCATTTTTAAGATTAATTAAAGTGAATTACTATCACTAAACACACAACACTTTATTTCTTCCAACATGTGTATCATGCATATGGTTGAATCTTAAGCATATATATATACATGCAAATATAAATACTTAGCACACCTTAATGATGAATACTATGGGATGTTGCTTAAGAATATTTGGATACTTCATGACGCATGATTTTGTTAAGTACAAAAGAGAGGGATTCTTTTATCCATTAATCAAATGCACATTTACATGTATGAAAGACATAAGTGAGTACAATGCCAATATTTTATACACCAGGGGTGTAAGGTACAAGACCTACTTGGGGCTATTTAAAGCCTCACAATTGAGATGTCGAAACTAATATACCACTTTTCTTAAATACATGTGCATGTATAAAAGGAAATGAATGGAAAAGAATCATGCAAAAGGTTTATGTTTGTTTGATTTGTTGATTGTTTAATTTATATTTGCAATATGAAGATTCTTCTTAATTCATAACATGGGAGTGCATAGAATAAATTTAAGCAAGTGTTATGTTCTTTTCAATGGAACTATACACTTTGCAAATCCTATACAAACCATGTTAAGAAAAGAGAAGAAAATCACATAACACCTTTTAAGTTATATTCACATGCAAGCTTTTAAATACTTACAAGTAGCATACATTCATTTATAGTCTTTGATTTATAAGCTTTGAAAATAATTTTTGATTTAGTAGTGATAATAGCCATTCATATTCTTACTTTAGCCAAAGCATGCAATTTTCCATAAAGAAAATATTTCATTTTAATTTGATTTTTTTAAAAGATATGAATGTCTGAATTCATATGAAATACACCATTTAGCATACTTGGAAAGAATAAAGTGATGCAAGCATGTAATTTCATTCACCCTAATTGATTCCTAAAGACAATCCTATGGAATAAGATCACTTAAAGAGAATCAAAATTTCTTAGAGAGATTTTTATTTTTTGTTTTGAGTTTGATTTAGGAAATATGAAAAGGGTGTTTGCTAGTCCTAACCCATTTCCCCCATGTGTAAGTTGATTTAGTTTAATTTTTAGAATCATTATGTTGATTTTATGTTTTTTTAAGTTAAGGTGTAGATTAAGTCTATTAATTACCCCTTACCTATACCACTTTAACATAATTAACCTAAAAATTATGAGCCAACATATGATACGCAACCACATTGAATTTAAATCAACAATCATCTATTATTCATTTATTAAGCTAAAGGATTTAATTAAATACTTTCATAACATTTCCACACATGTGGGTTGGAAATGATTTCCTTAAATTCACCTTAGGTTTTTGAACACCTAAGGATCTATCCAGCAAAGGATTGATTAAGTTTAGATTGATTTTGAAAATTTAATTAACCTAATTAAGAATATTATTAGTGGATTAATCCTTAATTAGATTTAGATTAAGGAAAGAAGAGGGTTTAGGGAATAGCTTAGGTAAAATAACCCAAAACTATTTCATAAACCTCATATTTACTTAAACAATGCTTAATTATCTAAATTAAGATTAAACCACTATTCATATGCTTAATTATTTTTAATTATATTAAGAGAGTGATTAGGGATTCATTAATTAATTTTTTAATTAACTCATTAATAAATTCCAAGAAAATTAAGGGAGGTGAAGATCATCCCCCAAAACATGTCTGAGAAGTTTAAAATTAATTAATGAAAATATTAGAGGGTAATTAGGGTTATTAAGATTTCAAATAAACTCCAATTAAGAAAATTCACAGTTCTAAATCAATTAAAAAAATTTTATATTATTCCTCACTGAATTATCTTTAAAATGAGCCATCATTCATATTTTTCTGATATTTCTATATTTAATTATGTATTTTTGAAGTTTCAATGATTAAGGGATTATTAAATAGCTCTAATTATATAATTAATCCTATCGGCAAAGACGGACTAACGATTTGCTTCCATGTGGCATGATGGGATTCATTATTTAAGTTGTCACATCTATGCCATGTCGATGCGGATTTTCTCCCAATCATCCGACGCGTTCTAATAAGATTAATTCATCAGATCTAATCGGATTGATCAGGACCATCCATCCAAAACATGCTAAAATGGATGGTCCATGATTCATCCCTACTCTCTCCTACAGGAGATGGAGGCTGTCCATCCTCCATGGCTTGATCTAAGCTCACTTAAGCTTAGATTCAGCTTAGATTCAACCCACACTATCAAGAGATGTGGGGAAGAACATCCAACGGTGGAATTCAATTGGGATTAAACTTCCCTTCACAAAGGACTAAATAATTCTAATCCTATGCTCAATTTTGATTCATACCTCACTAGAAGCTATCACCGGTGCTTCCAAACATTGAGGTAGCCTCATCTAGTGGAGAGAAGCCCTGTTGAAGGTTAGAAGGCTTGAGATGAAGTGGATCTTCCTATTGATCAAAGATCCCTTCAATGGCTTATGGCTGGCTTTGGTCTAACTCTTCCTTCCCGTGGCTTGGATGCTTGGGATTTGATTTGGGTGAGCTCAATTGGGTCCTCTGATGGTGCTTGCAAGAGGAATTGAACTTCTATGGAGAATTAGCTGAGTTGGAAATCTCCTTAGCCTCCCTTATTTTCAGTTTAAGCAAAACTAAGAATGGATGATTGGAAAGAGCTTAAGAATGCTTGGAGAAGCTTGGAGAGGCTTGCTCTGGATTCCTATGGCTCAATCGATAGCAAGTGTTCTAAATTGGAATGGAATGAGGAGGAGTGTATCTCCCCCTACTTGGATCGGACGGTTGTGAGCTCCTTTCCATTTTGATCAAATTGATCTCATGGAATGGGTTTGTTAGGCTGTTAGGAGTTTCACATGGTTTGATTTTGGCAGGAGTAGTGGAGGAGTTTTCCATGTGTTAAATGAGGATGTGAGGGATTCCATGTGGAGAATTTCCATTAGGTAGGTCAATTTTAGCTTTGGGTTGGGTTTTGCTGACCCAAACCCATTGGGTCATGTGCACCACATCCCTTGGTGTCCAAATGGACCACTAAGAGGATGCCAAGTGGCCATGAAAAGGATTTGACCAAATTCCAAGTGGAATTGGCCATAGGTTACTCTTTGACCTAGGGGTAAAATGGTCATTTGGCTTTGATTTCAATTTGGTAGGATTTGGAATAATTATTAAAAGGGATATGCCAATTTTCAATTAATTTGGAGTTGATTTGATATCATTTGGCTCATGTTGACCCATTTTGGTCAAAATGGGTCAACTTGGGTCAAGTTGACCAATTGGTCAAATTGAGTCAAACCAAAGATTTGGTTAAGTTCATATGACCATTTGGAGTGGTTTGGTATCATTGGTTTGATTCAATTTGATTTATATTTGGTTTGGGCTCATTTGATTTCATTTAGATCAAATGAGTCAAGTTGACCAATTTGACCCATTTGACCTAATTAGGTTAGGCTTCGTTGGTCATTTGAAATGTTTTGCAAGCTTTGGTTTCAATCAATTTTGGTTTATTTGGCTTGATTTGACCTTTTAGGTCAAGTTGGGTTCATTATCAATTGGGCTAGGTTGGGTCTAGTTGGTCAATTGAGGCTTTGGTCAAGTTCAATAAGTGGTTTAGAATGAATTTGACCCATTGGTTGCAATCAATTTGGCTTAGATCAATATTTGACACATTTTGACTTTTTAGGTCATCAGTCAACTTGGGTCGAATTGGCTCAATTTGTGACTTCTTCATGTTCACTCATTGATCATGAACTAGTTTAGATCAATGGTTTCAATCAATTTGTCATATGGTGGATTTTGGCTAGTTTGGGTTTCATTTTGGATAAGTGTTGACCTGGTCAACCCTTAGGTTTAACTTGGTTTGACCCAATTTGACTAATTGATCATCTCATGATGATTGTTGCTCACAAAGTGAGGCTTAGGTGGGCTTAGTTCAATCCAATTTGGGTAAGATTAGAATTTAGCTCAAAAAAGGGTACTTTAGGTCACGGGGGTCAGTAAGTAGTCAATTGACTTGATCAAGGCTTGATTCAAGTTTGGTTGTACTCACATATGGACTTATAATTGAAATATGAATCCATTTGCAAGTGATTTGGAGTCAAATGGGTTTTGATTCATTTGGCAATTTCAAGTTCAAAGGATGAACATGGGTTTGATTTGGGTTTGACTTTTGAATTTAGTTTTGGTTTGATGATTGAAGTTTATGATTAAATTTGATTTATGATTGAAGGATTGATTATTTGTACAGAAAATCCAAAGGTTTGGATTGATTTGAGTTTGATTTGGCTAAGTTCAAGAATTTGACTTGAAAGGGTATGGGTTGGATTTAGGTTAGATTTGGGTTTGAGTTTTGAATTGATTTTGTTATTTGAATTTATATTTGATTTATATTTGTGAATATAAATGGGTTATGAGAAAATATTTTGAATTTGAATTGATTTGGATTTGATTTGAGCTAATTCCATAAGATGAAATCAATGGCTTAGGAAAGATTTTGGATTTGGAATTGATCATGGATGTCAATCATTTGGAAATGATTCATGATTTGAGAAAATCCATTGGAATTGATTTAAGATTTGAAAAATCAATTGAGTTGGAATTGATTTGAGATTTGATTTTGGAATTGAGGTTGATTTGAATTTGATGTTGGTTTGAATTTGAGGTTTGTTTGAATTTGGATTTTGTTTGAATTTAAAGTTTGACTTGAGGGAAGGAAGTAAGGATTGGGTTCAAGCTATAAGGTAGGCAAGTTTTTCTAACACTCCTAAGGCATGACCTATTCTTATGGCTAACTCTTTTAAGTCTCTAGGGTTAGGTTAAGTGTTCAACTTCTCACTAGAAGTGTCTTAAGACTAAGGAACTCTTAATGTCTAGAGGAGTCCTATGTCTAAGATGGAAGAGTTGAGAGCTCACTCTGAAAGTAAGGTCAATAAAGGGTGCCCAATAGGTGTGGTGTGACTGACAAAGTACACCGCATGTATTGGTGTTGACCAAGATGATCAACAACATCTGAATAATTGCAAGCACTAATGAAAATGATCTACTCCCAAACCAGAGGAGTAAAAGGAATCAATAGCTTAGTGCAATGCAGCTCAACTTATATCTAAGACATAAGAGAGTGAAGGAGGAATCCACTAGGGATTGAGTATGTGAACCTTCCACTAAGGGAAAAGGTTAAAGTCATCCATAGAGGGATGAAAGGTTTGATTTGGTTTACATCTCGCTGAGGAGAAATTGATTTGATTTATTGATTTATGATTTGGTGTTCCACTGGGGATGGAAATGTGAACTCTCCACTGGGAACAAGTTCAAGGCATCCAAAGAAAAAATAGGTGAAATCTAAGGAATTAGAATTGATTGTGGGAACCGTGAAAGACTTGCATCAAATTAAGAAGTTGATTGATTTGATTTTTTTGACTTTATTTGACTCCACTAGGGCGGAAGGTTAAATTTGTTTTAGATTTTAAATTTTGAATTTTGAGGTGGACCCTATTGGTTTGCGATGAATCATACTGAGTAGGGACCTTGTTGGCCTTAATCTAGCTCAGATTTACTAATCCAAAGGGGTAGTCTACCAACCACATAATAAGACTATCCAACCAAAGGGGTTGCCTTTTGATGTGCAGCAACTATACTAGGAAGAAAGCATAGTAGACTTACATCTCCAAAGTAGGATTAGTGGTGATCAATTGAACACAAATAAGAACCAACCTAAAGCTTAAATGTCAATGAAGTACTTAGATCATCTCAAGGATAGTCAAAATTAGTTTTATTTTTAATTGTATTTGATGGATATCAATTTGATGGATCATGAGTATGGACCTACCATATTTATCAATCCAAAGTAGTATAATCCAACCAGGGGTGCTTTCGGTTTTATAATGAAGAAATGAGACTCACATCTTTTAAGAGACGAGGTGACACGAAGCAATACAACATGCCAACCAGGGTATCGATTTCTCATGTAAAAGAATCTTGTGAAATATATATATATATATATATTCTATATATATATATATATATATATATATATATATATATATATATATATATATATATATATATATATATATATATATATATATTGGTTATATATATAAAATATATATATATGAAATATATATATATATATATCTCCACTTCATCTATCTTTTCTTTTGGAAAATAAGAATAAATGAAAAATTATATATATATATATATATATATATATATATATATATATATATATATATATATATATATAATAACGCCTTGTTGGATGCCACGATCCATAGATATATTCTTATTAGGTGATGATGGTGAGGTGTACTATCTCGAGATAGAAGTACCACCCCTACAATGGACCTAATCACCTCAATAAGGACTCCTAAGGACTATGGGTCTTTGGAATCTTAAAGATTCTTCCCTACTTTACATGGAAAAGTAAAGGATTTATTTTAAATTAAGTTTCCCCATGGCAAGCCCTCATAGTTAATTACATCCTAAAGAATAAGAGACCTTAGGAATACTCTCGATTAAGGTAAATGATCATTGTATCCAAAGATTTTGAAAGGTATCACTATCAATCGATTGATTTATTTTTAAAAAATTCAAGTGGAATCGATCAAGAGGAGGGAGTCTTTATCGAAGCCAAATGAAGATAAGTAGGTTATGCTTAAGATACTAGGAAGCCTAGTAAGCACCCCAAACTATCCTATGGTTGGACTTTACATTTTTGAAATTGAATTGATTTGTTTGAGTTAAATTTTTTATTAGAAATCTAGGGCTTATAATTCCATGATATAAGGTCACGAAAATGTCTAAGAGGTGATGATTTATGCTCGTAACATGTAAAGGGAAGTAGCAACCTCTGAACTTAAACTTAGGGAGCTTTGGCAAAGGCCAAAAAGAACTACATAAATCTAAGGAAAAAATGGGTATTTGATTTACCTCCACAAGAGAGGATAAACCACCCGACTGTTGGACTTACAATCATCTGGGTGTGGCCACCAACTAGCTCCTCCTAAGCCTAAATACACTCCCCTAAGAGACTAGATCATAGGAATGCTTTAATGACTTAAATCTAATGCAAATTTTGTTATATTTTATTTTTATTTTAGACACTCAATTTGACACAAGCTTTAGGATTTATATGCCTAATGCATGATAAATTAGATTATGGGCCAAAATTAATAAGACAAGGAGGTGCATTTTCACCATGGCTCTCAAAGGGTCAAGCCAAGTTCTCTGGTATAGGTGGAAGCCCTCTAATCAAGAGTGAAATAATATACTTTTTATGCATGATGTTAGAAAAGTAAAACAACATCCAGCTAAAGGGTTGTTAATTCTTTTATCTTTTTTTATAACCTAAGCTTTAGGTGAGATTATGAGTTTTTTTATTTTTTTTTCATTTGAGTTGTTTAATCGGACAAAAAAATTATTTTTTTTAAGAGCCTAATTATCATCCAGACCATACATCAAAGCAAGGAAGAAACTAGGAAAAGATGTCATCATAATGCTTAAGTTAAACAAACATCAATCAATTTATAAACTAGCAAAAGAATAAAGCCCATTTGTGGTTGGATCCACCAGATAAACCCAAAAAAAATTGAAGCTCTACCCTTATACAACCCATTACAAATGAATTAATTATAATTAAGCAAGGAATTCATGTTATGGGGTCTTCATTCTTCATTTCTTCTTTCTTCTTTCTTCTTTCTTTCTTCTTTCTTCTTGGTTGAATGCTTTCTAAAGGTTTTCACATGGTATAAGATATAATCTTATGACCAATGCTCATCCTAATCTCCCATAATAATCATTCCAAAATCCTAATTGCAAAAGTACATGAAAATGGGAAAAGAAATCTAAGTAACACCTGCAAAATAGAGATTAGCCAAATAAACCATACAATCCCAAGAATGTATATAAATTGGTCTTAGTACCCAACACATGGGAAACTAAGTCCACCTGGCCTATTTTGGATTATGCTTAGGGGTATAAGCACAATACCCTACAAAAGTCAATGGTTAGACTAAGATCATCCTACCATTCAATCTATGTACATGCACCCTAATATCTAGACTAAAATAAAACATCACAAAATAAAAGCAAACATCAAACCATGCATTGCCCTAACCTAAAGCTAGAAATGATGACTTAGCCTAACGAGTGTGCTATTTAAGGTTTGCGTGGTATGCTTAGCTAGGATTTAAGGTTGAAGTTTTCTAAGTATGAAAATGTTCAACTTAAAGTTTTGTTTCATATAAGTGACTTAGTTTCTTTGATTAATTTTATTTTATATTTTGATTTGGTTTAAGTGAATCCTACAATCAATTACTAAGTTGTAAATAGAGGAAAAGAGAAGAGAACTTCTCTTTCCTTCTTACCTTAAGTAATTTCTAAGGTAGATTCATATTTGATTTTTGTTTAGTTAATATTTTATTATGTGTTTAATTAATCCTAAGTTTAGATTTTTCCCTAAACAAACCTATTCAAAAAAGAAAGGCCTTTTAAGATTAAGTAAAGTGAAATACTATCATAAACACACATCACTTCATTTCTTTCCCAACATGTATAACATGCATATGGATGAATCCTAAGAATATTTATACATGCAAATGGAAATGTTTAGCACACTTTAATGATGAATGTTAAAAGAATTTATTTAAGAAATTTGAATATTTTTCATGATGCATGATTTTGTTAAGTAGAAAAAGAGGGATTTCTTTTATCCATTTTTCATATGAACACATACATGTATGAAAGGCATAAGTGAGTACGACGCCATTATTAGCACCAAGGGTGTAAGGTAAAAGACCTACTTAAGGCTACTTAAAGCCTCGCAACCCTAGGGTTGTCCGGACTAATATACTACTTTTCTTAAATACACATGTATGTACAAAAGAAATGAATGGAAAAGAAAGATGCAAAAGTTTATGTTTGTTTGTTTGATTTGTTTATGTAATTTATATGTATAAGTGTGGATGTCCTTCTTAAGTAATAACATAGAAATGAATAGGAAAGGATTTAAGCAAAAGTTGTGTTCTTTTCAAATGAACTATACACTTTGTCAAATCCTATTCAAAATTATGCTAAAAGAAAAAGAAAAGGAAAGCCACACTATGCACATCTTTATATTTTTACTCTCATGCAAGCTTATAAATAATCATAAGTAGCATACCTTTTAGTTTTAATAATTGATTTATAAGTTTTGAAAATAATTTTAGATTTAATAGTGATAATAGACATTCATATTCTTACTTTAGTCAAAACATGCAATTTGACATAAAAGAGACATTTCATTTTTAATTTGATTTTTCAAAAGCATGAATTCATAAATTTCATATGACATACACATTTAGCATGTTATGAAAGAAATAAAGTGATGAAAGCAATGTAAGTTCATCCACCCTAATTAATTCCTAAAGGTAATCCTATGAATAAGATTATTTAAAGTAAATCAAATTTGTTTTAAGGAGAGTTTGATTTTGTTTGAGTTTGATTTGATAAATGTGAGATGAGTTTGCTGGTCCTAACCCATTCCCCCATGTGTGAGTTTTAAGTTCAATTTTAGGTGAGTAGATTAATTTTATTTTGGTTAGGTTAAGGTGTGAATTAAGTGTGTTAATTACCCATTACCTACACCACTTTAACATATTTAATCACATAATTATGAGCCAATGTATGACATAAAACCACACAAGGAATTTAAATCAGCAATGCACCTAGGAAATAAAAAGTCTAATGCAATTGGCTCACAATTAGTGATTAATTAAATTAAAGGGTTTAGTTTAAGTACTTTTATAACCCTTCACACACATGTGGGTAGGATTTTGATTTCCTTAAGCTACTTAGGTCATTGAACACCTAAGCACCTACCCAAGATGAATTGATTAAGTTCTAGAATGTTTTGAAAATTTTATCAAGTTAATTAAGTAGGTGATTAGTGGGTTAGCCCTTACTTAAGTTTGAATAAAGGATGGAAAGGGGTTTAGGGAATGGCTTAGGGAAAATTCCCCAAATCCATTCCATAAACCTCTTCTTTACTTAAACAAGGCTTAATTAACTTAAAAAGGGAGTAAACTACTGTTCACATGCTTAATTACCCTTAATTACATAAGAGGGTGATTAAGGATTCATTACATGATTTCCCTAACTAACTCATTAATAAATCCCAAAAAAATTAGGGGAGGCAGAGGTCATCCCACTAGATATACCAAAGAATTTGAAATGAATTAATAAAATAATTAAGAATTAATTAGGGTTATTAATTTTTTATTAAAACCTTAATTGAGGACAATACTCTATTCAAAATCCACTAGAAATGTTTTTAGATTATTTTCCTAAGAAATATCTTTATAGTGCATTTTACCTTGTATTTTTATGATTTTTTAGAATTAATTATGTTATTTTGAAGCTTCCATGATTATCCAATTAAAATAGCCTAATTAATTAGCACCACGCGGATGAATGCCATACGCTTTCCTTATGGTGCAATGGGAGTGGTCACTTAAGTTATCACATCAGTCACGAGCGGCGCTACGCCTTCATCCTCATCAAGGATTCTGGCCACATCTTGGTCATGGTCGTCCATCCAAAATGTACAGATAGATGGCCCATGATCCATCCCTGAGCTTGCTTGCAAGAGATGGCCACCGTCCATCTTCCATGGCATGATCTGAGCTCAGATTGAGCCCAAACTCAACCCACACCTTCATCATGCAAGGGAGAAGACATCAAATGGCTAGTTTTACATGAAGTAAAAATTCCTTTCACAAAAGGCCACACACACCCTATTCTAGGCTCAGTTTTGATCCATACCTCATCGGAGGCTATCACCGGCACTCGAATTCATTGAGGAAGATTCGTCTAGTGGAGATGAAGCTCTGTTGAAAGTTTGAAGCCTTGGGATTGAGCAGATCTTCCTTTGGACCAAGCTCACCTTCAAATGCTCACGGCCTTGATCAAATTCCCCTC
Organism: Cymbidium sinense; assembly: GCA_021442155.1. Lineage (NCBI taxonomy): Eukaryota > Viridiplantae > Streptophyta > Magnoliopsida > Asparagales > Orchidaceae > Cymbidium > Cymbidium sinense. The sequence continues at coordinate 104,515,364 of CM038218.1, forward strand.
TCCCTTGACTTGAGAACATGGATGAAGCTTGGAGTGAGTTCGATTGAGTCCTCTCAAGAAGTTTACAAGAGGAATTGGCTTGATTTTATGTATTGGATGAGATGGAAAAATGGTGGAGCTCCTTATTTTTGATTTAAGAAACTAAAAATGGAGAATTGGAAATGGGTTGAGAAAGCTTGGAGGAACCTTAGGGTGCTAGCTCCAAGTTTCCTAAGCTCAATCGAGTCTGTGGGCCTCAATTCAAGTGGAATTAAGTGGAGTATATCTCCCTGTGTGAATCGACACAAGCTCTTTTGCCATTTTGATCCAAATTCAATGGGTTTGTTAGGCCATTTAGACATGGCATTCAATTTTAGGAGTGGAGTGAAGCTCCCATGTGCTTAAAATGAGTGGAGGAAGGATTCCCATATGCCCATGTTAAGTGAGGTGGTTGATTTTGACTTTGGGTTTTGACCCAAACCCATGGGTCATGTGCACCATCCTCATTAGTGACCATTTGGTCCTCTAAGAGGATGCCAAGTGCCATGAAAAGGAATAAATTTCCAAGTGGTTTTAATTTTAGGTTACCTATGGCTAGGGTAAAATGGTCATTTCATTTATATTTCAATTTGAATATGTTTGGTATGATTGAAAAATGGGCCAAGTTTCAATGAATTTAGTTTATTATGATTTGGCTCATGTTGACCCATTTAGGTCAAAATGGGTCAACTTGAGTCAAGTTGACAATTGGTCAAGTAGGTCAAACCAAGGGTTGGGTCAAGTTCATATGACCATTTGAAATATTTTGGCATCATTGGTTTGGTTTAATTGATTTCATTTAGGTCAAATGGGTCAAGTTAACCAATTTGACCCATTTGACCTATTTGGGTTAGGTCATGGGTTGGTTTATGTTTGGTTGATCATTTGAAATTAAGTGGTATCTTTGTTTCCAATTAATTTGGTTTATATTTGGATTTGGCTCAATTTGACCTTTTAGGTCAAGTTGGGTTCAAGGTTAATTGGGCTAGGTTGGGGTATAGTCAGCCAATTGGGGCTTTGGTCAAGTTCAACAAGTGATTTGGAATGAACTTGAACCATTAGTTTCAATCAATTTGGCTTAGATCAAGTTTTGACACATTTTGACTTTTTTAGGTCAAGTTGGGTCAACTTGGGTCAAGTGGCCAATTGCTAGGTTAGTTAGCTCAAATGATGACTTGGTCAAGCTGAAACATTGATCATGAATGAGTTTTGATCAATGGTTTCAATCAATTTGGCCTATGGTAGATTTTGGCTCGTTTAGATTTCATTTTGGTCAAATGTTTGACTTGGTTGACCCAATTTGAGTGATTGATTATCTCATGATGATTGTTGCTCACAATGTGAGGCTTAGGTGGGTTTAGTTCAATCCAATTTGGGTAGGATTAGAATTTGGCTCAAAAAGGGTACTTTAGGTCACTTTGGGTCAAGTGAGCCTAAGTAGGTCAATTGACTTGATCAAGGCTTGAATCAAGTTTGGTTGAACTCATATATGGACTTATGGCTGAAATATAAATTAATTTTCAAGTGGTTTGAAGTCAAATGGGTTTTGATTCATTTGACAATTTCAAGTTCAAAAGGGTGAACATAAGTTTAACTTGGGTTTGATTTTTGAATTTAGTTCTGATTTGATGATTGGAGTTTATGTTTATATTTGATTCGTGATTGAAGGATTGATTGAATCATGAAAAAAATCAAGGGTTTGGCTTGATTTGAAATTGATTTGGCTAAGTTCAAGAATTTGACTTGAAAAGCTTAGGTTGAATTTTGATCGAATTTGAGTTTGAGTTTTGAATTAATTTTTGGTTTGATGTTTAAAGTTTATGTTTATATTTAGCTTCATGGTTGTAGGATTGATTGAATCATGAAGAAAATCAAGGGTTTGACTTGGTTTCAATTTGATTTGGCTAAGTTCAAGATCCTTGAAGAAGGTTGAATTTTGATTGAATTTGAGTTTGAGTTTTGAATTTTGGTTTGATGTTTTATATTTCATTTATATTTTTTGAATATAAATGATAATATAAATGGGTTATGAAAACTTCTTGAATTTGAATTGATTTGGATTTGATCTGAGCTAAGTCCATGAGAGAGAATCAAAGGACTTAAGAAATATTTTGGAGTTTGGAATCCAATCATGGGCGTCAATCATAAGTTTCAATTATTTAGAATTGATTCATGATTTGATAAAATCCATTGAATTGGTTCAATTTTTGAGTTAGAGTTGGAGTTGATATGAGTTTTGCTTTAAGGGATAAAGTGAGGAATTTGGTTCAAGCTATAGGGTAGGCAAATTTTTTGGCATGTTCCTATGGCTAACTCTTCTAAGTCTCTAGGGTTAGGTTAAGTGTTCACCTAATCACTAGAAGTGTCTTCAGACTAAGAAAACTCATAGTATTTAAGAGAAGTCATATGTCTAAGATGGAGGGGTTGAGAGCTCATTCCAAAAATGAGGTCAACAAATGCATAGTAGACTTACATCTTCCAAAGAGAAATGACCGTCGGGGTAACCTGTTTGTGGCAAAATAGATTGAACCCTACCTAAAGGCGACTACGGAGAGAGTGCCAACCTAGGGAATTATCTCAACTTAGGTAGTCAGGCAACTCCTATAGGGAGTTCTGCTGACACTGACCTAAAGATAGGATGTCTAGTGGGAAAGGGGTCATTAGGGGCTTGCCTAATCCACAAGAAAATTAATTTATTTATTTTGTTTGTTTGTTTATCATGGACCTTATTGCTTTGCAAGGGATCATATTGAGTAGGAGCTTATATCATCCTAGACATATCTCAAATTTACTGAACCAAGAGAGAATCTATGCATCCGCTGAACAAATTCTCCAACCGTAGGAGTGGCTACTAAGAAAGGGGGACTGTCCAATGTAAGAGTAACTCGGGTAGTGTCTAAATGGGGTCACTAAGGACATGATCCAAGTAGAGTGCCCACAGTGGAAGGAGCCAATAAGGGCTTTATCCAAAACCCTAGAGAAGATAATTTGCATAGGTATTCGGTGGCCAACTCAAGGAGAAAGCACGGGACACATATTTTTCAAGAGCGGTGTATCCACCGAGTGAGTTATTGTCAGTATAACAAACATCAACCAACCTAAGATGCCCATCAGTTTGTGACATCAGGGACTCACATCCTCGGCGATTGTGGGATAGTCTCTTGACTTGAAAGGTGCTATCGACCAGGCTCTTGGTGAATACCATTGGGGGACTTATATCAATTCAAAAGTAATCAAGAGAAAAGGAGCCACTTGGGGGACTTATCCTAAACCTCAAATATATTTGACCTAATTGCATGATGGCTAGTTTAAGAAGAAAGCAGGGGGACTCATATTTTTTTAAACAAAGTCAACATGAGGTAGCTTACTGGCTGCATGGTGAAGTCTACCAAACTAACATGGCACTCATCAGTTTGTAATGGTCAAGTAAAGAAGAAAGCATGAGGACTCACATCTGTCAGACAAGTGACCACTGGGGTGATAGACTAGCTAGGTACTATGCCAACTCAACTTAAAGCAGCCAATGAGTGAGTGCTATAGAGAGCTTGCTCCCACATCAAAATAGCCTGAGAAAAAATATATATGTTTGTTTTTGTGCTTGTGTTAAAGGGAATAGGATGCCTCTCGGGTTCTCTCATGTGTACTCTGGGGTAATTTTGATGAAATGGTGCCATGATGTGTGATTCCACTAAGAAAAGATGCCGCTTGGGTTCTCTTACACCTAACTTAGTTGTGCTGGCCAACATAGGATGCCTCATGGGTTCTCTCACAACTATTCTAGTAGCACTAAGAAATCCTGTTCAACTTGTGTTAGTCTTGTGAAAGAAGGATAGGATCCCTCTTGGGTTCTCTTACGTCGATCCTAAACATGTCGTAGTGGATTCACAAGCAAGCAAACAATGTTTTGGAAGAATATAATATTTTGATGAATTGGAATAGAATTTTGATGATAACTTCCTTCAAACATGTTTTTATGGGTAATATTTCTTCAAATGGAGCCCATTAAATGGAAGCATCGGGTGTTCCCCAGACAATCAATAAGCTAATAAGATTCCTCTTTGGTAGGCCTTCTCATGACAAAAGGCCTTGGTTCAAAGCCTCCCATCTTCGACGGGCAATTTGTCTCTTAGAACTAGAACAAGTTCTCTACTTGAAAAGTTCTGGGGTGGACTAGCTTGTTGTGAGCTTGAAATCTTTCCTCAAACCTTGAGCTCTTCTAAACAACTTTATTCTTTGTAATTGATTTTCTACCCATTGTTGTCCTTAGTGAAGGGAGTTGAACTTCATATGTGGCTTATGCCACAAAATTCAATTAAAGCTGACACTTTTGCTTGTTGTGTAGAGCATCTCCTTTAGTATCTAGATTAGAGTTTTGGTGAATGCTTCTACTAAGCCATTTTCCCTGCAGTAGTAGATGGTGGAGTATATCCAATCTATGTTATGTCTAAAGGCAAAGCCATTGATCTTACTGCTCTTGAATGCAATACCATTATCGGATATAATTCATCGATGCACCCCAAACCTATATATGATATGGTTCTTGAAAAATTGATGATACATTGTGTCCTCTCGGTGGGATTGCCTCACGGAAAAAGTAGTTGGTGGCAGCTAAGATGAACCGATGACCCTTGGAAGAAGGAGCACCAATAGGAACCACAATGTCGATACCCCAACACTCAAATGGCCATGAGGCCAATGTGGGATGTAGAATGTTGAGTGGTTGATATAGGACCACATCATGTACTTGACACTGATGGAATATTCTAGCCATGTTCATAGTCCAATCATGAGGCAATAATAATATCTAGTCATTGATCTTTGATTTCATATTTAGACCGGATTGATGCACTCTGCATAAACCTGAATGTACCTTGATCATGATACTATGGGCTTCATGTTTGTCTAAACAACGTAACCACATTTGATCGAAGGACCATTGGTATAAGGTACCATCCATGAGAACATGGGAGAGAGCTCTCTGTTTCATCTGGTGGGCTTATGACTTCTCTTGAGGTAGTTTGCCTCTAGTCAAGTAATCCATGAATGGTTGCCTCCAATCCATCTCCTTCTCCTTTTTGACAATGGTAACCTCCCCTTCAAGAGAAAGTCTCTCGATGAGTTCAGCGTCAATAAGGGATAGGGCTTGTCTATTTTGGACCCTTATTGATATGGACTCATCTCCTGGGCATGCCAATTCCTTGGCAAGTTTTGCCAAAGAATCTACTACTGCATTCTCTCCTCAAGAAACTTTGTAGATGGTGACCTCAGGGATCTGGGCCAATAGCTTCATGGTGTACTCATGGTAATGACAAAGCTTAGGTTTTAAAACCTTGTAGGATCCATCAATCTAGTTGATGACTACTGAGAATCCTCATATATGTTGATACTCTTAACACACACTATAATGGCTAACTCTAGACCAGCAATCAAAGCTTCATACTCAACTTTGTTGTTGGTGCATAGATTGGAGAGATAGTATGAGAATCTCATCACATCATGACTTGGAGTTAAGAGAACTATTCCTACCCCTCCCTTTCTTGGAAGAGTAGATTGGGGTTCTTCTCCTTTATGAAAGGAAGCGCACCATCAAAATACATCTCCCAATGATGATTATAAACCTCCCCAAAGTACATGATTTGTTCATCAAGGAGATCATCACTAAGCAAAGAGTCAGCACGAAGTGGGTGTGCTGCTAAGAAATTTGCTAGTGCTTGTCCTTTCACCACACAGAGGGGTACAAATATGATATCAAGCTAGAGAATCATGGACCAACACACCATCCAAATAACATTGACCATATCATGAGATACTACAGTGGATTGATTCTTGAAATCAAGTTCACCTTATTAGAAATCATATAGTGTCATAGCTTTTGGGATGCAAAGATTAAGCTAGGCAATGTTACTCAATAGGTGGGTAGTTCGCTTCCATAGGGATTAGACGATTGCTAAGATAGTATAGAGTGTTCTCCTTCCCTTTGTCATTAGCTTGGGTCAACAAAATGCCAAGGGAGTCATCCAATGCAGCAATGTATAGGATCAATGACTTGCCTGGGATAGGTGCTACTAGAACTGGTGGCTTCACCAAATACTTCTTGATATCTTCAAAGGCATGCTGGCACTTGTCATCCAACTTGAACTTGGCCTCCTTTTTGACAAGTGCTGAAAATGGTTTGCATCTCCCTGATAGGTTGGAGATAAAGCATCTTAGATATGCCAACAACCCTTGGAAAGATCTAAGTTGAGTTAGACTTTTAGGGGGTGTCATTTTTAAGATGGCTTTGATCTTTTCTAGATCTATTTCTATTCTCGGGTGTCAGACAATAAACCCAAGGAACTTCCCCGAAGTAACTCCAAATGCACACTTCAAGGGGTTCATTTTGAGGTTAAATTATCTTAACCATTCAAAAACTACTCTCAAGTCAAAGAGGTGGTCTTTCTTTTCTTTGCTTTTGACTAGATCATCAGCATAGCATTCAACTTGATGATGAATGAGTTCATTGAAGATCTGAGCCATGACCCATTGGTATGTAGCACTAGCATTTTTATGGTCGAAAAGCATGACCTTATAATAATAGATTTTGATTGGAGTTCAAAAAGCAGTGTTTCTCTCATCCTCGGGGGCCATCTTGATTTAGTTGTAGCCAGATGACCCATCCATGAAGGAGAAAATTTCATGAGATGAGGCGATGTCCACCATTAACTCAAGTATAGCAAGAGGAAACTCATCCTTAGGACATGCCTTATTTAAGTACCTGAAATTGATGCATAGGTAAATTTGGTCATTCTTCTTCTTAACTAGTACAGCACTAGCTAACCAGGTAGGATATTTTTCTTCTTTAATGAAACCAGCATCGATTAATTTCTTGACTTCAAAAATGACCTGCTATTCAATTTTTAATCGCATGCATCTAGGAGCTTGCTTGATAGGGTTGGCATTAGGGTTTATTGCAAGCTTGTGGAACACTGTGTTAGGAGATAATCCAAGAATCTCTTCATATCTCCATGCAAAACAATCCTTAAACTCAATCAATAGCCTAACTAAGTCATTTGTTTCTTCTTCATTCAGAAAATATACATCGGGGGTGGATCTTCATCCATCCGAGGTTGATTTCTTTAATCTTGTCGATTATAAAATGGATTTATTCTTTCAATTCTAGTAGTGCCTCTTTGATTTGAAGATCATCTGGATCATCTAAAGTTTCTAAATACACTTCCTCATAAGAGTTAGTGTGGTTAGAGAAGAACCTATTAGATTTCAGATGATCGGTGAGAACTAAATAATAACCATCATCATCATGGACTCTTGCGAATCTAATCTTGATCTTGATTGTGCATCCACCTATTGTTCCATAGCTTCTCAAAGTACTCTTTCTTGCTTAGACATGTATAAGGAATCAAACCTTTCTTTGCAAGATTAAGAACACAAAGTACCAATAAAAGGCTATTCCATTAAATCTTTATATGAATTATCCTCAAGCTCTACATACGGACTTGAGGATGATGATCTCAATAGGAATCTCTTGACTTTGTATCCATGGAAGACTTTCTGTACTTCGTTCAGTTACGTATTACTAGGGAGGAAAAGTGAGGTTAGTGCTAAGGTTCTAACTTTGCAGATAGTTTCATAAACCTAATTCAATACATTCACGCTTTGCTTGGAGGCCTGGTATTCATCACTATCTGGCTCAGTGTCACCTCCAATGAAACCCATTGATAGGGGTTGGCTGGTATGCTAATCACATGAGACTCATCTTGTGAGCTGGATTCCAAGTCTATGTGAATAGTAAGGGTACTCTTATGAACTAGAACATAGCCTTGGTGGTGGTGACCAACGGGGCATCTTCCACCTCGGAATTTCTCACTGTTTGTTACTTCTACCTAGTGGGAGGTCATCTACCCTTATGTCCATAAGATGGAACAAACTATGGGTGGAATGTGATATGCAGCTCTACTTCTTCCTTAATGTCCCTTTCTAGTTCATTTGAACTTTCATTTTTCTTTTCTTTTTCTTTTTCTCTTTTATTTTCTTCTTTTTCTTTTGCATTTGAATTTTGACCAAGTTCACAAGAAAAGGTGTTTTGAGGAAGATAGTAGGTCGCATCTTCATATATCTCAACCTCTCTAACTAAAAATGGCTTTTCATCTCCTTTGACACAGTATTCAATTCCATCCTTCCAAAACTTGATGCACTAATGAAGGGAGGATGGAATCATCTTATTCTGGTGTATCCAAGGCCTATCGAGCAAAGCAGTGAATGAAGTATTCGAATAACTTATGTAGAACTTGCCTTCCGCCTTTTATTCACCTATCTCCAAAGGTAGCACTATGGAACCTGAAGCCCTTTCACCTTGTTCATAAAATCCTCTTAACTTCATCCGATCTCCTTGGAGTGTAGAGATGTTGATCCTCAAATAGGCAATGATCTTTAGAAACTATTGTTCACTGTTGCACTTGAATCAACAAGAACCCTATAAAGTATGAATCTACCCATATCCACTATAATATAAAGGGGACAGTTGTGCTCCATGTCCCCTAAAAAAAGGTCTTAATATGTGAAGGTGATTCCCTGAGCTTCTCTAGAATAATGTGCCTCCTCTCCAACAGCGGTCAGCTAAGCTAAGCATATATGTAGATTAAAAAAAGCATGAATTAATGATTCTCTCATCTTTTTGGATAAGATAAGGGCATCATATATGCTTAACTTAGCTGATAACTTTATTAGGTGAGAGAAGATATTGTAATCTACTTTGGGTTGATCCTCCACAAGTATATGCATGGGTGAAGCATCCTGTAGAGGAGCTTCTTGTTCCCTGGTACCAATGACTTGTTTCCCATTTTCTTGAGGTGCTGCCCTAGAAGGTAGAACCTTGCCACTATGGAGGTTGACTTCAGTAATCTCTTATGACAAGCTAATGGAAGATTCTACCTACTTGTCAAGCTCACCTACAACTTCTCTTATAGGACCCTAGGAATCAGATGATTCCAAGTCTATCTCAAGAGGTGAACCCATAGTATTCAGAGAAGGAAAGTCCATCTCTTAATTAGAAAAGGGAAGATTGGAGTTGTTATAATTATTATTTAAACTTGAAGAGCTTTCTAAAAGTGTAGAATTAGGCAACTCATCAGAAGTGACACAGATGTAATTCAAACTAGCTTTATTCCTTGATTTCTTAGATTTTAAAGGAGATAAATAGTAGAAATCTAGTATAAGTAAGTGGGGTGAAGGATTTGATGCCCTCACCACTGATACAAGATGTCTACTAGAGGAAGAGATGAGAAGAAGTGGCTGAGGTAATAAAATACGGTGGACTGAGGTGGACTCGATGGTGGTTTGCTACTTGGCTATCCTAGGTTAGCATGCATTGCTACTGCTGTTGCTAAGCTTCCACTCTCTCTAAGTTATCTCTGGCAACTTGCAAACCTTCCTTGATGTTGGAGGTTTGAGCTGCCTCAGGAACCTGCAAGGAAAGTTTCTTAATTTTGGATATAATCTTTTTAGAGGTTCGGGATAAGGAGATATGCCAACCTTCTTTGATTTATAGAGGATCACAGGTATCCCCAAGGATTACCCTAATGGAATTGGATGGTTATTCCACAAGGTATTCCTTTGGGATAAATATGGCGCTTGTCTTGAAGCTATGCTCAAGTGAGTCCTTCAATGTACAATCCTCCAAAACTTGGCCTAGTATGCGGTGGTAGGGAAAAATGTTAGATAATTGCTCCTGCCCACTTCCTCCAGCTTTCTAGGCTTGGGTAGCTAAAAGTCTGGTTTCTTTAAGAGGTTCTTAAAGATTTTCTAACTACCTCCCTCTTAAATGAATAAGACTTGTTTATTTTATCCAAGAGTAGGTAAATGGTAGCTACCTAGTGGCAAGTATGTGTACCGCTACTGCTATGAATGTGGTTGAGGAGGAGGCCGCGAAGGCCATGGAGGTTGTTGCGGTGGTCAATAGGATGGCCTCGGTGGTGCTAGAGGAGGTGGAAGTGATGGCTATGGAGTACGAGGTCTCTCATACTGCTCTCTGGATGGATATTTTCTCTTGTCTACTGTTGTCACTACCCCTGGCTTCTTCTCATAAGCTTTATGGCTTTGGTTTTGTTGATTGATCCAAAAAAAGCAACTATTTGGCTTCTCCTTGTAAGCTAGTCTCCTTGTTGATTAGCTTCTCAAATGTCTTAATGGTAAAACCTTTGAGCATGAAAGCGACCAGGCCATGAATATTCTTTAGTAGAATTTCAATGGCGTGTTGTTCAGAAAGCTGCAGTTCGCATTTCATACTCAAATTATGCCATATGAGAATATAATCAATGAGGGACTCACCAAGGTGTTGTTGAGCCACAATGAGATTGCCTACAGTCACCTTTTGTTGAGCTCCAGCAAATCTCTTAATGAAGAGTTGCTCCAACTCAGCAAAAGTCTTCACTGAACTATTAGGGAGTTCAGCGTACCAATCAAGGGATATTCTGTGGTGAAAAATTTCATCTTCATCTTATCCTTTTGAAAAGAATAGATGAAAACAAAATAATAATCTTTGTTGGGACACACATGATCTGGATGTTCTTATTAGGTGATCAATATTGAGGAGGGTGTATCTCGAAGATGAGTCCTATAATGGACCTAATCACCTACAAAGACTCTAAGGACTTTGGGTCTTTGTATGTACCAGAGATTCTTCCCCTATTTTACATGAAAAAGTAAAGTAGGATTTATTTTAAACTAGATTAATTAAGTTCCCTATGGAGGCAAGCCCCCATAGTTAATTACATCTTAAGAAATGGGATTCCTTAGGAATACTCTCGATTAAAATAAATGATCATTATCTCCAAAGATTTTAAAGATAAGACTATCAATCAATTGGTTTATTTTTAGAAGATCAAGTGGGATTGATCAAGAGGAGAGAGTTATGATCAAAACTAAAGAAATAAGGATGCTATGATGCCAGTAAGCATCCCAAACTATCCTATCGTTGGGCTTCATATTTTTGAAATTGAATTGATTTATTTATTTGAGTTGAATTTTTATTAGAAATCTAGAACTTATAATTGCATGACACAAGGTCATGGAAATACTTAAGAGGTGATGATTTATTGGTTTAGCCCACAAAGGGGAGAACCAACCTCAGATCATAAATCTAGGGAGCTTTGGCCAGAGCCAACACATGACCTAAATCTAAGGAGAAAATGAGTATATGGTTTACCTCCATAAGAGAGGATAAACCACCTAACTGTTTGGACTTACAACTGTCATATGCTTTTTTTTTGCAAGATAGCTAAGCTGTTATTTATTTAGAAAGAGACTAAGTCCTTAAACACGCTCCCTAAGAGACTAGATCATGTAGGGCATGATTTAATGGCTTAAATCTATTACAAATTTTGTTACATTTTATTTTTATTTTTATTTTGGACAATTCATTTGACACAGGCTATGGGATTCATATGCCTTATGCATGAGAAATTGGATTATGGGCCAAAATCAGTGAGAAATGAGGTGACTTTTCACCATGGCTCTCAAAGGTCAAGCCAAATTCCCTAGCACTGGTAGAAGCCCTCCAAATTCAAAGTAAAACAAGATGCTTGTTTTGCATGATGTGAAAACATACAACATCCAGCTAAGGGGTTGCTAAATCTTTTATCTTGATTTTTATAACCTAGGCTTTAGGTGAGGTTATGAGTTGCTAATTTTTTTTAGTTTAGAGTTTATTAATTGGATAGAAAATTTATTTTCCTAAGATCCTAATCGCATCCAGGCCATTCTGCAAAGCAAGGAAGAAACTAGGAAAACATGCCATCTTAATGCATAAGCTAAACAAACATCAAACAATTTATAAAGCTAGTGCAAAAGAAAGAAAGGCTTTGTAGTCGGGCTCCACCGCGCAAACCCGAAAAGAAAAATGTGGGTAGCCGAGCTCTACCCATATACAACTCGGATTATAAATGAATTAATTAATTATAATCAAAATGAATTCATGTTATGGGGGGTCTTCTTTCTTCATTTGGTTCTTTCTTCCTTTTAACTTAGTTGGAATGTGGCCTGCTCCAAGGCTTCACATGATCTTATGACCAATGTTCATCCTAATCCCCCATAACATTCATTCCAAATCTTCATTGCAAAATTACATAAAAAGGGAAAGTAAATCTAATTAAAATGTGTGAAACAAAAATTAGCTAAATAAATAAAACAATCCCAAGTATGTATATGAATAAATTGGGTTGTGCTTAGGGGTAAAAGCAACCTGAATAGTAAAAGCATTTATTATTTTTATTTTAATGCCCCTTAAGAATAATCTCCTACAGAAGACAATAATTAGACTAAAATTGTCATACCATTCAGTCTACGCACATACACCAAACATCTAGACTAAAACATCACTTCACAAAATAAAAGCAAATATCAAACCATGCACTGCCCTAATATAGGACTAGAAATTATGACTTAGCCTAATGTGTGTGTCATTTAAGGCTTGTGTAGTATGTCTTAGCTAGGCTTTAGGGTTAGGGTTTTTCTAAGTATGAAGGGTTCAACTTAGAGAGTGGTTTCATTTAAATGATTTAGTTGATTTGGTTGATTTTATTTTATAATTTGATTTGGTTTGAATGGACCTACTCTTAGTTACTAAGTGTGATAAAGAGAGAGAAAAAGAGAGAACTTCTCTTTCCTCCTTACCATAAGTAGTTTCTAAGGTGGATTCATTAATGATTTTTGTTTATTGAATGTTTTATTATTTGTTTTAATTAATCCTAAGTTTAGATTTTCCCTAAACAAACTTATTCAAAGAGAAAGGCATTTTAAGATTAAGTAAAGTGAATTACTATCACAAAATACATAACACTTTATTTCTTTCCAACATGTGTAACATGCATATGGATGAATCCTTAACATATCTATACATGCAAATGGAATGTTAGCACACCTTAATGATGAATTCTAAGGGATGTAACTTAGGAAAATTTGGATGCTTCATGATGTATGATTTTATTAAGTAGAAAATAGAGGGATTCTTTTATCCATTTATCAAATGCACATTCACATGTATGAAAAATATAAGTAAGTACGATGCCATTGTTCTACACCAGGGGTGTCAGGTACAAGACCTACTTGGGGCTACTTAATGCCTCGCAACCTCGGGATGTCCATACTAATATACCATTTTCTTAACTACATGTGCATGCTTAAAAAAGAAATGAATGGAAAAATAATTATGCAAAAGGTTTGTATTTATTTGTTTGATTTGCTTATTTAACTTACATGAGAAAATATTTTCTTAAATATAATAGGAATTAATAGGAATGGATATAAGCAAGTGTTGTGTTCTTTTCAAATGAACTATCCACTTTGCAAATCTATTCAAACTATGTTAAAGAAGAGAAGGAAAAGTCACATAATGCACATCTTATATTATACTCACATGCAAGCTCATAAGTAATTATAAGTAGCATACCTTTTGTTTGCAATGTTTGATTTATAAGTTTTAAAAATAATTTTGGATTTAATAGTGATAATAGCCATTCATATTCTTACTTTAGTCAAAACATGCAATTTGACATAAAGGAAACGTTTTCATTTTATTTTTATTTTTTAAAAGGTATGAATGCTTGATTTTTATATGACATACACATTTAGCATGCTAGGAAATAAATAAAGTGATGTAAGCATGTAATTTCTTTCACCTTAATTAATTCCTAAAGACAATCCTATGGAATAAGATCACTTAAAGTGAATCAAAGTATTTAAAGAAATTTTGATTTTTGTTTTGAGTTTGATTTGAATTTAAGGATTGTGAAAAGCGTTTGCTGGTCCTAACCCATTCCCCCTATGTGTGAGTTGATTTAGTTTTTTTTTATAACCATTGGATTGATTTTATATTTTGTTTAGGTTAAGGTGTGCATTAAGTACATTAATTACCCCTTACCTACACCACTTTAACATATTTAACCAAATAATTATGAGCCAATGAATGACATAAAACCATAAAGAATTTAAATCAGTAATGCACCTAAGAAATAGAGGAGTCTAATTCATTTGGCTCGCAATTAATGATTAATTAAGCTAAAGGGTTTAATTTAAGTACTTTCATAACCCTTCCCACACATATGGGTTAGATATGATTTTCTTAAACTACTTTAGTTATTAGATACCTAAGTATCTACCCAAGAAGAAATTAATTAAGTGATTAAGTTTCAAAATTAATTTTATTTTGAATTTTTATTAATTAATCCATTTAATGAAGTGATTATACTATTTAATTAATTTTCACCTTAATTAGATTTTTATCCAAATGAAATAAACTTAGGGGAAAAGATTTGAGAGAGGACTCCAAATCTCATTCCATATGTCCAATCACTATTCTAAGGTAATTAGTAAACTTAATTAATGGATTTATAACTATTTAATAAGTTAATTAATCATTTAATTAATTAAGAGAGTAATTATGAGTGAATCAAGCAATTCCCCTAATTAGACCATTAATAAATTCCAAAAAACTTAGGGGTGGAAAAAGTCATCCCACTAAATATATCTAAGAAGTTTGGAATTAATAAATAGAATAATTAGGGAGTAATTAACATAATTATATTCCCTATAAAACCCAAATTGCATGAAATTTACTATTTAAAATCAATTAAACTTAATTTTATATTATTTCCCTTTGAAATATCTTCAAAATGCATTTGAGTTTATATTTTTGTATTTTTTTATATTTAGTTATGTATTTTTGAAGTTTCTGTGATTAAAACTTAATTAAATCCCTAATTATATAATTAATCTCATCGGCACCACGTGGATCGCTAACGCAGCACGCGCTTTTCACGTGTTGCGATGGGATTTATTATTTAAGTTCTCACATCCTATAACGCGTTAGCCAACAGCGCTATGTGGTTTCTCCCTGGACCATCCGATCAAGGATCGGACGGTAAGGATTAAACTTGTGGTTCTAATTGGATAAATTAGGGGATCTCATATGTTTTAGTAAGGACCGTCCATCCAAAACACGTGAGATGGACAATCCATGATTCCTCCCTACCCTAGCCTACGGGAGATGGAAACCGTCCATCCGCCATGGCTTGATCTGAGCTCAGATTGAGCTAGGATTGATCACACACCATCTAAGAGTAAGAAAAAATACAATCAATGGTTGAATTGCAATGAGATGAAACTTTCTTTCATAAAGGACCAAGGAATCTTGAACCTAAGCATAGTTTTGACCCATACCTCACCAGAGGCTATCACCGGCACTCCCAACCATCGAAGAAGCTTCGTCTAGTGGATACAAAGCCCTGTTGAAGGTTTGAAGGTTTAAGGTTTAGTAGATCATCCAATTATCCAAACTCCTCCTAGGCTTGCAGATTTGGTCTAGCTCCGTTCTCCCGTGTCTTGGAAGCTTGGAAGAAGCTTTGGATGGACTCGATTGGGTCCTCTGAGGGTGCTTGCAAGAGTAATTGGCTTTTGGTTGAGTGATGGATGAGTTGAAAAATTCAATGAGCTCCCCTATTTTTGGCTTGAGGAAATCTAAAAATGAAGAATTCAAAGTAGGTGGAAGAAGCTTGGAGGAACTTGGAGAAGCTTACTCCAAGTTCCCTAAGCTCAATCGAGTGTGAATGAATTCAATTCAAGTGAAATTAGGGGGAGTAAATCTCCCCCCACAAGGATCAGACGGTCGAGCTTGCACATGTCATTTTGATCAAATTGATCACAAGGATTGAGTTGGTTAGGTCGTTTGAGGTGGAATGTGATTCAATTTTGGCAGAGGAAGGGAGTGGAGAAGTTTACATGTGCTCATTTGAGTGGAGGAGTTATCCCATGTGGAAAATTTCCTATTGGGTGGTCGAATTTGGCCTTAGGTTGGGTTTGGCTGACCCAAACCCATTAGGTCATGTGCACCACACTCATTAGTGCCCACTTGGTCCACTAAGAGGGTTCCAAGTGGCCATAAAAAGAATATGACCAAATTTCGAGTGGAATTGTCCATGGGTTACCACTTGACCTAGGGGTTAAATGGTCATTTAGCTTTGATTTCAGTTTAGGTAGATTTAGAATAGTTTAAAATTGGGTGGGTCCAAATTTCAATGAATTTGGAGTTGATTTGATATCGTTTGGCTCATGTTGACCCATTTAGGTCAAAATGGGTCAACTTGGGTCATGACCAATTGGTCAAATTAGGTCAAACTAAAGGTTGAGTCAAGTTCATATGATCATTTGAAATATATTGGCATCATTGGTTTGGTTCGATTTTGGTTTATATTTAGTTTTGGTTCATTTAATTTCATTTAGGTCAATTGGGTCAAGTTGACCAATTTGACCCATTTGACCCAATTGGGTTAGGTCATGGGTTGGTTTAGGTTTGGTTGGTCATTTGAAATGTTTTGCAGGCTTTATTTTTGTTTAATTTGGATTTGGTTTGGTTTTGGTTTGATTTGACCTTTAAGGTCAAGTTAAGTTCATGGTCAATTAGGCTAGCTTGGGTCTAGTTGGCTAATTGAGGCTTTGGTCAAGTTCAATAAGTGGTTTAGAATGAATTTGACCCATTGGTTGCAACCAATTTAGCTTAGATCAACATTTGAACCATTTTGACTTTTAGGTCAAGTTGGGTCAACTTGGGTCAAGTGGCCAATTGGGCTAGGTTAGGCTCAAATAATGACTTGGTCAAGTTCAAACATTGATCATGAATTGGTTTTGATCAATGGTTTCAATCAATTTGGCCTATGGTGGATTTTGGCTAGTTTAGGTTTCATTTTGGCTAAGTGTTAACTTGGTCAACCCTTAGGTTTGACTTGGTTTGACCAAATTTGAGTGATTGATCATCTCATGATCATTGTTGCTCATAATGTGAGGCTTAGGTGGGCTTAGTTCAATCCAATTTGGGTAGGGTTAGAATTTGGCTCAAAAAGGTACTTTGGGTCACTTTGGGTCAAGTGAGTCTAAGTTGGTCAATTGACTTGATCAAGGCTTGATTAAAGTTTGGTTGAACTCACATATGGACTTATGATTGAAATATAAATCCATTTGCAAGTGATTTGGAGTCAAATGGGTTTTGATTCATTTCACAATTTCAAGTTCAAAGGGTGAACATGAGTTTGACTTGGGTTAGATTTTTGAATTTAGTTTTTTTTGGTTAGATGATTAAATTTTTTGTTTATATTGGTATTCATGATTGTAGGATTGATTGAATCATGAAGAAAATCCAAAGGTTTTAATTGATTTGAGGTTGATTAGACTAAGTTCAAGAATTTGACTTGAAGAAGCATATGTTGTATTTTGATTAGGTTTTGGTTTGAGTTTTGAACTTGGTTTTGGTTATTTGAATTTATATTTCGTTTATAATTATGATGTAAATGAGAATATAAATGGGTTATGAGAAAATTTCTTAAATTTGAATTGATTTGAATTTGATTTGAGTTAAGTCCATAAGATGGAATCAAAGGGCTTAGGAAAGATTTTTTTAACTTTGAATTGAGTTCTAGATTTAGTTTTTTTGAATTTATATTCATTTATAATTGTTAATATAAATGAGAATATAAATGGGTCATGAGAAAATTTCTTGAATTTAAAGTGATTTGGATTTGATTTGAGCAAAATCCATGTTAACCTCATTTTTAGGATGAGCTCTCAACCCCTTCATCTTAGACATAGGACTCCTCTTAAACTTTAAGAGATCCTTTGTCTTAAGAAACATCTAGTTATTAGGTGGACACTCAACCTAGCCCTAGAGACTTAGAAGAGTTAGTCATAGGAATAGGTCATACCTTAGGGGTGTTAGAAAAATTTATCTGCCCTATAGCTTGAACCAAATTTCTCTTTTCCTTCCTTCAAGTCAAACTTTAATCAATTCCAACTTAATTGATATTCTCCAAACTCAAATCAATTTTAAATGATTGAAATCCATGATTGAGATCCATGATTTAAACAAATGATTGAAGCTTATGATTGAAATTCCAAGTCAAAATATTTCTAAGTCCTTTGAATCCCTCTCATAGACTTAGCTAAATCAAATCTAAATAAATTCAAATTCAAGGAATTTTCTCACAACCCATTTATATTCTAATTTATATTAACATATATAAATGAAATATAAATTCAAATCAATCAAACTAAATCCAAAATCCAAATCAAAATAAAAAATCTTTCCTAAGTCACTTTGATTCAATCTTGTGGACTTTGCCTAAATCAAGTTCAAATCACTTCAAATTCATGAAATTTTCTCATAATACATTTATATTCTCATTTAAATTCACAAATACAAATGAAATATAAATTCAAACAACCAAAACTAACTCCAAAAATCAAACTCAAATTCAATCAAAATCCAACCTAAGCCTTTCAAGTAAAAATCTTGAACTTAGCCAAATCAATTTCAAATCAAGCCAAATCCTTGATTTCTCTTCATGATTTTATCAACCCTACAATCATGAATCCAAATATAAACATAAACTTTAATCACTAAACCAAAACTCAATTCAAAAATTAAACCCAAGTCAAGCTCATGTTTACCCTTTTAAACTTGAAATTGTCAAATGGATCAAAACTCATTTGACTTCAAACCACTTGCAAATGGATTTATATTTCAATCATAAGTCCATATGTGAATTCAATCAAACTCCAATCAAGTTTTGACCAAGCCATTTGACTTATTTAGGCTTAGTTGACCCAAAGTGACCTAACGTACCCTTATGAGCCAAATTCTAATCATAACCAAATTGGATTGAACTAAGCCATCTAAGCCTCACATTGTGAGTCAACAATTATCATAAGATGATCAATCACTCAAATTAGGTCAAACCAAGTCAAATCTAAAGATTGACCAAGTCAATACTTAGCCAAAATGAAACCTAAACTGGCCAAAATCCATCATAGGCCAAATTAATTAAAACCATTGATCAAAACTCGTTCATGGTCAATGTTTGACCTTGACCAAGTCAACATTTGAACCTAACCTAGCCCAATTGGCCAACAAGACCTAACTTAGCCCAATTGACCATAAACCCAACTTAACATAAAAGCTCAAATTGAGCCAAACTCAAATATAAACCAAATTGATTATAAACAAAGATACCAATCTATTTCAAATGTCCAACCAAGCATAAACCAACCCATGACCTAACCCAAATAAGTCAAATGGATCAATTTGGTCAAGTTGACCCATTAGACCTAAATGAACTCAATTGAACCAAAACCAAATATAAACCAAATTGAATCAAACCAAAGCCACCAAAATATTTCAAATGGTCATATGAACTTAACCCAGCCCTTAGTTTGACCCATTTTGACCAATTGTTTAACTTGACCCAAGTTGGCCCATTTTGACCTAAATCGATCAACATGAGCCAAATCATATCAAATCAACTTCAAATTCATTGAAACTAGGCCCAACCCATTTTTCAATAATACCAAACATATTCAAATTGAAACACAAGCCAAATTACCATTTTACCCCTAGGCCATAGGATAAATTTTGGCCAAATTCACTTGGAATTTGGTCAAATCCTCTCCATGATCACTTGGCACCCTCTTAGTGGACCAAGTGGACGAAGGCTTCGTCTCCACTAGACAAGGCTACCTCAAGGGAAGCAAGCGTTGGTGATTGCCTATGATGAGGTATGCCATTAAACTAAACTTAGATTTGCCATGGTGTGGGTCGAGCTTAGATTATGCATGATGTTATAAAAAAAAGTACACATCCAGGTAAGGGGTTACTAATTCTTTTATCTTGATTTTTAGCCTAAGCTTTAGGTGGGGTTATGAGTTGTTTATTTTAATTTTGAGTTATTTAATTTGGTAGAAGATTTATTTTTCCCTAAGAGCCTAATGTCATCAGCCATACATCAAAAACAAGGAAGAAACTAGGAAAATGATGTCATCTTAATACACAAATAAACAAAATATCAAATATTTTATAAAGTTAGCATAAGTATAAAAGGGTATTTGATCACCACCAAAAACCAGAAAAATAAATTGTGGTGATCTACCCTTATACAACTTCATTACAAATAAATTTATTTACAATCAAGTAAAGAAATTCATGTTATGGGGGTCTCCATTTCTTCTATTCTTCCTTCTTCTTTCTTCTTTCTTCTTTCTTCTTTTAGTTCCATCTTTTGGATGGTTAGAAGGTGGTTGCTCTAAAGGCTTTACATGATACATAAGATATAATCTTATGACCAATGCTCATCCTAATCCCCCATAACATTCATTCCATCTAATTGTAAAAAAAATTACTTGAAGGAGAAAGTAAATCTAGAACACCATAAAGCATTAGCTAAACAAACCATACAAATCTCAAGCTTGTATATTGGATTAGCACTCCACACATAGGTAACCAAGTCTATCTAGCATATTGGATTATGCTTAGGAGTATAAGCACCTACATAGCAAAAGCCTCTATATTTTTATTTATTACAATGCCCCTTAAGCACAATCCCCTACAGAAGATAATGATTCGACTAAATTATCCTACCATTCATTCTACGCACATTCACTCTAACATCTAGACTAGAAATAATACAACATAAAATAAATGCAAATATCAAACCATGCACTGCCCTAACTTAAAGCTAGAAATGGTGACTTAGTCTAATGTGTGTGCTTAAAAGGTTTGTGTGGTATGCTTAGCTATGGCTTTAAGGCTTAAATTTTCTAAGTGTGAAGATGTTCAACTTAGATGGGTGATTCCATTTAAGTGCATAGTTGATTTGGGTTGATTTTAGTTTATATTTTAGTTTGGTTTAAGTGAATCCTATAATTAATTGCTAAGTCGTAAAGAGAGGGAAAAGAGATGAGAACTTCTCTTTCCTTCCCTACCTTAACTAATTTCTAAAGTGAAGATAGAAACTATGCCCCAAGTGATTTAGGATAGGTGTAAGAGTCTCTTAGTGGCATCCTATCCCCTTTTCACAACACAAATACCATCTCCTAGCACTATTAGAATAGGTGTGAGAGAACCCAAGAGGCATCCTATTTCGATTAGCATAACTAAGTTAGGTATAAGAAGAACCCAAGTGACATCCTTTCTTAGTGGAAAAATCCCATTTGCCACCCATGGCACCACTTCATCAAAACCCTCTACGTGTTTAAGGTAGGTGTAAGAGAACCCTAGTGGCATCCTATTCCCTTTAACGCAAGAACACAAAAAATAAACACATATCTTTTATCTGCTACTTTGATGTGGGAAAAGCATGGCACTCACTCATTAGGTGCTTTCTTGGTCTACATGCTACCTCACTAGTATGTCACCCCAGTGGTCACTTTATTTGGAAGATGTGAGTCTACACACTTTCTTCCTAACTTGAGTAAAATAATGGCTTGTTAGTTGGTCTTCCTACCAATAAGTTACCTCATGTTGATTTTGTTTAAGAAGATGTGAGTCTCCAATCTTTCTTCTTGAACTAATCATCATGATCTAACTAGGTTGAGTATATTTAAGATTTAGGATAAGTCCCCTAGAGGCTCCTTTCCTCTTGACTATATTTGAGTTGATATAAGCCCCCTAGTGGCATTCACTTTCATTAATGCGTCATGGCATTCAAGATAGAATATTTTGGCAATCAGTTCTGTTATAGGAGGATGTGAGTCCCTGAGCTTTCCTCCTAGGTTGATTGTTGCAAGCCGACGGGCACTTTAGGTTGGTTGATGTTGGCTATGATGACAGCGACTCACCTGGTGGATACACCACTCTTAGAAGATGTGAGTCCCCGCACTTTCTCCTTGAGTTTCCTATCGAATACCTATTTGATATATGACTAGCCATGCCATCTTCTCTTGGGTTTTGGATTAAGCCCTTAGCATCCCCTCTCCCTGCATGCATTCTATTTGGATCACATCCTTTGCGACCCCATTTAGACACTATCTGGGTTACTCTTGGATTGGACAGTCCCCCTTTCCTAGTAGCCACCCCTATGGTTGGAGTATTTGTTCAGTGGATGCATAGATTCTCCCTTGGTTCAGTAAATATGAGATAGGAATAAGCTGATATAAGCTCCTTCTCAGTTTGATCCCTCATAAACTAATAGGGTCCATGATAAACAAACTGAACAAACAAATAAATATTTGCTTATGGATTAAGAATTCAAGCCCATCCTATCTTTAGGGCAGTGTCAGCAGAACTCCCTATAGGAATTTCCTGACAACCTAACTTGAGATAAATCCCCGAGTCAGTACTCACTCCACTGTCACCCTTAGGTCGAGTTCAATCTATTTTTCCATGAGCAAGTTACCCCGGTGGTCATTCCGCTTTGGAAGATGTAAGACTATGATGCATTCTTTCTAGCATGACTATCGCAAATCGACGGGTAGCCCTAGGTCAGGTTCGATTTGTTACCCAAAGCAACTAATCATCTCGGTGGTCTTTTGTAGTGGAATATGTGAGTCCTCGAGCTTTCTTCCCTTAAATTGATCATTGCAAACTGAGAGGCACTCCTTTGGTTGGATAGTATTCCCATCGATCGGGAAGCTACTCTCTTTTGTTCATAAAATCTAAGATAGGTCTAGGCTAATATAAGCTCCTTCTCAGTGTGATCCATCGCAAACCAATGGAATCCATCAAAACAAATTAAGAAATGAAATTAATCTTTGACTATCTTTGAGATGATTTAAGTCCCCCAGTGGCATTCACTCAATAGTCAACCCTAGGTTAGATTTGATTTATTGTCTTGCCAACCGATCACCCTAGTGGTTCCTTATTTTGGAAGATCTGAGTCCCCGTGCTTTATTTCTAACTTGACCATTGCACACCAAAAGGCATCTCTTTGGTTGGAGAGTCCTACCTTGTGGTTGGTAGACTACTTTCTTTGTATTAGTAAATCTGAGATAGGCCTAGGCCTCCATGGTCCCTACCATAATTAGATGGCCCATGGAACTATCAAAAAATTTTAAAAATGAAATTAATCTTGACTATCTTTGAGTTGATCTAAGTCCCCTAGAGGCATTCACTCAATAGTTAGCCCTAGGTTGGGTTCGAACTGTTGCCTTGCTAATGGGTCACAACAAGACCTACTTTAGGATGTAAATCTATGCTTTCTTAATGCAGTTGTTGCACAGAAGGCATTCCCTTTGGTCGGTTAGTCCTACTATGTGGTTAGTAGACTATCTCTTTATATTAGTTAATCTAAGTTAGGTCTAAGCTTCCATGGCTCCTCCTCAGTATGATCCATCGTAAACCAACAGGGTTCATTTCAAAATCCAAAATCAAAAATCTGAAACAAATTTAACCCTCCTCCCTTAGTGAAGTGAAACAAACAAAACAAAATAATCAATCAATCTAAATTAAAATATTTTGCTTCTCCTCAGTGAGATAGAAATCTTTCTAGCTCCCCAACGGATCCAGAATTCTAATCCTTTAGCGGATTTCACAACCTTCCTCCCTTGTGGATGACTTAAACTTGCCTCCCCCGTGGAGAGTTCACTTATCTGTCCCTAGTGGAGTCAAAATAAATACAATTAAACAAACAAAAAATTCAATCAAATCAGTCTTTCTCCCCAGTGAGAAGCAAATCAAACCTCTCATCCCCTTGTGGATGATTTGAACCTATTCCCCTAGTGGAAGGTTCACATACTCTATCCTTAGTGGATTCCTCCTTCCCTCCGTTATGTCCTTGACATAAGTAGAGTCACATTGCACTAAGCTATGGATTCTTTTTATAGAGTAGAACATTTCTATTAGTGGTTGTGATCGTTCGATGTTGTTGATCATTTCGATCAACACCAATACATGTGTTGTTCCTTGTCAATCACACCACTACCCAGAGTTGACCTCATTTAGGATGAGCTCTAAACCTCTTCATCTTAGACATAGGACTCCTCTTATACTTTAGAGATCCCATCGAATCATCTAGTGATTGGGTGGGCATTCAACCTTGCCTAGAAACTTAGAAGAGTTAGCCATAAGAATAGGTCATGCCTTAGGGGTGTTAAGAAAATTTGCCTACCCTATAGGTTGAACCAAATTCCTCACTTCCTTTCTTCAATTCAAACTTAAATCAATTCCAACTTAATTGATTTTGTCTAAACTCAAATCAATTATAAACGATTGAAATCCAAGATTGAAACAAGTGATTGAAGCTTATGATTGAAATTCCAACTCAAAAATATTTCCTAAGTCCTTTGATTCCCTCTCATAGACTTAGCCTAAATTAAATCAAAATCAATTCAAATTCAAAGAATTTTCTCACAACCCATTTATATTCTCATTTATATTCACATATATAAATAAAATATAAATTCAAATCAATCAAACTAAACTCAAAATTCAAATCCAAATCAAAAATCTTTCCTAAGTCACTTTGATTCAATCTTATGGACATTGTCTAAATCAAGTTCAAATCACTTTAAATTCATGAAATTTTCTCATAACCCTTTTATATTCTCATTTATATTCACAAATACAAATAAAATATAAATTCAAACAATCAAGGACTAAGATTTTCTCATTGATGATAGATCCTCTACCCCAGATAAACCACCTGACTGTTGGAACTTATTTGTTGTCCACACCACAAACAGGAATATTTTTTAGGGCCAGTTATTGCAACATAGGTGACAATGACACTTTACTCTTTCATCTCTTCATTAGTAGCTTAGCAGGGTTTGCTTTTGATTGGTATGTTGAACTTTCCAATAGTTCAATCAAGACTTTTACTGAGTTGGAGCAATTCTTTATCAAGAGGTTTGCTAGAGCTTAGCAAATGGTCATTATTGGCAAACTCGTTGTGGCTCAACAAAATCCTGGTGAGTCCCTCATTCATTACATTCTCAAATGGAGTAATTTGAGTATGAAATGTGAACCACATCTATCTGAATAGCACACCATTGAGATTCTGCTTAAGAATATACATGGCCCGATCGCCTTCATGCTCAATGGTTTCACCATCAAAACCTTTGAGAAATTAATCAACAAGGTGGCTAGCTTGCAAGAAGAAACCAAACAGTTACCTTCTCTAGATCTACCAGCAAATCCAAAGCCATAAAAGGTTTATGAGAAGAAACCAGGTGCAGTGATAGTAGTGGATGAGGGGAAATAGCTAGTCAGAGAGCAATTTGAGGGACCTCGTGCTCCAGAGTCATCGCTTCTACCTCCTTTACCACCACCAAGGCAGCCCTACTGGCCATCATAGCAACCTCCATGGCACCTCCTCCTCCTCCACATCATTAGCATCATACCCATGCAGGTAGCTATGGTCCACCTACTCTGTTTAGATAAACTTAATAAGCCTTATTCATTTAAGAGGTGTCGAAGATCTTTAATAATCTCTTAAAGAAGCTTAATTTTCAGCTACCCAAACTTAGGAAATTGGAGGAAGTGGGCAAAATCCTTGATGCTAACTTTTGCCCCTACCACCGTATGTTAGGTCATATTTTTGAAGATTACTTCACATTTAAGGACTGGCTTGAACAAAGCTTCAAGACCAGTGCTATAGTTATCCTGAATGAATACCTTGTAGGAAAACCATCCAATTCCATTAGGGTAATCCTCGAGGATACTTGTGAGCCTTCCAAAACCAAAGAAGATTAGGATATCTCCTTATCCCAAACCTCTAAGAAAGTTGTATCAAAGTTCAAGAAACTTTCCTTGCAGGTGCCAGAGTCAGCTCAAACCTCCAACATCAAGGAAGGTTTGCAAGTTGCTAGAGACAACTTAGGGAAAGGGGAGCTCGGATAGCGGCATGTGCTCAGGGATAGCTTAGTAGCAACCATAAGTCCAGCCTAGTCCACCATTGCTATCCATTACCAACTACTACTTATAGTACTTTTTCTTCTAGTAGACATCTTGTATCGACAGATGAGGGCATCAAATCCCTCATCTCTCTTACTTTACTTGATTTCTACTTTGTACCTCCTATCAAATCCAAGAAAGAAGAATAAAGCTTGAATTATATATGTCATTTACATGGGTTGTCGAATTTGTTCCTAATAACTCTTCAAGTCTAAATGACAACTATAAACAATTGATCTTCCTCTTTTTTAGTTGATTTTCCTACTCTTCTACAGTTTTCCTCTTGAGATAGACTTGGAATCCGATTAGGGTCCCATAGGCGAAGTTGTAGGTGAGCATGATGTGCGGTAGAACCTTCCATTACCACCGGAGATCACAGTCAACCTCCGTGGTGGTTCTACCTCCTGGTAGCACCTCAAGATAGAGGAAATAAGTCATTGGTTTGAGGATCAAGAATCCCTCCATAGGATGCTCCACCCTTGGATATGTGAGGATCAAGGTGGACTACAATATCTCTCTCAGAAAGTTGTCATCAAGCTAAAGTATAAATGATGCCCTTGTCTTATCCAAAGAGATGAAGGAATAATTAATCAAGGCTCTCCTTGATCCTGAGATATGCTTAGCTCAACTGACTACTATTGATGAGGAGACACATTATTCCAGAGAAGCCTAGGGGATTACTTTCATAATGAAGACCTACTTCTGGGGGACATAGAACATAACCATCCCTACACATTGACATGGTAGTTTAGACTTGCCGAGTTCTCATCGAGTGCATCGGTGAATATGAGTCCTTCCTATTTGAGGATGACATCTCCACTCACAGGAAGGCGGATGATGTTGAGAGGATTCAATGAGGCAGAGGGCTTTAGGTTCCATAGTGTTACCTTTGGAGATGGGTGGTGGAAGACTAAAAAGTTTATATCATTGATTTGAATACTTCATTGCTCGGTAGGCCTTGGATATATCATAACAAGATAATTCCATCCTCCCTCCATCAATGCATCAAGTTTAGGAAGGATTAGATTGAGTATTATGTCAAAGGAGATAAAAAGCCATTTTCAATTAAAGAGATTGAGATATAAGAGTATGTGACCTAGTATCTTCCTTAAAACACCCTTTCTTGTGAACTTGGACAAAATTCAAAAGAAAATGAAGAAAAAGTAAAAGTAAAAGAATGAAAAATAAAAATCCAAGTGAACAAGAAAGGGAAATTGAAGAAGAAATAGAGTTGCATATCACATTCCACCCCAGTTCATTCCATCATATGGACATGTGGGATGATGACTCAACCTCCACCAAGTGAGGCAGAAAAGAGGAAGTTCCAGGTGGAAGACCCCTTGGTTGTCCATCGATAGAGTTATGTTCAGTTCATAGGATTACCCTACTATTCACATAGACTTGGAATCCGGTTTGGAGGACTAGTCAATGTGATTAGCATACCAACCCCTCTCAATGGGTTTCATTGGAGGTGACACTCATCCGATGAAGGCGGGCCTCAGACAAAGTAAAGTATTTGAATTAGATGTATGTAAAACTATCAGGAGTTAGGAACCTTAACTCTAACATTACTTTTATCTCAAAAAGTTGAAGGTAGTAGTTAAGGAAGCCCCTCAGTCTTCCAAAGATATGAAGCCAAAGAGATTCCTTTTGGGATCATTCTCCTTAAGTCCTGAAGTTGATGTAGAACTTGAGGACAATTCATATAAAGAATTAATGTAATTACCATTTGAATTTTACTAGCCTTGTGTTCATAATCTTATATAGAAAGGTTTGGTTACTCATACATGGTCAGCACGTCGAGTATTTTGAGAAGCTATGGAATAATATAGAAGTGGGGAAGCACAATCAAGATTAGGACTAGATTGATGCAATGATTAATGATGATTGCTACTTAGTTGGTACCAATCATTTAGAGTCTAATAGGTTCTTTTCACACAACACCAAATCTTATAAGAATGTGTGTTTAAAAACCTCAGATGATCTTGATGATCTCAAAATCAAAGATGCACCACCAAATTTTAAGAAGAGATTCATTCAACAATCGGCAAGCTTAAAAAAATCAACCTCGAGATAGAATAAAATCCACACCTAACATACATCAGTTCATTATTGAATGAAGAAGAAATTGATGACTTAGTTAGGCTATTGATTGAGTTTAAGGACTAATTTGCATGGAGTTATGAAGAGATTCTTGGATTATTTCTTGGCAATCCACAAGCTAGCAATAGATCCTAGCGCTAACCCTATCAAGTAAGCTCCTAGACACATGCGATTAGAAATCGAACAACAGGTCATTTCTGAAGTTAACAAACTGATCGATGCTGGTTTCATCAGAGAAGAAAAATATCCTACCTAGTTAGCTAGTGTCATCCTAGTTAAGAAGAAGAATGGCCAAATTCATATATGTGTCGATTTCAGGGACATAAATAAGGCATGTCTTAAAGATGAGTTTCCTCTTCCTATACTGGAATTAATAGTGGATATTGCCTCATCTTATGCAGTTTTCTCCTTTATGGATGGATCATCTGTCTATAACCAAATCAAGATGGCCACCGAGGATGAAAGAAACACTTTTTGAACCGATTAAAATCTATTATAGGGTCATGCCTTTTGGCCTTAAAATGTTGGTGCTACATACCAATGGGCCATGACTCATCTTCAATGAACTCATCCATCATCGGGTTGAGTGCTATGTTGATGATCTAGTAAGTAGAAAAAGAAAATAAGACCATCTCTTTGACTTGAGAGTAATTTTGAATGGTTAAGATAATATAACCTCAAAATGAATCCCCTAAAGTGTGCATTTGTAGCTTCAGAGAAATTTCTTGGGTTTTTTTGTCACAGAGGGAATAGAAATAGATCCAGAAAAGATCAAAGCAATCTTAGAAATGCCACCTCCTAAAAGTTTAACTCAACTCAAATCTTTCCAAGGATGGTTGGCATATCTAAGATGATTTGTTTCCAACCTATCAGTGAGATGCAAGCCATTCTCACTTGTCAAAAGGATGTCGTTCAAGTGGGATGATAAGTGCATGCCTTTGAAGATATCAAGTAGTATTTGGTGAAGCGCCTAGTTCTAGTAACCCCTCCGCAGCCACTCATCCTCTACACTACCGCATTGGATGACTCTCGGCTATTGGCCCAAGCCAATGATGAAGAGAAGGAGAGTGCTCTCTACTACCTCAGACATCATCTGATTCCTACTGAAGCAAACTATCCACCCATTGAGACACATTTTCTAGCTTTGATCTTTGCATCCCAAAAGCTATAGCATTATATGCTTTCTCATAAGGTGAACTTGATTTCCATAACCAATCCACTGTAGTATCTCATGACATACCCAACACTATCAGATGTTTGGCATGATGGTCCATGATTCTCTTATAGTTGATATCATATTCCCTCCGTGGTAAAAGGACAAGCACTAGGATTTCTTAGCAAAGACACACTTCCTCCGATTCTCTTAATGACAATCTCCGATGAACAAATCATGAACTTAGGGAGGTTGACAACCATCGATGATGTATTTTGATGGTGCGCTTCTTTCATAAAGGGGAAGCACCATGATCTACTCTTCCGTGGAAAGGCAGGTAGAATAGTTCTCTAACCCGCATCATGATATGATGAGATTCTCATACTATCTTTTCCAACTCGCACCAACAAGAAGCAGTATGAGGCTTTGATTTCGTAAAGAGTTAGCTATCATAATGTCAAGAGCATCAACATCTTTGGGATTCTCGCTTGGTCATCAACTAGATTATCGGGTCCTACGGTTCTCAAACCCAAGCTTCATCATTACCATGAGTATACCATGAAGCTGTTGGCCCAAATCCCTCAAGTCACTATCTATAAGGTTCCCCTAGTAGAGAATGCAGTAACAAATGCTTTGGCCAAACTTGCTAAAGAATTGGCATGTTTGGAAGATGAGTCCATTCCAATAAGGGTCCAAAATAGACAAGTCTTATCCCTTATTGATGTTGAACTCATCGAGAGACTTTCTCTTGAAGGGGAGGTCATCATTGCCTATAAGGATAAGGAGCTGGATTGGAGGCAACCATTCATAGACTATTTGAACACCGACAAACTACCTCAAGAAAAGTCACAAGCCCATCAGGTGAAATAGAGAGCTCTCTATTATGCTCTCGTTGATGGCACCCTGTAACGACAATCCTTTGACCAAATATGGTTACATTGTTTAGATAAACATGAAGCCCATGGCATTATAACCGAGGTACATTCAGGTCTATGCAAAGCACATCAATCTGGCCTGAAGATGAAGATGAAGATCAAGAGACTAGGATACTACTAACCTTCGATGATTATAGAATATATGGACGTAGCTAGGAGATGCCATCAGTGTCAGGCAAACTTTCTGGTCCTACATCAACCACCCGACATTCTACACCCTACATTGTCCTCATGGTCATTTGAGTGTTGGGGTACTAACATTATGGGTCCGATCAATCCTCCTTCTTCCAAGGGTCATCAGTTCATCTTAGCTGCCACCGACTACTTTTTCAAGTTGGCGGAGGCAATCCTACTCAAAGAGGTCACAGCTCAGTATGTGCTTTAGTTTTTCAGAAACCATATAGTATATAGGTTTAGGGTGCCTCGATGAATTATATCCAGTAATGGTACTGCATTCAATCAATAGTTTTATCAAAAGATACAGTATAGATTGGAGATACTCCACCATTTACTACCCCAGAGCAAATGGCTTAGCAGAAGCATTCAACAAAACTCTCATCCAAATACTAAAGAAGACACTTGACGACAACAAGCAGCATGGAATGAGCAGTTGGTTAAAGCCTTGTAAGTCTACCACACCACATACCAAACTCCAACTCAATCTACCCATTTTTCTTAGTGTATGGGTCCAAAGCTATTCTACCTTTAGAAGTTCAACTCCCATCACTAAGGATAGCATTGGGTAGCAAGATCACTACAGAGCATAATGCAAAGTTACGGTTAGAAGAGCTCGAAGGTTTGGAGGAGACACCTACGGGCGTGCCAAAACCTCGAGTTGTACAAGGCCAAAATGATTCAAGCTCACAACAAGATGGTCTGCCAAGGTCTTTCTGAGTAGGAGAACTTGTGTTAGTCCTAAGGAGACCATTGTCCATCAAAAGATGGGAGGCAAGTTTGAACCCACTTGGGAAGGCCCCTATGTCATAGAAGGCCTACCAAGGAGGATCTTATCGCCTTATTGATTGTAAAGGGGAACACGATGCTTCCAATTAATGGGCTCTATTTGAAGAAATATTACCCATCATGTTTGAAAATAATTCTATCAATCAACAAAAAAATCTGATTCCATTTCATCAAAATCTTCTTCTTTCAAGCATATTTATTTATCTTGTGAATCTTCCATGATGTGTTAGGTGTAAGATCTGCATCCTATCCCTCTATCACAACACAAACACAATCAAACACAATCTCCTGACATTATTAGAATAGGAGTGAGACAACCCAAGAGGCATCTTATTTTGATTAGCATGACTAAGTTAGGTGTGAGAGAACCTGCATCCTTTCTGGGAATTATTTGCCACCGTGGCACCATTTCATCAAACCCCAAGTGATTTAGGTAGGTGTGAGAGAACCCAGTGGCATCCTATTCCTTTAACACAAGCACAAAAAATAAACACATATCTTTATCTCTACTTTGATGTGGAGCAAGCCCCGTGGCACTCACTCATTCTACTACTCTAGTCGGGTCTACATGCTACCTCGCTAGTATGTCACCCAGTGGTCACTTGTTTGGAAGATGTGAGTCCCCATGCTTTCTTCCTAACTTGACCATTGCAAACCAATGAGCACCTTGTTAGTATGGTAGACTTCACTGCCCAACCAGTAAGCTACCTCATGTTGATTTTGTTTAAGAAGATGTGAGTCCTCGAGCTTTCTTCTTGAACTAATCATCATGATCTAACTAGGTCGAGTATATTTGAGGTTTAGGATAAGTCCCCTGAGGCTCCTTTCCTCTTGACTACATTTGAGTCGATATAAGTCCTCTAGTGGCATTCACGTCACTTGGTCGATGGCACCGTCGAGCCAAGAGACATCCCAATCGCCACATAAGAGGATGTGAGTCCCCGAGCTTTCTTCCTAGATTGATTATTGCAAACCGATGGGCACCTTAGGTTGGTTGTTGTTATGCTAATGGACTCACAGGGGATACACCACTCTTGCAGATGAGTCCCCACGCTTTCTCCTTGAGTTGGCCACCTATTTGATATATGACCATGTCATCTTCTGTGGTTTTGATTAAGCCTTAGTGACCCCTCTCCTGGGCATTTTATTTGGATCACATCTGTGACCCCATTTAGACACTACCGTTACTCTTGACAATCCCCTTTCCTAGTACCAAGGTTGGAGAATTTGTTCACGATACAGATTCTCCCTTGGTTCAGTAAATATAAGATAGGTATATAATAATATAAGCTCCTTCTCAGTTTGATCCCTCACAAACTAACACAGTCCACAATAAACAAACTAAATAACTAAATAAATATTTGCTTATGGCTTAGGAATTTAAGTCCCCAAAGGGCTCCTTCTCCCAAGCAGGCATCATATCTTTAGGACAGTGTCAACAAAACTCCATATAAGAATTATCACTACTTGAGTTGAGATAAATCCCCATGTTGATACTCACTCCGTAGTCACCTTTAAGTCGGGTTCAATCTATTTAGCCACAAGCAGGTTACCCCGACAGTCATTCCGCTTTGGAAGATGTAAGACTATGATGCATTCTTTCTAGCATGGCAGTCACAAACCAACAGCGGCCCTAGGTTGAGTTTGATTTGTTTCCCAAAGCAACCAATCACCCTAGTGGTCTTTTGGAGTGGAAGATGTGAGTCACTAAGCTTTCTTCCCTTGAATTGATCATTGCAAACCAAAGGCACTTTGGATAGTTTTCCCATCGACGAGAAGCTTTGGTTTAAGAATCGAGATAAGTCTAGGCTAATATAAGCTCTTCTTAGTGATCCATAAACAAATGAAAATCAAAATAAATAAAAATGAAATTAATCTTTGGCTATCTTTGAGCTGATTTAAGTCCCTCAGCGGCATTCACTCAATAACCAGCCCTAGGTCGGGTTTGATTTGTTGCCCAAAGTAACCGATCACCCTAGTGGTTCCTTATTTTGGAAGATGTGAGTCCTGCTTTCTTCTAACTTGACCATTGCAAACGAAAGGCATCCCTTTGGTTGGATATACCTTGTGGTTGGTAGACTACTCCTTTGGATTGGTAAATTTAGGTCTAGGCCTCCATGGCCCCTACCAGTCCCATCACAAACCAATGGAATCCCATCAAAACAAATATAAAAAAATGAAATTAATCTTGACTATCTTGTTGATCTAAGTCCCCAGGCATTCACTCAATAGTCAGATGATGGGTTTGAGTTCCTTGCCAATGGTCACCAAAGATGGTCCTACTTTGAAAGATATAAGTCTACTATGCTTTCTTCCTAGTACAGCTGCTACACA
Organism: Cymbidium sinense; assembly: GCA_021442155.1. Lineage (NCBI taxonomy): Eukaryota > Viridiplantae > Streptophyta > Magnoliopsida > Asparagales > Orchidaceae > Cymbidium > Cymbidium sinense. Next base: position 104,548,569 of record CM038218.1, read on the forward strand.
CCAAAAGGCATTCCTTTTGGTTGGTTAGTCCTACTATGTGAATAATAGACTACCCCTTTAGATCGATTAATCTGAGTTAGGCCTAGGCCTCCATAGCTCTTGCTCAATACAATCCATTGCAAACCTATAGGATTCATTTCAAAATCCAAAATTAAAAATCTAAAACAAATTCAACCTTTCTCCTCGAGTGCAAACAAACAAAAATAGTCAATCCAAATCAAATCTTTTCTCTGATGAAGTCTCTAATCCTCTCAGATTTCACAACTTCCTCCCTTGTGGATGACTTGAACTAGCATCCCCAATGGAGAGTTCACTTTTCTATCCCTAGTGGAGTCAAAACAAACACAATTAAACAAACATCAAATTGAATCAAATCAATCTTTCTCCCCAGTGAGACTCAAATCAAACCTCTCATCCCCTTATGGATGAGTTGAACATGTTTCCCAAGTGGATGATTCACATACTCTATCCCTAGTGGATTTCTCCTTCCCTCTCTTATGTTCTTGACATAAGTAGAGCCACATTGCGCTCAAATTCCTTCTACACCTCGGGTTAGAGTAGATTGTCTATAGTGCTTGTGATCATGTTGTTGATCATTTTGTCAACACCAATATGTATTGTTCTCTCCACACCACACCTATTGCCTTTATTGACCTCATTTTAGGATGAGCTCTCAACCCCTCCATCTTAGACATAGGACTTCCCTTAGACTTTAAGAGATCCTTACTCTTAAGACACATCTAGTGACTAGGTGGACACTCAGCCTAGCCCTAGAGACTTAGAAGAATTAGCCATAGGAATAGGTCATGCCTTAGGGGTGTTAGGAAAATTTCCACCCTATACTTGAATCAAATTCCTCACCTCCTTCCTTCAAGTCAACCAAATAATTCAACTTAATTGATTTTCTCCAAACTCAAATCAATTCCAAATGAATCAAGTCCATGATCAATTCCAAATGATTGAAGCTTATGATTGAAATTCCAAGTCAAAAATATTTCCTAAGTCCTTTGATTCCCTCTCATTGACTTAGCCAAAATCAAATCCAAATCACTTCAAATTCAATAAATTTTCTCATAATCAATTTATATTCTCATTTATATTTACATATATAAATGAAATATAAATTCAAATCAATCAAATAAATCCAAAATTCAATTATAAGCTCAAAACATTTCCTAAGTCCTTTGATCCTCTCTCATAGACTTAGCCTAAATCAAATCTAAATCAATTCAAATTCAAGGAATTTTCTTACAACCCACTTATATTCTCATTTATATTCATATATATAAATGAAATATAAATTCAAATCAATCAAACTAAATCCAAAATTCAAATCCAAATCAAAAATCTTTCCTAAGTCACTTTGATTCCCTCTTAAGGACTTAGCCTAAATCAAGTTCAAATCACTTCAAATTCATGAAATTTTCTCATAACCCATATATAATTTCATTTATATTCACAAATATAAATGAAATAAAAATTCAAACAACCAAAATCAACTCCAAAAATCAAACCCAAATTCAATCAAAATCCAACCTAAACCTTTCAAGTTAAAATCTTGAACTTGACCAAATCAATTTCAAATCAAGCTAAACCCTTGATTTTTCTTCATGATTTAATCAACTCTACAATCATGAATCCAAATATAAACATAAACTTCAATCACCAAACCAAAAAATTCAAGTCAAGCTCATGTTCACTCTTTTAAACTTGAAATTGTCAAATGAATCAAAACTCATTTGACTTCAAATCACTTGCAAATGGATTTATATTTCAATCATAAGTCCATATGTGAGTTCAATCAAACTCCAATCAAGCCTTGACCAAGCCATTTGACCTACTTGGGCTCACTTGACCCAGAGTGACCTAAAGTACCCTTATGAGCCAAATTCTAATCCTAACCAAATTGGATTGAACTAAGCCATCTAAGCCTCACATTATGAGCAACAATCATCATAAGATGATCAATCACTCAAATTGGGTCAAATCAAATCAAACTTAAGGGTTGACCAAGTCAACGCTTAGCAAAAATGAAACCTAAACTAGCCAAAATCCATCACAAGATAAATTGATTTAAACCATTAATCAAAACTTACTCATGATCAATGTTTGAACTTGACCAAGTCAACATTTGAGCCTAACCTAGCCCAATTGGCCAACTAGACCTAACCTACCCCAATTGACCATGAACCCAACTTGACCTAAAAGGTTAAATTGAGCCAAACTCAAATATAAACCAAATTGATTGGAAACAAAGATACCAATCCATTTCGAATGACCAACCAAATAGAAACCAACCCATGACCTAACCCAGATAGATCAAATGGGTCAATTTGGCCAACTTGACCCATTTGACCTAAATGAACTCAATCGAACCAAAATCAAATATAAACCAAATTGAATCAAACCAAAGTCACCAAAACACTTCAAATGGTCATATGAACTTGGCCCAACCCTTGATTTGACCCAATTTGACCAATTGGTCAACTTGACCTAAGTTGACCCATTTTGACCTAAATCGATCAACATGAGCCAAATCATATCAAATTCAATTCATTGAAACTTGGCCCAACCCATTTTTCAATCATACAAAACATATTGAAATTGAAACCCAAGCCAAATGACCATTTTACTCCTAGGCCATAGGGTAATTTTGGCCAAATTCACTTGAAATTTGGTCAAATCTCTTCATGACCACTTGGCACCCTCTTAGTGGACTAAGTGGACACTAGTGAGTTTGGTGCACCTAACCCAATTGGTTTGGGTCAGGCCAACCCAACTTAAGGATAAAATTGACCACCTTACTTGACATTAAGCACATGGAATCCCTCCTCCACTTGAATTAAGCACATGGGAGCTTCACCACTCCACTCCTCTGGAGAAACTGGATGCAAGGACACTCCTAACAGCCAAACAAACACATGGAATGAAGTCAATTGGATCAAAATGACAAGATCCTTCTTGGTCATCCAATTGCTCTAGGGGGAGATATACTCCCCCTAATTTGAATTCATCATTCTCTAATTCGATTGAGCTTAGGGAAGCCAGAGGAGCCATTTCCAAGTCTCCCAAAGCTTTCTAGAGTGAGTTTGAATTTTCATTTTCTCGGTTCTCATAGACTGAAAACATAGGAGCTCCACTTGAAATCCATCTCACTCAATACTCCAAACCAACCCAATTCCTCCTTCGAGTACCCTTAGAGGATCAAATCAAACCCACTCCAAGCTTCACACAAGTTCTCCAAATAAGGGAGGACTACTCTTGACCAATTCTGAGCTCAACTGAAGGTGAAGTTGGTCCATAGAAGGATCCATCCAATTTCAACACCTCAAACCTTCAACAAGGCTTCGTCTCCACTAGACGAAGCTACTTCAAGGGAATCGAGCATAAGTGATAGCCTCCAGTGAGGTATGCCATTAAACCAAGCTATTAGCCATGGTGTGGAGCTTTGTGAAGTGAATTTTCAACCCATGAGAAACTAGCTGTTGGATGTGATCTCCCTTGCATGGTGATGGTGTGGGATGAGTTTGGATTCAATCCAAGTTCAATCAAGCTTGGATCTTCCCCTAGAAGATGGATGATGGCCATCTCTCATAGGTAATATCAGGAATGAACATGGGTCATCCATCCATGCATTTTGGATGGACGACCATGATTAAAACACATAGGATCCAAGGATTAACCCTTAAGCACCATGGCTTGATCTCAGTCGTTTGATCCTTGATCGGACGGAGAGGGAGAAAGCGCATAGTGTAGCCGCAGATGCGATGCTATGATGTGCCTACTTAAATTGCCACTCCTATCATGCCATGTGAAAGCATCGTCAACCTCCACGGTTAACGGATTAGCTATAATTAGGGATTAAATTACCTAATTAATCATGGAAACTTCAAATATTTATATCTAAATGTATAAAAATCAAAAAAAATATGAAATAAATTGTATATGAAAGATAATTGAATGTAGAATATTATAAAATTGACATTGATGGATTTTGAATAGTGTTATTTTCTAAATTTATATTTTATTGAGAATATAATTAGGTTAATTACTCTCTGATTATTACATTAATTAATCTCAAACTTCTCATGTGTATTGGGATGATTTCTACCTCCCTAATTTTTTTTTTGTGATTTATTAATTAATTAGGTAATTATGATATTCTAATTACTCCCAATGTAATTAAGCCTAATTAAGTGTGTAATCAGTGGTTTAATCCCTAGATTTAGATAATTAAGGTTAGTTTATATGAATAGGAGATTTAGGAATAATTTTGGGATATTTTTCTTAAGCTATTCCTTAAAACCCATCTTTCTTCTTCAATCCAAACTTAATTAAGGATTAATCCACTAATTACCTACCTAATTAATTTGATAAAATTCTAGAACTTAACTAATTCATTTTGGGTAGATGCTTAGGAGTTCAATAATCTAAGAACATTAAGGAAATCAAAATCCAACTCATATGTGTGAGAAGGATTATGAAATTACTTAACTTAAACCCCTTAGCTTAATTAATCATTAATCATGAGCCAAATGCATTAGGCCCTTTTCTTCTTAAGTGCATTACTGATTTAAATTCCTTGTGTGGTTTTATGTCATATCATTGGCTCATAATTATTTGGTTAAATATAATGGTAGGTGGGGTAATTAAGACACTTAATTCATACCTTAACCTAATCAAAATATAAAAATCATCTAATCATCTAAAGATTAAACTAAAACTCCATACACATGGGGGAAATAGGTTAGGACTAGTAAACATTCTTTCACATTTACTAAATCAAACATAAAACAAATTCAAAGCAAAAATCACATTAAACAAACTTTGATTCGCTTTAAACTTTCTTATTTCATAAGATTGTATTTAGAAATTAATTAGGGAAAATGAATTTATATTGATTTCATGACTTTATTTCTTTTCTAGCATGCTAAATGTGTATGTCATATAAAATTCATGCATTCATATCTTTTAAAAATCAAAATTGAAATGAAATATTTTCTTTATGTCAAATTGCATGTTTTGGTTAAAGTAGAAATATGAATGGCTATTATCACTATTAAATTCAAAATTATTTTCAAACTTATAAATAAAATATCAAAACTAAAAGGCATGCTACTTATACTTTATTTATAAGTTTGCATGTGAATATACAAATGTGTCTTATGTTTGCTTCCTTCTTTCCTCTTAACATGGATGTGGATAATATTTGCAAAGTGCATAGTTCTTTTAAAAGAATATAACACTTGCTTAAAATCTACTCTTATCCTCTTCCATGTTATAACTTAAGAAGGATCTTTACATTTACACATATAAATCACATAAATAAACCAAAAATTAAATAAACATAAGCTTTGCATATTTCTTTCTCCATTTATTTCTTTTGTACATCCATATGTATTTAAGGAAAGTGTATATTAGTCTGGACAACCCTGGGATTGTGAGGCTTTAAGTTGCCCTAAGTAGGTCATACACCTTACACCCCGTGCTAACAATGGTGTCATACTCATTTATGCCTTTCATACATACACATGTGCATATGAATAAAGGATAAAAGAATACCCCTTTTTTTACTTAATGAAAAGCATTCATCATAACGTGTGCTAAAAATTTTCATTTGTATGCATAGATATGCTTAAGATTCATTCATATGCATGTTATACATGTTGGGAAAGAAAATGAAGTGATGTGTGTTTTGTGACATTAATTAACTTTACTTAATCTTAAAATACCTTTCTTTTTGAATAGGTTTATTTAGGGAAAATCTAAACTTAGGATTAATTAAAACACATAATAAGACATTCACCAAACAAAATTAAATATGAATCCCCATTAGAAATTACTTAAGGAAAGGAAAGAAAGTTCTCTCTCTCTTTCCCTCTTTACAAACTTAGTAATTAATTATAGGATTCACTTAAACCAAATCAAAATACAAAATAAAATCAACCCAAATCAACAAAGCACTTAAATGGAATCAGCCATCTAAGTTGAACATCTTCACACTTAGAAAATCTAAGCCTTAAAGCCATAGCTAAGCATACCACTCAAATCTTTTAAAGCACACACATTAGACTAAGTCATCATTTCTAGCTTTAGGTTAGGGTGGTGCATGGTTTATTGTTTGCATTTATTTTGTGATGTATTATGTCTAGTCTGGATGTTAGGGTGTATATGCATAGAATGAATGGTAGGATTAGTTAATCTAATCATTATCTTCTGCAGAAGATTGTGGGGTGCTATAATAAATAGAAATATAAACAATTTTATTGTGCAGGTGCTTATACCCCTAAGCATAATCCAATAGGCTAGGTGAACTTGATTACCTATGTGTGGGGTGTTAAGTCCAATATACATGCTTGGGATTTATATGGTTTGTTTAGCTAATCTCTTTTCCACAGGTGTTAGCTTGATTCACTTTTCCTCTTCATATAATTTTTGTAATTAGGATTTTGGAATGAATGTTATGGGGGATTAGGATGAGCATTGGTCATAAGATTACATCTTATGTACCATGTGAAGCCTTTGGAGAAACCACCTTCCAACCATCCAAAAAAGAAGGAACTAAAAGAAGAAAGAAAAAAGAAGAAACAAGAATAGAAGAAATGAAGACCCCCATAACATGAATTTCTTTACTTGATTGTAAATTAATTCATTTGTAATAGTGTATAAAGGTAAAGCTCGGCTACCCAATTAACTTTTCAGGTATGTGTGGTGCCCAACCACAAATGGTCTTTTATTCTTGCTAGCTTAATAAAATGTTTGATGTTTTGTTTAGCTTGTGCATTAAGATGGAAATCATTTCCTAGTTTCTTCATTGCTTTAATGTATGGCCTAGATCATAATTAGGTTCTTAGGAAAAATTAATTTTCTACCAAATTAAACAACTCATAACCTCACCTAAGGTTTAGGCTAAAAATCAAGATAAAAGAATTAGTAACCCCTTAGTTGGATGTGTACTTTCTTTTCTAATATCTTGCATAAAAAGCATATTATTTCACTCTTTATTAGAGGGCTTCCACCTTTTCCATAGAACTTGGCTTAACCTTTGAGAGCCATGGTAGAAACACAGCTCCTTATCTTGCTGATTTTGGCCGATAATCTAATTTCTCATGCATTAGGCATAAAGAATCTTATAGCTGAGTCAAATGATTTTTCAAAATAAAAATAAAATATATAAAAATTTTGCATTAGATTTAACTCATGAAATCATTTCCTTACATGGACTGGTCTCTTTAGGGAGTGTGTTCAAGGATTTAGTCTCTTTTTAAATAAATAACAACTTGCTATCTTGCATAAACATAAGACTTGCCTGCATGAATTTAAAACTATATGAGGAGTTAGTTGGTGGCCACCCCCAAGCAATTGTAAGTTCGACAGTCGAGTGGTTTATCCTCTCTTGTGGAGGTAAACTATATGCCTATTTCACTTTAGATTTAGGTCATGCTTTTGACCCCCGCCAGCTCCCTAGATTTAGGTTCTGAGGTTGCTTCTCCCCTTTGTAGGTTATAGGTATAAATCATTGCCTCTTAGGCATTTCCATGATCTTGCATCATGGAATTGTAAGCGCTACATTTATAATAAAAATTCAACTTAAAAAAATTAATTTAATTTCAAAAATGTAAAGCCCAACCATAGGATAGTTTCGGATGCTTACTAAGCTTCCTAGTATCTTAAGCATCCCCTATTTGTTTCCATTTTGCTTCGATAAGAACTCCCTCCTCTTGATCGATCCCACTTGACTATCTAAAATAAACCAATCAATTGAAAGTCTTACCTTTTCAAAATCTTTGGAGATAATGATCATTTACCTTAATCAACAGTATTCTTAAGGAATCTCATTCCTTATGATGTAATTAACTATGGGGATTATCCCTGTAGGGAACTTAACAATCCTAGTTTAAAATAAACCCTAATTTACTTTTCCAAGTAAAAGTAGGGGAAAGATCTTTCATTACATATCGCGGACCCATTGTCCTTAGGAGTTCTTATTCAGGTGATTAGGTCCATTGTAGGGTGGTGACATCTATCTTTCGATATAGTACACCTCTCCTTAATGTCGGACCTGATCACCCTAATAAGAATATTTATGGATCTACATTGTGTCCAAATGTAAATAGTATATTTCTATATTCATTTTATTCCACATAGATTGAAGATGGAAGTATACATCTTAAGAAGAAAATTGAGAAAAAATTTCACCATAGTCCATAAGAAGAAATCAAAGGTCTTAAGAAAGGTTATAGGAATTAGAATTCAACCATGGGTTTCAATCATTTGAAATTGATTCATGATTTAAGAAAATTCATTGGAATTGAAGTTGGTTTGAGTTTGGTTGATTTGAATTTGGAGTTTGACTTGAAAGAATGAAGTGAGGATTTGGTTCAAGCTATAGGGTAGGCAAATTTTTCTAACACCCTAAGGCATAACCTATTCCTATGGCTAACTCTTCTAAGTCTCTAAGGTTAGGTTAAGTGTTCACCTAATCACTAGAAGTGTCTTAAGACTAAGAAACTCATAGTGTCTAAGAGGAATCTTATGTCTAAGATGGAGGGGTTGAGAGCTCATTCTAAAAATGAGGTCAACAAAGGGCCCAATAGTTGTGGTGTGACTGACAAGGCATACCGCATGTATTGGTGTTGACCAAAATGATCAACAACACCGAATGATCACAAGCATTAATAGAAATGATCTACTCCTAACCCAAGGTGTAGAAGAATTCAAGAGCATAGTGCAATATGACTCTACTCATGTTAAAGACATAAGAGAGTGAAGGAGGAATCCACTAGGGACTAAGTATGTGAACCTCCACTAGGGGAAGAGGTTCAAGTCATCCACTAGGGGATGAGAGGTTTGTATTAATTTAAGTCTCACTAGGGAGAAATTGATTTGATTGGTTGATTTAGTGTTCCATTGGGGATGAAGATGTGAACTTTCTACTGAGGGAGCAAGTTCAAGTCATTTACTAAGGAAAACAGGTTATGAAATCCACTGAGGGATTAGAATTTGGGATCCACTGTGGGAACCAGAAAGACTTGCATCTCATTGAGGAAAAGTATTATTTAATTTGTTTAATTTGATTTGACTCCACTAGGGAGGAAGGTTGAATTCCATTTATGTTGTTTGTTTAGTTGGAACTCAATGGGGAGGAAGGTTGAATTTAATTTTTATTGTTTATTTAGTTGGACTCCACTGGGAAGGTTAGAAAGGATTTTTTCCAAATTTTTAAACTTTGAATTTTTAAGAAGGGCATTATTAGTTTGCAATGGATCGCACTAAGTAGGGGTCATGTAGGCCATGATCTAGCTTAGATTTACTAATCCAAAGGGGTAGTCTACTAACCACATAGTAGGACCAACCAACCAAATTGATTGTCCTTTAGTTTCTAGCGGCTAATTCAGGGAAGAATGCTCGGGGACTCACATCTTCCACTACAAAAAGATCATTAAAGTGATAAATTAACAAGGTAACCTATCAACTCGATCTAAAGCTGACTATTGAGTGAATGTCACTGGGGGACTTCAATCAACTCAAAAATAGTCAAAGTTAATTTCATTTTCTTTATATTTTTAATGGATCCTGTCAATTTGCGATGGACTATGCTGAGTAGGGGCCATGTCGACCTTGATCTAACATAGATTTATCAATCCAAAGGGAGTAGCTTCCCAGCCAAGGGGAGATGTATCCAAGCAAAGGAGTGCCTTTCAATTTGTAATGGTCAGTTTAGGAGAAAAAAGCACAAGGACTCACATCTTCCACTACAAGAGACCACTAGGGTGATGGCTTTGGACAATAATGACTAACCAACATTGGTTTGTGACAATCATGCTAAAAGAATGTAGTAGACTTACAACTTCAAAAGAAAATATGCGGTAACCTATTTGTAAGATTGAACTCGATTGAATAGGTATAAAAAATCAAGGCTAATGGAGATAGGATCATTATCATGAATAGAAATGCATCTAACCTCTCCTATTGCTGAAGGGCTGATCTTATGAGGACTACGCTTACTAGAGGATAGATGCTCCTGACTTCTGCTAGATCTGGGTGGAGTAATACTCCTAGGAGAATCTATAGTCATGGGGATGGCGTCTCCTTCCCCTCCTACTATCTCCATAGCATGGTGGTTGTGATGGAACAATTATACTCCAAGGTCACCATTCCTCTTCACCACAAATGAGGGAAGAAGGTCGGCGAGAGCTTCGGCCTCACCTTAATAGGCAATAGATGGAATGGGATCTCTTGGCCATAGCCGGATCACCAATAGGGTTCTCTTCTCCCCAGATGCAACCTTCATGGCCTTTACTGGAATAGTGGATGATGGAACCTATACTGGAGATGGTGGATGTGGAGTAGAGCAATGTGGTGGTGGCACCACCTACTCTCTCTGGGTAGAAACTCGCTTATATGGTGGGTAGTACCCATCATAAAATGTTATCAGTATGACTGGCATGGGTAGCATGCCGATCAGGAAAATTAATGAGGACTAAGGCTGTTGACTGCCTGTTATACCTATGTCTCTCTCAATTAGTAATTTGTACTAAAACCCAGGCCCCCCTCGCCCTCTCATGTTTGATGTGTCTGCCCATACTTTGAGGGATGACAAAATGTAAATCAAATTGATCCCCAGACTCAGATCATCCATAAGCTCTGCCAACTCAACATAAAATTTATCTAAGGTCAGCATAAGACCTTCTCCTATCAGTGATAGGACCCTCAAAATGAACTGGTAGGTGAAACTAAGATCCTCCTAATGTCTTCTTCTCCATCAAAAATAGAGAGGGGGTGAAACTTGTTCTCAATTGTAAAAGGAGACACTATCTTAGGTAACTCCTCTGCTGCAGACTGGGAAACTGCCTCTACCTTCTTGGCTATGTGATGGTGATGCCACTTAATCTTATGGCACTGGTTGCCATGTTGAGTCCTGCTAGGAGGGGCAGCATAAGAACTAGAACCAACCTCGTAGGTGGGGGAGACTATTCTTGGGATCAGGGGAGCCTTCCACTTAGAGGAAGCCAACGAGTGGGTGCTAGCCCATACTAGGGAAAAAAGTGAAACCACTGAGCGCACTGGCACTAGAATTACAACTGTTGTGGGAACTGCCACAACCTTCCTCTTTAGTGAGGTAAACTTTGAGTTAGATGGCATCTCAACCTGGATGACCAGTTTATGCCCTGTCATCACACTCCTGCTGATGGTTGTGAGGGTGGTCCCCTCACAAGTGATCTTAGCCCCTTCAAAATCTTGACCAAAATGAATGAGGTGGGCAAAGTCAGATTGAGGGAGGTTGGTCCGATCTAAGCCAAATCCATCCCGAAAATAAAAGTAAACACGTACTTTTGAGCTGTCATTTAGAACTGGACTAAGCTGAACTAAATTGATTGAAACAAACTGAAAGTCTATAATGATTGAAAAAAAACTTGAATTAGATATCTGATTTAGTTATTTTTTTTTTAGAATTTGAACCCTCACTCAGCATTTTGAATATGTTAAGTGGGGCTCTTTGAATTTGGAGAGAGACTTTGAATTTTAAATTAGAGAGGAAATTTTTGAATTTGGAATCCATTTTCAACAAATTTGTGTATGTTGGAAATGGGTTTGAATATTTTTGCATAGATTGATGCTTCCATAAGTTCATATTTGAATTTGACTTTTTGATTGTTTGGGGACCCTTCATTTAACAAATTTAATTATATTAAAGTAAAGGGTCAATTGATTTTATTTGGATTTGTAATTTTGGAATTTACTAACTTAGCAAATTTGAGTATGCTAGGTGAGATGTTTGAAAATAATTTTCTTCTTTGCCACTTTTTCATGAATTATGTGATCTTGAAAATGGAATCTTTTGTTATCAAATTTGGGTATGCTAAAAAAAGAATCCAAATATTTTGTTGTTTTTGAAAAGAGGATTTTTTACATAGCAAATTTGGGTATGCTAAATAAAAGATCCAAATGTGTTTTGTTTTTGATGATTTTTGAAAAGAGAATTCTATACTTAGCAAATTTAGGTATGTAAAATAAAAGAAATCCAACTGTGTTTTATTTTGATGATTTTTAAAAGGGGATTCTTAGCAAATTTGGGTATGCTAAAGAAATCTAAATGTGTTTTATTTTGATTTTTTAAAGGAGGATTCTTTACTTAGCAAATTTAGGTATGCTAAATAAAGGACCCTTTTGTGTTTTAATTTTTGATTTTGAAAAGAGGATTCTTTACTTAGAAAATTTAGGTATGCTACATAAAGGATCCATGTGTGTTTTGATTTTTGATTTTGAAAAAAGATCTTCACTTAGCAAATTTGGGTATGCTAAATGAAGAATCTAAGTGTTGTTTTGATTTTTTATTTTTGATTTTTGATTTTGAAATGAAGATCTTCACTTAGCAAATTTGGGTATGCTAAATGAATAATCCAAATATATTTTGATTTTTGATGTTTTAATTTTGATTTTGAAAAGAAGATCTTTACTTAGCAAATTTGGGTATGCTAAAAAAAGAATCCAAATGTATTTTGATTTTTGGTGTTTTGATTTTGATTTTGAAAAGAGGATCTTCACTTAGTAAATTTGGGTGTGCTAAATGAAAGGATACATTTGTTTTATTTTGAAAATTGATTATTGATTTTATTTTTTGAAAAGAGGTTCTTCACTTAGCAAATTTGGATATGCTAAATAAAAGATTCAAATGTTTTTATTTTGAAAATATGATTATTAATTTTGTTTTTGAAAGAGGAACTTTACTTAGAAAATTTAGGTATGCTAAATAAAGATCCATGTGATTTTATTTTTGAAAATATGATTATTCATTTTTTTTTTTTTTGAAAGAGGATCTTTACTAAGAAAATTTTGGTATGCTAAATGAAAGATCCAAATATGTTTAATTTTGAAAAGATGATTGTTGATTTATTTTGAAAATGAAATCTTCATTCAATAAATTAAATAAGGATGTTCATTTGTGTTTTTTGAAAATATGATTTTGGATTTTATTTTTTGAAAAGATGATTTTGATTTTATTTTGAAAATGAAATCTTCATTCAATAAATTGAATAAGGAAGTTCATTTGTTCTTTTTGAAAGTATGATTTTGGAGTTTATTTTGGAATGATGATTGTTGATTTTTTTTTTAAGATGATTGTTGATTTTATTTTAAAAATGACATCTTCATTCAATAAATTGAATGAAGATGTTCATTTATGCTTTTGGAAAATATGATTTTAGATTTTGTTTTTGAAAAAGATGATTGTTGATTTTCTTTTGAAAATATGATTGTTAATTTTGTTTTGAAAATGAAATCTTCATTCAATAAATTGAATGAAGATGTTCATTGTGCTTTTTGAAAAGAATGATTTTGATTCTATTTTTGAGAAGATCCTACACAAAATAATCATGAAATTGATTTATGAAAAATTTTTGTACAAACATTTTATTATGTGCATTTTGAAAAAGTGTTTTTTCTTTTAAATTGATGTTTTTATAAAGGATTTATTTTTATTAATTTTTGGAATGAACCTTACCTTACCATTGAAATGGTAAGAAGGAAGTCTTTAGTTATTTCTTTTTTATTAAGTTTTTATTTTCATCTATTGGGGAACCCAATAGGGGTTTTAAGACCTACATGGAGTGAGGTCCTAAAACCTAAAGGATGTTGGCTACCTTAGCTTAAGGATGAAATAAACTAAGTGCCATCAAAAAAGAAAGATAGTCTTGGATTCATATAAAATACAAACCCACTATCAATACTTAGAGACAATGATCATTTACCAAAAATGGAGAAAGGAACTATCCCTAGCGGAGTCAGAAATGTCTATAGTGAATTTTTATTTCTCATCTTCATCTAAAATGTGAATTATATGAAAACAAAAATAAGCTCCTTGTTGGACACCATGTAGATCCATAGATGTTCTTATTAGGGTGATCGGGTATGACATTGAGGAATGATGTGCTATCTCAAAAGACAGAAGTCACCATCCTACAATAGACCTAATCACCTTAATAAAGACTCCTAAGGACTATGGGTCTTCGGATGTACCAGAGATTCTTCCCCAACTTTACATGGAAAAGTAAAGTATGATTTATTTTAAATCGGGTTTGTTAAGTTCCTTATGGAGGCAAGCCCCCATAGTTAATTACATCTTAAGGAATAAGATTCCATAAGAATACTCTCGATTAAGGCAAATGATCGTTGTCTCCAAATATTTCAGAGATAAGACTATCAATCAATTGGTTTATTTTTAGAAGATCAAGTGGGATTGATCAAAAGGAGGGAGTTATTATCAAAACCAAAGGAAGATAAGTAGGAGCTACTCACGATGCTTGAAAACCTAGCGAGTATCCCAAACTATCCTATGGTTGGGCTTTTTTTTTAATTTGAAGAGAATTATTTATTTGAGTTGAATTTTTATTAGAAATCTAAGACTTACAATTCATGACACAAGATCATGGTAATGCCTAAGAGTTGAGGATTTATGCTTATAGCCATAAAGAAAAATAGCTACCTCAGAACCTAAATCTAGGGAGCTTTGGTGAGGGCCAAGGCACGACCTAAATCTAAGGTGAAAATGGGTATTTGGTTTCAGTAGAGAGGATAAACCACCCAACTTTTTGGACTTACAACTAGGGGGTGGCTGTCATACTAACTCCTCCTATGATTTAAAATACATGTAGGCAAGTCTTATATTTTTACAAGATAGTTAGGTTTGTGTATTTAGAAAGAAAGTCCTTAAACTCACTCCCTAAGAGACTAGATCATGTAGGGCATGATTAATGACTTAAATCTAATGCAAATTTTTGTTATGGTTTATTTTCATTTTTGGACAACTGATTTGACACAGGCTATGGGATTCATATGTCTAATGTATGAGAAATTGGTTATGAGCCAAAATCAGCAAGAAAGAGGTGTGTTTCAACCATGGCTCTCAAAAGTCAAATTCCCTGGCAAAGGTGGAAGCCCTCCATAACCAAGAGTGAAGCAAGATGATTTTTATGCATGATGTTAAACATACAACATCCAGCTAAGGGGTTGCTTAATCTTATATCTTGATTTATAACCTAGGCTTTAGGTGAGGTTATGAGTTATTTTAATTTTAATTTTAAGTTATTTAATTTGATAGAAAATTTATTTTTCCTAGGAGCCTAATTGCATCTAGGCCATTAATCAAAACAAGGAAGAAACTAGGAAAATATGTTATCTTAATGCATAAGCTAAACAAACATTAAACAATTTATAAAGCTAGCACAAAAGAATAAAAAGCCTTTGTTGTCAGACTCCACCTCACAAACCCAAAAAAGAAATGGGTAGTTGAGCTCTACCCTTATACAACCCGGATTATAAATGAATAATTATAATTTAGAAGGAATTTATGTTATGGGGTCTTCATTCTTCATTCTTCATTTCTTCTTTCTTCATTTTTGATTTGCTTCTTTCCTTCCTTCTTTTGTCTTGGTTGAAATGTGGTTGCTCCAAAGGATTCACATGGTGCATAAGACAGTCTTATGACCAATGGTCATCCTAATCCCCAAAACATTCATTCCAAATCCTAATTATAAACTTACATGAAAATGGGAAAAGTAAATCTAACTGAAACCTGCAAAATAGAGATTAGCTAAACAAATCACACAATCCTAAGCATGTATATGAATAAATTGGACTTAGCACCCCACACATGGGTAACCAAGTCCACCTGGCCTAATTTGGATTATGTATAGGGGTATAAGCAACCTGCACAACAAAAGCATTTATTATTTTTATTACAGTGCCCCTTAAGCAAATAATCCCCTGTAGAAGATAATGATTAGATTAAAATTTTCCTATCATTCAATCTATGCACATACACCCTAACATCCAGACTAAAACATTACATCCAAAATGAAATAAAGCATCAAACCATACATCGCCCTAACATAGGACTAGAAATGGTGACTTAGTCTAATGTGTGTGCCATTTAAGGCTTGTGTGGTATGTCTTAGCTAGGCTTTAAGGTTAAGATTTTCTAAGTATGAAAGGGTTAAACTTAG
The DNA here is from genome assembly GCA_021442155.1 of Cymbidium sinense. Taxonomy (NCBI): domain Eukaryota; kingdom Viridiplantae; phylum Streptophyta; class Magnoliopsida; order Asparagales; family Orchidaceae; genus Cymbidium; species Cymbidium sinense. Next base: position 104,564,573 of record CM038218.1, read on the forward strand.
AGGGTGGTCTCATTTAAGTGACTTAGTTGATTTTCTAATTTTATTTGATGATTTGATTTTATTTGAATGAATCTACACTTAATTACTAAGTGTTATAAAGAGAGGAAAAGAGAAGAGAACTTCTCTTTCCTCCCTACCTTAAGTAATTTCTAAGGTAGATTCATTAGTGATTTTTGTTTAGTGAATATTTTGTTATGTGTTTTAGTTAATCCTAAGTTTAGATTTTCTCTAAATAAATTATTCAATAAGAAAGGCATTTTTAAGATTAATTAAAGTGAATTACTATCACAAAACACACAATACTTTATTTCTTTCCAACATGTGTATCATGCATTTGGATGAATCTTAATATCTATACATATAAATGTAAATACTTAGCATACCATAATGATGAATGCTAAGGGATGTTGCTTAACAAAATTTGGATATTTCATGATGCATGATTTAATTAAGTAGAAAAGAGAGGGATTCTTTTATCCATTAATCAAATGCACATTTACATGTATGAAAGACATAAGTGAGTATGGCGTCATTATTTTATACACCAGGGGTGTAAGGTACAAGTCCTACTTAGGGCTACTTAAAGCCTTGCAACCCATGTCCAAACTAATATACCACTTTTCTTAAATACATGTGCATGTATAAAAAAGAAATGAATGGAAAAGAATCATGCAAAAATTTTATGTTTGTTTGATTTGTTGATTGTTTAATTCATATGTTCATGTTGACCTCATTTTTAGAATGAGCTCTCAACCCCTCCATCTTAGATATAGGACTCCTCTTTGACTTTAAGAGTTCCTTAATATTAAGACACACCTACTGATTAGGTGGACATTCAACCTATCCCTAGAGACTTAGAAGAGTTAGCGATAGGAATAAGTTATGCCTTAGGGGTGTTAGAAAAAATTTTCCTACCCTTAGCATGAACCATTCCTCACCTTCCTTCCTTCAAGTCAAACTCCAAATCAATCTTATTTGATTTTATCCAAACTCAAATCAAATCCATGATTGAAACCCATGAATAAAATTATGATGTACAAATCTTACTAAGTCCTTAATCTTCCTCTTAAGAACTTAGCCAAAATCATGATCTAAACCAAATCAAACTCATGAGATTTTCTCATAATTCATTTATATTCTCATTTATATTCACATATATAAATGAAATATAAATTCAAACAATCAAACAAAACTCAAAATTCAAACTCAATTCATGAAATTTTTCTAACTCCTTTAAGTTTTCCCTTAAGGATTTAACCCAAATCAACTCTAAACCAATTCAAACTCATGAGATTTTTCACATAATTCATTTATATGCTCATTTATATTCACATATATAAATTAAATATAAATACAAATCAATCAAATCAAACTCAAAGTTGACCCATTATGAGCCAAATTCCAACCCAAACTAAATTGGATCAAATCAAACTCATCTATGCCTCTCATCATGTTCAACAATCATCATGGGATGATCAATCAACCAAATTGGGTCAAACCAAGTCAAACCTAAGGGTTGACCAAGTCAACACTTAGCCAAAAATGAAACCTAACATAGCCAAATTTCACCATAGGCCAAATTGAATAAAACCATTGATCTAAGTTCATTCATGACCTATGCTTGAACTTGACCAAGTCAACATTTGAGCCTAACCTAGCCAAATTGGCCACATGACCCAAGTTGACCCAACTTAACCTAAAAAGTTAAAATGTGTCAAAAATTGATCTAAGCCAAATTGATTGAAACCAATAGGTCAAGTTCACTCCAAATCACTTGTTGAACTTGACCAAAGCCTCAATTGGCTGGACCTAACTTTATTGACTTAAAAACTTAACTAAAGAGGTCATGAGCCAAATTTAACTTAACCAAAATTGATTGGAAATAAACTACCAATCCACTTCATATGACTAATCAAACCTAAACCTCCCCTTGGCCTAGCTCAAATAGGTCAAATGGGTCAAATTGGTCAATTTGACCCAATTGACCTAAATAAAGTCATATGAGCCAAATTCAAACCTAACCCAAATTAAATCAAACCAAAGCCACCAAAACATTTCAAATGATCATATAAACTTGACCCAACCCTTTGTTTGACCCAATTTGACCAATTGGTCAACTTGACCCAAGTTGACCCATTTTGACCTAAATAGGTCAACATGAGCCAAACCTTATCAAATGAATTCCAAATCTAATGAAACTTGGCCAAACCTAGTTTCTCCACATACCCAACATATCCAAATTGAAATCAACAAATGACCATTCTACCTCTAGGCCATAGAACAAATTATGGACTAATCCATGGGTAATTTGGTCAAGCCCTCTTTATATCAACTCGATACCTTCCTAATAGCTCAAGTGGACCTAATGGAGAGTGGTGCACCAACCAAATGGGTTTGGGTCAGCCCAAATGGACCCAAGGCCAAACCCAGCCCCCTTGCTAATTTGGCCAATTCAAAATCCTCCTTTCACTCAATTTGATGCACATGGGAGGTTAGAATCCACTCAAGACCTCAAATCGACCATGTGTCAACTCCAAATAGATGAAACAACCCCTCACATGTGGTCAATTGGATCAAAATAGCAAGTTAAGGCTTGATCATCCGATTGTCATAGGGGGAGATATACTCTCCCTAATTCAATTTGAAATGATAATTCACACATTCGATTGAGACCTAGTGAGTGTTAGGAAACTTCAGAGAACCATCCTAAGCTTTCAAAGAGGGATTTGAAAGACATTTCTCAATTTTCTTCATTGAAAAATAAGGGAGCTCACTTCAATCCTAAAATTCCTCTATGCTTAAATCCATTCCAATTCCTCTTGCACACTCCCTCAGAGGATCAAATCAAGTGCACCCAAGCTCTCATCGAGTTCCCAAAGCAAGGAAAGCTGGAATTGAATCAAAGTGACAAGCAAGGTGAAGTGGTGTTGGTCCATAGAGAGATACACTCAACCCCAAGGCTTGAAACTTTTAACAGCTTTGTCTCCACTAGACGAAGCTACCTTATCGAGCTCGAGCATCGATGATCAACTCCGGTGATGTATGGAATTTTTTGACCACTAGCTTAGGAGGTGTCGGTCTTTTTTGAAAGTGATTTCCATGTCATGAGAAATCCACCATTGGATGGGCTTCTCATTAGCTTTAGATGGTGTGGGAACAATCTCATTCCAATCCGAGCTCAATCAAGCTCGGATCTTCCCTTATATCATGGACAACCTCTATTGAGCCTAAGGGAAGGACTCAGGTGATCCTGGCCATCCATCCATATTTTGGATGGAAGACCATGATTAATCCCTCATTTTAGAAATGAATTATCCCTTTCTAAAACTGTAAGATAATCCATGGTCATTTGATCCTTGATCGAACGACAAGGATCAAAGTAGCACACCCGCCACATGTGACATTTACATCCCTCATGCGATGTGTGTAAAGCGTCGACACCACACCACATGTGTCGCTGAGCTGAGGGATTAGTGATTTTAATATTAATTAATCTCTTGATCTTCAAAATCATATCTCCCTCAATAAAATTCAAAAAATTTGAAGTAAAATTCTATAGAAAGATAATTCAACCTAGAATATTTTAAAAATGATTTCAATGGATTCTGAATTATTCTTATCTCTAATTTTGGGTTTTATTACAAATCTCATTTTGTTAATTACCTCTTAATTAAACCTTTGATTATTCCAAACTTTTTGGGTATGTTTTAGGGGATGGCTTCTACCTCCCCTAATTTTCTTGGGATTTATTTAAGGCTTATTTAGGGGAATTACAAATATGTTTTCAAATTACTCCCTTAACTTAATTAAGGATAATTAAGGTTGGATTAGTGTTTTAATCTATTATTAAGGTTGATTAAGGTTAAATCCAGTGAATAGGAGGCTTAGGAAACAATTTTTGGGTATTTCCCATATTCCATAAATCCCCTTCCTTTCCTTAATCTCTCTTAATTAAGTTAATTTATTAATTATCCCTTTAATTAATTTTAAAAATTATAAAATCTTTTAAAACTTAATTAATCTACTTTAGGTAGATTCTTAGGTGTATAAGAGCCTAAATTCAATTAAGGAAATCAAAACCCAATTCATATGTGTGAAAGAGTGTTTTGAAATTACTTAAGCAAAACCCCCTTAGCTTAATTAACCATTAATCATGAGCCAAATTTCATTAGGCCCTTTTCTTCCTAGGTGCATGCAAGTTTAAATTCCTTGTGAGTTTTTATGTCAACTCATTGGCTCATAATTACTTGGTTAACTATGCTAAGATGGTGTAGGTAAGGGTTAATTAACTTCCTTAATTCATACCTTAACCTAATTAATACATAAAAATGAATCTAATCATTTAAATATTAAACAAAAAATATCAAACACATGTGAGAATGGGTTAGAAATTTAAACTCAACTCACATTTTCAAAATTAAATTAAACTTAAGATAAAAAAAAAATCACATTTAATTAACTTTAATTTATTTTAAACCTTCTTATTCCATAAGAATGTCTTTAGGATTTAATTAAAGGGAATGTGTTTACATGATTTCATTGCTTTGATTCTTTCTCCAACATGTTAAATTTGTAGGTCATGTGGTTTCATGCATTCATATTTTTTCAAAATTCAAATTTAAAAATAAAACTATTTACTTTATATCAAATTTGCATGTGTTGGCTAAAGTAGAAATATGAATGGTTATTATCATTAATAAATTCAAATTATTTTCAAAATATATAAATAAATGGCATAAAAATGAAAGTGTGCTACTTATCTTTTAATTATAAGCTTGCATGTGAAGAAAATATAAGGATGTGCTTAGCATAGGTTTCCCTTCTCTTTTATGTTAGTATAGTTTTGAATATGAATTTGGTAAGATGTATGGTTCATTTGAAAAGAACTTAACATTTACCAAATTCTATATTTTATTCATTCCTATGTTATCACTTAAGAAGGGTTACCTATACTTGCACACATAAATTGCATAAAAAATGAATAAACTAATACAACTTTTGCATTCTTTCTTTCCAATTTATTTCTCTTGTACATATGTTTGTATTTAAGGAAAGTGGTATATTAGTCTGGAAAATCCTGGGGTTATGACTTTAAGTACCCTAAGTAGGTCATGTACCTTACATCTCTAGTTAACAATGGAGATGTACTCACTTATGACTTTCTTACTTTCATATATATATGTTGAAAATTGGATTAAAAAATCCTTTTCTACTAAATGAAAATCATGCATTTTAAACTTTAAATTTTCTTAAATAAATTATTTAGCTTGCATTATAAAGTATGCTAAATATTCTCATTTGTGTGTATGGATATGCTTAGGATTCATTCATATGCATGTTATACATGTCGGGAAAGAAATGAAGTAATGTGTGTTTTGTGAATTTTGTTCATTTTATTTAATCTTAAAATGTCTTTCTTTTTGAATAGGTTTGTTTAGAGTTCATCTAAACTTAGGATTAATTAAGAACTTAATCAAAATATTCACTAAATAAAACTAAAAACATGAATCTACTTTAGAAATTACTTAGGTTAGGGAAGGAAAGAGAAGTCCTCTTCTCTCTCCCTCTCTTTATAACTTAGTAATTAATTATACGATTCACTTGAACCTATTCAAAATATGAAATAAAATCAACCCAAAATAATTAAACAATTTAAATGAAATCCTCCTCTAAGTTGAACATGTTTTCACACTTAGAAAATTCTAACTTAAACTATAGCTAAGCATACCACACAAACCTTCAAAGCACACACATTAGTCTAAGTCACCACTTCTAGCATTAGGTTAGGCATTGCATGGTTTGATATTTATTTTACTTTGTGATATATGTTTTAGACTAAATGTTAGGGTGCATGTTTGTAAAATGAATGGTAGGACGCTCTTAGTCTAACTATTATTTTATGTAAGGGACTGTGCTTAAGAGGAGTTATCATAAATAAAGATATAAAATGCTTTTGCTTGCAGGGCTTTATATCCCTAAGCATAATCCAAAATAGGTCAAATGGACTTGTTACCCTTGTGTGGGGTACTAAGTCCAATGTATACATATACATGCTTGGAACTTGTGTGGTTTGTTTAAGCTAATCTCTATTTTATAGGTGTTAGTTAGATTTCTATTATTTCCTTTTCATGTAAATTTGTAGTTAGAATTTTGGAATGATTATTATGGGATTAGGATGAGCACTAGTCATAAGATCCTATCTTATGTACCATGTGAAGCCTTGGATCATCTACCTTCCAACCATCCAAAAGAAGGAACCAAAGAAGAAAGAAGAAAAGAAGAAGAAAGAAGAATGATGGAATGAAGCTTGAAGACCCCCATAATAATGAATTCTTGCTTAATTATAATTTAATTCATTTTTAATTCGGGTTGTATAAGGGTAGAACTCGGCTACCCAATTTATTATTTTCGGGTTTATGCGATGGTGCCTGACCACAACGGCCTTTTATTCTTTTTACGATTAACTTTTTAAATTGATTGATGATTTATTTAACTTTTGCATTAAGTGGCATTTTTCCTAGTTTCTTCCTCGCTTTATGTATGGCCTGGATGTGGATTAGGCTCTTAGGGAAAAATAAATCTTTTACCAAACAACACAAAATTAAAAATAAAGAATTCATAACCTCACCTAAAGCTTAAGTTTAAAATCAAGATAAAAGAATTAGCAACCCCTTAGCTGGATGAGTATTTCTTTTATAATATCATGCACAATAATATCTTATTTCACTCTTGATTGGAGGGCTTCCAACTTTGCTAGAGAAACTTGGCTTGACCTTTGAGAGCCATGGTGGAAACTCACCTCCTCTCTTCTCACTAGTTTTGGCAATAACTTTATTTCTCATGCATTAGGCATATGAATCTTATTACCCTGAGTCAAATTATCCAAAAATAAAAATAAATTTAAACTTGAATTGCATTAGATTTAGATCATTTAAAGCATGACCTTACATGATCTAGTCTCTTTATAGACTTAGTTTAAGGACTGAGTCTCTTTCTAAATAAATAACAGCCTAGCTATCTTGTATAAGCATATGACTTTTCTACATGTATTTAAAATTGTAGGAGTTAGTTGGTAGCCACCCCCAAGTGATTGTAAGTCCAAGCAGTCGGATGGTTTGTCTCTCTTATGGAGGAAAACTAAACCCATTTTCACCTTAAATTTAGGTTATGCTTTCGGTTCTCACCAAAGCTCTAGATTTAGCTTCTGAGATTGCTTCTCCCTTTTATGGGCCATAAGCATAATTTCTCACTTCTTAGGTATTTTTCTTAATCTTGTGTTAAGAAATCATAAGTCCTAAATTTTAATGAAAAATTCAACAAATAAACTAAATCAACTTCAAAAATGTAAAGCCCAACCATAGATAGTTTGAGATGCTCGCTAGGTTTTCTAGAATTGTGGGTATCTCCTACTTATCTTCCTTTTGGCTTCGACAATAACCCCCTCTCTTTGATCAATTCCATTTGATCTTCAAAAATGAACTAATCGATTGATAGTCCTTTCCTATTGAAATTTTTGAAGACAACGATCATTTATCTTAATCAAGTGTTTTTTTAAGAAATCCCCATTCCTTATGATGTAATTAACTATTGGAGCTTACCCCTGTAGGGAACTTAACGAACCAAGTTCAAAATAAACCATGATTTACTTTTTTTTCATAAAGTAGGGAAGAATCTAGTACATGCACTGTCATCCTTATGAGTCCTTATTAAGGTGATTAGGTTCATTAAAGGGTAGTGATTTCTATCTCTCGAGATAGTACATTATTTTCTTGATGACGTAGATCCTAAATAAGCACATCTGTGGATTAGTGTAACCAATTTTTATATTCTTGCCTCTTTCACCCACAGATTTGAAGGCGACCATATAAAAATTTTTAACCAATAGTGCAATATGAAGATCCTTCTTAATTCATGACGTGGGAGTGCATATGAATAAATTTAATCAAGTGTTATGATCTTTTCAAAGGAACTATACACTTTACAAATCCTAAACAAACCATGTTAAGAAAAGAGAAGAAAACCACATAACACATTTTAAACTATATTCATATGCAAACTTATAAATACTTACAAATAGCATACATTCATTTATAGTCTTTGATTTATAAGTTTTGAAAATAATTTTTGATTTAGTAGTGATAATAGCCATTCATATTCTTACTTTAGCCAAAGCATGCAATTTGACATAAAGAAAATATTTCATTTTAATTTGATTTTTTTTAAAGGTATGAATGCATGAGTTCATATGTCATACACCATTTAGCATACTTGGAAAGAAATAAAGTGATGTAAGCATGTAATTTCATTCACCCTAATTGATTCTTAAAGACAATCCTATGGAATAAGATCACTTAAAGAGAATTAACATTTCTTAAAGAGATTTTTATTTTTTGTTTTGAGTTTGATTTAGGAAATATGAAAAGGGTGTTTGCTGGTCCTAACCCATTTCCCCATGTGTAAGTTGATTTAGTTTAATTTTTTTAACCATTTAGTTAATTTTAAATTTTGATTTGGTTAAGATGTAGATTAAGTCCATTAATTACCCCTTATATACCACTTTAACATAATTAACCTAACAATTATGAGCCAACATATGATATGGAACCACATTGAATTTAAATTAGCAATGCACCTAAGAAAGAATGGGGTCTAATGCAATTGGCTCACAATTATTGATTAATTAAGCTAAATGATTTAATTAAGTACTTTCATAACTTTCCCACACATATGGGTTGGAAATGATTTCCTTAAATTCACCTTAGGCTTTTGAACACATAAGGATCTAGCAAATGAATAATTAATTTTGAAAATTTGATTAAGATAATTAAGAAGATTATTAGTAGATTAACCCTTAATTAGGTTTGGATTAAGGAAGGAAGGGGTTTAGGGAATAGCTCAGGGAAAATATCCCAAAATGATTCCATAAACCTCCTATTCACTTAAACAAAGCTTAATTATCTTAATTAAGTGATTAAACCATTGTTTACATGCTTAATTACCCTTAATTACATTAAGAGAGTGATTGGGGAGTCATTAATTGATTTTCCTAATTAACTCATTAATAAATTCCAAAAAAATTAGGAGAGGTAGAGGTCATCCCCCAAAACATGCCTCAAGAAGTTTGGAATTAATTAATGAAATGATTAGAAAGTAATTAGGATTATTAAGATTTTAAATAAACCCTAATTAAATAATATTCATTATTATCAATTATAAATAATTTTATATTATTCCTCACTAAATTATCTTTAAAATGAGCTCTCATTCATATTTTTTTGATTTTTCTACATTTAATTATGTATTTTAAAGTTTTAATGATTAAGGGATAATTAAATAGCCTAATTTACATAATCTTTGGTATGTGGACCCTGATGCGATTCCATTCCATGGCATGATGGGATTCATTATTTAAGTTGTCCCATCCTATGCCACGTTAGCCAGTGGCGCTACACATTTTCTCCTTGGACCATTTGATCAAAGAGCAGACGATCAGGATTAAACCGCGATTCTAATAGGATTAATTCATCGTATCTAATCAAATTAATCAAGACCGTCCATACAAAACATGCGGGATGGACAGTCCATGATTCATCCCTACCCTCGCCTGTGAAAGACGGAAGTTGTCCATCCTCCATAACTTGATGCGATCTCACTTGATCTCAGATTGAGCTAAGATTCAACCCACACCATCAAGAGGTGTGGGGAAGAACATCCAATGGTGGAATTCAATTGGGATTAAACTTCCCTTCACAAAGGACCAAAGAATTTTAAGCCTAAGCTCAGTTTTGATTCATACCTCATCGGAGGCTATCATCGGTGCTTCCAAACATTGACGTAGCTTCGTTTAGTGGAGACGAAGCCCTTTTGAAAGTTTGATGGCTTTACATAAATTAGATCTTCCTATTGACCAAAGCTTCCTTCAATGGCTTGCGGCTTTGGTCTAACTCCTCCTTCCCATGGCTTGGATGCTTGAGATTTGATTTGGGTGAGCTCGATTGGGTCCTCTGATGGTGCTTGCAAGAGGAATTGAACTTCTATAGAGAATTGGCTAAGTTGAAAATCTCCTTAGCCTCCCCTATTTTTGACTTAAGCAAAACCGAGAATGGAGGATTGGAAAGAGCTTGAGGATGCTTGGAGAAGCTTGGAGAAGCTTGTTCTGGGTTCCTATGGCTCAATTGACAGCAAGTGTTCTGAATTAGAATGGAATGAGGGGGAGTATATCTCCCCCTACTTGGATCGGATGGCCATGAGCTCCTTTGCCATTTTGATCAAATTGATCTCATGGAATGGTTTTATTAGGCTGTTAGGGGCTTCACATTGTTTGGTTTTTGCAAGAGAGGGTAATGGAGGAGTTGAGGGATTCCATGAGGAGAATTTCCATGGGTAGGTCAGTTTTGTCTTTGGGTTGGGTTTGACTAACCCAAACCCATTGGGTCATGTGCACCACATCCCTTGGTGTTCAAATGGAACACTAAGAGGATTCCAAGTGACCATGAAAAGGATTTGAACAAATTCCAAGTGAAATTGGCCATAGGTTACCATTTGACCTTGGGGTAAAATGGTCATTTAGCTTTGATTTCAATTTGGACAGATTTGGAATAATTGAAAAATGGGTTGTGCGAATTTTCAATGAATTTGGAGTTTATTTGATATGATTTGGCTCATGTTTATCCATTTAAGTCAAAATGGGTCAACTTGAGTCAAGTTGACCAATTGGTCAAATTAGGTCAAACCAAGAGTTGGGTCAAGTTCATATAACCATTTGGAGTGGTTTGGTATCATTGGTTTGGTTCAATTTTATTTATATTTGGCTTCGGCTCATTTGATTTCATTTAGGCCAAATGGGTCAAGTTGTGACCCATTTAACCTAATTAGGTTAGGTAATGGGTTGGTGTAGGTTTGGTTGGTCATTTAAAATGTTTTCAAGCTTTAGTTTTCAATCAATTTTGATTGGATTTGATTTTGGCTTGGTTTGACCTTTTAGGTCAAGTTGGGTTCATGGTCAATTGGGATAGGTTGGGTCTAGTTGGCCAATTGAGGCTTTGGACAAGTTCAACAAGTGATTTAGAATGAATTTGATCCATTGGTTGCAATCAATTTGGCTTAGATCAAGATTTGACACATTTTGACTTTTTAGGTCAACTTGGGTTCAACTTGGGTCAAGTTACCAATTAGGCTAAGTTTGGCTCAATTGGTGACTTGGTCATTTTCACTCATTGATCATGAACTGGTTTAGATTAATGCTTTCAATCAATTTGGCCTATGGTAGATTTTGGCTAGTTTCAGTCTCATTTTGGTTAAGTGCTGACTTAGTCAACCCTTAGGTTTGACTTGGTTTGACCTAATTTAAGTGATTGATCATCTCATAATGATTGTTGCTCGCAATGTGAGGCTTAGGTGGGCTTAGTTCAATCCAATTTGGGTATGATTAGCTCAAAAAGGATACTTTAGGTCACTTTGGGTCAAGTGACCCTAAGTGGGTCAATTGAATTGATCAATGCTTGATTCAAATTTGGTTATACTCACATATGGACTTATGATTGAAATATAAATCTATTTGCAAGTGATTTGGAGTCAAATGATTTTGATTCATTTGATAATTTCAAGTTCAAAGGATGAACATGGGTTTGATTTGGGTTTGAATTTTGAATTTAGTTTTGGTTTGATGATTAAAGTTTATGATTGAATTTGATTTGTGATTGAAGGATTGATTGTTTGGAGAGAAAATTCAAAGGTTTGGATTGATTTGAGTTTGATTTGGCTAAGTTCAAGAATTTGACTTGAAAGGGTATGGGTTGGATTCAGGTTAGATTTGGGTTTGAGTTTTAATTGGTTTTTGGTTATTTGAATTTATATTTCATTTATATTTGTGAATATAAATGAGAATATAAATGGGTTATGAGAAAAGCTTTTAAAGTTGAATTGATTCGGATTTGATTTAAGCTAAGTCATAAGATGAAATCAAAGGCTTAGGAAAGATTTTGGATTTGGAATTGATCGTGAATGATAATCATTTGAAATTGATTCATGATTTGAGAAAATCCATTGGAATTGATTTAAGGTTTGAGAAAATCAATTAAGTTAAAATTGATTTAAGATTTGATTTGGAATTGAGGTTGATTTGAATTTGAAGTTGGTTTGAATTTGAGGTTTGTTTGAATTTGGAGTTGGTTTGAATTTAAGTTTGACTTGAGGGAAGGAAGTAAGGATTGGGTTCAAGCTATAGGGTAGGCAAGTTTTCCAAACACTCCTAAGCATGACCTATTCCTATGGATAACTCTTCTAAGTCTCTAAGGATAGGTTAAGTGTTCACCTAATCACTAGAAATGTCTTAAGGATAAGAAACTCTTAAAGTCTAGAGGAGTCCTATGTCTAAGATGGAGGAGTTGAGAGCTCACTCCAAAAGTGGGTCAACAACTACCTCAGCCATCGTCTGATCCCTGTTGAAGCAAATTACCCACTAAATACGAAACATTACCTAGCTTTAATCTTTGCATCCCAAAAGCTACGATATACTTTCTCATAAGGTGAACTTAATTTAAGAATCAGTCCACTACAATATCTCATGACATGGCCGACACTATCCAGGCGGTTAGCGCGTTGGTCCTTGATTTTGTCATAGTTTGACATCACATTCATATCCCTCCATGTTGTGAAAGGATAAGCACTAGCGAATTTCCTAGCAACACACTCACTTCCTGCTGATTCTTTGCTTAGTGATGACCTCCCTAATGAACAAATCATGAACTTAGGGGACACTAACATCCATTGGGAGATGTATTTTGATGGTGCAACTTTCTTTCAAAAAGGAGAAGAACCATGATCTACTCTTTCAGGAAAGGCAGGGGTAGGAATCATCCTTTTAACTCTAAACTACAATGTGATGAGATTTTCATACTATCTCTCCAATCCATGCACCAACAATGAAGTCGAATATAAGGCTCTGATTGATGATCTGGAGTTAGTCATCACACTATGTGTCAAAAGCATCAACATCCATGAGGATTCTCATCTAATCATCAACTAGATAGTTGGGTCCTATAAGTCTAAACCTAAGCTTTGTCATTCAAGGACACCATGAAGTTGTTGGCCCAAATCCTTGAGGTCACCATCTACAAGGTTCATCGAGGAGAGAATGCAATAGCAGATACTTTGGCCAAATGTGCCAAGGAACCGGCATGTTTAGAAAATGAGTCCATTTTAATAACACAAAATAGACAAGTCTTATCCCTTATTAATGCTGAACTCATCGAGAGATTTTCTCTTAAAGGGGAGGTTGTCATTTCAATAACGAGGAGGCTGGATTGGAGGCAACTACTCATAGATTACTTGAACACAGGAAAACTACCTCAAGAGGAATCACAAGCCCATTAGATGAAGTATAGAGCTCTCTCCTATGTTCTCTTGGATGGCACCTTATACTACGATCTTTTGATCAAATGTGGTTACGCTGTTTAAATGAACATGAAGCCTGTAAGATCATGACTGAGGTACATCAAATTTTTATTCTAATTCATCAAAATATTCTCTTCATTCAAAGTGTTGTTTGCTTGATTGCGAATCCTCCATGACGTGTTTAAGGTAGGTGTAAGAGAACCCAACAGGAACCCTATCCTTCTTTCACAACACGAACACAAATCAAACATGATTCCCTAGCGCTATTTGGATAGGTGTGAGAGAACCTAAGAGGCATCGTATTTCGACAAGCATAACTAAGTTAGGTGTAAGAGAACCCAAGTGACATCCTTTCTTGGTTGGATCACAACTACCATTCGTGGCACCATTTCATCAACTTTTAAGCATGTTTTAGGATAGGTGTAGAGAAAGCGCATCCGTCCTCAACATAAACACAAATGCAAAATATATCTTTTATCTCATTTTTGATGTAGAGCAGCCCTTGTGGCACTCACTCATTAGGCTTCTAGGTGGTGACATGCTACCTTGCTAATATGTCACCCCTGTGGTCATTTGTCTAGTAGATGTGAGTCCCTATGCTTTCTTCTTGACTTGACCATTGCTAACCAACGAGCGCCTTGTTAGTTTGGTAGGCCTCACTGCGCAGCCAGTAAGCTACCTCATGTTGACTCTATTTAAGAGGATGTATGGCAACACATTTTCTTCTTGAACTAGCCATCATGCACTAACTAAGTCGAGTATATTTGGAGTTTAGGATAAGTACCCCAGTGGCTCCTTTCCTCTTGACTACGCTTGAGTTGATATGAGTCCCCCAGTGGCATTCACTCAGTAGTCACCCTAGGTTGAATAGAACCTGTCGAGCCAAAGATAGACTATCCCGGCAATTAGTTCCACTAAAAGAGGATGTGAGTCTCCAATGGTTTCTTCTAAGACTGATTGTCACAAATCGACGGGCACCTTAGGTTGGTTGATGTTCGCTATGCTGACAGTGACTCACCTGGTGGATACACCACTCTTGAGACATGAGTCTCGCTTTCTCCTTGAGTTGGATGAATACCTATAGACATTATCTTCTTCAAGGTTTTGGATAAAACCCTGGTGGCCCTTCCCTTGGGCACTCTACTTAGATCACACATCCTTTACCCATAAATACTACTGGGGTTACTCTTGGATTGGACAATCCCCTTTCTAGTAGTCACATGGTTGGAGAATTTGTTCAGATATGATTCTCCCTTGACGTATGAGTTAGTTTTAGGCTGATATAAGATCCTTCTCAATAAGATCCCTCACAAACCAACAGAGTCCATGCTAAACAAATAAATAAAATAAACAAACAAATCTATTCATTTGTGGATTAGGAATTAAAGCCCCCAGTAGCCCTTTTCCCAAGCAGGCATCCTATCTTTTAGGGTCAGCAAAACTCTATAGAATTGCGTGCAGAGTTGAATAAGTCCCAGTAAATACTCTCTTTATAGTCACCCTTAGGTCGGGTTCATTCTATTTTGCCACAAATAGATTGCCTCGGTGGTCATTTCACTCTGAAAGATGTAAATCTACTACGCATTCTTTCCAGCATGGCCATCGCAAACCGACGGGTAGCCCTAGGTTGGGTTGACATGTTACCTTATTAATGTGTCGCCCCAGTGATCTTTTATTCAAGGAAGATGTGAGTCCCTGCACTTTCTTCTTAACTTGACCATTGCAAACCGAAGGCACCCCTTTGGTTGGATAGTTCTCCCCTCAGCAAAAAACTACTCTCTTTGGATTGGTAAATCTGAAGTAGACCAAGGTAGACATGGCCTCTACTCAGTGCAATCCCTCGCAAACTAATAGGTTCCATCAAACACAATTAAAATAAAAGTAATTTTGACCATCTTTGAGCTGATTTAAGTCCCCCAGTGGCATTCACTTAGTAGTTGGCCTATGATTGGGTCTGATTCATTGTGTCACCAACGGATCACCCCAATGACTGATCCCTACTTCAGATGATATAAGTCTACTATGCCTTCTTCCTAGTACAATCATTGCACACTGAAAGGCAACCCTTTGGTTGGATAGTCCAACTATGTGGTTAGTAGACTACTCCTTTGGATTGGTAAATTTGAAGTAAATCAAGGCCAACATGACCCCTACTCAGTGCAGTCCATCGCAAACCAATAGGGTCCATGTCAAAATCCAAAATTTTAAAATCTGAAACAAAATCAACCCTCCTACCCAGTGGAGCCAAATTAAATAATCAAATCAATTAATTTCTCCTCAGTTAGATGTGAATCCTTCCAATCTCCCTAGTAAAATCAATTCAATCCAACCTAAACTTGCTCCCTTAGTGGAAAGTTCACATCTTTTATCCCTAGTGGATTCCTCCATTGCTCTCTTATATTTTTGACATAAGTAGAGTAACTTTCATTTAAGATCTTGATGCCTTCTGCACCATGGTCTAGGAGTATATCATTTCTCTTAGTGCTTGTGATCTTTCGAACGTTGTTGATCATCTCGGTCAAAACCAATATGTGCGGTATGCCTTGTCAGTCACACCACACCTATTGGGTGTCCATTGTTGACCTCACTTTTGGAGTGAGCTTTCAACTTCATCTTAGACATAAGACTCCTTTAGATACTAAGAGTTCCTTAATCTTAATACAATTCTAGTGATTAGGTGAACACTTAACCTAACCCTAGAGACTTAGAAGAGTTAGCCATAGGAATAGGTTATGCCTTAGGGGTATTAGGAGGACTTGCCTTCCCTATAGCTTATACCCAATCCTTGCTTTCTTCTTTCAAACCAAACTTCAAATTCAAATCTCAAACCAACTCCAACTCAATTTATGTTCTCAAATCATAAAAATCTTCGTCAATTCCAACCTGATTGATTTTCACCGAATCTTAAATCCTCAAAACCTTTTCTAAGCCATTTGATTTCATCTTATGGACTTAGCTCAAATCAAATCTAAAATCAATTCCAAATTAATTAGTTTTCTCAAATCATAAATCAATTCCAAAATCCAAATCATGAATCAATTCCAAATGATTTAAACCCATGATTGAATTCAAATCCCAAAATCTTTTCTAAGTCATTTGATTCCATCTTATGGACTTAGCTCAAATAAAATCCAAATCACTCCAAACTCAATGGATTTTCTCATAACCATTTATATTCTCATTTATATTCTCATTAATATTCACAAATATAAATGAAATATAAATTCAAATAACCAAAACTAAATTCAAAACTCAAGTCTAAATCCAACTTAAATCCAACTTATACTCTTTCAAGTCTAATCCTTGAACATAGCCAAACCATTCTTAAATCAATCAAACCCTTGGATTTTCTCTTCAAACATGCCCAGATATAAACATAAACTACAATCACCAAACCAAAATCAAACTAACCCAAGTCAAACCCATGTTCACCCTTTTGACTTGAAATTGTCAAATGAACCAAAACCATTTGACTCCAAATCACTTGCAATTGGATTTATATTTGATCAAGCCAATTGACCCATTTAGCTCACTTGATCAAAGTGACCTAAAGCACCTTTTTGAGCCAAGTTCTAATCCAACCCAAATTAGATTAAACTAAGCCCTTCTAAGCCTCACATGTGAGCAAAAATCATCATAGGATGATCAATCACTCAAGTCAAACTAAGTCAAACCTAGCCTTTGACCAAGTCAGCACTTAGCCCAAATGAAACCCAAACAAGCCAAAATTCACTATAAGCCAAATTGATTGAAACCATTAATCTAAACCAATCAATAATTAATGATTGAACTTGTCCAAGCCATCAATTGAGCTAAACCTAGCCTAATTGGCCACTTGACCTAAGTTGACCCAAATTGACCTAATAAGTCAAAATGGGTCAAATCTTGATCTAAGCCAAATTGATTGCAACTAATGGGTAAAATTCATTCTAAATCACTTGTTAAACTTGACCAAAGCTTCAATTGACCAACTAGACCCAACCTATCCCAATTGACCATGAACCCAACTTGACCTAAAAGGTCAAATCAACTTAAAATCAAACTAAATCAAAATTGATTAAAACCAAAGCTTGCAATATATTTCAATTGATCAACCAAGCCTAAACCAACCCATGACCTAACTAATTGGGACAAATGGGTCAAATTGGTCAAGTTGACCCATTTGACCTAAATGAACCTAAATGAACCAAAACCAAATATAAACCAAATTGAACCAAACCAATAATACCCATAGGCTCCAAATGATCGCTTGAACTTGACCTGACCCATGGTTTGACCCAATTTGACCAATTGGTCAACCTAATCTAATTTGACCCAACTTGACCTAAATAGGTCAAATTGAACCAATTAAATCAAATGAACTCCAAATCACTTGAAATTTGGCCCAACCTATTTTTGAATCATTTCAAATCTGCCTAAATCAAAATCAAGGCCAAATGACCATTTTACCCTTAGGTCAAAGGGTATCCTATGACCAAATTCACTTAAAATTTGGTCATTTTCACTGTTAAGGCCACTTGGCATCCTCCTAGTGGTCCACATGGGCACCAAAAGAGGTGGTGAACATGACCCAATGAACTTGGGTTAGCCATAACCTAGCCCAAGGCCAAACCAACCCCTCCAATAGAAATTGAGCACTTGGATCACCCAATGCACTCATCTAGCACATGGACACTCACTCTCCTCCACTCCTCTGCCTAAAATGACTCACATGGGATGTTAAACAATCCAAATCGATCAATCAATCTCAGAAGTTGAGCTAAAATAGAAAAATCACTCTTCACCATCCGATCCAAGGAGGGGGAGATATACTCCCCCTCATTCCCACTCAAATGCGAGGCACTCAATTCGACTGAGCTCTAGGAATCGAAACTAAGCATCCTTAAGCCTCCCAAAGCCATTTCCAAGCCCCCTTGATTTCTCCTTCTTGATTTTGCCTAAAGTCAAAATAGGATAGGTCAATCAAAAGCTAAACTCATCCAATTCTCCATCAAAACCAAATTAACCTCACAAGCACCATCAAGGGACTTCATCGAGCTCAATCAACTTATTTCCCAAGTCACCAAACCACGAAGGAGGACTTTGACCAAGGTCGATCACCATTGAAGGTGAACTTGGTCAATCAACCATCTACTTCAAATCAAGATCCAATACCTTCAATAGGGCTTCATCTTTACTATACAAAGCTGACTCCTCCGTTGGAAGTGCCGTGATAGCCTCTAGTGAGGTATTACTCAAAACCATAGCCATATAAATTTTTGTTTAGTCCTTTGTGAAAGAAATTGAAATCCCATCAAATCTTGACCGTTAGATACATTGCTTGTGCTTCCCAAAGGTGTGGGGTGAGTTTGAACTCCATCCGAGCTCTGAAGAGCTTGAATCGAGCGATGATTGATGGATGGCATCCATCTCTCATCGCTCGATAAGAGATAGATCACACACTGTCCATTCTGCAAGATGGGAATGGACGGTTGTAATTAAATCATGATAGATCCCCCTCTAATTTAAGCCTACACCATGAGATTAATTACACGTCCGATCTTAGATCGGATGGCCCGTGGAGAAAGCGCGTCCACCATTGACTCAGCGATGGATGTGATAACTTAAATAACATATCATATCCCGCCACATGAAAAGTGTGTCACGTCATCGCACCGCGTCAGCTGCCACGTGGCCCGATGGGATTAGGGGGTTAATTAAGCCTAATTAATCTAATTTAATACTAAAACTTCCAAAATTCATAACTAATTATAGAAAAATCAAAAAAAATACAAACTTAAGTTTATTTTAAAAATAATTCAAGGGAAAATAATATAATTTTAAAATTAATTGATTTTTCAAAATTTTCACTTAATTTAGGTTTTATTAAAATGTAATTAGGTTAATTACTATTTAATTACTTTAGCAATTAATTCCAAACTTTCTAGGGTTGATTAGTGGGATGACCTCTACCTCCCATAATTTTCTTGGAATTTATTATTAGATTAATTAGGGGAAATTCTTATTTCATCCTTAATCACTTCATTAATTAATTAAATGATTAATTAACCTATTAAATAGTGATAAATTTACTAATTAAGCTTGCTAATCATCATGAAATAGTGAATGGACTTATGGAATGAGATTAGGATTTCTTTTTCAATTTTTTCCCCTAAGTTTTCTTCATTTGGATAAACACTTAATTAATTTGCAAATTGATTAATGGTTTAATCACCTCATTAATTAATTCAATTAATCAAACTCAAAATTAAAATCACTCTAGAACTTACTCACTTAACCTTGGGTAGATTCTTAGGTGTTCAATAACCTAAGAGGATTTCAAAGAAAATTATAATTAAACTACATGTGTAGGATGGTTATAAAAGTACTTAATTAAACTCTTTAGCTTAATTAATCAATAATTGTGAGCCAATTGCATTAGGCCCCTTTATTTCTTAGTTGCATATCATATATTGGCTCATAATTGTTTGGTTAATTATGTTAAAGTGGAGTAGTAAGGGGTAATTAATGGATTTAATTCACACCTTAACCTAAATAAAATATAAAATCAACCTAATTGTTCTAAAATTAAACTAAACCAATTCACATATGGGGGAAAAGGGTTAGGACCAGCAAACCTTTCTCACATTTCCTAAGTCAAATCAAATTCAAAAAATAAAAATCTCCTTAAAGAATTTTGATTCACTTTAAATGATCTTATTTTATAGGATTATCTTTAGGAATTAATTAGAGTGAATGAAGTCATATGCTTACATCACTTTATTTTTGTCCAAGCATGCTAAATCTTGTTTGGCATATGAAATCATGCATTCATTTCTTTTGAAAAATTAATTAAAAAAATGTTTCTTTTATGTCAAATTGCATGTTTTGGCTAAAGTTAAGAATATGAGTGGCTATTATCATTATTAAACAAAAAATTTATTTTCAAAACCTATAAATTGAAGATTATGAATGAAGTGATGCTACTTATGAATACGTATAAGCTTGCATGTGATTATAGCATAAGATGTATTTTATGTTGTTTCTTCTCTTCTCTTAACATAAATTTGAATAGGATTTGCAAAGTGTATAGTTCATTTGAAAAGAACACAACACTTGCTTAAATCTATTCCTATCCATTTCTATGTTATGACCTAAGAAGAATCTTCACATTTACACATGTAAACAATTCAACAAAATCAAATAGAAATCTTTTGCATGACTCTTCATCCATTTATTTTATTTTGTAAATCTACATATATTTAAGAAAAGTGGTATATTAGTCTGGACATTCTGGGGCTGCGAGACTTTAAGTAGCCCTAAGTAGGCCTTGTACCTTACGCTCTAGTATAGAAAATAATGGTGTCATACTCGCTTATGTCTTTTATACATGTGGATGTGCATTTTGTTAATGGATGAAGAATCCCTCTTTTCTACATAATAAAGACATTCATTCATGGAATATCCAAATCTTCAAATTATATCTCTTAGCATTCATCATCAAAGTGTGCTAAAATTGCATTGCATGTATAGGTATGCTTAAGATCATTCATATGCATGGTATACATGGTGGAAAGAAATAAATGGGTGTGTATTATGTGATAGTAATCCACCTTAACTAATCCTAAGATGCCTTTCTTATTTAATAGGATAATTTAGAGCAAATCTAAACTTAGGGTTAATTAAAACATAAAATAAAATATTCACTAAAGAAAAATCATTAATAAAGCTACCATAGAAATTACTTAAGGTAGGGATGAAAGAGAAGTTCTCTTCTCTTTTCTTCTCTTTACAATATTTAGTAACTAAGTGTAAGTTCATCCAAACCAAATCAAATCACCTATTAAAATTGACAAATCAACTAAATCACTTAAAATGAAACCACCCTCTAAATTGAATCTTTCACACTTAGAAAATTTCAACCTTAAAGCCAAACTAAGACATGCCACACAAGCCTCAAATGGCACACACATTAGGCTAAGTCACCATTTCTAGCTCTATGTTAGGGCGTGCATGGTTTGATGCCTGATTTTATTTTGTGATGTAATATTTTTATATTGGATGTTAGGGTGTATGTGTATAGTGGATGTTAGGCCGATCTTAACCTAATCAAGTCTTTTGCAGGGGGTTGTGCTTAAGGGGCACAGTAATAAAATTATAAATGCTTTTTCCATGCAGGTTGCTTATACCCCTAAGCATAACCCAAATTAGGATAGGTAGACTTGGTTACCCATGTGTGGGGTGCTAAGTTAAAATTATTCATATAATTATTTGGGTTGTGTGGTATGTTTAGCATATCTCTATTTTGTAGGTTCGGTTAGATTTATCTTTTCCATTTTAATATAAATTTTGTAATTAAGATTTGGAATGAATGTTATGGGAGAAATTAGGATGAACATTGATTATAAGACCATATCTTATGTACTATGTGAAGCCTTGGAGCAAACTATATCTCAAGTTAAATCAAAAGAAAGAAAGAAATGGAGCAAAATCAAAATGAAGAAATGAAGAAATGAAGAAATAAAGAATGAAGAATGAAGGCCCCCATAACATGAATTCCATTTAATTGTAATCATTCATTTGTAATCTAGGTTGTATAAGGGTAAAGCTCAGCTACCTATATTTTCCTTTTGGGTTTGTGTGGTGGAGCCCGACCACATCAGTCCCATATTCTTTTGCACTAATTTTATAAATTGATTGATGTTTTGTTTATGATTGTGCAACTAGGATAGTATGATTTTTCTAGTTTCTTAATTTCTTGATGATTGTTGAATGGCCTGGATGCGATTAGACTCTTAGGAAAAAAATAAATTTTCTATCCAATTAATTAACTCAAAACTAAGCTAAATAACTCATAACTTCATCTAAAGCCTAGGATATAAATCAAGATAATAAAATTTAGCAACCCCTTAGTTGGATGTTGTATGTCTCACATCATGCAAAAATCATATTGCTTCACTCTTGCTAATGGAGGGCTTTCACCTTTGCTAGAGAAAATGGCTTGACCTTTGAGAGCCATGGTAGAAACACACCTCCTACTTTCTAATTTTTCCCTTAACAAATCTTCTCATGCATTAGTCATATGAAATCCCATATCCTATGTCAAATGAAAATGTCCAAAAATGGAAATAAAACTTAATAAAATTTGCATTAGATTAAGCCATTTATTCATGTCATTCAGGATCTACTCTCTTAAGGAGTGTGTTTAAGGACTTAGTCTCCTTTCTAAATAAATAACAGCTTAGCCACCTTACAAAGCATAAGACTTGCCTATATGTATTTTAAATCATAAGAGGAGTTAGTTGGTGGCCACCCCAATGCGGTTGTAAGTCCAACAGTCGAGTGGTTTATCCTCTCTTATGGAGGTAAATCATATACCCATTTTTGTCTTAGATTTAGGTCATGCCTTGGCCCTCGCCAAAACTCCCTAGATTTAGGATCCAAGGTTGTTATTTCCATTAGTGGGTTACAAGCATAAATCCTCACCTCTTAGACATCTCCATGATCTTGTGTTGTGGACTTATAAGCCTTAGAATTCTAATGAAGATTCAACTCAAACTATTAACTCCCCTCAAATTTTAAAAATATAAAGCCTAACCATAGGATAGTTTGGGATGCTCACTCGATTTTCTAGTATCATGAGCATCCCCTACTCATCTCCCTTTGATTTTGATAATAACTCCCTCTTTTTGATCAATCCCACTTGATTTTCCAAAAATAACCAATTTATTATTAGTCTTATCTTTGAAATCTTTGGAGACAATGATCATTTACCTTAATCTAGAGTATTCTAAAGGAATCTCATTCCTTAGGATGTAATTAACTATGGGGGCTTGCCTTCATAAAGAACTTAACGAACTTGATTTAAATAAACCTACTTTACTTTTCCATATAAAGTAGGGGAAAGATCTCTGGTACATTCAAAGACCCATTATCCTTAGGAGTCCTTATTAGGTGATTAGGTTCACTGTAGGATGGTGACTCCTGTCTCTCGAGATAGTACATCATTCCTCAATGTCACACCGATCACCCTAATGAGTACATCTACGGACCAACAAACATAACATATTTTCAAATTCAAAATTTGAAAATAAAAATAACACCATAGTAACTTTATGAGATAGCATATAATGGTGTAGCTTTTGAATAGCAAAGATTAATGTCAAATAATGCTTCTCAATTAGAGAATAGTGTATTTCTGCTCCTATCAATCTTGGCTGATATAGTATAGTGTGTTCTCCTTTCCTTCTTCATTATGTTGCGCCAACAGAGCACTTAGATATTCCTCTAGTGTTGTTGTGTATAAGATAAGAAGCTTCCCTATGATCAGCACTGTAAGAATAGGCATATTCAATAGATACATCTTGATACTTTCAAAAGCCTCTTAATATTCTTTGTCCCATTTAAAAGGAGTATCCTTCTTCATCAACTTTGTAAAGGGTTGACATCTACCTGACATAATTGATATAAATCTTCTAATGAATGCAAGATGTCCCTACATGGAATGGAGTTGGCGAAGGCTCCTCGGAGGAGGCATTTCAACCATTACTTTAATTTAGTTGGGATCAATTTAAATCCCTCTATGGTGCACAACATATCCGAGGAATTTCCCTGAGTAGACTCCAAAGACACATTTGAGAGGATTTATCTTGAGATCATATTTTTTGATTCTTTCAAAGATGATTCTCAAGTCATCAAGATGATCTTTGTAATCTATACTTTTAACAATGAGGTCATCAACATTCTACTTTTGATTAATCAACTCATCGAAAATGTGCATCATAGTCATTTGGTATGTAGCCCCAGCATTCTTCAAGCTGAAGGGCATGACTATATAGTAGTATATGTCAATTGGCATCCTGAATGAGGTTGCTTCTCATCTTCATGAGCCATTTTGATTTGATTGTATCCTGACGATCCATCCATAAATGAGAACATGTCATGATTTGAAGTGTAGGGAGCGAAAAGTCATCCTTTGAACATGCTTTATTTAAGTCCCTAAAGTCGATATCGACATATATGAATCTAGCCATTCTTCTTCTTCACATGGGAAATATTAGCTATCCAGTCAGCATATTTTTCTTCTCGAATGAAACCATCTTCAATGAGTTTCTTGGTTTCTATGATCACCTGTTCTTCAATTTCTAGTCTCATTCTCCTAGAGGCTTGCTTGACTGGTGTTGCACCTGGTTTGATTGCTAATCTGTGAACCGCCACATCAAGGGATAAGTCTAGCATCTCTGCATATGTCCAAGTAAAGTTGTCCCAAAATTCACATAGCAATGTTTTTAATTCTTTCACTTTATCTTCAGGAAGTAGAACAGATGAACATTGGGCGTGGATCTTTCTCAATTCCCAAATTAATTTCTTTGAGTTCATCCATAGTAGCTGCCTGCCCACCATCCTCAAGCTCATCAGGTGCTCATCATTTGAAAGATTAATCTCAAAGAAATCACCTTCATTTTCATTATCATTTTCAATTTCCACTCCCATTATAACATAATAGACATCTTTTCATGGATGACTATCTTGAATGAACCCAAGGCCTCTAGTAGTGTGCTTATTTGAGAACCTTTGGGTACCACATCATTTCAAATAATTTAGTCCTTTATTTATTTGCTTTAACAGGGATCATGTGCTTGCGCATTAAGTTATGCATTTTTGAAGGATAATATTTTGACATCTTTGTGGGCACAGCTTCTTCCTCTTCAGATAATTGCATTACCCAATCTGGATCTTCCCCTTGGCATCCCTAAATTTATAAAATAGGCTTCCTGGCCCATGCTTTCCAAGGAGGGGAGGCACATAGAAGATCATAAATTCTTCAACATTGTGAACTTCTTTAAGAGTGACTTTCTTGAAATGTTGGGGAGGAATAGGAGTGACAACGAGTGTAGTCTCCACTACCATTGGATCAATGATTATTTTCAAGTATGTGCACTTTACCTTCATAAAGATTCAAACTCATGATCAAGTCAAAATGATCCTCCTCATTCGACACCTTGTTTGAAGACTTATATGAGCTTCTAGATTTGGCGGGAGCACATTCGTCTTCATCTTCACTATCACTACCCAAATGAGGGACAATTCTGTTTATTTTAGACTTGTTCTTTATATCCTTAAGATATTTGGAATGATCTCCTTTCTTTTAGTTGGCTTCTTTCCACCATTCTTATTAACTTATTCTTTTGTGGATTTTAAAGTAGATGCAGTATTTTCTAGCTGCTCTGCTAGCTTTGACACCTTCGAAAGGAGGTAGTTGGCATCTTGTTATATATTCATTTCATGCACCATAAAGGATTGCATATCACCCACAATCTTGCATTCTTCTCTATCTTTTGTATATTTCAAACTGATGTGGTGTAGACGGGACAATGTCGTATTCATGAAGTCATGGTTGACCCAAAAGAGCTTTGAAAGAAGTGTCTGCATTGACCACATAAAATTTGGCTTCTATGTAGAGACCTCTAAATCCAAGAGGGAGGAAGGACGAATTACCCAACAGTTTTCTATCCCTTCTTATTGAAACCTTGGACCAGAACTTTATCTCGTCTTAGATGTTGTACATTTAGATATAGCCACCTAAGGGTCTTTAAATTCATAAGATTCATGGAGGAATCAAGATCAATAAAGATTTGATGTATTATAACTCTATCACTTTCAGCTATAACATATAGTGGGCGATTCTATTTTGTAGTTCCAAGCATGAGATCTTCCTTAGAAAATGTGATGGTCGGAGGATCTTAAGCATGCAAAACCTCTGTTATACAGTGTTCAGTGAAATAAGCTTCAAACTTCTTTGACTCTTTAAGAGCTTTAATTAGAATTACAGAGATCTTCTGACATTAGAAGTGATTCATATACGCTGAGCTACACAAAAATTTTCCTTAAGTGGGACAGAATGTTGTAATCAATTCCCTTATTTGTAGAAGACTTCTTGTATGCATCTTTAGGAATGACATTCTCATTAATTTAATTTCTTTTTCTTTTTCTTTATTCATTGGCCCTTTCTTCTATTGAGATGGTAGCACTCTACCACTCATCAGTTGTACTTGACCTACTTCATTTGATCTTGAGTCTTCAAATGAATTAGTCTCTTCAGCATCAACTTCCTTCCATCCAAGGATGGATTTGAAGATTCAGAATCACTGTCCAATTTTATATTTTTTATGTTTGTCATCATGGCAGGCTCTTCTTCATCTTTATTTGGGAGAAAGAGTTCCCCTGAGTTATCACCAGCTTCATGTACCATTAAGCAGAATTCAATGGAAAGTTCTTCATCTTCTTCCCCTGCTTCTTCATTAATTTGAGGCTTGGTAATGAAATCAGCAAGTCTGATAGGTCATCTTGTATTTGTTGGTAATCATCCATATTATTGATGACTTTTTATGTTATAGTCTTTTCTTTTTCTTGGATTTATTCCTTAGTTTGGCAAACCTTCTTGTTTTCCCTTGCAGGATTTGGCTAGGTTGTCTCTCATGCTGAGATGAGCCGGCCCTTCCATGATATTTTTGGGTTGATGATATTAAGGCGAACACATCTAATCTCTAATTTTCTTTCAAGTTAAGCACTGGCTCTAGCGGTGACTTCCACTTAATGCTTGGGATGCCTTCCAATTATTTTAGCATTTTTTGTCTTCTTTGAAACTATAACTTCCCACTCTTCATCACAAGTTAATTTCTCTTTGTTTTTATCTTTACTTGATGACACTGGAGAGGAAGTGATTAGCATGGCAGATTCCTTCTTTTGATGCACTAACACACTATCTAAGAGTGTGAATTCTCCATTATTGTATTTTTTTTCTAGCCAATCCTTGAATATATAACAATTCTCAATATGATGGCTGAGCACCTGATGATAAGGACAATAATTAGGTTTATCTGTCTGTCCAACCTCTTCAGGTCTTTTACACTCTAGTGGTTGGAGACCCGCTTTGAGTGTGTGTTTGAAGAGGTTAGCCACACTCACTTTTTTAAAAGAATATTCTTTATTCAGCCTTTCCTTGAGGGTTGGAACTATTGAATCATTTGGTCCTTTCATTTATTTTGATTGCTCACTTTCATTGAAGTGGCCTCATGGTAGATCATTACCTCCAAGTATGAGCTTTGGCTATGGAGCGAGACTATATGGTTGTTTTAGTTTATCTAGGAAAGCGAGTTGCTTCCCTTTGTCAACATTATAAACTACCCACTTTCTTTATCACTTTTGAAAGAAGCAAAGTGTGTTTCCCCTTTCTTCGAATCTAGAACTTTATTTCTTTTTTATTTTTCTAAGTGACTATCAGAGATTGATAGGTTTAATTTCTCGAATTTAGCCACCCTGTCAAGAAGCTCCTGAAACATAGTGATTGAAGCCATGCAAAGATAAGGCACCATTTTGTCATCAATGTTTCACATTAGCTATTGAATCACATGTTCTTCTTTCAATTGTTGCTCACATCTCATACTCATATTTCGTCAATGTATGATATATCGAGTCACTGACTCATCTTTCTTTCTTTTTCTCTAGAGGAAGGTTAGTGATGGTTATCTTTTTAACTACACTAGAAAATCTCTTGATAAACATAACTTCAAATTTCGTGAAGGTTTTGATAGAACTATTTGGTAGTTCAGCATACCAGTCAAAAGTGCTCGAAGTTAAGCTACTGACAAATTGGGAAAATAGCAGCACATCATTACCCCCATATTGCCACAGGTTGCTTTAAATTGCACCAAGTACTAGTTGGGATTACTGTTGCCATCAAATATATTGAACTTTGGAATTGAATAACCTTTGGGGTATGGCACCTGGTCATACTTGACTGAGTATGGGTGACATTTATTTACTAACTTCTCTACCCTCTGCAATAACAGCTTTAATTTTCTCATTTAAAATAATCTCCAATTGAGCAGTTGTCACGAGCTCTGATGTGTTAGGAAAGTTTTGAGGAGTTGGCTAGAAGCCAACTAATTAATTTCATTTCTCCTCTCGTAAGCACTATGAGCTCTAGAAGTTTGAGGTATTGGCTTTATTGGTGGATTGATAGGGATGATATTATCTATTTGAGGATTAGCAAGTGGAATGGATAGTGGCATTGCTGCATTCCTTTGCATTATATGCATCATAAGATTCATTTGAGCCATCATCTCATTCATTTTAGTGTTAAGATGCTCAATTTCTTTATCTTTTGTTCTCACTTGGTGCTACATGTGCCTCTACACTTGGGCTAGTGTGGGCTATGTGTCAGTGAACACGGGATTCTCCTCCCTTTCTGACTCTTTCTTCACTACTCATCTGAGGAAGAACCTAAATGCTCTTCTTCTTCTTATCTTTCAGGAGGAGTAGTGAGTTGGATGGTGCATCGACGTTGATTATAGAATCGAGTACATGGCTGATCATCACCTTAACCTACCATATATACCACTTCTATCCCATGGTCTCGTCATCATCTTCTTTGTCTTCTTCTTATAGCCTCACTTCTGAGAATCGTCTCCATAAAATCTCAGGCTCAAGCTGCGGCATGAGCATTTCTTTAATTAGAGGACTTCAATCGAAGTCAACTACCTCCTATGGAGATGGAGCTACTTGATGATGGGATTCACTGGATACTCTTTAGGGTGTCGACCATCCATTGGCTCATTAATGGTAATCTTCTTTTTTGGGACCCATTCCTGTTGGGCCCTTTCACTGGCGGATGTCCGAGAATACAAGCCAAATATCACACCTTTGCTCTTCTCCACAGTGATTTCTTCTCGAGTTGTTGGCCTCCAGTTTTATTTTCCTTTCTACCGGGACCTTTCGACGATGGATTCTTGGACATGTGGTCCAAGTGTCATGCCCTGATGCACAACGTGTAGGGCTTGTTTGTAATGCCCTTAAGTTCTTACTACCACTAATGGTAGTTTCTGTAGTGGAGTATTATTGACTTCTCTAATAATTGGCCTTTGATATCTTTTCTTCATAAGGCCTTATTATTTTACAACTTTCAGCACCCTCTGCACTCTAGAGGACAAAGTCTCAGGATGCCTCCTTTGGGAGGTTGGAGCTTGGTACCATTGCTCCCAGAATGATTGCTTAATATCACTTAGAAATGTTTTTTCACCCACTTAAGATTTTTAAACTTGTTGCAATTGGATCACCCTTACGGTTGTAAGGCTAGTTGTGTAATAGAGGGCCCAAGTGAGAGCTGATGGGCTCATAGCTTAGCATTCCTCCTTCTCCTCTGCCTTCTAGTTAGCTTTCCTCCGGATAAGGAAGCTTCAGCATCATGTTGGCCTTGCATAAAGGCATGGTTGGCAGAGTGGTCACATTCATAGGCATGATTGAAACTTTTGTCTAGTGATAATTCTCTTCATGGCTGGAGATTCAATATGTCCCAACCTTTCAAATACAAAGGCTCTCTTTTGAGGAACCTCCCTAGCGATAGCAACAAGAGTTGTAATGGATTTGGCCTATTATACAGGTTGATGTGCAAGTTGTGCATGATTGTCTCATGCAAGCCTAGTAGTATTTTAAGTAGTGATCACTGAGGAATCTATGCTACCAAATTGTATAGTAGCTCTAGTATCTTCGGTGTTGATTATAGCATTAACTAATAGACTGTTGGCTCCGCGACCTAGCTGCATAGTAAGCGGGGTGTTCTGGAGATCCATTCTACACAAATGGAAGATGGAGAATAATAATCAATAATTGATATATCACCCTACACTTTTAAAATGCAAAGATACAACAGAACAGAGCAACATAATAAGAAAAATAGACTCTAAATAAAATCTTAGATGTTCAAAACTTTATTTAGAAAGTATTTTATCTTAAGGTTCATTTAATTTTTCACTTATTTTCATTTCCATTTATCATTTTTTATGTATATTTCACTACTACTATAACTTAAGTTCGACTAGCCAAAGATGGAAAGAGAAACGTTTCCCTAGTGGAGTTGCCAGAAATTTGTGGGCTCTAAAAATTTGCCATCGACTTCTTAATTAAAAGAATTTGATTAATATCATCTAAATTTTCAAAAGGCAAATGGAATAGTAGATAAGACACTACTTAAAGATTTTGCCCTCATTTTGTGAGGATTTTAGATCTAGTTTCAGGTTTCCTATGGTGCAAGCACCTATAGTTAATTACCCCTCCCAATGCTTAAAGAGAACTTTCGATTAAGGCTGGTCGTTAGATCGCTAAATGAGTAGCGTATAGTAGCACCATGTAGAGTTTTAAAATTTGAATTTATGAAATTCATCATTATTTAACTTAAAGTAGATGGTTGGGGAAATGATGACATGCCCGATCTAGATCCCATGATTCTGTTATCCTAGGTGTCGCGCTCCATAGTCTACTTAGTCAGAGGAGGTAGTCGACCCAACCTGATAGAAGGATCCTTGTCAGCATCCATAGGTTGTGTCGTCCAAGGAGACCTTGTAGACCTGGGGTGGAGTTTGTATAAGAAGACGAGCTTAAGTCCACTTTAGCTGACAGAGAGATTTTTGCTCTATCAAGTGTACCCTATGATTCACATCTCAAGGTACAGATCCATTGGGGGCATATGGGCTACAGTCATGATCGTAATATAATGGTGTCATTTGGCGGCAACCACCCGATCAGAGGACTTTGTAACTACATTATATGTTGAGCCTACAGGCCAAGCCATGCAGTTAGAGGACATGGGCTATGTCCTTGCACATGAGATTGATTGAGAGTGAATATAGAAATACACTTGACTTGACTTTGGCTCCTTTGTGAGCTAGATTTTTCATAATTTTCCACCTACGATAAATAATTGTGAAAGATGGATTGAGTCTTAGCTTTAAGTTATTTAAATATTGAATTTCATTTAAGCATTTAACACTTAATAATATGTTGAACTTTGTATTTGAATTGATACTTAGTTTATATTAACTTGACTTTAAATTTTAAGCATATGTTGATAGTAATATCCCCTCCGATTGAAATCTTCATTCAACACAGCCATCATTAGGGTAGTTTATTATTTCTTTGTTTCAGATCCTATCGATTCTATTAATTTAATAATAAATGATCAGATCTACTATCATGTGACAAAATTAGCTTCTCAAATGTTTTAGTAAGTTGGCATTCTTATAATATTATTATTAGATTTTTTAGGTTTTGTTAACCCGGACCGTGTCCTCATACCTAACCGACAATCAAGCCATGCAGCATCCTCATACACTAATTTTAAGCACTCAGCATAGTGTTGAGGTCCATGCGGGTTATTTAGAATGCTTGTATGAATTTTAGAAAGAACGAATTAAATTGAAGGTTGTTGTACATTTCGTACAAGAATTCATTTCTTTCATATGATTGTACAAATTCTAAAGCACTTAAATTGAGTTATAGTTGACTCCATGATTTATACAATATTGATATATTTGACGTCCATTTAGAATTTAAGTCAACACCTTATGTATGCTAGCATTAATGTGGTGCAAATTCAGTAATGTTTGATATTTCAGATCTTGTTCAATTATTTAGATTAATATTTATTTATTTACATCTAGTTCATAGCTCATTGAGCTCTTTAAGTTTCAATGAAGCTTAACTCGTGATCACTGAGAAGTTTGTAGGCTCATCATAAGTCTCATTCAAATTCTTTTTGCTTTGAACGATTTGTTTGATGTGGTATATAGCACAATCCAAATTGTTCAGTATGAATTGTAACATAATTTGGTTGCTAAATAAGAAATATGATTTATGTTCATTGACAAGTTTTCAAGCCTTATTAGTTCAATATTTTTGATACTTATTCTTATTTGTATAATAGTTATTATAACCTCTTTAAGCATGTAGGTAACTGTTAGATTCTTTGTAAGTTTTCTGAAGATTTTATCTAATTCTTATTATGATTAAAAGACGAGCTTTCAAATCCACTGTAAGTTTTGTTTATGCTCGTAGGCAACTATCAAGATAACCAGAAGCTTTACTTGAATTTTGTTCTTGTTAAGATACAAACCCTCAAGTTCATTAAAAGTCTTATTTATAATTGTCAACAAGTCGTCGAGTCCCCTATAAGATCATTCTTATTTAAATACTTTTAGAATTTTATATGTAGATTTATTCTTTAATTTATCATTTCTAAACAAGCTCAATTTAAGCACATCAACACTTTTATTTGTTCTTATTTAAGTCTCCCATCAATCTAAAATTTGATAGCCTCCTGGCATCGTCCCCACATGGGGAGATCGGCTATTCGACCTTCCTGTTATCTACCGAGATAATCTGGTCTCATGAATACATGGTTATGGTCTTCTACCCGTTAACTCTACTAAGCATAATAGGGTCATCAAACACCTACATAAGAAAAGCAAATATATTGGTTAATTCTTTAATTTATCATTTTCAAATAAGTTCAATTTAAGCTCATCAACTTTTTTTTTATTTGTTCTTGTTGTCTTCGTCCCAAAATTCGAAACCAAAGATCATCCTCTCTTTTTTTTTTTTGAGATATTTGAGCGAATTTAAACCCAAGACTTCACGATTGAAAACAAAAGCTATTAAACACTAAGCTAAGATATCTTGCACACCCACCCATCTTTTTTTTTTTTGCTTTCCTCCCTTATTAAAAATAATATCCATCCACCTGTTTCACGCGCTAAAGCACGGGTCATGAGTGTTGATGGCTTGCCATTGGCTGGAAGGGCGGTTTGGGCGGTATAAATAATTGATTTTGGCGATTTAGGCAGCTAGGATTATTATTATTATCTCCTTTTTTTTACCCTTCTTTTTAAGCAAGCGCATTCATTTTGCTAAAGTTCAAAAGTAAAGATTAAATTAAATGCTATTATTCAAGTGAATAAATAAACTTTTAATCACTAATTTTATCTGATTAAGGATACATATTTCTAAATGGTTAAATTTTTAAACTAAGCATCTTTAAAATCTTAATTAGCAAAATAGGCTTAAAAAAATTTTAAAATAGGCATTGCAGAACTGTTGATTAGCTCGTCCTGCTAAACGGGCGATCGCGTTCAAATTTTATTTTAAAAAAAATTAACTATGGTATTTTGATCATACGAGTCATCCGTTAGAATTCATGAGCTTGGCATCATTGGAATTGGCACAAAATTCCGACTTTCATGTTGACAAGAAAATGTGATTGTGTCCCCTTGCATAGTAGATTTCATGTTTCTATTGAATATTGCGACCAGCCGCGGTATTATGGGCTTATCGGAGTCATTATCTACTTCTCCAAAATTTTTCAAGTCTGACAGTTCAATACCAATAAGATAAATAGTGTAACATAGATAAACTAGAAAGAATGTAATTTACTTAAACTAGAAATATGTAATCTAGATAAATGGTATCCTGATATGCAATGTACATAGGAAATATAAAATAATGACAGAATAGTGTACAACAAGCTATCAAATGATCTACAACTACACACGATAACTGATGGCATCTAATGACGGTGCATGGAAGTGTGTCACTCGGAGTATATCTTTGCCCAGGACGGTCTCGCATGATGTGCCGATGTCGACTTCTTCACCGTCGTGGTCTCCGCCCCATCATCGAGGGTGTAACATCTATCTCCCGTGATGGTCGGGCCGAAAGAGGACAAGGGGTACACCATCATGGAATGTACATCGGTGGGTGAGGGTACATAGGAGAGTCTGTTGTCTGCCATGATTGAAATGGATTGAACCTGGGTTCCTGATAGGGGTACGGAGCTGGTGTGCCATATGGGTAACCGTATGGACCGACATCTGGTATAGATGATGGAATAGGTCAAATCCTACAGTATGTGGCTGAGAAGATGAAGGTATTATAGAGAAACTATTGGCATCATCTGTATCTATGTATCTGTTATCTGATATGTGCATGTCCTTCTGTAATTTCATGCATATCTCCTCATAGGTATTGATGGAATGCTAAAAATCAATGTCTAACTCTCTCCCAAAGTAAGGCTGGAAAATATCTAGTGAGTCCAAGATATGCTCCCGCTGTAGAGGCATATATATACTTTAGTTCGCATAACATATAAATATTTGATTAGCATATAATTTTTTAGTACTTACCATCAGTCTATCTCCAGGAGCTCGAGGATAGTAAGTGTTAGGAGGAATGGTCGGATCCCTAAGCATGTACAACGAGACCCAGGACCGATACCACCTCATGTATCGACTAATCGCCGGGTCAACTAGAGGTGGAACCGCATCTACAGCAACAACTGAAGAATGTCTGGCCTCCCACTATGCTATGTAACCCTGGTGGTACTAAACCCAATCAACGTCAGCCTTCCCCCGACCATCGACGCGATGAAATGAAGGATCTATAAGCTCCACATCAAGGGTGAAAGACCAAACTAAGGACAATATGGGAGGTACCACCTCTTCTTCTAATCAATGGTACCGAAAGACAAATGTCGCACCTACCAAAGACATCTGCCACTCTAGTACGTATGTATCTGCGCCTCATGGCTCTATACCACCTACAACATCATATTAAAAATTATATGTCATAAGTAAGATTAGAGCAGTAAAAATATGAATCAAATGTGAACTTACTCATACCTGACTCTGCAGCAAACCATCAAGTTCATCTATGTACACTCTAACATGAGTAGGTGTCATCTCCCTCAAGTAACTCTCATTCCACCTGCAACTAATGCTCAGACCATCCAACTCTGTTGGAAAGGGTACCTGTAATGTGGGTCAGCCAACATGTATATGCTCCCATGACCGGACTGAGTAGATGCACATCCTACCATGTTCGCTCTGGCCTGGCCTCATTCAACTCTCTATATAGGTGTGCTAATACAAATTGCTCCAATGGAGTACCGCTAAACAAGCTCAAATCATCTGGAGGTAAGTGTAGATGTATCTCACTGACGTATCGTGCATGAGGAAGCAGCCAATGGTGAACAGTATGTACGCTCTAAGGTGCATCAGAAAGTCCTCATCTCATAGATCCAAATATGAATCCCTATAAAATGTCCATCGCAACTAGCATAAAGGCAATCAAGTCCTGGTGTATGCCTACCCCATGCAAAATGTGGATGTAAGATGTGGTTGTCTAGGATCGTGGTATAGCACATCAGGCTCTGGATGTCTCCCGATCAGCTCATCGCAACAATCAGGCCAAGATAGCCATCGCCTCCCTCCCAATCACGCCGGTCCTATAATAGGAGGTCCATCAATCGTAAGCCTAGAATCATGGCCACGCCCTGCAGTGTAACTGTCATCTCACCAACCGCCAAATGAAATGTGTTCGTCTATGGTGACCAGCGCTCAACTAAGGCTGTGAGCAGGTGATGATAAAGTCTGAGATATTGCAGCTGTGAAACATAGTCCAAGCCAGCATCTCGTGGTTCATCCATAAACCATGGGCAATCTACAGGCCACTCTCTGAACATCAGCAGGTGCGATGCTGCCTCAAGAATGTTCGCCTGCACAAGACGAATTATTTAATTCATCAAAATGACATTTTCGTTATAGTAGTTACAAAATACAATCAAACTTACCAAATCGAGATGTGCAACCCTATGTTTGCCACGCAGTGACGCTATGTTGGGGTGGACCTCAGCTGGTGCGGAATCGTAGTCTGAGGCTCATCGATGGTGTCTATGCGCCGAACCGTTCTCCTTCCTCGACACCATGTAACATGTCAAGAAAATGACTATGGAAAGTGCATGTTAGTAACCTGAAATAGTACTTAACAAACAATAGTAACAAAAATATCAATAAAAGTAAAGTACAATCTGACATAGTATCAAAAATAAAGATTCTTACATAGCAATATGAAAAAAAGTCACATACAAATACCTATATTACAAATACGACAAAAATCTAATCCTTGATGTAATCTAATCCTTGATGTAATCCATTAGAAAACAAAAAACTTTAAACATTCACATACAAATACCTAAAATCCTTAAAAAAATACCTAAAATACCTAAAATCCACATTACATTTGCCTAATAACATCATAAAGTACAATAAATATAAATCACGTTCACATATTATTCATTAAATTTAAAAAAAAATAGCAAAAAAAGAACTTTTTCGGCGATTATGATCGGGATCCACGATGGGCGGCGCATGTACGGTGGATGGCTGGACGATTTTCACATGGGGCGGGTGCAAGGAAATCCAGCAATTGAGCGGCCGATTGCCCTAATGCGTACAATGAAGATCTGCTCATTCCGATCTCGGTTTGCGCTTTAAAAAAAATAAAATTAACGCCGCCCATTAAACGGGTGGATCAGGCCTATTTAAAAAAAAAAATTAAAGCCTAATTCACTAATTAAAGTTTTAAAGGTGCTTAGTTTAAAAATTATGCCTTTCTAAACAACTTTAAAATTTTGTACCCTTTTTATATCTCCTTTTATCTCATCAAATAAATTTTATGTAACTAGTTATGTATGATGATTTCAAACATCAAGAATGTACCCTTTTTTGTGTAAATATTGATCTAATTTAATTAGTTAAAAAGAAAATATTTTTAATGTTAATATTTACATCACTAAATGAGAATATATATGTGTGTAATCTAACCTGATTTCACTTTAGTTTCAAATTAAATTACCTAATTTATCATCATTTCTTTATTTTACAACTTATGTAATTTGATTTAATTTTGTTGATTTATATATATATATATATATATATATATATATATATATATATATATGGATTATTCGTACATTTTAATTTCTCTTTCCTTTGTTAACATATTTCAAGTTATGTTGATTTTAATTTAATTAAATTTTCTTGAATTAGCTTATTTAACACTTCTCTCTATTAGAAATTTTTGAATAACATGTATATTACTCCTCTTTTTTTTAATTCGTTATTAGTATATGCTTCTAATTATGTATCATTGAACTCGCATGCCAATGAATCATGTTGATTCTCTCTTGACAATCTTTAACGATTTGAGCATCTCACAAGAGTAATTTTTTAAGCCCATTGACATCATTTATTTTATGAGTGAATGTCATCCAATAAGCTTTTGTGAGGAATGAAATATTTTCAATATGATTCATGTGATATTAATTTATAATCTATCGTTATTATTATACTCGCTCAATTTGACTCATGGGACACATATGAGGGTCAACAAATTTCTAATAGATTAGACCATTGTAATGGTTAATAAAGGGCATAAGAAAACCCACCCCAAATTTCCGGGATCTCTCTCTCTCAACCGGTGACGGAGCTGACCTAGTGCCGTGATTCACATCCAAATGGTTTCTATTTTATCCCTTTTCTCCCTAGAATTAAATGTATGCCTCAATCTCTTCCATTTATTATAATTTTTTTCATAATTTCATCTGTTGCTTTCTGAGAAATAGAGATTTAAAATTTTGAGATCAAAATATTAATTGAATTCTCACATTTCTAATTTACATAGATTATGGATATACGTAGTGAATGCTCATGAATGTACAATAGATTGCATTTGAGTAGAAAAGGATTAACTGATTAATTCTCGAGTGGTGTTGAGCACTCCATACACGTGGCATTTCAACTTCATTCTTATAATTTTGAAGGAAAGTTTCATTGTATACATGTGAGGGATAAGAATCAAGCTTTACAAATGCTAGATGAAGTCAAAGTAACTTGTATCGTAAATATTTCCTACCAAATTATTGGTTATAGACTTCACTTGATGAGTTTGACCACATGTTGATGCTGCTAATAGTGCCTTAATGAGTCATGCGTGAATATGATTATGGCCAAACTTATGATGAAATGATCTATGATGTTGCTATAGCAGAGTATCCTATAGAAGAGGAGTCACATAATAAAGAAGCTCAAAAGTTCTATAACCTACTAAAGGCAACACAATGACCATTGTGGAAAAGATGCACGAACCACACTAAGTTATTTGTGACCGCAAGAATGCTAAGTATTAAAACTGAATTTAAAATGTCACGTGAATGTTTTAACCAATTTGTAGAGTTGTTAAAAGATACAAAGCCACACAAAAAACTTAGTTTCTGAAGACATGTATAACACAAAAAAATTGATGTCAAAGTTAGGATTGAGCTAAAAAAATTGATTATTATATGAATGATTGTATGTTATACTACAAGAACAATGCACATGGTACTAAATGCAAATTTTAGGAAGCACCGATGTTCAAATCACACAGTAGAAAATAATGTAAGCAAAATGATATACCACACAAGCATCAATTCTTCTTATCGCTAACTCCACGTTTACATAGACTGTACGCTTCCATGTGTTCAACCTAACACGTGTGATGGAAGCACAACAGAGCAAATGCATCATATATTATAAGCCATCCATCAGATGGAGAAGCATGGACGAATTTAAATCGCACTTACCTAATTTTACAACTTAGTGACGAAATGTTAGACTTAGCCTCTGCACTGATGGTTTCACACGGTTTAGTCTGTCTGCATCACCCTACTCAGATTGGTGAGTAATTGTTACACCATAAAATTTACCACCATAGATGTGTGTGGCAACTCCTTATATGTTCCTAATTTTGACCATTCCTAGATCACATAATCCTAAGGCAAAAATTGATGTCTAATTGCAACCATTGATGGATGAGCTTAAAATTTTATGGGACACATATGAGGGTCAACAAATTTCTAATGGATTAGACCATTGTAATGGTTAATAAAGGGCAGATGAACCCCCGCCCCCAAAATGGGACACATATGAGGGTCAACAAATTTCTAATGGATTAGACCATTGTAATGGTTAATAAAGGGCAGATGAACACCCGGCCCCCCCCCCCCTCCCCAAATTCCATGATCTCTGTCTCTCTATCTCTCTCAACTGGTGACGGAGCTCGACCTAGGGCACGCTGATTCACGTCCAAATGGTGTCTATTTTATCCATTTTCTTTGTAGAATTAAATGTATGCCTCAATCTCTTCCTTTTATTATAATTTTTTTTCATAATTTCATCTATTGCTTTCTGAGAAATAGAGATTTAAAATTTTGAGATCAGAATATTAATTGAATTCTCACATTTCTAATTTACATAGATTATGGATATACATAGTGAATGCATTAATTCTCGAGAGGTGTTGAGCACTTCATACATGTGGCATTTCAACTTCATTCTTATAATTTTGAAGGAAAGTTTCATTGTATACATGTAAGGCATAAGAATCAAGCTTTCCAAATGCTAGATGAAGTCAAAGTAACTTGTATCGTAAATATTTCCTACCAAATTATTGGTTATAGACTTCACTTGATGAGTTTGACCACATGTTGATGCTGCTAATAGTGCCTCAATGAGTCATGCGCGAATATGATTCTGGCCAAACTTATGAAGAAACGATCTATGATGAATTTAAAATGTCATGTGAATGTTTTAACCAATTCGCAGAGCTATTAAAAGATACAAAGCCACACAAAAAACTTAGTTCCTGAAGACATGTATAACACAAAGAAATTGATGTCAAAGTTAGGACTAAGCTAAAAAAATTGACTGTTATATGAATGATTGTATGTTATACTACAAGAACAATGCATATGATACTGAATGCAAATTTTAGGAAGCACGAATGTTCAAATCACACAGTAGAAAATAATGTAAGCAAAAGGATATACCACACAAGCATATGTTCTTCTTGTCGCTAACTCCACGTTTACATAGACTGTATGCTTCCATGTGTTCAACCTAACACGTGTGATGGCAGCACAATAGAGCACGTGCATCATATTTCTTAAGCCATCCATCAGATGGAGAAGCATGGATGAATTTAAATCGCACTTACCTAATTTTACAACTGAGTGACGAAATGTTAGACTTAGCCTCAGACCGATGGTTTCACCGCTTTAGTCTCATCACCCTACTCATTGATCGAATAGTTACACCATACAATTTACCACCATAGATGTGTGTGGCAACTCCTTATATGTTCCTAATTTTGACCATTCCTAGATCACATAATCTTAAGACAAAAATTGATGTCTAATTGCAACCATTGATGGATGAGCTTAAAATTTTATGGGACATTAGTGCATTGACATATGACATAGCTATAAAGCAAAACTTTCAAGTGAAAGAAGCACTTATATAAATTATTAATGACTTTCTTAAGTATGGAATGCCATTAGGGTGGTGCACTGCTAGAAAATTAGCTTGTCCATGCTGCATAGATTTATCAAAGGTATTCACTCTTAAAAATGGCCAAAAAAAATTATTAGTTTGACTATCATTATATGTTCCTCCCTACTGATCATCCATTCAGAAGAAATAAAGATGTATTCACAAAAAAAAATTGAGTTTAGAAGGCTAAACCACCTCCAAGATTGAGTGGGAATTACTTATGGCTTATTGTTAGTTCTATCCTGACTATATTTGAGTCTCATATTTTAGCTGATAGTCGTGTGCAGGGTTATGGTGTGACACATAACTAGACAAAGAAGAGTATTTTCTAGCATATACAATACCTGAAGTCAAATCTAACAAGACATAATCTTGATGTGATGCATATAGAGAAAATTTATTTTGACAATATTTTCAACATAGTGATGGATGTTAAGGGCAAAACTAAAGATAATGTTAAGGCCAGATTGGAGTTGAAAGAATATTGTTGTTGAAAAGAGCTAGCGCTGAGAGAGACTACAACTAGTACATTTCAAAAGCTTAAAGTCAAGTACTGTCTCACATTGGAACAACGAAGAATAGTATGTGAGTGGGTAGAATCATTAAAGTTACCATATGGGTATGCATATAACTTGAGTAGATATGTTTATTTGAGAACGAGAAGATTATTTGGAATGAAGAGTTATGACAGCAACATTTTTCTGCATGCTTACTTCCAGATGCATTCAATTCTTTACCAAAGAAAATATTAAATCATTTGATCAAGCTTAGTTTGTTCTTTAAGGAACTATCCTCACTCGATTAAATGCCACCAATACATCTACCATATGAAGCTAAAGTTAAAGTTTAGTGCAACAACTTTAAATGTACACATTTAAGAGGTACCTATTTATTAGTAGCATACAAATTAATTAATATTCAATATATGGTCTGGAATTATAGGGAATAGCATATGATGCACGTCATCATTCTCTACAACGACCAGTCAATCGATTGATAATATTGTTCAGAGGCAGCTTGCTGCGATGGCCGAGGAGATGGAAGCTAAGATAACTGCACAAATGAATGCCCGAATGACTGAAATTTAGGCGAGAATGAAGAAGTTGCGCAACGATAATGGTAAGAGGAAAGAGCCAGTGGTAGAGACGAATGAGGAGGAGGAAGAGGAGCATGATGATAAAGAGATTAATGAGTAGTAGGCTTCATTTTATTTTATTTTTCATATGTAAACACTTTGTTCAGATTTTTATATTTTAGACTTTCATTTAAATATTTTAAAACTAATAGTTTAATGGTTTTCAAATTATTAGAACTTATAAATAAATACTTGAGATTAGCTGTTGTTTGTAAGTCATATATTGATGTTGAGTATATTCTAGCGATTAGTTAGTTTTAAATCTTTTGCAAGTAAAAAAAATGGAGCTTTATGAGTGAAGCTCTGATTTTTATTTTTATTTTCATTTCTATACAGATTTTCGGCAGACTACCGACGGATTTTCACCGAAAACCTAGATAGCAAACGAACAACCGCCAGAAATTTTCCAACTGGACAATTTCTGGTGGTTTTCTGGCAGACTACCTTTGCTAAAACTTTCTCACGGTCGTGTCTGCCGGCACGACCACCAGCAACAAACCAGTCTTAAATTTTCATGTGTGTGTTGTTCCAGCGACGTGTTGTTCCAGGGTAACTTTCTGCTGATATGTCCACCAGTTTTTCCTGATAATATTTCCGGTGGACAGTTCGTCGAAATCCCAACAGGATACATTTTCCATTGGATTTTTCGCCGATCGAAAATCATTTCCAACTAGGCTTTGTAATGAATTGTATCCATCAGAAATACGTCAAAAAGGTTCATTATCGTGGATTTGTTATTGATTATCGAATGATTTGTCCATCAAAAATATACAATATTTCTATAGTATCACCAATTTAATTTTAGCAAAAACTCATTATATATATATATATATATATATATATATATATATATATATATATATATATATATATATATATATTTATTTATTTATTTATTTATTTATTTATTTTTATTTTATTTTTATTTTGTTAGTGAAATTGATGTGTATAATCTATTCTTTGTGTTTAACTTTATTTGTTACTTAGAAGAGCGTGTAAGAATTTATCATAATATTAGAGTTAATTATTGTTGTTGCTCATGTTGATTCATTTTTTAAATTTATTTTTTTAATTAATTTTAAATTTATGTTTTTTATAGTTTAAGATTCTTGGATATATATTGTTAAAAAAATAACTTTTCCTTTTTTTCTTAGATAAGAGATCATGCCATTTGGTCTATGATTATGTGTGTTGTATAATTAAAAATATATATATTTAGATAAGTTATACAAACTTTTTTTATCTTATTGTGGAACTTGTGCACATTAAATCAGGCATTCAATCTTCGACTTTGGTAACTTTCCTAGCAATAAATTTAAGGATTTAACTTCGCAGAATTTAGAAGGGATTTTAATAATTTTTTTTTTTTTTTTGGTCTAATTAACCCATAATAGAATTTTTAAGCATTAAACTGCTT
The DNA here is from genome assembly GCA_021442155.1 of Cymbidium sinense. NCBI lineage: Eukaryota > Viridiplantae > Streptophyta > Magnoliopsida > Asparagales > Orchidaceae > Cymbidium > Cymbidium sinense. The sequence continues at coordinate 104,607,537 of CM038218.1, forward strand.
AGTTAAATCATAAAGAGATTATCAAATTTCTGATTAGTAATTAGTATTCTTAATTACATAAATTTAATAGAATATTTAAATATATAATTAAAAAAAGAATATTGAAGTGTGGATGAAAAGGAGCTTGTACAGATTCTTTAATTAGTTAATGAACTATAATGATTGAATATTTGGGTGATTAGATGCATACGAAATAAATTTTAGAAGGGATATAAAAAAGCTCAAGTATTCTTTTAATCATTATAAAATTCAAATAAAATCGCTATAACATTTTTTTTCTAAAGTGGTATGATGAAATATTACATCAGAATTTTGACTTATACGAAATGTTTTATTCAAAATTTATCAAATAGGAGACGAATTAGAATAAACAGCTCTCAACACTCTCCTCCTTCATCGTAAAATTGGGTTTTATTTATAATATTTTGAGAGACAAATTTTCATAATTTTAAATAAAATTTCTAAAATATTTCATCGACGATTTATATTAATTTCTTCAATCTTAAATTATTTTTTTCAATATTTAAGCATCTTAATTGTATCTTATTTGAATGATTTTGTGCTTGTTTCATTCCTCTCATTGAGGTGCTCATTTTGATTATAATTATAAAAATTTTAAAATTATTTGATTTTTTAATTAATATTTCAAAATTTTTAAATACACTTCAATCATTTGATTTAAGTTTATTTAGGTTCAAAAAAAATTTTTTGATGTCCATAAATTTATCTTGTTGAGTTATTCAAACTACAAATTTATTATAATCAGAGTGTTTGACGATCTTAAATTTTACGTTATTAGGTTTTCTTGTATTATCTCAAGATTCGCATTTTCAGACCTGTGGACTAGCGCAAAAATATATATATATATATTTGTGTTTTCATTTTTAGTTATTATATTTTCCCTTTATATTTTAAAAGAATTATGTATAAAAAAAAAGTATAAAGCGTGCATCATTTTGCGAAACTTGATGCTTTGTTGTTTAAAGACGGCTTATTGGAACAGAAGGACCATCACGGCAGATGCCCAGACTAGTTTGTGGGCTATACTCGCATAAATTACACTCCCATATTGGGCCTTAAAATTAGTGAATTTAGGAGAATTTTAAATGAATATAAAAAGTAGTGAATGCAATGTTTTTAAAATGCAGATAATTATTTATGTTTGATTGTGACTGTTAAAAAATAATTTTAAAATATAACAATAATTATTGCATTGTCATAAAATCAGTGAGGGTAGAATAAAAATTTAACTTTTAGTTTTATTAGGAAATTCAACACATACATAAATATTTTAAAAAGAAGAATTCTAGAATTTTTATGCGAAAAAATTTCACTATATATTTTCTTTGAAATATAAAGTATAAATTTTCTCAATAACGGAATTATAAGATTATGAGAGAAATTTTGACAATGAGAATTCAAGAATCAATTACAACAGCTATGTAGTAGTAGTTGGGATGTAATAGTTGTTAGTGACAGTCGATAACAACAATATACGGCGATCGGAGATAATGATGGTGATAATGAACTTCGAACTTCTAGCATTCTCTCAATTTTATCTCAAGTTACCTTCTAACTCTCTCCTACTCTCATGACAAGAATGAGGTCTTATTTATAGAATTTTGATAGGAGCTTTTGTGTAATTACTACTAAAATTCAAAAACACTCCATATAATGGTTTGTATTGATTCTCTCACTGACATAGTTTTTTTTAATGATTTGACCATCTAAACTATATTCAATTTAATTGATCTTTAAGGTTAGATTAGATGCCAGTCACTGATTATTATAAGCGTCAAATTTAAGTTTTTGATCATCCAATTAGTATATCGAAATATTCATGTATATTTTTGGGTTTGATTTAAACTCATTTGAGTTCGATTTGACCTGATTATATTGTTGTTGGATTTATCTTATTGAGATATTTAATAAAATTATATATAATAATTTTAAAAGTTATGTTTAATGATATATCAATAATAATAATAACCTAGATAGAACAAATGATGATAATGACCGATCACGATGGCATTGGAGTTTGCTGGTCTTCGGCATCATCAGACTCGACAATAGCTGAGGGATCGTGATAGGTGCTCTGTGGGGACAAGCATCAATGGCGAGAGAGGAGAGAGTATGACGGGGGCTCACCGAGAGTGGGCATCGACGGATTCTACACAACTCAGGTGAGAAAATGGAGACGGAATTGGAGAAGGGTGGACCGGTGGACGAGATCTCTATTGAATATGAAAAGGCCATGAAGCTTGCGAGCGAGCGAGCGAGCAGCATTGTCACATTTAGTCCAAAATTGATCAATACGGACGTTTAAAATTTTTAAAAAATAAACTATAAATGAGCTTGAGATTCTTCAAAAATTATTTTAACATAAGGTGTTAAATTTTTAAATTAGGCTTAATTATTATCTTAATTAATAAATTACAAAAAATATTAAAATAAAATTTTGTCAGTTGAACGAACGACGACGCCAACGTGGCATTGGGTCGTCCCACGTCTTAAAAAAAAAAAAAAAAAATTGATGGCAGCTATAGTATTTTCTGTCGAACTCATCCGTCGGTGTCTGAGAATGGTATCGTTGGAATCGAATGAAATTTCCTAACTTTCATGTTGATCAAAATTACGATTGTGGCCCGTCTGGCTTTTGCAATTATATGCAAAATTTGACCGATCTGAAATTTTGGAGATTATTTTGTATCGGACTCCTCGTGTAATCGAACGGCTTGGTATCTTTGGAATCGTAACGAAATTATTCACAACTTTCATGTTGATAAAAAAATTACAATTGTGACCTGATACACAGCATTTTTTGCAAAATGAATAATTATAAAATACACAAATAACTTACTCTAAACAAACACTTTTAATGAAGTGTAATTATTATGATTATTATTTAATTATTTAAAATATTACTCTCTATGAAAAAATGAGTTGGTTCTGCCCCTATTGTTGAGCTAACCAAAAATAATAAATGGCTCATATAATAGAACTAAATTAATTTAAAATACTAAGTGATTGTTATAGATAAGGAGGCCAATGGAACCAAGGATTATTACCTTCGTGTGAGCTGGAGGAATAAGTTAAGGATATTAGACACAATCGAATATATATAATTAAGAGTCAGAATGACTAACTCAAATAAAAAAAAATGAAGAGTAAATTAAATAGAATAATCACAAAAATCAAATGGTGTTTAAAATTTTCTTAAAATTTAATTTTAATAAAGTTTATGTTAACATAGTTTCATGCAACTAGAAAAGCTCATTTAAGCTCAACCCTGTTAACAACTAATATAATTTTAATTTTTAATCCCTAGCTAAATGAACCTTATAGGGGATGAGTTAGTGCCACTTATTCTCTAGCAAAATACAACCTTAATCCAAGAGCTATAGTTATTATGCACTCATTAGCATGCTTTGATAATTAGCATAAGAATCTTTATCGAGGAAGGTATTTCTTAATTATGATGGCATCTTAAGATTACAGTGACTTTGCATTGAGCGCTATAATAAAATTTGCAATCCTGGAATTATTCACATTCAAAAGTGATATTGGTTAAGGTGATTCCCCTCCTTAAATCAACATAGACTCATAAGATCAAGAAGCATCATTTTGTTAATGAGAATAATTCATATGGGCTAAGAAGCAAATCTCTAGATTAAGAAGCAATTCTCATGTAAAATTTCTTTTGAGCAACTTAGATGATAATATCAAAATACAAATTAAAAGCACTTATAACGATACCAAGCTCCGATTGATAAGCAAAATCTAGCTAATTTTAAAAAAAAATTAAGGACGAGTTAGACGATGATGATATTGGATGTGCAATCGTCTCAATGACAACTATTTTTAAAAATAAAAAAAAAAATTCACACCTAATTTGCTAATTAATATTATAATTAGGCCTAATTTAAAAATTTAGCTAACATAAGTCTATTTGGGATCACATTTGTTTTTTATTTTCTCTTTTATATTTTTATTTTATTTTATTTTAAAGTAAAAAAAATTTGATGATTATTATTATTTTAAAAAATTTAAAAACATCTAAAAACTATTTTAAGTATTTTTAAAAATTTAACAATACATCAAATAAATCTATTTTTGAAATAAGAACAGAGATTTGTTTTATTTAATTTTAAAAATTTTGAATATCTCTGGCCAACTTTGAATGTCTCTAAGATTATGGAAAGCCATAGCATTATTCTAAGACTGCAATTTGTATTTAAAAAGAAGTTAAAAATAATCCTAAAAGAGACTACTGCCAGTAAGAGGCTCCGATTTTTTTCTTTTAAAAAGAATTCAATTGTCCTAAAAAATCTTATTATGATTTTAGGCGATGAGGATGTGACTCTGTTATTTTATAATAATTAAACTATTCTAAATATATATATATATGCTTTAAACAGCAGCGACGTTGTTGTCTGAGATGAAGAAGCCAAGGAAGTGTTGATCAAGGAAGAATGTCAGTAAGAGAAACAATGTTCCAATCAGTCTGAATTTTTTTTGCCCAATTTCCCTTTTTTTTTTTTTTTTCGTCATATCTATACATCCTCCCTTCATTCCTTCTTTTTAATATTTCTTCAATTTGAAATTATGTCGACTTGAATTTTAGAAGAGTTTTCGTTAGCTAATTAATATTTTTTTACAATCAAATTTGATGTCAAAATTTAAATAAAAAATAGTATTGGATCCATCATGATCTTTTACATGTTTTTTGCACCGAAATATTGCCACTTGATTAGAAAAAAAGATTGCTTAACATACGGTTTTATTGAGTCGTCCTCTGACTAAAGTATATTGATATAAATTTTTTTCTCGAATGATTCCCACCTTGATAAGAGCAAAATCAGCCTAAGTAACATATTGAATCATGACCCAGATAAACTCATTCTTGGCATAACTCTAAGTAAGTTGAATTAATTACTTGGATAGCTTCTTGCTAAAAAATGAAAATGACTTGGGCAATTTTTTAGCCGGCCGGTTTGTTGTCTGCTATACGTTTACAATTTTTGTTTTAATATCATATGGTAATTATTAAGCAGTTTGATGACACCGCCTTGAAGTTCTTGACTCTACAATACAATTAGATCAAAAATCTGATAGTTGAATTGTCTGAAACAATACTAGTTTCGGAGTATAAATCATATTTATATATCAACCACAAATGATGACAACTTATCACAAACTTGATATTAGTATTTTAGTTATATTGAGAAAATTCAATGTCACCGATGGTTTGCATCAGGGATATATACGGATATAAGTAGTTCTAAAAAAGATATATCAATTTTAAGCCAGTTTTGTGAGTCTTATCAATTGGATGGTTGAAACATTTTTATCAATTAAGAATTCGTTTATGGTCGCTGAAGTTTTTTTAAAGATGATTAGAAGACTATTATGAGTAAAGTAATTTTTCAAATTGTTGCGTGCTAGAAAATAGTTGCGTTAGAGTAAAAGTTTATCGCTTTTATTTTAATTCGCATACGTATGTTTGAAGAATTAATGATACCTAGAATTTTTAAATCTCAAAAGAGGAAAACCAGGCTGGGAGAAATCTTCCACTATGTATTTGTTTTGGAGTATAAGTTTTCCGTCTGGGATTACAAAAAGTATAAGAGAATAGGCGACAATGATAATTCCAAAATCGTACTATAGTAATGGTGAACAGGGTCGGCAAAAGCCTGATAGTGTCGGGATGGTGATCAGCGAATGGCGTCAGGATTGGCGGCGGTAATGGCGATAGTATGGTGCGCGGTACCGTCGGTGGTTGGCGATGATGAGCGGCGATGGTTGACGGCGATGGCGGCGGCGGCGATGGTGGCGACCGGTGGCGGAGATTGATAACGACAAGGATGTGGCGGCGATAAGCATGGTGTGGTTGGTAAAGGTGGTGGCAAACCGTCGAGTGGTGATACGATTACGGAGGATTTTCTTTAGAGCTCTCTCTATCTTTTGGCCTCCTCATATAAAGAATGAGGCTATTTATATATTGGAGTGGTGTCTCAGAATAAATATGCAAAATCGAACCACTCTCCATCGAACGGCTCAAAATGATTCCTTTGATCATATGATGTCTTTTGTGTATTTGAATTCTTAAATGAAGTCGGAATTATGAGATCTTGGGCTTGTTAGATCTGGCTCGTCAAGACGCTCAATTTGACTATAAACACTCCATGTTTTAGAGTCGGTAGATAATAAGCGCTTGATCTAGGTTAGTCTTGATTGATCAGTTGCTTTGACATCAAGATTGCCGATTAGTAGTATTTTCAAGGTCATATCTGTTGCTATTTTTGGATGATATTATCTCAATCATCCAAAAAAATATATATTGAATACTTGAAAATATCTTGAAATTTAATTTCGAGTCCATTAACCATTTTGAGAGAACATATCTTCATAGAGCATTGGATTATGATCATGGAAGCGGATCACGGGCATGGATATATCGGTAATCACGCGCAGGTTTCAGTTATGGACTCATCCGAACATTCTCGGGCTTGCAGTTTCGGGTTAGTTTGAAGGCTGGGAGGAGGAAAGGAGTCTGAAGAGCAGGTGGTCGGCAAGGTAGTAAGCGGCGGCGCAAAACCATGCGAGTGCTGACCAGCGGGCTGAACGTCAGTCGGAGCGGAGATCAACGAGGATCGTCTTGGTTGAGTTTGAGCGGGTGGTCACAGCTGGTCCGCTGAAAGCGGGGCGGGCGAGCGTGGGCTGGTCGGGCCAGGCTGGAAGTGATGGGCGGGGTGGAGCGAGGCCGGATGGCGAGGCCAGCGGCGTCAGCCAGGAGATGCGCAGGCGCCGCGCTGTTCCGTGCCGTGGGCGAAAAGCCGTTTTGGCTCATTTTTGCCAGTTTTGAGTGGTTTTGAACGGTTTTGGACGATTTTTAGTGATTTTTGACCTTTTTGCCTTTAGGAGTCTATAAAAACCCCATAGGGTCAAGGGAGAAGACACACTTCTCATATGCTAGAGTGTCCCTCTTCTTCTTAAGAGGAGGTCATTCGAAGGCGATCAAGACCCGTAGTTCATACGGCAAGGCTCTAGTTTTCCCTCGAATGAGGTGTCAACTGACCTCGTCAGACCGATCGGGTTCGGAGGCAATCAAGACCCGTAGTTCATACGACAAGCGAAAGAAGTCTCAACTGACCTCGTCGGACCGACCGGGTTCGAAGGTAATCAAGACCCGTAGTGCATACGGCAAGGCTCCAGTTTTCTCTCGAAAGAGGTGTCAACCGACCACGGACCGGCCGGGTTGGCGATCAAGATCCGTAGTTCATGGAAAACTCCGCTTTTCCCTCGAAAGAGGTGTCAATGACCTCGTCGCCCCAGGAAGCGATCATCAGCGATAACCGGAGATGGGGTTACGGCGATGCCGGATGGTGCTGGCTGGTCGGACGGCGACCGCGACAGTGGTGGTGAGATAATGCGATGATGGTGACAACCTATATGGTCAGCCAGCGGTAGCCGGCGATAATGGTAGCGGTAACCGGCAGCAGTGGTCAGCGTGGTAGCCGGTAACAATGGTTGGCGCGATGGGGTGAATGTCAGCATGCTAGCGCGATAAGTGGTCACATGCGGCCAATGTCGTTCAGCGAGATAGCCGCGGCGATGCGGTTGTGCGGCGATACCGGCGATATGGCAGCGGCAATGGTCTTCTGCAACCGAGCAGTGGTTGGGCAGCGAAGCGGCTAGTTAAGAGTAGCCAGCGGTAACCGGCGCAGTGGTTGCAGAATTAGCAGCAGCTGCAAACGAATAGCAATTATCTGGCGTCAATGAGCGAGATAGCCCGGCAACGATATAGTGATATGGAATCGATGGTAGCGATGGTACCAGCGATAATGTCAATGAGTGACCGATGAGCGATTGAGTGGTCAGCAGCAATGCTTAGGCACGGTGACAATGTAGCGAATCAGTGAATTTAGCCGGCGATGTAGTGACCGCGAAGAATCGGAGATGATCAGCGATAATTGTGGCAGCGGTAATGCACCTGGTTAGCAGCCACGGGTATGCAACAGCCAGCAAATGGCGGCAGCAATGCAGCCGCAGATCGCGATAATGGCGGTGATAATGTAGTAACCGAAGATTACGATGGTCAGCGGCGGTAACCGGCAGCGACGATCAGCGGCTAACCGACGTGGTTAGCGGCGGTGGTCAGCAACGGCGATTAGCGATAATGGCAACGGTGCGTCGTCAGCGGAGATGGCCATGATAATGTAGTAGTGGATGTGGATATGAAGCGGTGGTGGCATGATAGCGGTGTGTTTAGTAGAGCGAGGATCTTTGACCTATCCGAGATTGTTTGTCGAGTGTTACCGATGGCACTGTATAAAGGTTGAATTATCTGGGGGGATTTTGACCCATCCGAGAATTTGTCGAGTGTTACCCAATGGCGTTAACTTGTATGGAAGAGGTCAATCGAGGATTTTGACTATCAAGGTTGTTTGTCAGAGTGTTACTCGATGACGTTAATCTATATGGAAGAGGTCAAATTGAATCCGCTAAGGATTTTTAGCCTATCCGAGGTTTTTTGTCAGAGTGTTACTCGATGAAGTTAACCTGTATGGAAGAGGTCGAATTGAATCCTCTGAGTATTTTTGACCTATCTGAGGTTGTTTGTCAGAGTGTTACTCGATGATGTTAACCTGTATGGAAGAGGTCGTGGGAAGTCCACCAAGGACCTTTTCAGGTATTAGCCAAAGTGTTATTTGACTTCTTACATGTGGAGTAGGTGCAGAGTTTTGACCTATCCGAGGTTGTTTGTCAAAGTCTTTGCTCGATGACGTTAACCTGTATGGAAGAGATCGAATTGAATCCACTGAAGATTTTTGGCCTATCCGAGGTTGTTTGTCAAAGTATTACTTGATGACGTTAACCTGTATGGAAGAGGTCGAATCAAAACATCTGTTTGTGGTAGTAGCCAAAGTTGCTCCTTAACCTTGGTCTTATTTTTCCATGAGTATAATTAGAAAATCATAATTTGCAAAGTTATATCTCTTCTCAATGTTGAAATATCCTCCAACTTTGACTTGTTTCTTAGGATGGTAATCGATTAGATGCTTAACATATTAACATAGGTGATCTTCTGAGATTAAGAGTTGCCTCCCAGTTTTCGGCAAAATCTGAACGAACGAAGTTTGATGAATCTTCATTCTTCGCTTGCGCTCCTTAAAAGCTTGAAATGCTCCACCTTGATGGTAGTTTTGATTTTGTTGGGAAACTTGGTCACCATACAAGATGAAATAATGGGAATCAGTTCCCACAGACGACATCAAACTGTTGCGTGCTAAAAAACCAATTGCGGTAGAGTAAAAGTTTATGCCTTAGCTTTGTTGCGGAGTCCAGCACACACACAGATGTTTGAAGAATTAATGATAAAACTCTAGAATTTTTATATGGAAAATCTCAAAAAGAGGGAAAAACCACGAGGTCTAGCCCAGTAGAAATCTTCCACTATATATTTATTTTGGAGTACAACTTTTCCCGCTATGGGATTATAAAATTGTATATGAGAGAGCGACAATGGGAATTCTAAATCGAACAACAACGCATATAATAATGGTGTGAGAAGTCGGCGGCGGCGATGAAGTCATGGTGGCGGCGAAGATGGCGTCGAGATTGGCGGCGGTAACGATGGTAGCCGGCGGCGGTGGCATCGGTGTGACGATGATGATTGGCGACGAGCTGGCGATGGTCGGGTGACGCGGAGATTGATGATGACAATTATCAGCGGTGGCGGCTGACGGTGGAGGCTGGTGGTTGTGGTTGGTAACCAACGAGGGTGGTCGGCGACCGTCGAGTGGTGTTTAGGGCTATCTCCTCTCTCTTGTTTGGCCTCCTCTCATATGAAGAATGAGGGGTTATTTATAGATTGGAGAAATGGTGTCTCTGTAAATACATGCAAAATCCGAACCACTCCTCTCCATCGGACAACTCAAAATGATTCATTTGATCATATGATGTATTTTGTGTATTTGAATGCTCAAATGAAGTCAGAATTATGAGATCTTGGGCTTGTTAGATCCGTCAAGGCGCTTCGATTTGACTATAAACACTCCATGTTTAAGAGTTGATTGATAATAAAGCAACTCGGTTAGTCTTGATTGAATCAGATTCTTTTTGCAAGATTTGTCTTCGTAGAATTTTCAGGGTCATATCACAAATAATTTTTTTTAAAAGTCAAACAATAATTTTTGACAATCATCACACTTCAATAGCTTCGATTCTTAAAAGTGATTTTCTATCACAAATCTTTTTGAAAAACAATCAAGAAGCTGGCAATCAAACGAATTGTGGTTACTTTAAGCAGCCGAAAAACTTACTCGAACACACCTAAGAGGTTGTTTGATTAGTTGAATTTGAAATACAATATAATTTTAAAGTAATATATTTGCATTATTTTAAGATTATTTGACTGAAAATCTTACAAATATAAGAGTTTGTTTTTCTTATTTGATAGTCGCATAATATAAAATCAAACACTCATGTTTTCGCACTGGTGATGAGTAACGACTGATAGCAACCGGTTGGCAAGAGTTACTACTAGCAGCAACAACAAATTTCACTTTTCACTAAACATTATATTTATGATCTTCTTAAATTTAGACTAATTTTAAATACACTAATGATGAATTTAAAATACTTTAAATTATAAATGCATTCATATTACATGTACTCCAAAAACTTCATTTTTGCAACAAACCAAACAACTCCTAAATCTAACACTAAAATTGAAAAACAAAATCATAAACTGATATCACATCAACCATGTTTAGACTGCCGGTTTGCAATTAATTTTATTTTCATTTTTTTTTACTTTTATTTTTATATCATTTCTAGAAATATATTTATTTAGTATAGTTTTAAATATTTATATTTATCATTTTAAATACAAATCACATTATTTCTAAAAACATTCAAAATGATATTTAATTATTTTAAAAACTACTATTATTATCAAATATATTTTATTTAGAATCAAATTATAAATAAAATAAAGTGATCCTAAATCGCCCAAAGGATAATTTAGAAATATGGTGATAGATGCTGTGAGATTTTGGCTCCAAGCCATACGAAGTTTTTTTTTTATTATTGAATTGAATTTCGATTAAATTGGCCAACAACTATAATATATTTTCTAATATTCTAAAATGTGTGTTTTAACTTTGTTTGTAGAATTTTATTTAGTATCGAGATCTTAAAAATTAAAAATTATCAACACATGGCGATATGAGCAAGGGAACATCGTGGAAAGTTAAGGGAAAAAACCGGGCCTTGGATCTAACTTTTTTTATGTGTTCAAAGATCACAGTCCCTTCGTTAGTTTGGAGAAGAAGGTGTTTTCTGAGGCGGAAATATTAGTGTAGAAAAGAAAATTCGGTCAACTCCAACCCAGGGAGAAGTTTCAGCGAGGATCTTCTAGGAGCAACCTCTTGATCTTGAGGAGAAAAGAAGCTGACCTTTTTAGTCCTGAGGATCTCTTAGAGCGAGCCCCGATCTTCGAGCACTCGGTGGTGGCGGCAGCTTGATTGGCGTCGAGGTCTGGAGGTTCTCGAGCTCTCTGGTCTTCCAATCAGATTCCCCTCCTTTAAGGTGAGAATGAAGCTCTATTTATAGATTTTTGGGAGTGGCAGGCCTTGTAAATTCGTGGAAAACTCCAACCACTCCCATAACCACTCGTCGGACGGCCCGGTCGATCCCCCGATCGAGCGGTGTATTTTGATGATCCGGGTGCCCTGATAATGGGTGATCTCGGATTCGTTGGATTCGTCTTTCGATACTATAAATATGTCATTTTGGTGACCATTTGGCGGATCGAGATCCATTTTCATGCTCGATAACTCGATCGATTCGAGTTGGATCGGTATGCTTGATATATTCTTATGTTCGTCTCATCGAGGCGTCGTTTGTAAACTTCTGAAATCGGTGATTAGGTCGAAGCATTTAAAATGCCTTGAGATTCGTGCTTGATCGGATTAATTTTAGAGGCGTATCGGTTTATTTTTGGGTGACATTATCTGATCATCCAAAATATATGTCAAATCTTGAAAATAATCAATGAAATTTGAGAGTCATCAATCATGCGCATTTTGTGAAACAGATCTTCATAACACAATATTATAACTATGGAAGGCGATGCGAGGGCAAATATGTGTAAGTATCTGAGCGGATTTGAATTCGGATCGATCCGAGCGAACAGGCTGCTGCCGTGGCGCCATGGTGCATCGCCCATGGCAGCGCACATATGACGCCCATGCATATTATCTGTCATAGCTGATTGGCTCAGCCGTCGTCGGACAGACGGTGCGTGGCTGAATCTTGGTCAATCGGGTCGAGCAATGAATGAATTTGCGATGGCGGTCAGCCAGGCGCGGGCGCCAGCATGATTCACCGCCAACCACGAGCTGCTGGTGGCGTTCTGACCAGCGGCTGAGCGTCGCAGTTCGACCATGAGCGTTCAACCCATGGCAGCGGTTAACCCATGGACCGGCGGCTGACCGGCAGTTTACAGAGGCTTGCCGCGGTGAACCATGGCAGCACAGACTAACGCTTTTTTGTGGTTTTGCGGTTTGAGCGGTTTTTTCTTTTGCCCTAGAGGGTCTATAAAACCCCAGGGCTAAGAGGAAAGGCACATTTTTCTCATCTCCTCTTCTCCTCTTAGAGTGCATAGCCCTCCCCCTAGTGGGAGTTTGGGCACTCTTTTTGGATCTCCTCTTCTCCTCTTAGAGTGCATAGCCTCCTGGGAGTTTGGGCACTCTTTTTGGATCAACCTCTCTTCATCTCCACCAGTGCATAGCCTCCCACAGTGGGAGTTTGGGCACTCTCCTTGGAATAATTTTCATCTCGATCGTACGAGTTGCCGATGTTTGTAGATGGGTGAGACTCTTTTGAAAGAGACACGTCCAGACCCCTTAGCAGGCGAGGAACCTTCTAAAATGGGAGGGCCGAAGATTTGTGGGAGTCGTTGATCACGGAGACATATTGATCGTGCTTGGAAAAATATTATTTTAGAATGATTTGGTTCTTAAGTGTCAGAAGAAGTGCGATAGAGCCCAATCTCTGGGTATTTCACCACTTACGAGATGAGTTTGGGCGGGATTGCGTTTCCCCATCCCAGATGATCGCCATTTTGTCGACATCAGGTTTGCATTTCCCGATTTTGGCGGTGGCATCGTGATGGGACTTATAGTCTTTTGAGGCGTGACGCGACCTCTTGATTACCGCCGCGGATGTGCAAGTTTACTGATACATGGTGGTATCACTGCGAGTACTTGACCTCGGACGAAGGATCCTCCCAAGAATTGGGCAAGCAGTTCTTTTGAATGGTGTCTTCTAGAAATGGGGAAAGGCGAGAGATTTATTCCCCCTGGTGATGATGAAGATATCTGCGGACTGAAATTCAGAATATTGAAGATCTTGATTTGAGATTGATATATCAACGATTTGTGCAGGAATTTTTTTGTGGGCTTTCTATTCAACCCGGTCTTATGCATTGTGTTGAAAGCCCAACAAAGAGGTTTCCAGATCTCCAAGCGTCCTCGGCTTCTTCCGAGAGGGACCCGTCTAAGAGAAGAGGAAAAGGAGAGAAGAGGTGATATCAGATATCCGAAAAGAGTGGACCCAGTGGTCGTCCCAAGGATCTTCATTCGAGGGCGTGTTGAATCATTCTGCGTAGGTATTACATCTAGAAGAAGCGGTAACAATCCTTCTTGCGTTCATCATCTTTTATTTTCCATTTCACTTAACGTAATTTATCTTATTTGATATCTTGAAGAAGCAAGAACTTGACTTCAAAATGAACATTGTCTTTGAATAGGAATTGAGTTCTGAAGGTCAAGTTTCTCCATGGTGAATATAAGAAGCGGTATGTGGAGAAAGTAAAGAGATGTCAGGTGTTGGAGAATCAACTTGATGAATGCAGACCGAGTTGGCGACTCAGCGACTTCTCTTTCTTTTTCGAAGTTGGCGGTTCGGGATGATGAATTAGTGGAGGCTAGACGAGGTTGGTTGCTCCAGGATCGAAGATCTTTTCGAAGGTTTCGTGTCTTGAGGCAAAGAACCGAGTTACGCTCGCCTTTCGAGAGAGAAAGAGGCCGCATCTCGGGTAAGCGGGGCCGGATCGCAGTGGAGGACTTCAAGAACTTCGGCGACCTTCAAGAGTATCATACTGGAGGATCGCGTTGAGGCGAGACCACGTGTATGAGAGGTGAAGGCTTTGGGCGGCGTGTGTTGATGAAGGCTTCATCCGAGGTTTCTTGAAGGGGACACGGTTGGCGTGTCATGGTGTTGAGGTCCTTTCTCTAGCCTAGCTTCCCGACCCTTCTAGCGACGAGGATGACTTCGAGATAGTTCTTCATCTTGATGAGACCATCAAGACGTGTAGTTGTAATTCTTTTTATGTTGCGGTTGTTGGTGTTGTATATTATTTACTTGTACTTGTATGTTACAAGTATTAACAATCCATAAAATTATTTGTGAATATTTCGAGTTGTGTGTCAAAGCGTACTCGATGATAAAGATTTAGTAGAAGAGATCATCTGAATCCCTTTAGGGTAATTCGATCTATTCTAAGATCATTACCGAGGCGTTACTTGATGACAAACTTGCGAAAAATATTTATAGAGGTTCTCTCGAACCTCTCGATCTATCTAGGTTGTGTATCGGGCGTTTACGATGATGTTAACTGTTATGGAGAAAGTTGTAGGCGTAGAGGATTGCCAACTTATCCAAGGTTGTTTATCGGCGTTACTCGGCGATGTTAACTAGGAAGATCTCAATTGAATCCGAGGATTTTGACCTATCCGGTTGTGTATGGGCGTTTCGATGATGTTAACTTTGTTATGGAGAAAGTTGTGCGATCAGAGGATTGCCAACTTATCAAGGTTGTTCGAGGCGTTACTCGGACAAATTTGCGAATATATTTATAGAGGTTCTCTCGAACTCTCGATCTATCTGGGTTGTGTATCGGGCGTTTACCGATGATGTTAACCTTTATGGAGAAAGTTGGCGTCTATGGAGGATTGCCAACTTATCCAAGGTTGTTTATCAGAGCGTTACTCGACGATGTTAACTTGTATGGAAGAGATCGAATTGAATCCAGGATTTTGACCTATCCAGGTTGTGTATGGGCGTTTACATGATGTTAACAGTTATGGAGAAAGTTGTGGCGATGTAGAAGATTGCCAACTTATCAAGGTTGTTTATCGGCGTTCTGCGATGTTAACGTATGGAAGAGATCGAATTGAATCCGAGGATTTTGACTATCCGTTGTATCGGGCGTTTTCGGATATTAACTATGGAAGAGATCGAATTGAATCCGAGGATTTTGACCTATCCAGGTTGTGTATCGGGCGATGATGTTAACTGTTATGGAGAAAGTTGTAGGCGATCTAGAAGATTGCCAACTTATCAGGTTGTTTATCGAGGCGTTACACGATGTTAACCTGTATGGAAGAGGTCGTGTTGAATCCGCTGAGGATTTTTGACCTATCCGAGGTTGTGTATCGGAGCGTTTACTCGATGATGTTAACCTATTATGGAGAAAGTTGTAGGCAGTCTATAGAAGATTGCCAACTTATCCAAGGTTGTTTATCAGAGCGTTACTCGACGATGTTAACCTGTATGGAAGAGTGTGGGAAGTCCACTAGGACCTTTTGACCTATCTGGGTTGATTGGAATAGGCATCCATGGCTTCGGCATCGATGTCATCAACTAGTTGAATTCGTCTGAGGAAGGGGAAGCTATCTTTTGGGCACGATCAAGTCGGTGTAGTCGATGCACATTCTCCGAGGGCCGTTGGCCTTCTTGACTAACGTTAGCCAACCGGTGGGGTAGTAGACTTCTCGAATGAACTTGACTTCCAGTTTGGTGATTTCTTGTTCTATGACTGTCGTTGCGAAGGTTCTTTTCTTACATCCAGCTTGTAGGTTGAGTCAACTTTGAGGAGTCGCGTAATGACTTAATGATATGCGATCGCTCGAGATATCTTGATTTTTTCGCGGAAAATCTCACGTATTCGATTTCGATGTGAGCGACAACGATCCCACCTTCACCTTCGCGATGGATCAACTTCGAGATAGGAAGATAAATTACATCTTCAACCGGAGAACTTTGAGGCATCCTCGTCTGTGGTTTCTCGATGTTGAGGGTTCTTGGCGTAAATGGGGCTTGCTTGATATAGCGCTTGTCTATCGTTGATTCCACTGCAATGCCGGTGTGAATTTCATCTTGAGGTGAGGCATAGATGATTGTAGAATATAGGAGAGGTCTCCCAAATATTGCATGCGACTCGGACTTGACTACAATATTGTATCAGTGGGTTGGTTGAAATTCCCAAGAGTTACGGAAAGGCGATCGTCCCTTCCACTAATCTGGTCGATTATCAAATCCATGGTGTGGCGGCGGGTTGAAGCTTCTCTTTCTATACCCATGAAAAGTGGAGTAAAAAAGAACATCAACCGAACTCCCATTGTCGATCAATATCCTTTAATATTGAAGCGGATCGCAACTGATGACAAGGGGATCTTGATGTGGGATGCGAAGCCCCTCTAGATCTAAATCATCAAAGGCGATAGAATGGTCAACCCGAGACTTCTTCGGCTCTGGCTCTTGAAAGGCGGCAATGAATATTTGGCTAGATAACACTGGCCCTCCTACAATTGTTTCTATCTCTCCGACCGCTTGGCGGTTCCTCTGAGCTGGTTGCCCCCCAGCATTTGCTGGACGAGCGGGTTGGTTTTGTATAAAACGGCCTAGATACCCCTGACGTATTAGTCTTTCAATCTCCTCCTTCAGTTGGTGGCACTCTTCTTTTTCTAAGATGTTTGAACATCATCTTTGGGAACCTTCTTCTGCTTGCTGCTTGGTGGTTCAAGCTGCCAATGAGCAGCGATAACGTCGTGCGGAGATTTGTGCCTCTGATTCGGTGGACAGTCGGCATATGAATGGGTGTTTCCGCGTAATGATGAATAAGTATCTGGCGGAGTCCTCCAGAAGCACGCCCTCAAAAGTTACGGATCTCCGGGTATCTCGCGAGGAGAACCTCTGGAAGTATTCTTTGAGGACTCTCCATCGTTACGGCGGATTAGGAGATGTGATGAATCCCGATGATTCTCTTGTTTGCGAGGCCTACAAAAAATCGCGAGCTCTCCAAATGATCGGACGGACCCCGAGTGAATAGAACAGAATGCAGCACTGTCCTTTGAGAGTAGGAATACACGACACAGACGAGAGTCATTTTACCGAATGTGCATGATCGTTAGTGATCGATATGCTCTCGCTTGTGTCATCGTAAGGGTCCATCTTTGGGAAGCTTGAATCTCGTCGAAGTATTGCGAGATGATCTCGGGCGAGGGGCGAAGTTTTGGAAGAGCGGCGGAGAATGGATCATTGATTGTTTTGGGAACTCTTCCACCGTCGTCGTAGTTCATCGTATAAAGTGGCGGAGTTTCACCGTCTGGTGAGCCATTGTGGTGAGTAAGGGCGGTATCGAGTTCGATCTAGATGTGGTGCCGGGATTCTCTACTTGTTGATCGGCATTCCGGGTAATCATTCTCGGGAAGAAAATCGGATTATCGAGGGGCCGTGAACCTGCGGCTCTTCCGGCGTGTTGGAACGTTTTGGGTCCTCTGAGTCGAAGAATTCGTTCGGGAATCCTCCATCCTTTGAAGCGATCTTCCAAAGAGGCGGCGGACCCTCACACGAAGTATTATGTAGAAGTGTTGGAGACTTGGCGTCCTTGATCACGAGAATGAGGAGGCGTTGGGCGAAACCCCGTTTACCAACCATATTGGAGATATAGCAATGGGGCGAGATTCCCTGAGGCGTAGCTGTTGCGTCTTGAAGAATTTTATTCGGTAGATCACGAGATCTTCGTGGCAAAATTATCAACACCTGGCGGGGATATGCACGAGGGTTATCGTGGAAAACTTCGTTAAGGAAAAAACCGACAGCATCTGGAACTTTTATGTGTTCAAAGATCTGAGTCCTTCTCGTTAGTTGGAGAAGAAGGTGTTTCTGAGGAAACAATATTCAGTGTAGAAAATACAATATCGGTCAACTCCAAGGGAGAAGTTTCCCAGCGGCGAGCGGATCTTAAGCAACCTCTTGATCTTGGAGAAAGGAGCGGCAAGCTCTTTTCTAGTCCTCAGAATCGATTGAAGAGAGCTCAGAACCTCCGTCGTTGGCGCGCGATCAGCACCACCGAGTAGTGCACGATCGAGCTTCGCCAGGAGATCGCCCCGGAGGACTAAAAAAGACCGTTCTCCTTTCTCTCAAGATCAAGGGTTGCTCTAGAAGATCGTTCTCGCTTTTGGGGTTCTCCGAGTTGACCGATATTGTATTTTCTACACTCGAATATTGTTTCCTCTAAACACCTTCTTCTCCAGAAGCGGACTATCTTTTGAACACGTGAAAGTTCTGAGCAAGGCCGTGGTTTTAACGGGTTTTCCATAACCGTGTTCATATCCCTTGTGTGTTGGATAATTTTTTGAATACGAAGATCTCTGAATAAAATTAGCGAACTGAAACAGGAAATTAATATTCAGTTGCATTCTACCCTTTGATTAATTGTAGCCACAGTAGAATTTTCTCCGAATTACAACTTAGCCTTAGGGGCTATTTAGTTGCCTGCATTTAGAATACACTGCATTTCAAATACACGCTTTTAAACATTTCAAGCATTTAGTTGCAAGTAAAATAAAATTAGTATTTCAAATACAGGAAGGTAGTTTAGTATATTTGGAATTAAATCATGAATTTCAAATACACTGGCTAATTGAAACTGAAAATAATCCTATATTAAAAAAAATATATCTAAGTTTCAAATAAGCTAATAACAATGTTTAACCGTCAATTCAAATTATTTGAGCTCACTGTTTTTCCAGCGATTCCAACTGATTCTATCTAAAGAAGAAACTCCGCAATATATATATATATATATATATATATATATATATATATATATATATATATATATATATATATATATATATATATATATATATATATATATATATTTAATAAATTTTGCTTTAAAACATTTACTAAAATTTAAGAAACAAGCCATGAAACTTATCGTCGAATTGCTACTATCAGTTCAGTATTGGCATGATCGAACAAAGTAGGAGACAAATTTAAAAACAATTCATGCCTGCTTAAACAAACGAAGGATTGATTTATTTATTTCTTTTGTTAATGTTTTCATGGAAGACAAAAAAAATTAAAAGGGCTTGTTGACAATTCTCCTATAAAAAATAATTCTTAAGCTTATCCTAACAAATACAAATCAAGTGATTAAACTTGCTTATTAAAAGAATTCCAATAATATGCCGTTAAACGGCGAAAGCAAAGTGGAAAATGATTGGCCATGTGGAATCATCGATAAACATCTTAAATTTTCTTAAATATTAAGATATAATTTCTCTGATATTTTATTTAGGTTTAGACACTTAAATCTAAAAATAAATAAATGATGAACGTACATAGCATTCAAAACTTACTATATTATTGATATATCCTTCTAAAATTTATAAATCAAATATGAATTCCAAGTTAAAACATATATTCAGTCAAATTAAACGACTCAGTGAGATGAGTCTAATTACACTAAAATTGGGACAAATCGAGCTCAAATAATCTCAAATTAAGCTCAAAAGTTACATATGAAATTTCGAGACACTGAATAGATGATCAAATAACTTCTAAATTTAACGTGCTTATAGTGGAATTGAGTGGCTCGACGAGACAAATCCAACAAGCCTAAGATCACTCTAATCGAATATCGTTTGAATGGTCACATCACCAAAAAATTATCTATGATCAAATGAACCAATATACACCGTTTAATAAAGTGTTTTGAGATTTTGGCTACAATGACTAAAATGCCTCTCTCAGAATCTTATAAATAGAATCTCATTCTTATCGTGAAAGGAGGAAGGAACTAGAAGTTCACTTGGGAGAAAGCTGAGAGAGTGCTAGAAGTTTGAAGTTCGTCATCACCACCATGGTCGTCGATCGCATATTGCCGCCGTAGAGCCAATAATTCTGATTCAACTACCTACACAGGTTGTAACCTGATTATGAAATTCCCATTGTCAAAATTTCTCACATATAATCTTGTAATCCCGCTATCGGGAAGACTTAAATTCTATACTCCAAAACAGATATATAGTTGAGCATTTTTACTGGGTTAGGCCCCATTATTTTTTCCCTCACTTTCTGGTATTTTTTCATATAAAAATTATGGAGTTTCTTATTCTCTTTTCAACTATTTGCGTGCGTGCTTGATTTCCCAGTGAAGCTAAGGTGTACAGCTTTATTCTACCGCAACTGATTTTATGGCATGCAACAGTTTGGCGTCGTCTGTGGGAAAGAGATTCACATTACTTCATCATGTCAGACAACCAAGTTTTCCAACAAGATTGAAACTACCAGCCAGGTGGAGCACTTTGTACTTTTGATAGCGCATGCGATGAATGAAGATTCATCAAACTCTGATTCTTCAGCTTTTGTTGAAAATTGGGGTGCAACTCTTAATCTTAGAAGATCGCCCATGTTAATATGTTAAGCATCTAATTGATTATCAGCCTAAGAGACAAGTCAAAGTTAGAGGATATTTCAACACTAAGAAGAAAATAGCTTGACAAACTATTATCTTTATATTATAAGACAAAGATCAAGGAGCAACTTTGGCTACAATCTCAAGTGAATATTTTAATTTAACCTCATCCACACAGATTAATGTCGTCGAGTAATACTCTAACAAATAATCTTAGAAGAATCAAAATGTTTAACCTCTTCTACACAGCTTAACGTCATCAACTAATACTTTGACAAAAATAACCTCAGATGAGAGTTAAATGTAACTTAATTTAAATGTAACAGAGTGACACTCTGACAAACAACCTCATATAGGTTAAAAATCCTATATGGATTCCACCCCTAGAAGGCACGCCCCTGAGGAAGTCTCAATAGGAAGCTAGTAGTGGACAAGGTCCTCACTAGAAAGACCCTAAGAGAGCAAGTGATTGACAGGGTCTCCACTCATCAAAATCTCGGTGGAAAGAGGTATAGGTACATTAAAATCTCGAGGCAAAAGTCTCATAAGGTATAGATACATAAAATCTCGGTAAAAGCCTCGGAAAGGTCTGAGATACATCAAAATCACGAAGATAAAAGCCTCGGAAGATGCAAATCAAAAAAATCTCAATAGGCAAAAGCCTCAAAAGGTACATGTATATCAAAAATCTGAGAAGGTAAAAGCCTTAGAAGGTACACGTACATCAAAAATCTTAGTAGGAAAAAGCCTCATAAGGTACAGGTACATTAAAAATCTCAGAAGGCAAAAGCCTCAGAATGTATAGGTACATCAAAAACCTCAATAGACAAAAGCCTTAGAAGGTATAGGTACATAAAAACTTCAAAAGGCAAAAGTCTTAGAAGGTACAGATACATCAAAAAATCTCAGAAGGCAAAAGCTTCAGAAGATACAAGTACCCCAATGGAGGAGAATAAGCTCGTTGTAATCTTTTAGGAGGAATAGCCACCAAATCATTTAGAAAATAAAACTTCTTCTTGAAGATTATCAAAGTATCACTGTTGATAGTTGGCATTACATCGTCGAATCTCGCCATCCCCTGATGCTTTCACAACCCATAATCTTATATCTTTAGACATTGGGATATCTGCTGAAGGATGCTCACCCATGAAGATAATCTCTATTTTTTAAGCTTTGAATCACACTGGAGTCTGAATTTGAGATGCACGTCGCCTAACCAAGTTAGTTGGAAACCTGGAGATCGGGGAGAATTGGAGCCAATGAGGGGGGTCGACACCGTTATGCAAGTTAGTGGAGGCTACCAAAGAGAAGAAAGCGAAGCACTAGAGCTAAATTGGGATCCATGATATGCTAACAGTCGGTTGGAAACCCGGTCGAGGAGAACTTGAGCTACGAGGGGGTCAGCGATCTGAGTTAGTGAAGGCTACCAAAGAAGAAAGCGAAAGCCTGAGAATAATGGGATGCGTCTTGACCAGTCAATTGGAAAAAGATGGGAGAACTAGAGCCTCAGGGATCGACACCTTTATCTGAGTGGAGGCTACCAAAGAGAAAAAGCACACTATAGCCTAAATTCAGATGCCTAACGCGGTTGAAAACCAGATTGGAAGGCTGGAACTACTGAGGGGTCAACTCAGATTATACATCGATTGGAAACTACCAAATAGAAGAAAGTGGAAGCACATTAGAGCATGAATTCGGGATACGTCTTTCTAACAGTCAGTTAGAAAGAGATCGGGGAACTGAGCTCATGAGGGAGGTCGACACCATTATACAGGTTAGTGAAGGCTACCAAAGAAAAGAAAATAAAGAAAGTAAGGTGCGAGTTTTTCATTATCCTTTGGAGGGAATTTATATTTGAAAAGGAGACTCTTCAAATTCTTTAAAGAATTTTTAAAATAAAAGAAAATAAAATAACCCTTCATCTTCTTTTAAAAAATATTAAAATAAGAATAAGAAAACTCTTCATATTCTTATTTATATATATATATATATATATATATATATATATATATATATATATATATATAAACTTTTCATCTTCTTTAAAAAAAAAAGAGAAGATAAAACTAAAAAAAAATTCTTTACATTACACATAAAATAAATTCTTTATATTCTTGTTAACTTCATTTTTAGAATAAGCTCTCAACCCCTCCATCTTAGACATAGGACTTCTCTTAGACACTAAGAGTTCCTTAGTCTTAAGGAAATTCTAATGATTAGGTGAACACTTAACTTAATCCTAGAGACTTAGAAGAGTTATCCATAGGAATAGGTCATGCCTTAGGGGTGTTAGGAAATTTTGCATACCCTATAGCATAAGTCAAATCCTCACTTCTTTCTTTCAAGTCAAACTCCAAATTCAAATCAACCTCAATCTTAAATCAACTTCAATTCCAAAATAAATCTTAGATCAATTCCAATAGATTTTCTCAAATCATGAATCAATTTTAAATGATTGAAACTCATGATTGAATTCCAAATTCTAAAACTTTCCCTAAGCCCTTTGATCTCATCTTATGGACTTAGCTCAAATTAAATTCAAATCAATTCAAATTCAAGAAATGTTCTCATAACTCATTTATATTCTCATTTAAATTTACAAATATAAATTCAAATATTCAAAACTAAATTCAAAACTCAAATCCAAATTAAACCAAAATTCAACCTAAGCCTTTCAAGTCAAAATCTTGAACTTAGCCAAATCAAACTCAATCAAGCTAAACCCTTGATTTTTCTTCATGATTCAATCAATCCTTTAATCATGAATCCAAATATAAAAATAAACTTCAATCATCAAACTAAAACTAAATTCAAAAATCAAACCCAAGTCAAACTCATGTTCACCCTTTGAACTTGAAATTGTCAAATGAATCAAAACACATTTGACTTCAAATCACTTGCAAATGGATTTATACTTCAATCATAAGTTCATATGTGAGTTCAACCAAACTTAAATCAAGCCTTGATCAAGCCAATTGACTCACTTAGGCTCACTTGACCCAAAGTGACCTAAAGTACCCCTTATGAGCTAAATTCTAATCATACCCAAATTAGATTGAACTAAGCCCACCTAAGCCTCACATTATGAGAAACAATCATCATGAGATGATCAATCACTCAAATTAGATCAAACCAAGTCAAACCTAAGGGTTGACCAAGTCAACACCTAGCTAAAATGAAACCTAAACTAGCCAAAATCTACCATAGGACAAATTGATTGAAATCATTAATCAAAACCAATTCATGATCAATGTTTAAACTTACCCAAGTCATCATTTGAGCCCCACTTGATCCAAGTTGACCCAACTTGACCTAAAAAGTCAAATATATCAAAACTTGATCTAAGCCAAATTGATTGAAACCAATGGGTCAAATTCAATCTAAACCACTTAGTGAACTTGACCAAAGCCTCAATTGGCCAACTAGACCCAACCTAGCCCAATTAATCATGAACCCAACTTGACCTAAAAGGTCAAATTGAGCCAAAATCAAACCAAACTAAAATTAATTGGAAACAAAGATACCAAGTCATTTTAAATGACCAACCAAACCTAAACCAACCCATGATTTGACCCAATTAGGTCAAATGGGTCAAATTGGTCAACTTGACCCATTTGACCTAAATGAAATTAAATAAACCAAAACCAAATATAAATAAAATTGAACCAAATTTTGACCTAAATGGGTCAACATGAGCCAAATGATATCAAATCAACTCCAAATTCTTTGAAATTTGGACCAACCCAATTTCAAACAATTCTAAATCTTCCCAAAGTAAAATCAAAGCCAAATGACTATTTTACCCCTAGGTCAAGGGTAACCTATGGCTAATTCCACTCAGAATTTGGCCATATCCTTTTCATGGCCATTTGGCACCCTCTTAGTGGACCAAGTGGATACTAGTGAGCATGATGCACATGAGCCAATGAGTTTGGGTCAGCCAAACCCAACCCAATGGCCAAATCGATCATTCCTTTCATTTCAAGCACATGGGATCACCTCCCACACCTTATTTTACATATGGAAACTTCTCCACTACCTCCCTCTGCCAAAATTGAACCACATGCCACCCTAAACGGCCTAGCTAACCCACTCCATGAGGTGAATTTGATCAAAATGGCTAAACACCTCTTGGCCATTCGACCATTGGAGGGAAAGATTAAACCCCACCCACACACACACACACACACACCCCTTATTTCACTTCATTCCAAGAGAGTTGCATTCAATTGAGTAATAAGAAGCCATAGCAAGCATTCCCAGCTCCTCCAAGCTTCCTAGAGCTTATTCGATTTCTCCATTTCTCGATTTCTCCAAGCCAAAAATAGGGGTGCTCAAGCAATTTTTCAACTCATCCAATACTCAACTTCAGTCTGATTGCTCTTGCAAGCACCCTCAGAGGACCTAATCAAATTGATCCAAAGCTTCTTCCAAGCTTCAAAGGCAAGGGAGGTGGGAGCTAGACTAAGGCCGCAAGCATTTGAAGAGGAGTTTGGCTAATAGGAAGATCCACTCAACCTCAAGCCCTCAAACCTTCAACAGGGATTCGCCTCCACTAGACGAAGCTACCTCGACAGTTGGGAGCACCGATGACTGTGCCTAGAGTAGGTATTCTTTGGTCCATTTTGAAGGGAACTTTCATCCCAAGTAAAAGGATGTTAGATGTCTTGCTTCTTGTATGTTGATGGTGTGGGTAAAATTTAAGCTCAATCTAAGCTCAATAAATCCCTGGGAGGACGCGCTCTCCCACGTAACTGATGGATCATGGACCATCCATCCACTCATTTTGGATGGACGGTCTTGATTAATCCACGTAGGATCCCTCGATTTATCTCTTAAGAATCGCGGAATTAATCCTGATCGTCCGATCTTTGATCGAAAGGTCGAGGAAAAAGCGCATGCCGCCGACTTACGCGGCATTGGATGTGACTACTAAAATAGCGAATCCCGTCGTGTCATGTGGAAAGCATGTGCGACGTCGACAATCCATGTGGCGCCGATAGGATTAATTATATATTTAGGCTTTTAATTAGGTTTTAATCACTAAAACTTCTAAATTATATAACTAATTATAGAAAAATAAAAAAAAATACAAAATAAAATACATTTTGAAGATAATTCAGAGAAAAATAATCTAAAATTATTTTTAATTGATTTTGAATAGTGAATTTCCTTTAATTAAGGTTTCAGTGAAAACTTAATAACTCTAATTACTCCCTAATCACTTCATTAATTGATTCAAAATTTCTCAGATGTATTTAGTGGGATGGCCTCTGCCTCTCCTAATTTTCTTGGAATTTATTGATGAGTTAATTAGGGAAATCAATTAAAGAATTCTTAATCACTCTTTTAATGTAATTAAACTTAATTAAGCATGTGAATAGTGGCTTAATCCCTTAATTAAGTTAATTAAACTTTTTTTAAGTGAAGAGGAGGTTTATGAAAGGGGTTTGGGGGTATTTTTCCCAAGTTATTCCCTAAACCCCTTCTATTCCTTAATCTAAATTAAATTAAGGGCTAATCCACTAATGACCAACTTAATTAACTTGATAAAATTTTTAAAATATTCCAGAACTTAATCAATCCTTTTAGGGTAGATACTTAGGTGTTTAATAACCTAAGTAGCCTAAGAAAATCATATATAACCCATATGTGTGGAAAGGGTTATGAAAATACTTAAATTAAACCCTTTAGCTTAATTAATCATTAATTGTGAGCCAAATGCATTAGACCCCTTTCTTTCTTAGGTGCATTGCTGATTTAAATTCCTTATGCTTTTCTATCATACATTGGCTCATAATTATTTGGTTGAATATATTAAAGTGGTGTAGGTAAGGGGTAATTAATGAACTTAATGAACACCTTAACCTAATCAAAATATAAAATGCACTTAATGGTTCTAAAAATTAAAATAAATTGATTCACACATGGGGGTAAGTAGGTTAGGGTCAACAAACATTTTTACATTTCCTAAATTCAAATCAAACTCAAAACAAAATAAAAATTTCCTTAAACCAACTTTGATTTACTTTAAATAACCTTATTCTATAGGATTGTTTTTAGAAATTAATTAGGGTAAATGAATTTACATTACTTTCATCACTTTATTTCTTTCCTAATATGCTAAATGTGTATGTCATATGAAAATCATGCATTCATGTCTTTTGAAAAATCAAATTAAAATGAAATGTTTCATTTATGTCAAATTGCATGTTTTGGCTAAAGTAAGAGTATAAATGGCTATTATCACTACTAAATCCAAAACTATTTTCAAAAACTTAGAAATCAAATATTACAAATAAAAAATATTATATTTATAAGTACTTATAAACTTGCATGTGAATAGCATAAAATGTGTTATGTGATTTCCTTCTCTTTCTTAACATGGGTTTATATGGGATTTGCCAAGTGTATAGTCTATTTGAAAAGAATATAACACTTGCTTAAATTCATTCCTATACACTCCTATTCCATGACTTAAGAAGAAATTACATATCACACATGTAAACTAAACAATCAAACCAAAATCAAATAAACATAAACTTTGTGCATGATATGCATATGCACATGTATATTAGTCCGGACACTCTGGGTTTTTAGCCCCAAGTAGGTATTGTACCTTACACTTCAAGTATAAACAATGGCGTCGTACTCACTTATGTTTTTCATACTTGTAAATGTACATATGAAAATTGATAAGAGAATCTCTCTTTTTCCACTTAACCAAATCATGTATCATGAAGCATCCAAATTTTTTTAAGTAACATCCCTTAGCATTCATCATTATGGTGTGCTAAATATTTCCATTTGCATGTATAGATATGCTTAGGATTCATCTATATGCATGTTACACATGTTGGGAAAGAAATAAAGTGTTGTGTGTTTTGTGATAATAATTCACTTTATTTAATCTTAAAATATATTTATCTTTGAGTAGGTTTGATTAGGAAAAATATAAACTTAGGATTAATTAAAATATATAATAAAATATTCACTAAATAAGAATTAATAATGAATCTACCTTAAAAATTAATTAAGGTAGGGAGGAAAGAGAAATTATCTTCTCTTTTTCTCTCTTTACAACACATAGTAATTAATTGTAGGATCATTCAAATCCAAATCAAATCATCAAATAAAAATAATCAAATCAACTAAATCAATTGAATGAAACCACCCTCTAAGTTGAACATTTTCACACTTAGAAAATTTTAACCTTAAAGCCTAGCTAAACACACCACAAAAACTTATAAGGCATACATATTAGACTAAGTCATCACTTCTAGCTTTAGAATAAATGGTGCGTGATTTGATGATTTGCTTTTATTTTGTGATTTAATATTTCAGTCTGGATGTTAGGGTGATGTGTGTAGACTGAATGGTAGGGCGATCTTAGTCTTCTTCTGTAGGGACTTATGCTTAAGGGGAGTTGTAATAAAAATATAAATATTTTTGCTGTGCAGGTTGCTTATACCCCTAAACATAATCCAAAATTAGGCCGGGTGGATTTGGTTATCCATGTGTGGGGTGCTAATTCCAATTTGTTCATATACATGCTTAGGATTGCTTTGTGTGTTTAGCTAATCTTTATTTTTCAGATTTTAGTTAGATTTACTTTCCCTTTTCATGTAAATTTATAATTAGAATTTGGAATGATTATTATGGGGGATTAAGATGAACATTGGTTATAAAATCTAATCTTATATATCATGTGAAGCCTTGGAGCCAACTACATCCAAACCAACCCAAAGAAAGAAGAAAGAAGAAAGAAGAAAGAAAAAAAATGAAGAAATGAAGAAAGAAGAATGAAGACCCCCATAACAATGAATTCCTTCTTGATTATAATTTATTCATTTATAATACAGATTGTATAAGGGTAGAGCTCGGCTACCCAATTTATTTTCGGGTTTGTGCAGTGGAGCCCAACCACACTTGGTCTTTTATTCTTTTGCGCTAGCTTTATAAATTGATTGATATTTGTTTAGCTTGCGCATTAAGATGGCATATTTTTCTAATTTATTCATTACTTTGATGTATGGCCTGAATGACGATTAGGCTCTTAGAAAAACAAATTTTCTATCCAATGTAAACAACTCAAAACTAAAAATAAACAACTCATAATCTCACATAAAGCCTAAGTTATAAAATCAAGATAAAAGAATTAGCAACCTCTTAGCTGGATGTTATATTTTCTTTCTCACATCATGCATAAAAGAGCATATTATCTCACTCTTGATTTGGAGGGCATCCACCCGTGCCAAAGAATTTGGCTTGACCTTTGAGAGCTATGGTGGAAACACACCTCTTTCTTGTTAATTTTGGCCCATAATCTCATTTCTCATGCATTAGGCATATGAATCCTATAAGCTTATGTCAAATCAATAGTCCAAAATAAAAATAAAGCATAACAAAATTTATATTAGATTTAAGTCATTAATCATGTCTTACATGATCTAGTCTCTTAGGGAGTGTGTTTAAAGACTTAGTCTTTTTCTAAATAAACAACAACTTGGCTATCTTGTAAAAGCATATGACTTGCCTACATGTATTTAAAATCATAGGAGAAGTTAGTTGGCGGCCACCCCCAAGAAGTTGTAAGTCCAAACAATCGGGTGGTTTATCCTCTCTTGTGGAGGTAAACCATATACCCATTTTTGCCTTAGATTTAGGTTGTGCTTTGGCCCTTGCCAAGGCTCCCAAGATTTAGGTTATGAGATTGCTTCTTTCATTTGCGGGCTACAAGCATAAATTCTCACCTCTTAGGCATTTCCATTATCTTGAGTTATGGAATTATAAGTCCTAGATTTCTAATAAAAATTCAATTCAAACAAATAAATCACTTCAATTTCAAAAATATAAAGCTCAACCATAAGATAGTTTGGGATGCTTACTAGACTTCCTAGTATCATAAGCATCCCCTACTAACCTTACTTTGGTTTCGATAATAGCTCCCTCCTCTTGATCAATCCCATTTGATCTTCCAAAAATAATCAATTGATTGATAGTGTTATCTTTGAAATCATTGGAGACAACGATCATTTACCTTAATCGAGAGTATTTTTAAAGAATCTCATTCCTTAAGATGTAATTAACTATAGAGACTTGCCTCTATAGGAAATTTGATGAACCCGGTTTATAAATAAAACCTACTTTACTTTTTAATGTAAAGTAGGGGAAGAATCTTTGGCACATGCGAAGACACATTGTTCTTAGGAGTCCTTATTAGGTGATTAGGTCCATTGGAGGTGACTTCTATCTTTCGAGATAGTACACTATTCCTCAATGTCATACCCGACCACCCTAATAAGAATATTTGTGGATCTACGTAGTGTCCAAACCAAAAGTATATTTCTATCTTCATTTTATCCACATAGATTGAAGATAGAAGTATAAGAGAAAATTTCACCATAATACTTCATAAAAAAATCTTTCTGTCTCCTCCTCTCTCTCTCTTTCTCTCGCTCTCTCACTATCACATGGTAAAATGAGAAAAAAATGTGGAGCCCATTACCTCCCCTCTTTCAATCTCTCTCTCTCTCTCTCTCTCTCTTGGCAAAGAAAAAAATTATTAAAAAAATTGTGAGGCCCACTACCCCCTCTCATTCAAGCTAAACGCCACCCATAAAAAAGGAGATATTGGGGAACCCACGTCCACTCTTTTGAAAAAGCAAAAACATATATATATAATAAAATAAAATAAAATAAATATTAATAACTAAGTAATATACTATATATATATATATATATATATATATATATATATATATATATATATATATATACTATATATATATATATATATATATATATATATATATATATATATATATATATATATATATATATATATATATATATATATATAATTACTAATAATTTTACCTAAAGTGATTTTATATATTTTTAGATGAAATAAGTTTTTTCATCCAAAAATAAGGAAGCAAATGATATATTCTTTTAAAATTTATAAATCAAGTATGGATTTCAAGTTAAATCATATATTCAATCACATTAAAGCTAAAATTAAGCTCAAAAGTTGTATATGAAACTTCGAAATACTGAATGGATGATCAAATGACTTTCAAATTTAACGTGCTTATAGTCTAATCGAGCGGCTCGATGAGGCAAATTCAACGAGCCTAAGATCACTCAAATCAAAGATCGTTTGGATGGTCAAATCACCAAAAACTATCTATGATTAAATGAATCAATATACACGGTCCGATGAAGTGTTTTGAGATTTTGGCTACAATGACCAAAATGTCCTTCTCATAATCCTATAAATAGGACCTCATTCTTGTCATAAAAGGAGGAATGAGCTAGAAGCTAACTTGGAAGAAAGTTGAGAGTTAGAAGTTCGAAGTTCATCATCACCACTTGTCACCGCCGCTATCTGCGTAACGCCATCAACAACCGTATAAATTCTGACCGCATTATTATAACGTGATTCTGTTTATTATATCTGATCTCGTATAATCTCATTTGTCGGGAGAGACTTAAACTACATCTTTCAGGATATATAATGGAGCATTTTCGGGGCCCCGTGATTTTTTCTCTCTTTGTCTAGAATTTTTGTTCATAAAAATTCTGAAGTTTCTTTTTTTTTTTTCAACTATCTGCGTGCTTGCTAGATTTTCCAATGAAGCTAAGACATAAAGTTTTATTTTACCGCAACTGATTTTCTGACATGCAATAATTATATATTTATCATGCAAATTTAAAGTATTATAAATATAGTATTCAATCTAATCAAATAATACAATAATAACACTTTCCTTAATAACCCAGTCACTTATAGCTGCTTGAGTGGCTTAATTTTTAAATTAGCCCTAATTAAAATCGTAATTAGCTAATTAACCCTTAAAAAAATTTAAAATAATCGGTCAGTAGACTGGCGTACCGATGCTGATCACCCGTGACCAGGCAACTGCGAAAATTATTTTAAAAAAAAAATGAAATTAACAGCTTCCATTTTTTGGCCATATCAAGCTCATCAGTTGTAGAATTTCTGTGTGGTTGGTATCATTGGAAACGGAATAAAAAATTCTACAACTTTCATGTTGACAAGTTTTGACAAATCTCGACCGGGTAGCCGCAGTTTTTGCGTATATATAAATTTTGAAATTACGAAAGTGAAAGTTATTACGACTCATTTTTTTTTGTCATCTGAGGATTGTTAAATACATATAATTCCTTGGTAATATCAAACATTATATATTCTATTTATAAATTGACTAATTAACACTCATGAAAAGAGTCCAACTACTTGATGAAAAAAATGTGTATCTCTTCATGCTGAAATTTTGATTTCGTTCATTTGTTAATATTGAACTTAACTTGACACTTAGTGTGAAAAAATTCATACTTTCATTCCCCAAATAGAATAAAATTAAGAATTTTATAATTTATTTGTATCCAAATATTCATGGCAATGACTCCACAATTAAGAGAGAAAAGTTCAGGTTAAAGAACTTGTGTAATGGGAGGATGAAAAGTTAGGATATATCACTACGAAGATGAAAACACGAACATAACACAATAAAAACTCGAGATATACCTACGTTTAAAAATATATAGTACAGAAAGGCATTTAACATTAAAATATAATAATTGCATAAATTAAATAAAGATGAAATGAGTTAATGAGTTTTAATATGATTAGTACAAGAAAATAAGCATATATTTATATAGGTACTGATAAAATGAAAATAGAACTATAGCTTAAATTGATAGTGTTCATTTGCTTCTAGAAATTAGGGTAAATTGAAGTATCGATTAAATTTGAGCCTATTTGGATCAATCTTATTTTATGTTTTTGATTTTGTATGTTATTTTAAAAACATATTTACTTAATATATTTTTATATTTAAGAAAATAATTATTTAATGTATTTTAGATATTTTTATTTTTTGTTTTAAAATAAATCATATTATTTTATAAATACTCAAAATAATTTTTGGACATTTTAAATGTCTTGAAAAACAACTTCCATTATCAAATATGTTTTATTGGAGATCAAAATAAATACATATATGACAAATAGTTTTTAAATTAGATTTGAACTATATGTAATTCCACATTAAGTCTTCCATCCTCTGCGAGTTAACCAAATTAAATAAGCGGTAAACATCACTAGGATAACACAATGAGAAGTAGGTGAATGAGTAAACATAAAAACATATAAAGCATGATACATGCCATCAAAAGCACAAAAAAATATAATACATCGCATCGTCGATGCTGCATGGTGGAATCATATCGCTTTCAGGAGTGTAGTGGGATGGTGGTCTCCGCGGCCGATCACGCAGATGATGCTGTCGATGGTCCTCCTCCTCTTCCATGCTCACGGTGTTGCGATCCTAACTCACGTAACATGAGGTATGTTAGCGAGCTTGCGTAGCAACAAATACTGGTAAACTCCATATGGCGGTGTCATATGAAATGGATGGACCATATCGTGGGAATCTTTGCGCTCCATGGGTGCATTTGCGACCACACTTCGATATGAATCGGGTTGTGTAAATGTGTAGGTATGTCCCAGGACGGAGGATGGCATCCATCGATGGAACATCGGCTGTCGCGTCGAAGTGCGGAATGTCGGTATCTCAGTGTCGAGATATGCATATCCGCGTGTGCCAAGTTCCTCATATTCATCGAAAGGTGTCTGATATTCCGTATCGTCACCTCTGCCAAAATAACGCCGGAATATGTCCTCAGTATTCAAAATATGATCACGCTGCATATACAAAAATTTATATGAGTGTATCGTTATTACAAATAAAAGCAAATTTTAATAGTATGCATTTAAACTAACCATCAAGCATTCTGCAAGCGCGCGGGGGTAGTATGTGTCAGGAGGAAGTGTCGGCGCCTTCAACATGTATAGTGAAGCCCATGAACGATACCATCTCATATCGGTTGATCGGCTCCTATCATCGTGAAGAATCCACGACAACCGACTCACGCGTCTTTGCTCCCGCGGTGCAATGTCAGTTGTGGTAATGGACCCAATCAACATCAGCTTTTCCTCGGCCATCAACCAGTATTAATGATGGATCTATCGAGGCAACATCAATGGTAGGAGACATGCCGAACTGTCTGAGCACACGATCAGGCAGGTACCACTCTACCCTCTTCTAACATATGATCGGTACTCTAGCTAGCCATATTTCCTGTCCCTGTAAACATATATCTGTGACACGCAAGTGGATCTGATGTCCATATGGCTCCCAGATGACCTGTGCATATAACATAAGTTATTATTTTTCGTAATAGCCAATAATAAACATTACATCAAATCAGCATACCTAACTCTGTAGAAGTCCGTCCAACTCATCTTTATAAGCTCTGATATTGGATGCTGGCATTTCCCAAACATAACCTTCATTCCATCGGAATCCTTCACTAAGGTCGTCAATGTCTGTAGGATATGGAACATGTAATGTAGGCCTTCCCACATGAATGTCCTCCCGCCCATACAGTAGTAAATGAACACATCTGTACCATGTTGGTGCGCGTTTTTTATTGCTTCACGTAATTCAGATATAAAGGAAGCACAAATAACCCAACGACAGCCTCGCTAACATGTCAATATCTCCAAGTAGGTAATCGTAGGTGAACCTCGTAACTCAAGATCAGCAAAAGAAAAGATCCAATGGCAAACAAGATGTACGCTCGACATGCATAAGGAATCATCTCCGACAGATCTAAATATGCACGCAGATGTCCATCGCACCATCGTAGTGGCAAGTGTACGCTGCATGAGCTCCCCATTCAAATCGGATGTGATATGCGATGACCGGATCATGGTATACAATGTCTGGTTCTGATGTTCCGGCAACTCATCGCAACAATTCGCCATGTAGCCACCGTTCTATCACTACCGATAACGCCGCTAATCACAACCGGGCCATCTATCCGGATACCAAGAATCATCGCGACATCCGTAATGTGCCATCTCACCGGGCCGTGGAAGGTATTTGTTCATAACACCATCGCCAACGAACGCTTATCGCGAGTGGTGATCCGCCTAATATACCGACTTACACTATCTAGGCATCTCGCAAAGCATCCATAAATCTGACAAGCCATTCCTAAACATCGAAAGCAGCCTCGACATCAAACCGCAACCGCAATCATGGTAAGGCCAAGATAACAAATGTATATGTAAATATTTTAAAAAATCAAAGAAATTTTACCAATCAAGATGCCGCTCTGTGTCTACCACGAAGAGCTTATACTGCACTTCAACCGGTGGGCGATAGTCAACAACCGCTCATCCGTCATCGCCTCCTGTGGGGCACGGGCCACCGGACATCTTTCCTGTTGTAATTGAGAAAACAATAATGTGCAATTAGTTAAGCATTAATAAGGCAACCGCTAAGAATATAAAATCTATAGTCATATCTAAGAATATATATCAAAAATTTAGAAAAAAGAGTTATAATATTCACATCCATAAAACATGAGTTATAATTTTAAAAAATAAGTTATAAATTTATAACTTATATTTGAAATAATTTTAATTTAACATGCATATAAAATTTTTTTAATTATTATTTTAAAAAATTATTTTATTTGTAAAAAATAAAAAATGTAAATATAATACACTAACCAAACATGCTTTCAAAAATAAAAGTAAAAATAAAAAAGCTGCTTTCAATTATAACTTTATATGGAAGCAAATAAAAACTTAATTGCAGACCTGTTTTATTTTTTGTATGCACAATGCATGATTTCAATAAATGCTAACTAGTTTATACTTTTTTTGTTAGTACAATCTATTTGTTTCTCCTCTTTTATGCAAGCTCCCTTAGACAATAGAAGTAATTAATTACTTATATGAATGTTTATTATGTTAAAACATAGAAAAAGCCTCAAACAGTTTAGGAAAGAGGCATTGAAAAATGAAAAAAGATAATCGCATTGAGCTTTTCGCAACTACGAAATAAACAAACAATGCAAGTTATATTAGAAACTTACAATAAGAAATTAAAATTAAAAAAATATTCCAAAGAAATTCAGTAATTTTTTTTCATGTAGAGCTATCAAAATTCAATCTTTTTCTGCATTCCCTTTAAAAAAAATATTAAAACATAAAATACTATGTGCCGATTTTGACATTGAATTCCCAAAAACTATCTTAAAACTCCTAACAAAATGCATCTTCCATCCCTTTTAATGCTCGTTTTCACATATCAAAATTTCATGTATAACACATCAACATTAAAACAACAAAATTAAAGTAATAGTCTCTTTCATGCAATAATGCATGCCTTCTACTTATTGGAGACAATAGCAAATAGGGCATAGAATAAAGTGTATATAAAGGAAACATTTTGATTTAATATATAATAAACACAGTAATATTTCTAGAAACTTGCAAAGCACAAATTAAGGCTGCATTGCTTGTTTCAAAAAGCTAGTTCCATAATTTTATTTGCTCACTCAATTTTTTTATGTAAAATCAAATCAGCAGATTTCATGATATGACTGAACCGTCTTTGGTACTTGTTTGAATGGTAAAAGTTGAAAAGCTTGAAGACATTCAAATAATGAGCTAGTGTAACAGACAACACTAAACACAACACAGAGACAACATGAAGAGCTGGTAACAGACACCAACACAACACATGACAACACAACACAACACCAACAACATCGATGAATTACAAGAACGATTTGAGGACACGCCGAATGTTGTATCCAGTCTTACACACACTACAAACCCAGAACTTTTGTAGTGTTCTTGTCCATGCTATTTTTAAATGCTTGTCCTGTCAGCTTCCTTCCTTTTGACATTCGGTGGTTTATAATCTGGCATGTGCCACCGATGTGTTCACCCCACTCTTCCGACGGGTATTACGGATTCGCCTGGTATGATATAGTTCTACAAACTATAGCCGAGACATAATGGATGTGGTTTATGTCATTGACTGAAAAAAGAATCGCGCATGGCAGATGGTAAGTTTATGGTTGTCTACATGTACACATACACTCATTATTTTCACCTAATTCAACCTTGAAGGTCCTGCTAGTGACATCAAACACTGCACATGCTTATTCGCACTGGTTCAGGAAATCTTCTTGCCTCTCGTTCATTAGCCTGCAACGTTACCTTAATGCGTGGAGAGAACGATGTTTCCTGTTGTCTTTCGAGAGTTGTAGCTGATTCAAGATGTTTCATGAAAAGGGATACAATGTTGTAGTATACTGCTGTAATCAAGGCTTGAATCGGTAAACCACGTGCTCTTTTAAGCACACCATTGAATCACTCAGCTGCGTTTATAGTCATTGTATCGTACCTGTACCCCTCATCATGAGTAAGAGACCATTGTTGAACGTCCATTGAAACAAGCCAATCATATGCCTCCTACTTGATATTCTTGATGTCTGACATATATCGCTTAAAAATTTGAATGTCATCCGTGTTTCCAAAGAACGCATATTTTGACATATGAAGTCAACATCACCTATGAAATGTCTAACGACCGTTTGAAATTCTCCTTAAATGACGAAATAAGATGTCGCTTGAGAAAGATCTCTTTGCAACCACGAACTAGACTTGCATGTCTATCTGAGATGAGGCAGAGATCACCCCTTGTAGAAATTGTTGGGATCAAGTCTTGTAATGTCTGCAAAAACCAAACCCGTGACTCGATGCTCTCGAACATGCTGAGTGGGAACAAGCCATTGTTTGCGATCTCAACAGTAATTAGCAGTGTTCCTCCAGACTTACAGGAGAAAAGTCCCATCAAGGCATAACCGAAGGCAATCTCCAACCTCTTATTGAAGGCGAAATGACCAAAACAACCGTTGGAATCATCATTGAATGTATCATACACCGACTGCATAGATGCAAAAAGGACATGAATTTTCCCAATGTTTTGTAAGATTCCTCCCAACTTCCAAAAATAACCTTAACAGCCTTTCGACGTGCATCCCAAGCCTTCATGTAGAACACTCTTATATTGAACTTTGTCAATACCTACAATTTCCCAGGCTTGACGCAGTTGACGTCGATTATGGGTTGGATGAAATAACTAATGAACTGTGACGTGCATTGCCTATGTCCAAACATTAAGAATCGAATGACTGCATGAGGTGCAAGTGACATACTCAACATTGTTCATGATGTAGACAACTCGAATAGCAAATTGCAATGCTTTCTTGAATTGAAAACACATATCTTCAAACAATTCATCTGGAATGCAGTTATCCTCCTCAAAGATCGAATGATCTGATGGGCCATCGAATGTGAGGTCCTCATCCCATTCTCTACAGCATGCCACGCAAATAATCGTTATTCAGACGTGCTCTGACTTGTTCTAATTGAGTAATCAACAATCAAGTCCCTAACACTGGGGATGATTATGTGGCGAAAGTTAGCCCGCTTGTAGTTATCATCCTCCTCATCATCATCATCACTGCTACCTCCACTAGGCATAGTTTCATATCCAATGTCTTGGTAAGTTCATCTCATTATCTTCTAAGTCATCCATAACAGAACTTGTCCCAAAGAAAGAAGAAATCATGTTCTCGCACCCATAACATTCCACTGAGTACTTAGCTAGCTATTTCGTGTTTGCTCGAGCTCTCTCACATTCTTCTATATTGTTAACCTCTACCCATCAATTCCATAACTCGACATAAACTACAATATAGGTGCACGTCTGCGAGTATAGCTTCACTGACTTCTTCATCATCAATGGGAGTTGCAATAAATCCAGCACCAATAGGAAAACGACCCACCAGATTCACAAAGAACTTTGTTGGATCTATCTTCAACGAATTCATGATTTGTTTCTGTAATTCCTCAAATCTAATCCGACGTGGGATTTGGACTGGACAATTTTTCCCACCAATATATGTTGGAATGAAATCGTCGTTTACTCTCAGTTCACCGCCATAATAAAGAACTATACAGATAGTAGTTGAACTCATCACTAACCACTGATAACAGAACAACAATAATCTTTCACCGCACCTGATAAATGCAAATAATTTAATTAAGGAGAAATAAAATTATTGGATTTATATATGATATAGAAGATGCGAAATGCTACTTATTACGCACAAAAATGATTCGATTCATATATGATATAGAAGACTACAAAAGAATATTAACATAGCTCATTCATCGATACATTAAGTATCCACTACGTAACAACTTACAGAAATCATTTTAAACCACAAAGATTGAATGTGACAAAACCTCACTTCGGAAACTAACAAGTTACAACTTAGAATAACAAACAGTGACAACTATGCAACTTATTAAATGGAAATTTGTTAAAATATATACTAATTTTGTAAATGAGTTGAAAATGGTAATCTTCAATATAAAATTTACATATTAACCAAATCGTATCGACCTCGATAATGATTTAATCATTTATGAGTCACATATAAGATACAACAATAATCAAATTTACATACTTTGACAATTAGTATTATAATTATATTGTTGATCTTCTCTCAATAGAGGATTTTTAACATCGTGGAATTACAACCCCTTTAACTTATACTCAGGAGTACAATAAGTTATAATTATATTCAAGAGATTACCACTTTTTACATTGCTCGCTATTTCGGATTACAACCAAGAGATAACATCGTGGAATTACATCGTGGAGTTACAACCCCTCATCAAACTCAAAACAATTTTCATTTAACATTGTTAGCTATTTGGGATAAGTTTAAATTTTTTGTTCGCTCACCAAATTTATATCAATATGTTAGACATTTATATTAGTTAAACTTTCAAATTTTATTGGAATGAAGAAGTTAGATCCACAATATAAGAGACACACAAAATAAGTTAGATCCACAATATGCATACCTAAAAATACTACAATAAATTAGATCTACAATTTAAAGAGATACACAAAATAAGTTAGATCCACAAAATAAATTAGATCCACAACATGTCACAAATACATATTACCCTTTTGTTTTGAAAAAAAAAAAATCAAACAATACCTTTTTCCGGCCAAAACGCTCGGATCCGGCGGCTGGGCGGCGGGATCGGGCGGCCGGCGGCGGGATCGGGCGGCCGACGGCGAGATCGGGCGATCGGCGGCGTCTGACCTTGGCCGGCGTTGATGGCTGGCCGGGCGGCGCGTAGGGGCGGCGGCAAGGTTTAGGGAGAAAGAAAACGAGCGAGAGAGATCGGGATCGGGATTCCGATCTCTCGTTCGGGTTTTAAAAAAAAAATTTTTGCGCCAGTCAGCGGGCGACTGGCGCTGCTCCGGTCGCGCTGACGACTGAGACTATTTTTAAATTTTTTTTTAAGAATTAATTAGCTAATTACGTCTTTATTTAGGATTAATTTAAAAATTAAGCCCTGCTTGAGTCGCTACAATCGCCAGTGGTTAGGATTAATGGCATGCTGCAAGCTGCAGCGAGGACACTCTATGAGAATTGGAAGGTGATTAGGCCCTGCATGAAAAGGATGATCGCCTGGCCCTTTGTACGCACCAAGGAGATCTCGAAGACGCTCAAACTCTATCGAAGCTTTCAAAGGGAGAAGAAGCTCTTGGAGAATGGTTTCATGAGTGGAGTGCTTGAGGGGAAATTTTATGGACTGGAGAAGTTTAGATATTTGGAGATGATGCCGAGCAGGGTAGAGATATATGAGAAGCTACTTGGGTCGTTGTGATTGTCGAGATCAGCTTTTGCATGAATTAATGACTCAGCATATCGCCCAACTGCGAGATCGATGGGAACAGGGAACGATGGGAACAGGGAACCGAAGAGTCGAATTCCACAAAGGATTCTTTTTGCGTTGTGATCTACTAGAGTTCGTTTCTGAGTGTGGAAATCATCAGTGGGAAGCGTAAGCTCAGTGGGAAGAGTAAGCTCCACTGATAAGAAGTTATATTTATAATTTTTAAAATTTAAGTATGAAATATATAATATAATAAATTTGAAAAATATTCCTAAAAAAATGAACTAAAACAACACAAATGTGACGGGCTCTAGATCAAAGGTGTATTTGGAATAGCTTCTTGATCATATTATTTTTAGAAAGTAGTCAGAAAATAATGAAGTTGTATTTGGCTATTAATTTTTTGATTTTTAAAAAATTTTATAGTGAAAAATTACTTTTGAAAATCAGAGCCGTTAAAATATAATGAATGTTAGAAAGTTATTGTTTAAATTTTTCTAAAAGAAAATTATTTTTAACACACAATAATTTTTCAAAAATTATTTTCTCCACAACAATTTTACAATCAACTTTTAAAAAATTACAACTCTCCCAAACAAACCCTAAGTGTGCATTTAAGACAGCTTTCTAGTCGATTTATTTTTGAAAGCTAGAAAGCGATGCAGGTGCATTTGACTGCCATTTTTTTGGTTAATTTTTTAAAAAGTTTGTGATAAAAAGTTGATTTTAAGAATCAGATCTATTATGATGTGGTGGCTGTTAGAAAACTACTGTTTAAATTTTTCAAAAAAAAAATTATAATATATAATAAATTTTCAAAAAGCTATTTTCTACACAAGAGTTTTATAATCAACTTTTCAAAAAATTACGGCTATCTCAAATATAAACTAAGAGAGATTATTATTTAGGTCTTATGATGCTAAATCAATACACAATTATATATATTAATTGTTAAGTATTCTATATTGTTATATATTTATATAATATTAAATACATAATAATACTCAATATTTATATATATAATAATATATATATTTTATGATTAATAAATAATATTTTATATTTAATATATTATAAATATATATTATTTGAGTATCATATATATTATATTATTAAAATTTTAATATAAAAATGATATCTAAATATATTTTTACATTCGACTCCGCAGGCAGTAATTTTTTCCGGACTAAAGGATATCTGTCCCTATCCAATATGCCATTCAAATAGCCTTCTTGCTCCAAAAGTCATCTGCTAAAAATGACATCACAAATTCTCTCTCTTCGACTCTCCGCCATCTCCCAAATCCTCCTCTTTAGTCTACTTATAAGCATCAAATCACTCGCGAACTCGCCGGAGAAGAAGATCCCCGCCTTCTTCATCTTCGGCGACTCCACGGTCGACGCTGGCAACAACAACTATATAGATACCATCGCCAGAGCAAACTTCCCCCCCTATGGACAAAGCGGTTTCTTCGGCAACCCTACTGGCCGTTTTACCGACGGCCGCATAATTGTAGATTTCATCGGTGACCATAAGGATCCATATTTTTGTTAAATTTTTTAGGTCAACTGCATATATGTTGTTGAATTTTTTCTTATTCCTTTTTTTTTTTTACTGCACAGCGGAATATGCTAAAGTCCCATTAATTCCACCATTCAAGCAGCCCTCTGCTAAGTTTATAAATGGTGTTAACTTTGCATCGGGAGGAGCCGGCGTTTTTCCAGAAACATATCCAGGAATTGTGAGATCTGATTATCTTCTTCTTCTTCTTCTTCTTCTTCTTCTTCTTCTTCTTCTTCTTCTGCTTCTTTAATTTCATCCTTCCCCTGTTCAAACCAAAAAAAATTATCTTTTTTTTTAATAAAGCGTTATAAAAGTTTATGAATTTGCACCAAAGTAAGTACAGAGATAATCATTTTGACAATTCCACATATTTTCAGGCGATTGATTTCCCAACACAGCTAGAGCAATTCAATACTGTTGTGAGCTCGCTAACAGCAGAACTGGGTGATACAGAAGCAAGAGAACTGATTGCAAATGCTGTTTACTTCATCAGCATAGGAACCAACGATTACTTGAGCTATTTAGGCAACCCGAAAATGCAGGAGGTTTTTAATCCTGATGACATTGTTGGCATGGTAATTGGAAATTTGTCGGAAGCAATCCAAGTGAGTACAAACTGTATAATTTTTCTTCTACAACCTTAAAAACTGGTTGCCTTTATGGCCATAAAAATTTATTTATTTATTTTTTAAATGAAGGGATTATACGGAAAGGGAGCTAGGAAGTTTGGTTTCCTAAGTTTATATCCCTTCGGATGTTTTCCAGCTCTTAGAGCTGCAAATCCAAAAGCAGATGGCAGTTGTTTTGAGGATGTTTCTGCTCTTGCATTGGCGCACAACAATGCCTTGTATGGTGTGCTCCTAAGCTTTGAGTACATTCTTAAAGACTTTAAATATGCCTTCAGCTTAGGCTTCTACTCTTGGCTACATGAAGTAATTCATAATCCAGTCAAATTCGGTATCTTTGAATCCTAACCCTCTCTCTCTCTCTCTCTCTCTCTCTCTCTCTCTCTTTCTTTTCTGTTTTGTGTTTGAATTTTATAGAAATCCTACTATGGATCTAATTCCATATTGAAGTTAATATGGAATGCCTCAAAATGCACCAATTGAACTTTTTTTTCGCATTAAAATTTGTGTAAATAAATCTCAAACAATGATTTGCAATTGTCCAAAAAAAAAAGTAGCGGTGAAGTTGCTGTTGAAAAAGCTGTTATCTAAAAAGCTAGTAGCTTTCTGGCATCCACCGCATTTTGTCAGGCCAAGTTTGAAAACGTAACTTTCCCACTGCAATCCTCCACAATGCAGTAAAAACACAGTTTTCAAATGGCACTGCA
The DNA here is from genome assembly GCA_021442155.1 of Cymbidium sinense. Classification (NCBI taxonomy): domain Eukaryota; kingdom Viridiplantae; phylum Streptophyta; class Magnoliopsida; order Asparagales; family Orchidaceae; genus Cymbidium; species Cymbidium sinense. Next base: position 104,650,659 of record CM038218.1, read on the forward strand.
ATGAATTTCTGCACCGCACAACATCGCCACGGCTACAGCTACCCCGAACGCACCCTAACATCTGTTCTAGAATGGAAAATTTGAAGAGTGATGCACTTTCCACCCCTCAAAAGGCCATAACATTGATTGTAACCTCACGTATACCAGCTTCTCTTCTATGTTAGATGAGAAAGAACAACTATGTTAAAAATGTGTTGATTTTTATGGATGAAAGAAGCATTTCTCAAATTAGATTACTACGTGAAATATAAATTTTTTTGTCTTTCCAGGACTAACTCTTTAACATGGCAGAGACTTAACTCCCACTTTTCTTGCATCCTGCAAGAAATCTCAGTCTTCGACGAATCTGTGCTCTTCAAATATAGAAATTTTGAACTAAAAAGAGGTCCACTTGTTACCACTGTGGTAAATTTTGTCATAAAAAACTAATTTTTGATTGCAATGTTTGAACTTGGAAAAAACTCTATGATGAATAACTTATAGAATTCATATGTGGAATGCCAATAAATGTTTGTTTTATGGACGTCTTTTGGTATTAAAATTTGCATATGCGCAAAAACAAACCTTGGAAATAGTGGAAGCTTTTATTGTATTTAAAAATCAAAATAATATACGATTTATTTTCTATCAATATTCCTGCATTTATAGGTATAAATCTCTCCCAATGAATGGTAGGAAGATTCCTGTCAGTAAAAATTTTAAATTCTCAATGTAAACATTTTTAGCAATTATAATCGGATGCTTTGCATTTTCGTTTAATAAAGGGTTCAAAGATGGAATCAATGCTTGTTGTGGATCTGGACCATACAGAGGTGAATATAGCTGTGGCGGAAACAACAAGGAGTTAACTGATTATCAGGTATGTACTTCAACAGAAGATTTTGTGTGGTGGGATTCTTTCCATGTAACCGAGAAGCTAGCAAAGAAAATCGCAGACGCATTGTGGAACGATCCACCGAACTCAGTCGGGCCATACAATCTGAAGGATCTGTTCTTCAACCTTGAAAAGTCGAGAGTTGAAGATATAGAGGATGCTAAAGAAAACTTGGAGGCCTTTGCTGTGTGATTTCTGAGTGATCATCGTCCTCATAGTAACACGTTTGAAAAGAAAAACTATGTAGCTTAATAATGGTTCTCATGATATTAGCTGACTTTAATTGTTTTGGCACCAAGCTTTGAGAACCTTGGTAAGTCTTCTCCTCCATTTGTGATTGGCGAAAGCAGTGAGGTTACTGAATCTCTCTTATTTGCATTGCTCTCTTGCTCTGTTTTCTTTTCTTTTGTTCCCTCCTCTTCCTGCTAACGCACTAACATTTATGAATGTCATAATGGATCATTATAAAAGGAGCTAATTTAGAAACCCGAAGGTTAACTAGTCTACAGCTCGACTATGTTGAGGCGAAAATATAATTAAACCTTTTTATCTTTTATTATATTCATTGATGAGGATTTAGTTTTGATTGAAAATGTGTTTAATGACCTTGTGGTCGTGAGGGATCATATCATATTGAAATTTTTTTTGAATAGTTCAATGGATGAATTATTTTCGTGTTTGCTTGTTTGTTAGCTATTAGAAACAATGAATTCACTTATATATCTAGAATATGAGCAATCGTTGTTGATCGTGTTGCTCGATTTGCTTCAATAAAATATATATTATATTATTATATTATTATTATTATTTATTACTATTATTATTATTATTATTATTATTATTGTATTACTATTATTTTTTTTTTATTTTTTATTATTATTATTATTATTATTATTATTATTATTATTATATATATACATAAAGCGTGTTTGGCTCGTTAGCTCGTTTAGTTAAGCACCTATCACAGAGCATTTCAAGCTCGATATATAAGCAGCCAAACAAACAAAAAAATTTGAAGCAGTGAATGAACAAAAAGTTACGTTGCTCGAGTTATTTCGTTCGATTCATATCAATGATTTTTAGGTAAATGAAATCTTTGGTTTATTCAGGAAGTTCTATGGATGAATTAAATTTTCATATTGTATGCTTTGTCGAGCTATTATCAAATCAAATTGCATTTATCCTTATTTCACTCCATCTATTATTAGTTTCTACTTTCACCTTAATACATATAAGTAGCTTGCTTGCTCGCCTTTCCCGCCCTCCCTTCAACTTATATCATATTTACACATACTTATGTATTACTTCAATTTTATTAATATTGGCTGATATTTGTTAATATCATAAACACAATTTATTTCATTTGCCAGGACCTTATGCTACTAATTTTATGCCCTTTAACTTCTAAATATATTTACATTTTTTTCTCAATTCGCAATTCTATGTTTTCACATAAATATCCTACATTAAAATTGTTATCTTCGATGAGCATCCATCAAAGCATCTCATTTTGAATATCCTTTAATATGACACTGAAAATTTCATTAGTCGAGCGTGAATCTATGTCAGTAATCGATTACGGTAGATTAACTTCAGTTAAGCGACATTAAAAAACTTTTGTGATATCATAGAACTTTAAATATGGAATGTTTATAAAAGATATCGGCTCATTGCTTTATCTTTGATGTAATTCTAGTGAAAATTATTTTACCACTTCACAGCTAATGGTATTTCTTAATACTTAATCATTTATTTTTAAGGATTTTAACATGCCTTTGATACATGTCGTTCTTTCTTAAATGTACGTTAAATTTATTCTCATAGTACTCGATCTTATCTTCTTAAGATTAATAAAACTATGTCAATATTTTTTTCTTCGCTCTCTATATCATTTAAATACATACCGCTCATAATTTATTTTACATATATATATATATATATAACACTTTCTCATTCAAATAAAGATGTAATTTACTTTTTAAAAATAGGTAATTTTATCATTTTGATGTGATATTAAAAATTTAAATATTATGTATATAAATATTAAAATTTTAATATTATATATGTAAATATATATAAGATTTTTTGATATGTATGTAAATTCCTTTACTTTTATTAATTATGTTAATACTAAGTCACTTATAATTAATCTTTGTAGTATTAAACAACATTTATTCTCTAAAGTTGATGTATTTTTTAAATTTATTTTTCTTTAATTATTTATAGCTACTTTGTATGAAATAAATTTGATTTTTTATAATTAATATAATCTTGAATATCTTCTTTGTTTATGCATCTTAATAAACGAAGAAAACATCGATCCCAGCGCGTCCCACCACAATCACAAGGAAACAAAGCTAGCGTTTTATACTACATAGTCTCATCTTCACCGATTGAGTGATAAGGTAATCCACTTACATAATGAACTATTTTAATTAGTTGAGGCTCTATTTCTCTTTTCGAATTTTTCACGTAAAAATTTTTAAACCTTTTCGAATTATTTTTGATATATTCCTCTAAAATTTATAAATCAAGCATAAATTTCAAATTAAATTATATATTCAATCAAATTAAACAACTCAGTGAGATGAGTCTAATAAAGCTAGAATCGGATAAAATCGAGTCCAAATGAGCTCAAATCAGCTCAAAAGTTACATATAAAAATTTCAAAATATTAATTGGATGATCAAATGACTTCCAAATTTGATGTGCTTATAGTCGAATCGTGCGGCTCGACGAGACGAATCCAACGAGCCTAAGATCACTCAAATCGAAGATCGTTTAGATGGTCAAATTATCAAAAAACTATCTATGATCAAATGAATCCGATGAAGTGTTTTGGGATTTTGGCTACAATAACCAAAATGCCCCTCTCAGAATCCTATAAATAGGACTTCATTCTTGTCGTGAAGGGGAGGAGAGAGCTAGAAGTGAATTGGGAGAAATCTAGAGAGCTAGAGTTCAGAGTCATCATGCAGATTCTTATCGATCTATTATGGTCATTATTACCAACAACCATTCTACTCATACTCTTGCATGGTTATTCTTCGATTGAATTCTCATTGTTAGAATTTCTCACATACAATCTTATAATCTTATTATCGGGAAAACTTAAATTTTGTGCTCCAAAGCAGATATATAGTGCAGCATTTTTACTAGGCTAGGCTCCATGATTTTTTCCGTTTTCCTAGATTTTTTCATGTAAAAATCCTAGTTTCTTATTCTGTTTTTCAACTATCAGTCTATGTGCTGGATTTCCATACAAGCTAAAGTGTGAAGTTTTATTCTGCCGCTATAAGTTTTTTAGCACACAACAGTTTGATGCCGTTTGTGGGAAATATTCCCTTTACATCTTCACAATAATTGATAATCTGACTTTAAGTTAAAAGCATCACCATCTATATGATGGAGAAAATTCTACTTTAGAATGAAGAAATATCAAATGTTGATCTCTCAGTTCTTATCAGAAGCTGGGGGGGGACCCTTAATTTTAAAAGATCATCCAAATTAATAATATGGATATCTAATTGATTATCACTTCAAGAAGCAAGTCAATGATGGGGAGTCATTTAAACATTGAAAAAAAAGGAAGGGAGATAACTTTGCAAATTGTGATTCTTCAATCATACTCATGAAAAAGAGAAAAAATAAGAAACAACTCTGGCAAACAACTTCAGATATGTCATAACTTTATACTTACTCCACACAGGTTAACGTGATCGAGTAATACTCTAACAAATAATCTCGACAGAATCAAAATGTTTAACTTTTTTACAACAGATTAACGTCATACTTTGACAAAATAATCTCAAATTAGAGTTAAAACTATTCACTTCTTCTACACAGATTAAATGTCATTACATAACACAACAAAACGACCGAATGGTAAAATTATTTTTTATTCCTCCCTAAGCACAGGAAGCCTCAATGGGAAGCTAGTAGTGGACAAGGTCCTCTCTATAAAGACTCCAAGAGAACAAGTGGCTGACAGAGTCTCCACTCATTAAAAAACTCAGAAGATACAGATACATCAAAAATCTCAGAAGGTACATATACATCAAAAATCTCAGAAGTCAAAAGCATCAGAAGGTACAGGTACATCAAAAATATCAGTAGGTGAAAACTTCAGAAGGTAAAGGTACATCAAAAATCTCAGAAAGCAAAAGCCTCATAAGGTACAAGTACATCAAAAACCTCAGTAAGAGAAAACCTCAAAGGTGTACATCAAAACCTCGAGAAAGCTCGAGGTGCAGACATCAAAATCCTTATAAGGCCAAAATCTCATAATGTATAGGTACATCAAAAATCTCAGAAGATAAAAACCTCACAAGGTACATGTATATTAAAAATCTAAGAAGACACAAGCCTCAGAAGGTACAGATGCCCCGACGGAGGAGAGTAAGCTCGTTGCGATCTTTTAGAAAGAATAACCACCAAATCATTTGGAAAATGAAACTTCTTCCTGAAGATGATCAAAGTATCATTGTTGATAGTTGGCGTTACATCGTCGGATCTCATCGTCCTCTAATTCTTCTGCAAGCCATCATCTTGTACAAGATTTACTTGAGAATCTTTAGATATTGGGATATCTGTTGAATGATGCTTACCCATGAAGATACTCTATATTTTTCAAGTCTGGAAGCACAGAGCTGAATTGAGATCGTCTTGCCTAATCATGTTAGTTAAACCAGATCGGGAGAACTAGCTACTGAGGGGATCGACCCATTATCTGAGTTAGTGGAGACTACCAAAGAGAAGAAAGTAGAAACACCTGAGCCTAAAATTTGGGATGTGCCCTAAGTCAGGTTGGAAAACCAGATTGGGAAGCTAGAGCCTGTGAGATTCGACTATTATCTGAGATCGGAAGCTACTACAAAAAAGAAAGTAAACAAAGTAAGGGGTGAATTTTTCATTACCTATTTGGGGTATTTATACTAGAAAAATGACTCTTCAAATTCGTTAAAAAATTTAAAATAAAAATAAAACTCTTCATATTCTTTTAAAAAATAATAAAAAAAGAAAAAACTTTATATTTATATATATATATATATATATATATATATATATATATATATATATATATAAACTCTTCATCTTTAAAAAAAAAAGAGAGAGAAGAGAGTTTTTCATCCAAAAATAAAATAGCCACCCCCAAAAAATATATATAATAATATAAAATGATAAAATAATTTATGTATTTATAAAAATGATCACTTTATACATATAAAATAAAATGAATAAATAAATATTAATAATTAATTAGTAAATAAATAAATAAATTTTATACAAATAATATATATATATATATATATATATATATTATATATAATTACAAATCCTATTAATTTTTACCTAAAGTGATTTTATATACTTTTGAAAGAAATGAGTTTTTTCATCCAAAAATAGAGGGGCAAATGATATATCCCTCTAAAATTTTAAAATAAGCATGGATTTCAAGTTAAAGCATATATTGAATCAAATTAAACGACTTAGTGAGATGAGTCCAATAATGCTAGAATCGGATAAAATCGAATCCAAATGAGCTCAAATCAAGCTTAAAAGTTGCATATGAATGTCCAAAATTAAACAACCTCTCTGAGAGTAGATTAAATGTGTCTGAAATTTTTAAGGCGGTGTAATAGTAAATAAGACACTGTAGATTTAGTCCTTATTTTTGTGAGAACTTAGATCTAGTTTGTTTCTATTGGCAGCATAGTTAATTACCCTCCCAATCTAAGAGAGAACATTAAAATTGTTAGATCATTGTCGTGGCATATAGTAGTAGCATGTGGAGTTTAAAATTTAAGATTTTATGAAATTCATCATTTTAACTTAAAGCGGATAGTTGGAGAAATGATGACGTGCGATCTAGATCTCATGGTTCCGTCATCCCAGTATGCTACTTACTAGTCGGATGAGATAATTCGAACGGAAGGATCATTATCAACAACACATGGGTTACGTCATCCAAGAAATTCTTGTAGACTTGGGGTGGTGTTTTTTTAAGGACACAAGTTTAAGTCCACCATAGTTGACAGAGGGCTTTTTGCCCTATTAGGTATACCTTATGATTCACAACTCAAATGACAGAGTCATTGGAGAGCATACGGGCTACAATCATGGTCGTAATATAATAGTTCCATTTGGTGGCAACCACTCAATCAAATGACTCGGTAATGCGCATCATATGTGGAACTATTACTGCTCAATGACACGGGCCACATCTTCGGCAGATTGATTGAGAGTGAACATAGTATAACACTTGATTTGCCATTAGCTCATTTGTGAGCTAGAGCTTTCTTAATGTATCACCTTCATCTGTACTTCGTTCAGTTACGTATTGCTAAAGCTTTAGGTTTTTTAGAGATTGAATTTCATTTAAGCATTTTTTAGATTGATATTTGATTTAAGTTAATTTAATTAGGAATTATCTCCTTCGGTTGAAATCACCATTCAACACATCCATCATCGGGATAGTTAATTGATTAAATTGAATATCTTTGAGAACTTTAGATCCTTTCAACTCTGTTTAGCTCATAATAAAGGATCAGATCTACTGTCGCATGACATAATTAGCTTCTCAGATATTTTAATAAGTTAAAATTCTTACAATAATTTTTTTAGATTTTGTTAACGGACGCGATCCAAAAAAAACAGCGAAGGGAAACAACGCATTATCCTCTTGAATCTAAACATTCAGCATAGTATTGGGGCCCATGCGGGTATTTATAACTTAGATAATTTTATCTAATTAATAAAATCATTGATTTTGAAGATCAAAATTAAAATGAAATTTCTTAATTTTTTTATTGAAAGAAAGTTCTTTCATTTGTGCAGCATTTAATTTAGTGTCGCCTAATCTCTGCTTGTACAAAAAAATTACAGATGAGGTGGCAATGAAGGCGTAAGCGAAAGCAAAGTCAAAAGTTAAGGACAAAGTGAGGTATGAGCGGCTTGATCTGCCACTATATTCACATCTTAATTTTGTAACTAGGTATTACGAAGGTTGCATTTGGGTTCTACTCTTACTTGAAAGTAGATATTCAGATATATTGTAAATCTCATATGCTACAACCTTAAATTCAATTAAAGCCTTTTTCAATTCATTTGAATCGAGATAATACAATATATGCATTTAATAAGACAGCTTATTAGCGAGCTTCCCAATTTGTTGTGAGTCTTATTTATATTTATCCAATTTGATTTCAATTATTCAATATGAATTAGAACATAATTCACTTGTTAGTTGGAAAGCCACTTTATAAGTCATTTTGTGGATTCCATTTGGATTTCATTAACTTTGAAGATAAATAATAAATATATCACAAGTGCTTCAAATTCAACTTTAAATGCAAGCTCCAAATGATCTTTTAAAGGCTACATTCATGATTGCTCATGAGTTGCCTAATTGAACTTGTGCTTGTAAAAAAGTTATCAAATTACTTACACATTTTTATTTTCAATTTGGAATTGGACATTTGAATTTACCAATCGTTTGTACATCGGTATCCAATTGAAATCCTTACTTCACTTGATGTTGAATTTGATTATTTAGACATTCAATTGATTTTATTCATATTGATTACTTGTTAATGAATTTAACATTTCAAATGTTCAAAGAGAAGCTTTACTTACATGAAAATACATCCAATCTAATATGGATTGATCCTCAACTCCATGTCAAATTTCTTGCTTGTTGTAAATCAGACGTCAAACATATTGTGAGTCTTTTGTGAGTTTATTATTAACCTCCCCAAGTTTCAATTAAAGTTTGTTTAATTTTGAGGAGTTTGGGGAGAAGAGAACTCACTTTAACGCTTCAATTTAAGCCATAGAGAATTACAATTAAAGCTTGTGAGTTTAGTATTATCCATCAAACCCCATCATTGCACTTAATTATTAAATTCAGATAAGGATGAGTCCCACATCAGCTCTTTCCCTCTCTATAAATAATGCTAAGGGAGGGCTTTGCATTCATTCCACTTGTTTGATGAATTGGAGTGCTTGAAGGAGAGGGATAAGATTCTAGTTCAAACTTTGGGTAGGCTTTCAGCTTTACTTAGATAAATTTTGTAAGTACTTTTTTTTACTTCCATTTCTCTTTAATTTTATGTTTTACCTTTGTATTCATTATATGTTCTTTTCACTTCTTTTTTTATTTGATTTCAATTTAAAAGATTTTCATTTAAATTTATATAAGTTTCAAATCTTAGTCTAAATTTGACAAAGATTTCATAGTGTGATATCTAATAGATGTTGAACTGCAGATATGATGGTGTGGCTGTCTTCTGACACATTTATTTTATCTTATCGTGTAATAAGCGTGGCTTTACGCATAAAAAAAATATATATTTTTCATTTCTTTATATATACACATTCAACCACAACAATAAAACAGACTTGATGGTTATAGTTGTTGCATCTTTAAAAGTCTTGGTGTAATCTTGGCACAAGCTGCAGCTATGTATCCATTAAATTTTAAACTTCTCATGTCCTCATCAATCATACAGCTCTTGAATGATGGATCACTCAAATCTTAAGCTTTTCAAGTTCAACAGCCTCCATCAAGCACTGTGGTTTCTTGCGGTTTAAGCAAGATCGAGAGGGAGAAGGTGTAGTTGGGTCTAAACCGAGTACCAAAGGAGGGAACAGAGGAGAGGAGAAGGTGTAGTCAGGTCTGAGCCGAGTGCCAAAGGAAGGAACAGAGGAGGGGTCTGTTTTACCAGGCAACGAACAGTGAGGGATGCTCATCCGTATCGCAGTCACGGCGGACGGGTGAATGGATACATGTAAATCAAATGAAGGTAAAGAGGCAGGGCTTGATGCTTACTGTAATGGAGGGAGACGAGCAAATGCTTGAGAGGAAAATCGGGAGAATCAGCCGAACCCAAATTGGGCAGTCTTGTCGCTTCACCTCGTAATGGAGGGAGGAGAGATTGAACCCGAGAGAGTGGGAGGCTTGTTGCGTTTTGACAGGAAGATTGTGCGAAGGAGGGAACGGTTGCTTGCAGAAGGATCAGCGTGCAGTTGAGCGGAAGCCGGAGCAGTTCCGTTCCTTCGGATCGAGCGAAAGTGGGGAAAAGAGAGTGGGGTTAGTTGCTTGCACGGGGCTTGGCTGAGAACGAAACGAACAAGCGTGTGTTTGAAGAGATCGAACGTGGGAGCGTGCCTTTAGTCGGATTAGGGCTAGTTAGGATTAATTTATGACTTTTTTATTAATTTTTTACATGCCTAATCAGTCTTAATATAAATTTCAGACTGACAAAATTATATATATATATATATATTAATCTTAGTTTATTTGATGTTGATGAAAAAGCTTGATTCGTTTAATGGATGTTATTTTGAAGTCGGGTGAATTTACAAATTAGCGTTATAAACTGCGACATTTACATGATTTGTTTGAACCGCATGAATAATCTCATTTGATTAGATTTATTTTGAAGCTAATAGCATATTAATTTTATGAGCAGATGTGTTTGGATATCGTCTTTACGTTCAATGTTTTACTTGATAGCTGTCGGTTGATCACTAAATTGTACAATATTTATATTCTGACCAATTTTGATGTTACGGATAACGAGTCATCATCGATGGAGATCATTTGGCATCGTCGCAATTTCCGTCTCGATATGTGTGGTCATTTAATTTGTGATGGGTTGATCATTAAATTTATTCAATATTTATATTCCATCAATTTGATGTTATGAACATGATAGCAAAGTTGTTTAAGGAGATCAATTTGACTTTTGCATCGTAAATTTCAACTCTTGTTTAAATCTTATTTTTTGTAGAAATTGATCGAATTCATCTCATTTGACTCATGTGGCATATATGAAGGTAAACAAAAATCGATTGAAGATCATTTGGGCATTCATTCGTCTCTTATATTCATTGGCATTAAACTGGATGATCGGTTGATTAGATTGTGCAATATTTATATTAGATAATTTCGATGTTAACGATAAGAAGTCGGTTTGATAGGAGATCAATTCGATGACTTTTTCATCAGTGTATTTTAGCTCGGTTTAAGTACTTATTATCAGAATTCTAAACTCATCTTCGATTGGCTTGTGGCATATATGAAAAATGAACTTTGAGATCGATTGGATGATCAAATGACTTCTAAATTTAACGCTTATAATCGAATCGGCGGCTTCGGAGATGAATCCAAACAAGATTACTCAAATCGAATATCGTTTGGATGGTCAAATCACCAAAAAACTATCTATGATCAAATGAATCAATACTATAAGAAATGTTTTGAGATTTTTATTTGACCAAAATGCCTCTCAATCTTATAAATAGGATCTCTTCTTGAAGGGAGGAGGGAGCTAGAAGTGAATTTGGAGAAAGGCGGGAGAGAGCTGGAGTTAAGTTGATCAAATTGCCGTTGTATCGATCGCTTCTATTATATCCATATTTGTCACCGATGACCATTCATTAGTCATTTGCATACTGTTACGATTCATTCTCATTATCGTTTCACAATCATATGTCGTTAGAAAACTTAAATTTTGTACTCCAAAGTAAATATATAGTGGGGCATTTTTACTGAGCTAAGCCCCGTGATTTTTTTCCCCTCATCTTGGGATTTTTAACGTAAAAATTTTGGCATTTATTGTTTTCTTTTTAACTATTATGTGTGTCTTTCATTCTATAAAGTAAGGCGTGTTTTATTACGCTAAATTTTCTACAAATAACTTTTATTTATGAGTGTATCGATGCTTCGTATAAAATTAAGATGTAATTTTTTTTTTAATATTGCAAGCATTTAGCACCCAAGAAGACTAAACAAACTCACTTATATGGTGTTTTAACTAATATATTAATGAATTTTTAAATTTATTTATGATAAATGTATTATATATATTTTTGGCATCAGGGAATTATAATGGGCACTAGAATCAAAGTTAAATCATAAGTTCGAGCTGACTCAAATGTAAGATAAATTTTGAATTTGATTTGATTAAATTAAATGGACTTGAATAAATTTTCAATGTGACACTTAATGCACTCTTGTTTGATGATTTTCGTACCCCCAGACTTCAATAGAACAAAGGAGTAGCTGAAGGACTCAGTCCTCATCCTTAGAATTTTACTAACTTTTTAATATGTATAATAAACTAAATATTTTGTCCTGCTAAACTTAAATTTTTAATAATAATTTAATATTTATTTTATTTAAATTTAATCATCATCCATATAGTATTTCAAACATATTCAAAATTTTGATAGGAAATAATATGATATTTTTCGCTTAAGATGTTGAAATTATTTCATGAAAAGTGAATTTAAATATTCTAAATATGTGTGCTTCCTACTTTTATAAGTCTAAGATATTTTGGTCATAAAAATAATACTATTATAATAAAGCATTAATATGAAGTTGATTTTTATATACATTTTAAATAAATACTATAAGAGATTAATAATAGATTTTAAAAAATATGTTACTAAATTATTAATTCTGAGTTTAATATTAGATTTTCAAGATAGATACTAATTATTCAAAATTGATTATATTTATTAATTTATAATTGCATTTTATCCTAGAGATTTGAAATATAAAAACAATACACTTAAGCTTTTAATTAGAGTATTTCAAAAGGAAGATTTACATATATACCACATAATTCTTATGTATTTAAATATCTAACACTTAAAGTTCAGTAATTACTTATCTAAAACTTTTATATGCTAAAAACTATAGATTTACTTTTTAAAAAGTGCATGATGATGATATTTTTTTTATGTAATATTGAAGATTGAGATGTTAAATATGTAAAAATTAAAATTTAAATGTTAGATATATATTTATATAAGAATTGTGTGATGTGTGTAAATCTCCTTTCTAAAATTGATGCTTATTAAAAGCATTTTTGTTTAAACTCTCCTCAATTTTTTATTTATATCAAATATTAATTAGATAAGAAAATTGATCATGCATATTCTTATTAATAAATTAATTAAATTGATTATGACACTATCTGTTTCAACTACAATAACTAGATGTGCATTTTCAATAATTAATATTCTCGTGACAAGCTTATGTGATTTTCTTGTGAAGTCACTGATAATATGTACTAAGAAGGTATAATATATTTTGATATAAAGTTTAGGTTTAAAAATAAATAAAAAATTTAACGTGTTTATTCGAGAAATCTCATCACACCAACCATGTTGCCTGTTCATCCTATAAGATGCACATAAATACCCCTTTTAGATGTGGAGAGAATTTATTTTGCTAGCTATTGTATTTTTTGAATCTACAAAACAGAGAGATTGAGTAATTATAATGAAGTTATTTTGAATATCGGATTGTACTTAATTTATAAAAAATAATAATAATAAGTGCGTATTTATCTTGAAAAAGTAAGTTGAGTGGAGAGAGAGAGAGAGAGAGAGAGAGAGACAGTACCTGCATTTTCGACAGGATGAATGGAGATAAATTAATTGATTATTTGCGTGTAATATTGTATTTTTTCTGTTTAGGTGATCCGTGAAGCTTTAATCACGTTCGTAAATTCAATGATAAAATCCGAAGAAATTTCGGCAATCTCAAATTAGGTCATCATATCTTTTCCCAATTCGTTAAGAATAACTATATTTTAGGAAACATCGAAGGCTCGTATGAGTCGTCTCTCTCTCTCTCTCTCTCTCTCTCCCCTGGCTCTCTTCACCTCTCTCTACATGTATATATATGCATGCCATAAACGTAAGGCACAGAACATTGCTAATGAAAGCCTTGAGTTTTTGGGAAAAATTAAGGGATCAAAGCCTTGAGTGATCAATAGAATATGGCTCTTTCTTTGTTCATGAACCACTCCATCAACATGACCTACAAAAGAATCTATGACTGGCCTCTGCAGGAGGAAGATTCTGCTGGTTCTGAACTGTTAGCTGAACCCCACCTCATCCTCCGCCTCCGCTCCGACGTCGACGTCGAGGGACAAATAATGAGCACCCTCGTCGAGTCGCGTCACAGGTTCAACGACTGCACCTCTTCATTCCTCAGCTCCTACATCAAGGAGAAGGAACCCCTTCCGTTGGATTGTGTAATGGACCACGAGTTCGCCGAGATGACGAGGGAGTGGATCTCTGAAGACATTGCATATCTGGCTCGCAGTTGCGTCGGAGATGCAGGGCTGAAGAGGCTGCAGGTGGACGTCATTTCCAAGATCTTTGAGGAGCAGGTGGGGGAAAATCATATGGAAGACGGAGACGAAGAGGTAGAAAATGAAACGGAAATTCGTCGCGAAAGGAGGATGGCTTTGCTGCAGAAAAATGTTTGTATGGAAGACGGGATAAGTGGCAGTTCTTCGACGTTAATGGCGGATGAGCAAGTGTGTACTGTTTGTTTGGAAGAGATGGTGAAAGGAGCGAAGGAGGTGGTTTGCACCCCGTGCGGTCACCTGTTTCATGCCCGATGCATCGGACAATGGTTTGAGAAGAGCGGCTTCTGCCCGCTATGCCGGTTCGACTTCGGGGCCTGATAGGCAGATTCTACTTGAAGGGGCGGGCAAAAACAATTTGGTTTTAGTTTTGGGAAATTATCTTCAGTGGTAACAATAATTTTGCGATAGGAAATATTGTTTAGGCTAAGAGGCTGATTGGGATTTTTTTTTTCAATTTATTTATATTTTGATTTGAAATAAGACATTTGATGATGATGATTATTTCTAAAAACACTAATATATTCAAAATTTATTTTAAATATTTTTAAAAATAAGATGATCTATTTTTAAAAATAAAAAAAAAAAGAAAACTTAAAAATTACAATAAAAAACATATTTTTAAAATTAATATAAAAATAAAAATATAAAATATAAATAAAATTGATCCGAAACAAAAAATTCAAAGTCAAGCATCCATGTTGTGTTTTATAAGAGATGGATTTATAAGGAGTCCTGCTACTAGTTATCTTTTAATAGATAGTTTGGACTGATTTGGGTCAAACGATAATTGTTCATATGCTCTTCGTCTTATGGTATTATCAATAGATGAAGAATTTAATCTCATTGTCTTATAATTATTTGGGTCAAACGACAAATTTTATCATTGCCGATCCCAAGTCCAGATGCAAAAAGTAGAGGGTTGCGTTAGGTAGTCGACAGCCAGCGTAAATTTGTCGAAATAATCATAACATGAATCCTTTAAATCATTGTGTTAATCGGCGTCCCCGCAGGCGGCCTTGTTGTGTAACGAATATAGTAAAAATATGCTAGAGCATTGCGTGGCAGTCTGATGTTAAATAAGCAAGGGTTCCCACATTATGGGAATGCGGGCAAGAAGTTAGTCCATGAAACTAGAATTAGGTTAGGATCTTGGAATATAGGTACTCTTACAGGTAAATTAATGGAATTAATAGATATTATGGTTCATAGAAAGATAAATATTTTATGTGTTCAAGAAACTAAATGGGTTGGGGAGAAGGCTAGGAGATTGATAGTTTAGGTTTTAAACTTTGGTATTGAGATAAAAGTCGAACTAGAAATGTGTAGGTGTGATTATAGATAAAATTTGAAGGATAATGTTATAAGTATTAATAGATGTGGAGATAGAATTATAGCTTTAAAGATTATTGTTGATCTTAAGATTATCAATGTTATAAGTGTCCTCCTCAAGTAGGTTTGGAGGTAAGCTCAAAAGAAAAATTTTGGAATGAATTAGAGGGATTAATACAAAAGATACCTCTTAAAGCAAAAGTATTTATTGGGGAAGATTTAAATGGACATGTTGGTAGAGTGGTAGAAGATTTTAAAAGTATTCATGGTGGTTATGGATTTGGAGTATAATGAAGAAGGTAGGACTATAGATTTTTCTTAGCTTATGATTTTATAGTTCTAATACTTTATTTAAGAAAAGAGATGAAAATATTACTTATAAAATGGATCTAGTAAAACAGATTGATTATTTTTTGATAAAAAATAGATTTAGATTGTAAAGATTGTAAGGTCATTCCAGTGAAATTTTAAGTACATCGTATTATTAGTTTTAGATTTTAAGATGAAAGGTTGTAAGAGAAAAATAACATTAATTATTGTCCAGGATTAGATGGGGACACTTAAGAACACAAATAAAATATTTTTAAGAGCAAGCTACTGAAAATTAAAGTTTAGGATGTTCATAAGGAAAATTGCGTTATGTGGGAAAAAGTATCAAGTCTTATTAAACAAGTTCTTAAAGATGCTTGGAATCAAAGGAAAAGCCTCTTTAATAAGAATAGTTGGTGGTGAGTCAAAGTGTCAAGAAAAGATAAGAAATAAGAAGCGTTGTTATAAAACTTGGTTTAGATGTAAAACTTCGGAGAATTGGGAAAGATATAAAATATGTAGAGATTAAGAAAGCAATATATGATCGAAATTTTTTAGTGATTTATACCAAGATTAGATACAAAGAAGGTGAAAGATGTATGTATAAGTTAGCAACCAAAGAGATAGGAGAAGTAAAGGCATAGTTGATGAGTAAGGATGAAAATAATAAAGTCTTTTCTTAGAAAAGATATTGAAAATAGGTGGATGAGGTATTTTAATAAACTTTTCAATGAAGGATCACGAAGTACGATTGATTTTAACCTTAATACCTAAACAAAATAGAGAATTTCATTTTATCGTCGATTAGTAAATTTGAAGTTAGTGAAGCTTTAAAGAAAATGAAATGTGGAAAAGCGTAATAGAATAATATTCCAATAGAAGTGTGAAAATGTTTAGGAGATCAAGGAATTTCTTGGCTTACAAATCTTTTATGTTATTTTAAAGACTAAAAGATGTCGGATGAGTGGAGAAAGAGTTTGTTGGTTATATTTAAGAATAAAGGTGATGCACAAGATTGTGCAAATTATAGAGGAATTAAGTTAATGTCATACATTAAAATTATGGGAGAGAGTAATTGAGCATAGGTTACGATGTGATCTGAAGTTTCTCACTGTCAGTTTGGTTTTATGCAGTAGATCTATTATGGATGCTATACATTTGTTAAGAGGTTTGATGGAGAAGCATAGAGAAAATAAAAGGATCTACATATGATATTTATTGATTTAGAAAGCTTATGATAAAGTCTCAAGAGATGTTCTTTGGAGAGTTGAGCGAGAAAGAAGTTATTATTGGTTATATTCAAGTCATTAAGGATATGTATACTAGAGCATCACTTGTGTCCAAACACAAGGAGGATTGACAAACTATTTTCCTATTTGGTTGGATTACATCAAGGATCAACATTAAGCCCTTATCTTTTTTTTTTTATGGATGTTCTTACGAGGCATTTACAAGAAGATGTACCTGGTGTATTCTTTTTTTTCATGACATTCTTCTTGTTGATAAGACTAGAGAGAGTCCAACATAAACTTGAATTATGGAGGTCAACTTTAGAGTCTAAAGATTTTTAGTTTAAGCGAGATCTAAAGCGAATATATGGAGTGTAATTTTAGTTGTAGAAGTTTTAGTGGTAGTGTTGTGACTTTAGGTGATCAAGTCATTAATAAGAGTGGCGATTGAGATATTTAGTCTATTGTTCAAAATGATGGTGAAATAGATGGATATTATTAGTAGAATTCAAGTTGGATGGTTGAAGTGGAGATACATCGGCTATTATGTGATAGAAAAGTTCCAAAACTTAAGGAAAATTTTATAAGATGGTGGTAAGACCTATGACTTATGGTGCGAGAATGTTGGCCAATAAAGAAACATAAAGACTAAGTTAAGTGTTCTGAGAGATGAGGATGCTCAGGTGGATGAGTGGCTTTACCCTTAGAGATAGAATGCAAAATGAGTATGTTGGAAAAAAGTTAGTAGCTCGTGGTAGATAAGATTAGGGAGAAAGCAGATGGTTTGCATAAAGCGTCGTAGTCCAGATGTTTAGGAGAATAGATGCATTAGATTTATGTTAAGAAAGATAAGGCAGACCAAAAGACTTGGTTAAGATGTATAAAAATGATCTTAGTATACAAATTAAATGAAAATTTGACACATAATAGGACACAATGAAGACGAAGGATTCATGTGAAACTAGTATTAAAGCTTGTTGTTGTTGTTATCATTGTTACATGCTTTCAATCTCATCTTTTTTTAAAAAATTTGTAGAATCTTTTAAAATCGGAATTTATTTAATTTCTATTTTAATTTTAACTTTAAATATTGTTAGAATCGATTGAACTAGTTGCCTCTTAGATTATCCTCTACTCTCTCTCTCTCTCTCTCATCCTATACCAAGATGGATGGACACGGAAAATGATTCCAAACCGTGGCGGCCACGTGTAAATAACAAAATTATGTGATAGATACCGCCCTCTCCACCTCAAAAGATTATTTTAGTTTATTATTTGAACAAGTTTTAAATTAGTCGATCATCGACAAAAAAAAATAATAAGCTAATTATTTTACATTACTTTCTTACATTCATGCCTATGTTTACCTCTCACTCTACAAGTATTTGACTAAATACCAAATCACTATTTATATTATAGTTCTTTTTTTTTTTGCATGGATATTATTCTCGTCATAATACTTATAAAAATAGCACTGGTTCATTATATCCTTTATGTTTCTTAAAGTCAAACTTAATTAGGTAGCATTTGACTATTCAATTTAAAATAAGTATTAATCTTTTTTTTTTTTTTTTTGCAAAGTTTTCCCTAAGGGTTTAAGTGAGTCAAGCTGACTCACGAGCAAACTCGAACTCATAAATAAACTCGAAAATTTTTTAAGCTCGAATTAGAGCCTAATTTGACTCGATTTGATAACTTATCGAGATGTCTCATTACATAATGACAAACTATAATTATCATATATCACATTATCGATTCAATAATTTATCGAGCTTTTTAAACGAGCTCGAGCATTTAGTCGAGCTCGAGTTTAATAGGGTTTAAACAAGTTTAGCTCGATTAAGTTAAAACTCGACTCGACTCGACTCGCTGACACCCCTAGTTCAGCCTAATTTAGCCTAATTTCCCTTTGATGAAGAATATATACCGTCCCACCCACGCCATACGATTTAAGCCGTCTGAATCCAAATGTTAGCCTATAATTTTTTTTTCTGAATGGAATATTAATCATGACAGTTCTTTTATAAATATTAAACTCTAAAGCACAAAATTGTTATTTGGAAGATAGGCTTACAAAATTTACGAGGAAGCTGAGAAGATAATGTGGGAGCTAGCATGCTATAAATCAGACAAGAGGAGAGCTAGCATTGCATCAACAGATTCGGGGCCTTCATTGTTCACGCTCGGGATTATATTCTCAGGAGATATAAACCGAACAAATTCTTTCAACTCTGTAAAGCTGCAGTGCTCGCTGTATGGGACTTCATATCTGAACAAATTTAGTAAAGAAATATCAAACACATTATAAAAATGATGCTTCAAGGTGATAGGAAAGACTCTTGATATAGAAAAAAACATACAATAATGCATTCGATATCGATCGAGTGATTAACTTCCATACATTAGTTGTGAGAGAACTACAAATAAAAAGAAAGATTTACATATATAACATATAATTCTTATGCATTTATACAATTAACATCTAAATTTTGATAGTTGCACATATAACACTTCTTCTATGCATGAAAGACAATATTATTTTTTATATAACATTAAAGATTTAGATTTTTTAAGCGTTAGATATGTAAAATATATAAAAATTATGTGCTATGTATATAAATGCCCCAAATAAACACACTTTCGGAAACCATCTCAATGAAACAGAACTGAAGTAATGAACAAAATGCTGCAATCCGTTTGACATTAAAATTAGTGCAAGTTCACCAATGTTAGGCAACAGGCCTAAGTGTTTCATCATAAGAGCAAAATGAGTTTAACCTGAAGAAGATCTAGTTGAATTAGTTTTGCTAATTATATGTGTCAATTAATAACTCCATTACAATAAAAAAAAAAAAAAGGTAAACAGTTATAGGACGCCTTTAAGCGCCATTATATATGTGTGCTCAAAGTTTCTGTTCAAACTCGAGTGGGTTTCTTATAATAAAAGAGCTAAATTCGAACTACATATTCAAACACATAATTGTAAGAATCAAGCCTTTTTTTTTATTGTTATTTACGTCAATACTCTGCCATAACTTTAGGGAGGTAATAATACTTCCATTTATTTTTATTTTTATTTTCATTTATGTCATATTTTAACTCTCCAAGTCTACACATTTTACCATTCAAGCACAAAAATGGAAGAGGATCATTGCATAAACAGGCCAAGTTAACTTCAAACGTACCAGTAACACCATACGCATGAAGAAATAATAAGCAAACTCAAGAACTCTTGGATATTGACTTATGCCCACGGATTTAGAAAAAAAAAACCCCAATTTTCAAAGCTTGCTCAAAATTAGCTCCATTTTTAAGTTTAATATAAATAAGCTCGAATAAATTAAAGAGAAGTTTCAACCTAGAATATTTGGCACAAAATCAATTTCAAAATGATTTTGATCTTACAGTAGCTTGCTCAAGATTCAATTTAACTCTGCTTGAATTTTTTTGTATATTATTTATATATAGTATAACATTAATAAAAACAAAATACTAGTTGGATGTTTGGTAGCCGATGAAAGAAATCGTAGGTTCAATCTTACTTTTTTAATTTGAGTCATTTTGAAATTGATTTTGAGGCGGCCCAAAATCAAGCATCACTCAATTAAGTCGATTTAGGATTAAGTTCAAGTACATAATTTAAAGTTAAGTAGAACAAAATGCACTAGAATTCGACTAATATCAGCCTTACTGATGTGAAGTTTTAGTTTCCGGCCATGAGATAATTGTTATAAGGCTTTCTGTAAAGCCAATTAAAAAAAAATTGAATTAACACTGCATTTAGCAGATGAAATTTACCCCGTTTTTGTAATAGCATGGATTATTAAGATACTCAAGAAAAAAATGGTTGTCTTTTAGCAAGTTATGAACAAGATATGAAAATGGATGCGCTGTAAGTGTTATAAATTAGATGGAGCTCCTATGTCGATTGTTTTTCATTAAAATAAAATAAAAAAGATAAGATTAGAATTTTTTTCTTATTCATAACTGCACTAATGTGTACTTCAAAATTGAATGTTATCTATAAATAGAATTGACCAGGCACAAATCGTGAACCTAAGTGTATACTCCATTCAAGTAATACAATAATGAGTTAAATATCGTATCGTTCTCATGAAAATCTTTCATAAAATTCTTATTAAGTTAAATATCAATCTTGTGCTGCCCTAATTTTCATTCAACCAAATGAAAATACAAAAAAATTAAAATTACTAGAAATTATAAATTTATTTTTGAAAATAAGACTTTATTTAATTTTTAAAACACATACTCTGAATTTATGATCTCTTAATTGTTTTTATGATTTATTAAGATGTGAAGTTAATTTAGTTGATTGTAAATTAGAAGCAATATGTTTTCCTTTATGCCTAGATAAAAAAAATCTAATCGCTATAATTAATTAGTTATATTCCTATATACTAATTAAAATAAGTGATTGCGTTATTTTTAATCTCCCTATTCCATTGCAAATCCCAAAATATCATATGTCTATCCATATTTAAAAGATTTATTTATTTTTTCCGAATTGTTCTACTACAACTCTTCAGATATCTCTAGATCACACTAAATATTAAATTTGTAATTTGTCTGATTACAACTAAATGAAGCATTGATAAAAAGTAAAACAACATCAACATTCACAAAACAACAATTTAACTTCAAACTTCACATCACATTACAATAAAAAATAATATAGAATTCCATAAATTCAGAGCACAAATAATTTAGTTGCTTATAATAAAAAGAGGACATTATCGTATCATAAATATAAAGGAACATATGAGACAATCAAAAGTAATGAAAGATAAAACCGAGTATAGTCTTCTAAATTCTTCTTAATCCTATCACTTACCTCATTGTTTAAATCTCCCTCTTTTGAACCTCCTTCACTAATGTCCACCAAGAATGAAACTTAGACAAAACAATCTTTGAAAATACTAACACAGTCACTTGGAGTCTCACTCTCCAAGTGATACTACAGTCACATACACTATAGCGCACACACTTTGCCAAAAACCTTTTTTTTTCCAATGCAAATAAATGCTTATTTATAGGTGTAGCATCAACCAATTGCTTGCCCCTGCATCCTCTTTAGTAACTCCCTTAAACTGTCTATGAACCTGCCCCAATCGACCGTTGAACTGTTCATAATTAATATGTCGACCTGTAGTGCCCTAGTGCCCGATTTGGAATGCTTAGGCACTTGATTTACTATGTTCTAATGCTGTGGCGTTAATATTTCAATACCGAGACACTTCACTTATTGTCTTTAGACTAAAATTCTTAAGTGTTGTAGCATTACAGTGATACTCGTTCAAGGGCCTAAACGCTGTCATCTCTATTTTCTTTTTTTTTCTTTTTTTTTCTTTTTTTTGGTTGAATTTTAAGACATTTTAGTGTCACGGTGCTGGTTCTTCAATGTCAAGGCATTATGGTCTCTATCTTCAAGCATTTTGAGGCTCTT
Organism: Cymbidium sinense; assembly: GCA_021442155.1. Taxonomy (NCBI): domain Eukaryota; kingdom Viridiplantae; phylum Streptophyta; class Magnoliopsida; order Asparagales; family Orchidaceae; genus Cymbidium; species Cymbidium sinense. The sequence continues at coordinate 104,673,042 of CM038218.1, forward strand.
TTGGACTCTTACAAGCGTCGCAGTGCTACCAATCACAACACCAAGGCATTGTGCTCTTTATCTTGAGGTCCAAATCTTTATAAATACAGTATCACAATGCTTGTTTTTCAGTGCTTAAGTGCTATCTTCTCTTAGTATCAAATTTTATCCAAATTAAGCAACTTAACGTTGGCTCTCAAAATTTTATTTTTTTCTTTTCATATGAGAAATTCATGTCAAAACATCAAAAATATTGAAAATAATCACATCTTAACATTAATTAAATTCAAAAAAAAAAATTTAAAACACAACCACTAAAATTGTATGCTTATCAAGAATAAAAAACTAAAATATGTTATACTAATTTATTTACTTTGAAAAGCATAAATATTTTTTTTTAAATAACCTTATGGTGCAATAACTTAGTGAAATGATGAATCCACATAATTTTATTGATGACACAAAATTATTATTAATAAATATTTGCAAGATAGAGTCTCAAACAATAAATGAGTGGGTAAAGATTTTATAGATCACCAACGTGGAACTAAAAGGAATAATATTTTCATTATAATAAATGATTGATAATCAAAAAATAAAATTATTATATTTTTAATTGACAACAAACTTTATAGATTAATGGCTCTTTCCATGCATTGACTAATGAAATTATAAAAATATATTTGAATATTTATTTTAAAATTACAATTAAATAGTAGTATTTAAATTTTCGTTTGATCATCAATTCTCACATTAGTATTTCAAGCTCCCAATCCGAGTTATGACACTTTCAAGTTTCCATATTAGTGTGAAATTAATTTTTATAAGCAAATCAATATGTTCGATAAATAATTTTATACTTGTTCAATCAAAGTCTCTATGTTAGATCACTCATGTAATTGAGCAATTTTGAACATAATTCAAGAAGCTCATCTAATTGAACAAGCTTTAATATTATCATATTTGTTTATTTATGCTCAAGAGTAAACTTATATGTTATTTGATAAATAATTTGTTAAGAACTCGATTAAGCACTTATTTATACAAATTATTCCAATATTATTTTATGTTCTTGTATCAAACTTATATTTTTCTAAAGTACTTTTAAGAGAAGCAAGTGTATATATTCAAAAAGAAAATTACATAATTCAAAAAAATAAATAAATAAACAATAGATAAGAGTCCATGCAAAAATAATTTGAAAAATCTAATATAAGAAGAGAATTGATGACGTGAAGAAAATATATGGCATACAAAAAAATGTCTCAAAAGAAGAAAGACAACGAATAAAAAAGAAATACAAAATAAAACCACCAAAAAAGGCAAGAATCCTTAGATGGGAGGCCACATGAATTTTAATTTTAATTTCATCATCCAATAACACTTAAAAAATATTAGAGCCTCTTTTACAAACTTGTGTCTTATAACACTAACGTAAAATATATTAAGTTTAATGCAAATTAAATAATTTGTCTTTATCACATATAAGAAACACACTTAAACATGTTTTCAGATAATGGACATATAAATTGACAGGCCATTATGCTGCTTCAATTCTCTTTAAGTAGCTGAGCTACAAAGATTCTGCTTCAAACAGTCAAAATGTTGTTAATTGTGAATTAGAGGTCTTCAACAATACTACAAAATTAATGAAATCTACCCCGAAGATATGGAAAGATATGGAATGGAAAGTTCAACGAAAAATAGGTATGGTGAATGGGAAATCCATCTTATGAAGGGAAAGATGAAGGGGAAGAACATCACAATCATAATAAAAAAATCAATAGAAGAATCATCATGGTATCATCACTCTAGAGTCTGGAAAGACATATGGAGGCTCTTTGAGATATTCATGCACCAAATCAATTGGCTAACTGAAGTTGAATGCTCTTTTCTTTATTTCTTTAAAATTTAGGTCCATAGTTGAGTTGATCAAATAACAAGGAGTTGTATATGCTATGCACGGATAGATGAAGGTGATTCTAAAGCCAGAGATTGCAGAGAAGTGGGACACAAGTGCGATTAAGCAAGGTAGTGAGTGTTTCATTTGGGTGGCATACACAAAGAAGATGAATATAAGGAACTCTAGACGAAGTCCCTTGAGAGATTTGAGTGGGGTTAGTATTGTATGTGGAAAGTGCTTAGGAGATCATTACGAGTGCGAGAGGTCACAACAAGAAGTGATCGCATTTGCCAAATATGGTCGTGCAACTAAGTGACTGCCCAAAAGGAAGAGGCACAAAGTCTACTTTGGCAATTGGCAAAAGCAAACAAGGAGGCTTACAAGGGAGATCGAACACAACAATGTTCTGAGCGCATGATGCAACGAGCATTAGTAAAATGTAATGAGAATCGATATAAGAGAAGAGCAAGCATGGGATCGCATAAGGTCTAGTACAAATTAATGATGAGGGACATGAAGAATTTAAAGAATCTAATATATGAGAAGAGTTGAAAAAGTAAATGAAGAAAAGGGATTAAAGAAGTTAAACAAATTAATACCAAAAAAAGAACGAAGAGAAGGGATAGCAACTAAATAATAAATAGAAACCCTACGGGGGATGAATCTCAAGAGAGCAAGCCACAAAAAATTTCAATTATCAATTCATCTTCTATTAGCACTTAATACAAGATTAGTGCTGTCATATAGACTTGAGACTCATAATACTTGCCTAAAATATATTAGAGCAAATATGAAAGGAAATAAAATGCCCTTACCGCATATAAAAACATGTTTAAACCATGTTTTGAAATAATTGGCATATTTAATGGCTGATCATTATAATGTATCAACAAGCTTTTACTCGATTGGGCACAACTCATTTAAGGCCCTAATATACTCTACAAGGAGTGGGATGATAATGCAGATATCATTTGACTGCTCACATCATTTTAAGTTATGTCATGATTATCATTAAATATAAATTTAACAACAGTAGCAAAAAAAAATCAACTACTTGCCTAGATTAACTGATTGTATAAAATCATGAGATATATGTTATTTGTGGAGATTAACTAGTTAGAACCATATGAATTACTATCCCCACTGTTGAGCTCGAGAATTATTATCTCCACTATTGATTGAAGGTACAAGGATTATACTTTCCCACCGTTGATTAAAGGCTTGAGAATTGTTATCCCCACCGTTGATTTAAGGCAACCAGATTGTGCTTTCTCCTAAATTATTATAAGGAATTTCTGGGCAGGAAAAAAAATTTAAGTTTTTCTTTATTTGTGCTTATATCTTCTATAAAATGAACCCTTGAAGAAGCATATTTCCTACCAAAAAATTTTGAGTTCCCCCAAGCTCTTTGTAAAAGAAAGAAAAATAGTGATATCCTAGTGCGGCCGTAGCATAGGCAAATTGTCAAACCATGTAAAAATCTTCTTGTGTCCTTTTATGCGTGATTACTTAGTTTCAAGCTCACTCTTTTATTTTATTTCTCTTTCTCCTCATCTTTCTATGCCAATAATAGGAATCAGAGCCAAGTTTGCAAGAAAGAGCAGATAAATGATTGACAAAGGGAATGTCTGAATCGAAAAGTTTGTTGACAAGGATTTTGATTTCTAGAAGATACAGATAGAAGATTATCTATACCAATAGAAACTCCATGAACATCTTCTCGGACGGAAGCCTGAAACAATGAAGCAAGAAGATTGGGATATGTTGCATCGTCAAACACTTGGTGATGTTAATTTGACGTTGACAAGAAATTTTGCCTCAACTTCATCAAAGAGAAGACAACAGCTAATCTGATGAAAGCTCGGTCAGCCATATATGAAAAGTCATCAGCATCAAATAAGATATTTCTTATGCGTCGATTATTTAATTAAAAGATGGGAGAAGGTGCATCAATTGTAGATCATATCAATGAGTTTAATATGATTATGGATCAGTTGAGTACCGTAGATATCACATTTGATCATGAATACAACATTGATCTTGTTATTGTAATAACCGAAAACCAAAAAAAAAAAAAAAAAAAAGAGAGAGAAATACAACCGCTGCGACGGTTAGCCGCGGATTGGAAAAGTCAAAAGGGGAGTTCAATTTCAGCAAACCCAAATAGAACTCCCAAAACACGCAAGAGAGGGAGAGAGGGAGAAGGAGAAGACTCTACCCATGCGTGCCCTAGCCAAGTGAGACAGCCTTTTGTGCATCGTCGAAGAGAGGAAGGAGGAGAGCCTTTAGATGCGTAGACAAAGAGAGGAGAAAGTCGATTATCGGATCGGCGGAGGAAGAGTCGGGTGTGTGTGCGTGACTTTGGACAAGTCGACGACTTGTTGAATCTTAGGGCAAAGGGCAAATTGAGAAAGCTTATGTTATAAGGTAAAAAAATTTAGTTATTATAAATAGAAATGTTACTTTTGATTTAATTTCAAAAAATAGAAAATCCAATGTCAATTTTCAATAATAATTATTAAATTTATTAAGGATTGATACAAATGAGAGAAATTCAACGAAAATAGAAGAATTTTGAAAATTTATAACTATGATTTTATGAATCTAATTTTGCATAGTCTATGTTTAATAATGTAGACTAATCATGATAATAAATAAAAGTATTAAATTTAGGAGAACCTATAAATGAAATGCAAACATTTGAAACTTATGAATGAAATGGATGTAGTAAAAGTATGATTAATTGTATTAATAGATTAAGAGCTAAAGTTTACCTTTCCTTAAGTATAATATAAATTAAACTAAATTATTTAAATTTTACATGTTACATGCAAAATATAACTTAAGTATTAACTTGATATTTAGCCTAATAAATATATATAATTTAATAAATAAATTAACTAAATATGATTATTATTATTATTATTATTATTATTATTATTATTATTAATTGTTAATTTAACTTGATTTAGAAAATAGACAACGAATATTGATGAAGGTAAGCGTCAATTAAAACAAGCTATACATAAGTATGATAGATAAGAAATGAATAAAATAAAATACATTGCTTTCTAATATTAATCAAATTAATATTTCACTCTATAGGAATTTCAATTAAGGAAAGAAACATTAAAGGAAAGGAGATTCAAGAGAAAACTGCAAGTTAATGTGGGTAATTATGTTCTTACATTTATGGTAAAAATGTTTTTAATTTCTTATAATGAAATGTATGTTTATATGATTATGACTTTTTCATGTACTACAAGTTGTAATTATTTTCTTGCTTCTTCATAAATTGTGATGTAGTTTCTTTTTTTGTTGGATAATAACCCGAATAGATCATTTCACTTCATTCATTTTATAAAGTTAAATGATTTCTTGTTAGTTATGAATTAATATCATAGTATAATTGTATCTTTATGAATGTGTATGTTGAAAGTGGAGTTCATATGGTACATTGGGGCGCGATATGCAGCGAAATGATGAAAAATGGCCAATAAAATTGGCGAATGGTAATATTTCTTTGACGAAGTATGGCAAAAATTTTCTTTGATAAAAGTTCGGATGGTGACTCATACATGATGATAAATGTAAAAGTTAAATACATATTTATGTATAACTACATATGTTTGATTGTTTGATTAATTTTTTTTCTTTTATGTACATTATGATAACAAAAGCGATATCATAATTCTTTACTATAATATAACATAATCGAATTTTATTGATTGTTAATTGTTTAAATTTTTTAAGTAACTAAAATGGCGATGAGAAAGAAGAGTTATGTTTATCGCCGTAAAGAGACTTCAGGAGATAGGTAATTATGTCAGTTATGTTGAATTATGTTTAAATTGTATGTCATATAAACTTTGTTAGTATATATATGTGTATTCTTAAATCATTTGTGGATTGTAGTATATGATTGGAGATTTTATTTAAGATTGAAAGTGTTATGTAAGTTTTTCTTTATCCGTCCGGCCAGATGTTGTACATTGGTATTCCAGCTCAGGGCACATGTGAAGAGTGGTATCAGAGCTAGATTTTATATTTAGGAACATAATAATGTTCATAATCAAAGAGTCATTAAGAAGATGATAAATTTTATGAAGAGAGCTGCATGTGATTATATTAATTGATGTGTAACGGTTATAATTAATTTGTACTTCTCAGCTGTGGAATCAATTGAAGATCTAAGTGAAAATAAAGAGGCCTGGCTATCGAATTTGTGCAGCGCCTTCACCAGCGATAGATGCATTTACTTAAATAATGGAAGCAATAACTCAAATGATAAGAAATCAACATACACAAGTGGAAGTGGTGGGGTTCCTGACAAATACAAAATTTTGGATATGAGGCCACCTCTTTTCTTAGGGGAGGAGGCTATAGAATCGAAAATTAGTTAATCTGGATAGAGAAAATTTTAGAAAGTATGTCATGCTCCAGGAAAGAAGAGTTGCTTTGGCTTCTTTGCTTTGAGGGGTGGCGAAGATGGTGGCGAAACAGTTCTGAAGTTTGAAGGAAAGGCTTGCAATCTTATTTCATGGGAGGACTTTGTGAATACTTTTAGAGATTAGTTTGTACACCTCTCAGCTAGGAGACAAATGCATGGCAAGTTCATCAGTTGATCTGAGGAGATCGTTATCATGCGATATGAAGTGAGTTTATAATGCTTTCAAGGTATGCACTCAATTGATACCAAATGCAAAAGAAAAATGTCATGGTTTCTATCGGGAAGGATGTAGTGAGACAATCCTTTATTCCTCCAGGTATTGATATGTTATGCGGTGGAGGCAAGTATATAGAATTGGATATCGAGAGGAGGGCGATATTGAAGAGGAGAAATGATGATGAGCCAAAATGCAGTGAGAATATTCAAAGCGAAAAATCAAATTAGAAGAAGCTAAGTCGGATGCAACGATAGATATTACGTAAAATATAGAAGATCACATAAAGAAGAGTGTCTCTCAGGCACAAACACTTGTTATTGGTGTCATTAACCAAGACATATGGCAAATCTTGTCCTATCTTGAGTCAGAAATCTTCAATGGATGCTAGGACAAGTATTCAACCTCCCCAGAGGACAGTTGGTAGACAAAAGAATGAGATCATTGCATCATTATCTTAAACTTCGAGCCAAATGACCGTCACCAAGTTTATGCACTCCATGAGAAGCAAAGACTGCGATGTTATTACGTGTGGTTATTTAAATTAGCATTATTATAATTTTATATTATGTTATATATATTTACTTTATATGTCTACTCATTTATAAGTATCATATTTATTGAAAGTAAATCAATTAGAGTTTTATTTGATACTGGAGTATCACATTCATTTATATCAAAGGAATGTGTACAAATTTTGGGATTGCAAGTTATGAAAATGTAAAATTGAAATGCTGAATGCTTGAATCAAATATTTAATATTTTAGAACAATTAATATCTTCAATATATGAATTTGAATAGTTGGTTCAACATTATCTTCTTATAGATTGTTGTAAAAGATAATCAAATTCAATATTCCCGGAGAAGAAGAATTTAAATTTGTGGGGCATAAAGAAGTATTAGCTGTGATGGTATCTTGCTTAAAAGTTCAAAAGATGTTAGCAAAAGACTATGAAGATTTTCTTACTCAAGTCACCGATGTTACTAAAAAGATAAAAAAGTTAGAGGATATATCAGCAGTAAAGAAGTATCCAGAAGTCTTTCTGGATGATTTATCAGGTTTACCTCCAATCAGAGAGATAGATTTCTCTATTAATTTAATTCAAGGTGCAAAACCATAGAAAGTCTGTATAGAATGGCGATCGAAGAATTACAAGAGTTAAAGAATAAATTCTGAATTATTAGAGGGCTTACATCTTGGGAGCTCATGTATTATTTGTGATGAAGAAAGATGAGAGCTTAAGGCTATGCATCGATTATAGAGAGTTTAACCAACTCACATTAAAGAATAAATATTTCTTGCCAAGGTTGATTTAAGATCAGGTTATCATCAGCTTAGGATCAAAGAATGCATTGATGCAGGTATAGACTATGAGTTTGTGGTGATGCCTTTTAAACTTAATCTGTATTTATGGATCTATAGAATCTTTAAATCCTTTTAGATTCATTTGTGATTATATTCATAAATGACATTCTAATTTATTCCAGAGATGAAGCAGCTCATGAAAACCATCTTATTTTGCAAGCTCTAAAAGGAAATGAATTGTACGTAAAAATTTTAAAGCGTGAATTTTGGTTAAATAGCATCATATTCTTGGGGCACATGATTAGTAGTGAAGAGGTTTCAGTGGATCAGAATAAAGTCAAGATATGAATGACCCGGACCAATCGCCGAAATCGAAGTTTCTTAGGGTTGGTAAGATATTACGAGATTCATTGAAGGGTTTTTGATTATTATCTTTATAAAGCAAACAAGTTTGAATGGTCGATCGTGTGAAAAGGTTTTCAAAAATTAAAGAATTGTTTAATGTTTGCATGCTTGTACCATGGGACATAAGGATTTCAAATTTATAATGATGCATCATTAAGAACGATGTATGTAAATGGAAGAGTGATTAACATCTTTGAAGCGATTGAAAATCATGAAGAATTATCCAACTCGATCATGCTGGTGTTTATTAAAATTTGGAGACATTTCATTATTAATGTGAAGTTTTCATCATCAAATATCTTTTTCTCGAGAATGAGTTAAATTTTGAGAGATGGTTTAATTAAAGATTATGATTTGGATATTCAAATCATTGAAGACAAATGATTGTTGATGTTTTAAGAGACGGTAGTCTTTATTGGTTGATTTCAGGAGTTAATTAAATATTTAGGAAAATTTCAATTATTAAATCTATGAATAAATGCATCATTAAAATCAAATTATACAATCATTGAAAACAAAATACGAGATCTTTAAAGATGATTTTATTTTAGATTTGATAAAGTAAAATAAGATTTTGAAATCGAAGAAGAGGATTCGAAGTATCATTCGAGGTTTACATTCAATGTTGGAGATTTGAGAAAAACATCTTTAAATCATTAATTATTATCATAGAAAATATATCGATCTTAAAGAAATATTTTGATGGCGAATAAAGTATAAATTTGAATTTATCATAAATGTGATTATCGGATGATTAAACGACATCGAAACTGGACTTTTACATGAATATAAGAGATGATATGATGGATTTTTTGATTAGCTTATAGATCCGTAAGAGATTCGATGTTATTTGAGTTATTATTGATAGGTTATTATCGCACTTTATACCTATCAAACAATCGATCTTGTTAAAACTAGCAAGGAAGTATGTTGATGAAATCTGAAGTTACATAAGTGCCAAATCTAATGTCATGGAATGGTTGATTACATCTGGCGTGGAAAAAATTCAAGCTTTAGTTTGAAAACTGATCTTATTATCCATATGGTGGGTTAGAGAACAATTCAAACACTTGAAGATTTGCTTAGACTTTGTATCCTTGATTTTGGAGAAAATTAAGAATTCATTTCTTTAATTGAGTTTGTCTGATAATAATTTGCAAGTATTGGTATGGCTCCCTGCATTGTATGAAAGGAAATCACGAACAGCTTTGTTGGGTGGAGACAGCTGAAAGAAGAATTATTGATGCAGATATAGTAGATGAAGCCACTGAAAAGATCTGATTGACCTGTGATAGATTAAAAGTTGTTCAAGATAGACAGAGGGAATATTATGATGCTAAACATCGGCCAGTAAAGTTTGAAGTGGGAGAATTTGTATTTCTTAAAGTCACCCCATGAAAAGTATAAAACGATTTGGTAAAGTTGGAAAGTTGAGCCCACGCTATATTGGTCCATATGGGAAAGAATTGGGAAAATGGCTTATAGGTTTTTACCTTCAGCATCTGAGGAGGTGTACAATGTGTTTCATATTTCCCTTCTGCGAAAATATATTACTAATGAAGCCAACAAAATTATTGCAAATCCTATTGATATTCAACTGGATCTCACATTTGTGAAGGAGCCAGAAAGAATTATAGATTATGATGTTAAGCATCTTATGAATAGGAAAATTCCATTTGTTCGTGTACTGTGGAAACATGGATCAGATCGAGAAGTGACATGGGAGAAAGAATCAGAGATACGATAACTTTATCCCCAATTGTTTAATTAAAGGTATGTTTATTTCTATTAATGTCATTTAATTTCAAGGGATAATTTCTGAGAGGGAGATTGTAATAGCAGAAAGAGAAATCTGACCATGCATGACGGTTAGATGGTCGGAAAAAGTCAGGGAGTTGATTGAGCCGAAATAGAACTCAAAACTCTATGAAGGGAGAGAGAGGAGAAAGGGAGAAGGGGAAGACTCACATGTCGTGCCTAGCAGTGAGAGCATCGGCGATCGAAGAGAGGAAGGAGGAGAGCCTTTAGTCTTGTGCGACGTCAGAGAGGAGAAAATCGATTACATCTGAAACGAGGATCAGCATGAGAGGAAGAGGCGTGTAGCGTGACTTTGGACAAGCCGACGGCTTGTTGAATCTTAGGGCAAAGGACAAATCGAGAAAGCTTATGTTATAAGGTAAAATTTTTTAGTTATTATAAATAGAAATGTTGTTGATCTACAAGTATATGTCACTATTCAAACTAAGTGCACATGATAAAACCTATGAAAAATCTGCGGCGATGTCGCATAATTGGAGATTAACATGCCCTAATCGTGATCGGAATCAATCAAACTCGTTTAATTTGAAAATTCAACTTTGTAATGCGTTGAAAATATTAAAATTAATTAAATGAAAATATCAAATCAATTAATAGTCGATCAAATAATTAAAATCAATTTTTAATGAAATTACGTGCATATCGAAATCGGGAAGCCTCGACGATGCTCGAACGACTTCCGATCACAAAATTGATCGCGTGTATTTGGCGTCGAAACTTATCAAACGGCGTCTTACGGTCGATTTCGGCAAAGTGTACGGCGTCGATCAATTTGAGCGGCGTCGCCTGTTAAGCTCAATTTCACTTCGACTGTCGCCGACGTTGTTTAAACGACCTTTAATAGTAAAATCGATTGCGTCGTTGCGTCCAGCACAACGAAAACACCTAAAATCAACACCCATATTGCTAGGGTCCCTCACACGAAATGATTTCACAAAATTTTGACGTGAAAATTATATTAATTTACAATTAAGGTGATTAGCAGTTGCTCCCGTAATTCCCCCTAACCCTTATCCCAGCTGCCCGTTTACCCAATTAAAGCAGTCGATCGCTAATTCTTATTGGATGTTGTTTAGGCAACCAATCAAATGGCGCTTTAACCTAAATCTCGCATCGAACACTCCTGAAGCCTCACTCTCTCACGCAACTCTCTCGGCTGAAGCTCTCGTTCCTGTTTGTTGGACGAGTGATCCTCTCTTGCGTGACTCTCAGCCGAAGCTCCTTCTCTCGCTTTCGTTCTCAGTGTCCAGCCGAAGGAGCTCACACCCTCTCTCATTCCCGATTCCCGTCCGTGCAAACCAAAAGAGTTGCTCTATCTTTCTCGGCTGACTTCCTTGTTGGGATCGTCCGTCCCCAGTATTCGAGCTCGATTCCCCACTTGCCTTGGTTCGGAGGTTAGGAGCAAGAAACCCTACCTCAACCAAAAGCTCTTCTCCTTCTCCCTCTTGCTTTTGGTGAACTCCCTGCGGCGGTTCCTTTCTCCTCTCTCGGTTGAAGCATCGAACCTGGTCGAAACAAGCAGAGGGCTCGATCCTTCCTAATCATTCTTCCAACAGAAACCCCCAGGTTGTTTCATTTCAATCCTAAGTTATATTTTGCTATGTGGGTCTTTCTTGGAGGAGATGATATCGGTTTATCCTCATATGTGCTATGGTTGGTTAACTCTAAGTTTCCTATTGTTATTTCATTCCCTTTTGTTTGGATAGGCTGAGTCCGGTGAAGTGATGTTCTTTCATATGCTATGGTTGGTTTACCCTCATCTATATGTTGTACTCGTACTATTACTGAGGGCTAAAGCAAAGTAATGTTTTCTTGAACAAAGCTTAGTCATGATTATTATGATCCCGTTTCCTTCAGGATACACATGCAAAAAAAAAAAAAATTTGTTTATGCCATTAGTAGCTTGCATGCGGCACTCGAGTATCCTCTTCTTCCTGATTTGCCGCTTATTTCAAGGCAAAAAATTTTTGTTTCCTGTTGATGGAAGAAAGGAATTGAAAAGCACATCCACTAATTCAGCAAACTAGGGAAAACATAGCATGGAAACCGATTCTTTAAACAATCGTGTGATGTTCATTGATGAAACTTCCATATTATATAGATTCTATTACAAACTTTTGAACTGCATCATGGTCATTTAGAACATGCGGATGGCAATGGAGATTGGGTTTTAACCATATTCACCGCCTTGTCAATGCTTGCTGAAATATAGGATTGAAGCTTGCTGAAATATAGGATTGAAACATAGCATATTGATGTCATGTGCTTGATTGGTAACTGTTTAGGCATGGTTATTTTCCTGATTATACATATTGGATGTTGACAAAAATCAGAAATAATTGTAATTATTTATGCTGATTTGGGGAAAGATAAAAAATGGGATTTTGAATCTCAGTTTTGTGGTTATATGGACATTTTACAAAATCTGAAACTCTGTTTGCATGATAATGAATGTAATTTGATTGTTTGTCTTATTTGATTTATCACTTGGCCATCACTTTAGAAAGAAGATGAAGGGAATGATTAGCTTTTGAGCATATTCTCACTTGCATACTTGCCTCTTTCTATCACTTTACATTTTATTATCATGCAAATGATCACTTAATAAGATATGAAATTTCATATTAGTGCATAACTTAACATGGTTGCTTGTCTTCTTTGTATAATTGGATTTCGACACATGTGAGCTTAGCATGTTGTGTATGATTAGCTTTCGATACATGTGAGCTTAGTATGTTGCTCACTTCTTCGTACTAGTTGCTAATGATATTTCCTCTTTTATATTCAAAATGAAAAGAATGTAAATGTGCTTACATGTCATTAAAAGCTTATGTTACAGCTTGCCATTTGAATATTCCAAATGTAAAATTCAGGTGAAATGGTGATGAAACTGATGCTATAACAAAAGCGTATCAGTTATATTTTAATTTCATGCACATATTAATGCAAATTTGTTAAATTGTTTTGTGCTATAAGTACCCGTTCACATTGTTCCAATGTGGCGAAACTTGATAAGTCATTCTTCCGGCGTGACGCGGAAATATCGTGATAAGTACGCGCGCGTTGTTGTTCCAGCGGAGAAATCTGTTGATATAAGTACCGTTCACATTGTTCCAATGCGGTGAAACTTGTGATAAATCTTGTTCCATTATTACTGGCGGAGAAATATGTTCTTATAAGTCGCGACGTTGTTCCTGTGACGAAACTATAATGATATAAGACTTGCTCGTTCTTCGCGTGACAAGAAAATCAATCTTATGTTGTGTAACTTCGTACGCGTCTTTCTTGGCGTGGTGGGCAAATAAACTTTAGCGGTGTCTCACACACCATGCACACCTTTCTCTTGGCGTGGTGGAAGGCTAATCTCAGCGGCTATCGGGGATGGCCTTGAGAGGCAAATTTTAATAAATCAATTAAATGTTTGGATTTGATATGACTAATCGAACTTTTAAACTTGGTATGCCACAAAAGGAAAGTGAATTAAGACTCAAATATTTATGAAAATATTGATAAATTGATTCAATCATAAATGCTCAAGTTGAATCAAATCTAAATTATAAGAGATTTGATAATTTATTCACAAGCATAATATATGATTTGATATCTCAATAACGAATATGATTGAACATTTTCAATTACCATTTGAATCATAATATGTGCTTTACTGAATAATTTGAAAGGAGCTTAAGGGAAAATTGAACCATAAGCTTGATGACAAATGCAATTTAAAATCTTCGACATATATTCAATGATATTATATCATGTGTTAAAAAATAAAATTAAAAAAAAGAAAAGATTGAGTGTAGATAAATTCTTTTCTTATGGGGAGGATTAAGGACAATTCAAATTGAAATATAAGAGCTTGCAAAAGCTTGATAGCTCTTTATGAACTTAAGCGCTGGGCAATTAATGATGAATATGAAGCGACTTCATCAAACATTGATGTGAAATGAATATTTAGTTCGACATCGATCTAAATATTGGAATGAATGTAAGTTTATATTTAAACTTGTTGCTTTATGGTTTATGCAAATGTTCAAAGGAACTAAATTCCTGCAATCATCATGATTTCATGTGAGTTTATAGCTTTGTCATTATGCATGCTTGAAGTATTATCGTATGTCATACAAGCTAAACATACATACTTATATGCGCGTAAGATGAATTTCGTGCTTAACTTAAGAAGTAATATTTTCCTTAACCATTTGATTCATGCAAATACTTGGAAGAATCAAATTCATACTCTATAAAATGCATGATTGATTTGTTTAAAAACAGACACATCTTGATCATGATAAGTGGTTGAAACCAAGCCATATCATTTTAGACAGACAATCACTTGGTTTGTATGTGTATTCACATTCTTATAGAAGCTCTAACTTGATACATGCAAATATGAAAAGTCAATGCATATCTTATAAATAAATATATTACTTTACAAATAGTTGAAAGAAGTCACTACGTATGCTTATAGTCTTATAGAGCATCTACTTGTCATGATAAACATTTGAAAAGGTCAAATTCATATTTGACAGAACAAATTTACATTTGATTTATAATTTTAGGTATCAAAGCCATGCTTGTAATTCAACATCATGTCATCAATCAACTTGACTTAGACGCATGTAATACAATTTTAAAAAGAGCAGTCTTTGTATGCGTATTTGAAGTATTGATAGCAAATGCATATCTCAAATAAAAATCGCAATCAAATGAAATGAAAGAGCGGATGTTATATTTTAGGTTTTGTGCGGGGGCCGTTAACAAAACTTAAAATCTAATGATCTTGTGTAAATAATTATCGTAGAATAATGAATAAATATCGACATTATTGTTAATGTATCTTTTCAAGTTCAAGATCTTAAGAAGAAAATCTCAAACTCGATCCTCTATGTACAATCTAGAGTTGACAAGATTTGGAGAACGATAGATCTTGAAATAATTAATCTAGACCTGATCCTCTGCAAGAAGATAATCGGAGTTGACAAGTTTTACATTTCCCGGTTTGATCTTAGGATCGGGTCTGGGTTAACAAAACTCAAAAAAATCAAAATCTACAATTTGACATATAAACTTCAACTTAGACATCTTAATGCCCGTGCAATTTTCAAAGAACAGATATGATTGCGCATGTTGAAGTGTTTGCTAAGTCAAATATAAAGAACGATGATATCTTCCCATTTGGTCTTGGGCCGTCAGTTAACAAAAAAAAATGATATTATAAAATTTCAAACTAATAATATCCGAGCTAATTATCATATAATTATAAGATATGAATCAATTGGCCTTAACCGAAGTTCAAACTCTCGAACAAAAGTTTGAGCGTCCTCCATTGGTAGAGTGAACAAGGTTTGAAAGATTATACTTCTTGAGACAATGAATTTAGACTCGATCCTCTGTAGAAAATCAGGCAGAGTAGATAAGATTTATTAATCGATATTAGTCCTATGATCGAGAAGGGCAATTATTATTAAAATTTCAATAATAAATGATCATATATTCAAATATAAATCAATCATAAAATGATCAAAATTCAAATAAAATAACAAAATATAAATAAAAAATAAAATAAATTATTTAAATTAAAACTTTAAAAAAAAATCAATCCACCCCTACTATTTTTATGCGGCTCAAATTAAAAAACTTTGTTCACGAAAGAGCCAATGTCAAATCAAATCATTCTTATTTTCACACTCAAATATTCCGTGGGGCGTGGTGTCTCTGTCCGTGATTTTGTCGAAATGACACCATATAAATGGCCAGTTCTGAGCCTCGGCCGGTTCCATGATATGGCACCAGATCATGGCCACCATATGTTCAGATGCTTTTAAGTGAAGCGTAGAATATATTTGGTTGGGCAAAAAAATGTTATTTAAGGTTGACTTATATTTGTCCCAACTCCAAGTCTACAATGACACTTTGGGCGACATAACCCTATGTTGATAAGGATCTTTCGATCGAGGTTGGGTCTCTCCTCACTCCAACCAGGAGATGCATGACCAGGGATAGCCATGAGATCTAGATCGGCGCGTGTCGTTCACACCAAAAGTTTTAAGTAAAAATAATAAATTTCATAAATTCGAACTCCATCTGCAATTATATATTCGTTATTTAACGATTAATTATTAGCGTATCGAAAGTCTCTCAATATTAAGAGGGTAATTAACTATAAGAACTGCGTCTATCCAAAAACCAGATATAAAAAGTTCTCACCAAATGAGAACGAAATCTCTAGGTAGTGTCTTATCTACTATTCATCTGCCTTCTGAAATTTTCACCGACACCAAAACAACTTTTTCTTTTCCAAAAGAGGTCGGTGGCGAATTTTTGGATCCCACAAATGTTACTTTTGATTTAATTTCAAAAAATAGAAAAACCAATGCCGATTTTCAATAATAATTATTAAATTTATTAAGGATTGATACAAATGGGAGAAATTCAATGAAAATAG
The DNA here is from genome assembly GCA_021442155.1 of Cymbidium sinense. NCBI lineage: Eukaryota > Viridiplantae > Streptophyta > Magnoliopsida > Asparagales > Orchidaceae > Cymbidium > Cymbidium sinense. The sequence goes on from CM038218.1 coordinate 104,689,569, forward strand.
AAGAATTTTGAAAATTTATGACTATGATTATGATTATAATTTTGCATAGTCTATGTTTAATAATGTAGACTAATCATGATAATAAATAAAAGTATTAAATTTAAGAGAATCTATAAATGAAATGCAAATATTTGAAACTTATGAATGAAATAGATGTAGTAAAAGTACGATTAATTGTATTAATAGATTAAGAGCTAAATTTTACCTTTCCTTAAGTATAATATAAATTAAACTTAATTATTTAAATTTTACATTCTACATGCAAAATATAACTTAAGTATTAACTTGATATTTATTTAATAAATATACATAATTTAATAAATAAATTAACTAAATATGATTATTAACATTATTATTATTAATTATTAATTTAACTTGATTTAGAAAATATAAATGAATATCAGGGTAAGCATCAATTAAAACATGTTATACATAAGTATCATAGATAAGAAATGAATAAAATAAAATACATTGCTTTATAATATTGATCAAATCAATATTTCATTCTATAAGAATTTCAATTAAGGAAAGATGCATCAAAGGAAAAGAGATTCAAGAAGAAACTGCAAGTTAATGTGGATAATTATGTTCTTACATTTATGATAAAAATGTATTTAATTTCTTGTGATGAAATGTATGTTTGTATGATTATGACTTTTTCATGTATTATAAGTTATGATTATTTTCTTCATAAATTGTAGTTTCTATTTCTTCACGTTGGATAATAACCCGAACGGGATCATATCATACCACATTTTATAAAGTTTATATTTAATTGTTATGAATTAATACGTAGTATAATTGTATCATGAATGTGTATGTTGAAAGTGGAGTTCACCCCTTACAGACTTGGCGTGACGAATGTATTCGCATCTAAATGAAAAATGACCAATGAAATTGGCAAATGGTAATGACTACTTGTCCTTTGGATAGTATTGGTAAAGGTTTTCTTTTGATAAAAGTTCATACGGTGACTCATATGACGAATGATCAATGTAAAAATAAAATTTCATACGAAATATTTATGTATAACTACCCCCCCCATATGTTTGATTGTTTGAGAAATTTCTTTCTTTTATGTACATGTGATAACAAAACTTACATCTTCTACGCTCGTTTCTTATAATATAACAACATAATTAACCCATTAAATTTTATTTAAGTTAGTTGTTTAAATTTTTTCAATATCCAACTAAATACGATAAAAGGAAGAGTTATGTTTATCGCCGTAGAGAGACTTGGAGATAGTAATTATATGTTGAATTATGTTTAAATTGTATATATGAACTTTGTTAGTATATATATGTGTGGACAAATTCTTAAATCATTTGTGAATTGTAGTGGCTCTTGTATGATTGGAGATTTTATTTAAGATTGAAAGTGTTATGTAAGTTTTTATTTTATCCGTCCGACCGTCTGTTCCAGCCTTAGTATTCCAAGCTCCAGGGCCGGGTCGTAATAGTTATCATCTTTGCAAGAGAGCTAGTCTGCTACGGTGACCGTAATTAGCAGTTCAACAGGAAGCACCAAGATAAAGTTGAATGATGTACGAGATTTGATTTTGAGTAAGGGCATTCACAGAATGCGGACTAGTGAATGTTCCACCTCTACCTTAAATATAGAAAGCAGAGGTAAATAGAAAGAAAAATCAAAATCATTAAAGATCACAGTCTAGAGGTAAATCCAAAAATCATAAGAATATTATATATTAGAACTGACAGAGGAAAAGATACTTCTCAAATCAGTACAATGTACCAAAAAAAAAAGAATCAGCAATAAATTGAGTCCACAAACTCGGTAACTAAAAACAGCTCTAAATCACTAATATGTTGTGTCGAGAATCATATTAAGTCTTAAATTATTGAATTAGGTGTGTCATTTCACTGCACTCTTTGCCATGAGTCATTGCATAATTATGTTGTAGAAAATCAAAAAGATTGATTTATTTAGAATCTGAGTTAATGGATCGTCCAATTAAAAATGATAACAAAATACATTGTTGAGAGCCCTCACAACCTAGGAACAAAGATGCAATTATCATGGGCATGCTCTAGCATTAAGCTAATAGCCCGTCGTGTGGGACTCGTTAAGGGAGGCCTACTATGCCAAAAGCAAGAGCAACTCCATCCCTCTCTTTACTTTTGTGCATCCCCATGTCGCCACAAGAGAAGGACGTGGGGACGTACAAAAGAGATCCCCTTTTTTCGTTAAAAAAAGAATGAAATTAGAAACCTAAAAAAAGTCTTATGTTTTCAAATGGGAACAACTGAGATAGATCTATACGGACTGACCCAATTCATTCCTCTTTCTTTGGCCTCCCATGGACATAAACAAATTATCCTCCTTCAGAGCTAGAAAGATTGAATAAATGAAGCAAAAGAGCCAGGAAGTCCCTCCTTACCTGAGACAAGTGTCTATTCCCCATGATATGAGAGTGAATGACTCACAAGAGAATGAGTCTACCTTCTTATTAAGATCTATATATCTCTTTCTTACTTATTTTTTCTCACTCAGATCATATAGTTTTTTTTTTTTGGGTGCCGATGAGAATATCCAACCTTCTAGTTCAAGTAAAGGTATCGCAGAGAGAAAGTGAAGTCACGTAAGGCATGACAAGTGGTCATTGTGAAAGAAGGTGTGTGGTGTCGAAAAGAACTCGTTCAAAAACCTGACTTCCCTATATCATAAGAGACATTTCATCCCTATCCCTGCCTCAAAAGAATGGAAAGATGATGTCAGGTGCTAGAAGAATGGAATCATTCTCTAGAGAGTCGAATTGAAATTCGGCAAAGTTTAACTAGCAGATGAAAAAATTACATGTAAAGGAGAAATTCAGATCAAAATCAAGATTGAGAATAAATGGATCTTATAAAAGGTAAAACATATTCCATGCCTCAAAAAAAATATAATCTCGATGAGTCAAATCGACAATTCATGATACACAACAACATTTGGTGGTCGTGGATCTTGGAAGGTGTCAAAGGAAGCAATGATCATGGCAAGAGACAAAAAAGTGAGAACATTGTACATGACCTCAAAAGGCAAACAATTAGTCAAGAGATAAGCTCAACGCCAAGATCAGAAAATATTGGCTATGGCTCAGACATTTTTTATTATCGTTTTTAGAATAACTAGAATATGAAAGTGATAAGAGACAAAAATATAATATTTAATGAGCAGAAGTTGTACAAGGACACTGAAAAACGTGAAGAGAGGCGTGAAGAAGTCATCTTCAATTATTTGATCTCAAAAAATCCCATTATTGATACAAAGGCTTCTACACAAGAAACCCATAGCCAATTACTCCATCACCAAGAATGTCTACCAAACAGCATAAATCTACACAAAGGTACTCTCCCTCTTTGGATTACTTATTGTTAACTAATAATAGAGAGCCAAAAAACTACTTAGAAGCAATACAAACAGGAGAATCAATCTAGTGAGAGCAAGCAAAAAAAAAAATGAACTCCCTAAAAAAAATAATACCTAGATATGGACTCCACCTCCTACAAATAAGAAAGTCTTGCAGAATAAGTATATAGAATAAAAAAGGAGCCTAACGAAAGCAAAAAAAATATAAGGCCAAATTGGTTGTTAAGGAATTCCAACAATTGCATGGACTACATGGACGTTTTTACACCAGTGTCAAAAATGACTACCATTACAATGGTCTTGAGTATTGTTGCAACAAAAGGCTTATATCTAGAGTAGACAGATGTAAAGACTATATTTTTCATAAAGAACTTGATGAGAAGATCTATATAGAACAACCAGAGGAATTCATTGTTCCAACAAAGAAGAATATGATGTGCAAGCTACATAAAAGCTTATACAGATTGAAACAAGCACTAAGATAGTGGTTTGTTAAAGATTTTATGTGCAAGAATAACTTCATCAGAAGCGAGATGGACCATCGTTGCTTCATTAAGAGGTTTGAGAAAATTCATATCATTTTATTAATCTATGTTGATGACATATTAGTTGCAAGAACAAGTATGACAAAAATCAACAAGTTCAAGAAACTATTATCTAGAAAATTTGAGATGAAAGATTTGAGGGCAGTAAAACAAATTCTTAACATGATAATTACTTGAGATAGATCTAAAGAGGCTCTAGAGTTATCCCAGGAGAAGTATATTCAAAAGATTTTGAATAGATTTAGCTTTCAGAATGCAGAACTAAGAGAAACTCCCCTATGTAGTCACTTCAACTATCTAAAGACCAATCACCAAACTCACCGAAGTCAGATGAAGAGAGGGAGTATATGAAAAAGGTATCATATGCATCAACATTCAGCAGCCAAATGTATGCTATGACATGTAACAAATCAGATATTGTTCATGCAACAACTTTTGAAGAATGACAGTTTAAAAAACTATTGCAAACCAAATTTTCATGAACTTTAGTATTAGTAGAAAATTAATTAATTACATCAATTGAGATTTAAATACATTTTTACAGTTTCATGAATTCATAATAGTGTTCGTTTTGGCCAATAAATCAACTCAGCCTAGTGTAATAGCAGTTTTTTGACCAGACAACAATCTTAATATGCTTTCACCAATATTCCATCTGACAGGCAACACAGCACAAACACAACATAACAAAAGACGAAAATGCAGACATGAGTCAAAGTTTCTATATTTTGAGCCTTAGGTTGGGTTCTCTAATTCATCATTTTCAACAAATAGGTTGCAAGCACCAAATTGCAACCGTAGAAGTGTTTTATAGCCAATGCAAACACAAAAAAACAAATAGTTATAACACAATGTTAATGTAATGTTTTATGCTTTTGTAATATTATTTAGCGCATATAGAAATATATATATCGCATGATAACTAGATATAAGAAAAATCACTGTTTCAATATACGACATTTATGCATGAAAAACAAGAAAGAAGTACCTGATGCTGGTACCCTGTTGCCACCTTCTCCCGGGTGTCTTCTTTTTTCCTTTTCCACATGTCCAACCAGTGGGAGAGAAAGCAACTATGAGATTGTAGCGATCCTAATGAAGAAACAACTATATCAGATAAATAAACTTCGACAATTCAATCATAGAAATATAAAAAGAATGATTCCAAGATTAATTGTATGCCTTACCGAGTACTGGTTAGATATGTATTTCATTCGTTTAAAGCTTGCTATTGTCCACATTGGCACAACATGTATTTGGCTTTCCATCTCATTTGCTGTGAACAACTGCATGTCCTCCTCAGGTAAACCCAAACACTGAAGTAAATGTAACTTTCCAGCCCCAACATATAATTTCCTTCTCAGTGTTCTCGCAACCTCTAGGAATAACTTCTCTTTTCCTATGATCAATAAGTAAAGGACCAGGAAAAATACAAGATTATTTGAACATCATCGCCTTAAGACCTGTAAGTAAATAAAAAGTTGCATTTCTTACATCTCAAACTGAAAAATTATGAATGTCACTTCTAAGAAATTTATATATAGTAACAATTTTGTCTTCCGACTATTGGTTATCAAAGAGATTTTACCAGAATAAATGTTAATAATCATGTAATACATTCTTTTAATTGAGATATTCTCACTACTAGTCATCAATCGCTCCACTCCCTATCTCAAATCCACCAAAAACCATGTTCACAAACCTGCCAACATACGACCCTCTTCACTTGCTTGCATGTTGAGCACACCACCTTTATTCTGTCTTACTTGCAAGCCTGCCTGCATCCCGCTCACTATCACGCATGCTTGCCAACTCGTGTGTATGCTTTCTTGCCTGGTCACATGCTTTGCTCACATGTCTCTCTTCCCTCAGCAGCTCATGTCCGGTAACATCCTTACTCGTGTGCTCAATGTGTTCAGCCCATGCCTAAGCCTATTAAATGCCCTCATCTTGTAATTGACCCTTGCAACCCCGCCATAAGATATCTTAATAATTTACAACCAATTATTTCATCATTGTCCTATTCTTTTCATAATGGTGTCTATTATTTCTTTCCTATTCGACCTGTTGTGTTTGTATGTATAGGAACCTGTACCATAGTGAAATACTTTAAAGGCATTTTCAACTATGGTAACTGGTTGTGCAAGTGAATATGGCTAGTAACTTAGTAAAATTGCATTTTGTGCGTAAATCAAATGTGAACAAGTTATTTTTCAATTTCGTTGTTATTCTCTAGCTCCTTCTTCATCTGCCTTCATTTTTAAGAACTGGTGGCACCGTAATTCATCATTTATCTTCTTTTTTTTTCATTGTATCCAAGCAATCCCAACTAAGATTCAGTAATTGGTGCTCCATTGAGGCTTGTCGTCAAATCCTCATGTCATCATCACCAATTCTGCAAAAACATTTTTCCTTAGGACAAACTCACTTTCATCACTATCACCCAACTTTGACACACGTGGCTTAAATCCATCATGCCTTCCCATCTAGTCACGTTGGTCTTGTGTTCAATCCACCACCGAACACATAACTACATCAATCACTGCAATGACCTCTCGATCCTGCTATGGCTTCCATCATCTCTCCCATGTCTCATTTAAAAACCTCAAATCTATCACTGTTCCATCGCTACACTGTGTTACCGTAAGTCCTCATCCCACATCAACTGACACCTCTTCCAAATCTCCTGGACCACCACATTGAGATTCCATCCATGTCAATCGCTACCCAATGATTTTCCAGATCTCTCATTGTTGTCCAAACCTACATCTTGCAACTCCATCCAAAACAAGCCAAATCAAGTGATGCATACCACAATCTGTCTGCATATTTACATCAATTAGTTACTTATTTCAAAATCATGCCCATATCATTAAAAATATTTCCATCTAAAAGTATAAGTTTATGGGCAGGAGCCCATCACTCGGTATTTTAACACTAATGTATTTTTTAATTATCTGATGTGGAACTAAATCAATACTCTTGCATGTCTTAACAATCTATCCCTTATATAATAGCTCTCCACATCAGCCAGACAGCCATCACACCCACTCAAATAAAAGCTATTTAATATCATTAAGTGCATGTATCAAGAATTCACTGAATCATGTGGAGGCATCATGAAACCTTTCTCAACCTTTACAAAAGTCAATGAACTCCTATAGGAGCTACAAACCACAAGAATCAATCAATCTCAACCAAACCATCAACTCTAATACCACTAGTTATAGAATATGAAACAAAATAAAAACAAAAATTGGGCTTCAAATACTAAAGGTCAAACCATTTTCAACCCAAAAAAGTAAAACCAATAGGTGAGGGCCACCCACTTAGTATTACATCACCCACATGTTATTAAATCACCTGATGTGAAACTAAACCAATACTCACATGTCCCTTAACACTTAGCCCAATGTAAATACAGACTAAATATGCATAATCATACATTAATATCTCTTAAATAATAATTTCAAAAACAGAAAAAAGTATAGATCAAATTTCAAAAACAGTATATATATATATCAAATAAATATATATATATATATATATATATATATATATATATATATATATATATATATATATATATATATATATATATATATATATATATATATATATATATATATATATATATATATATATATATATATGTATCAGATAGCCTTGTGCCTTAGTTTGCCCCTTCTTGAGTGGCATCAACACATGCACAAAACTGTCTCTATATATAAATGTATATGACACAACCAACACGTATATGTATGCGTGTGCGTGGGTACTTGTTAATAGAAATAGATAGATTTATAGGATTTGCCAAATCAGTGAGGCTAACACATCAAAACTTTTAAGTGATCTCAAAGAATACAAAAACAACTTAAAATAAATAGAAATCTTATATTTCAATTGAGTACAAGACACTTCCCACTTCTCAAATTAACTAAATAGTCAAAGTGATCCCAATCTTACAACTCAAAATTCCTCTAACAAACACATGCATGTCAATAAGACAAAAAAAATATGTGTTATAACCCATAGCGTATTGTAGCACTCTTGCACTATTTGCAGCAAGACACAATGAAACAAAATAGTGCACTCGATGGATCTATGTCTATGCTATAGCGCATAGTGCACATGATGCACTATTTTATTTTTCAAGTCTTTTTATTTTTTAGTTGATTGATTTATTTAAATTAATAGTGTGAATAAAAAAAATTTTAAAAATTTAAATAGAGTATCATGAAGGTAATTTTGTTATTAAGTTCAGATCTCATGCAAATATATTTGTCAACTATCTAATTGAAGTAGCATGACATAATTGTTGGAAGTGGAAATCAATTCCTTTTTCTAAAAGTAAGATTTTAGCCTAAAATATGTCATTGTTGTATGTAATGTCAATCAAAGCTTACAAATGGATATACAACTATCTTTGTTATTTTTAGATGAGGAACAATGACAAAGCCATGTTGTTAATGCATATTAGGGATGAATTTGCCCCAAAGTTGAGCTTAATTGCAAATTTTTTTCTCATTTTCTATCTTTAATTAAGAAAATGGTAATTTTTTTATAATACTTTCTTTATACTATAACTAACTTCCAAGTTTCTTTTTTTTTTTTTGGAGTCATTTAAGCATCCATTAATTTCACAAAGCTTTTCCTCTAACTAAAATGACATGTCTTTTCTTACATGATCTTATTTTACTCTTTGGCATGTGGATATGAGTAACTAGGAAGCATCTTTAAAATGTAAATATAATCAAATATAATAGATAAACTATAAAATCTCATATGCTATGTTTAGATTTCAAAAAAAAAAATTGACTACTAAAGGGCCTGTTATTTATCCATCTACGTCGATTTCCCCTATAAATTCTATTCAAAATTTACCTTTTTATCATTTTCCTACCATTTGCAATCAAAACCAAATTCCTTAATGTGTGAAGTAAGGGCTAGATGAAGGATGGCTTATAAAAATTAAGTCATGAATCAAAGGTGTTTGATATAAGTTTGACAAAGTTTTGATTATTTATACAAGTAAAAAATTGGTACTTAGTCCATCCCAAGTTAACAAAAGCTATTTCATCGTCTTATTACTTCATCTCACTATTCCACATTCATTGGTCTTCACCTGAACTATGCAACGTCCTAAACTCCCATAATGTCATTGTAAAAGATGTATATGACCCAAGTAAATTTGCACATGCCGTTGATGAACACACTTAATATGTTAAAACAACCTTGTATTTCAACACAAATGTCTACAACTTCAGATACAGATTTACCAATCGTGTAGGTGCCAATGAGGAAAAGTGTTTTTGGATTGAAAGCTTCAGCTTGGATGGCATCAATAACAAAGTGAATCACTTCCTCTTGTTTTGGAAAGTCGTACTGCATGAATATATAGTCAATTATACAAATGAAAAAAATGAATATAGAAGAACCATCAATTTCAATGGCATACTTGGGGATTGCAGTAAGTCGTGTCCAGTATAAGAGTGTGGACATGGGATGACCGCAAAACAGTAGAGGCTGCCATCTCTGCAGAAAATCTGAAATCCCCAGTGTGCAGAACTGCCTGAACAACGAAATGTCATAACAATTTGTTATATAAAACGATGGAAATCAAAATTGCTGCCTAATCCACAAAAAGGAAACGTACCTTATTATTGGATGGTTCAAAAAGAATAATAATAGACCCAGGGCAGTGGTTAGCATCTAAACAGGTCAAATCTACACCAGCAATGGTAATTTTTTCATTCAAAGGTAAAATTTGAATTCTATCCCATGGAACACCAATCTTCATATTTACAAGATGTGCTGTAATTTTTGAGCAATAAACCTTCCCATGAAAAAAGTTCTTCGTGAGACCCTGATAATCTGAAAAAAATTCATGGCAGGAAAATCAGATTAGATGAAAATAATAAGACTTAACCAGGAGATTACATCGAGCAAGCGATCCTTCCCTCTGGAATAAATAATATATATATATATAATAAAAAAAAAAAACCAACAGAGGGACACGGCTGTAGCTCAGGCACAATAAAGTTCATGAATTTCAGAATTTTAATCATAGTAAGCAGATCAGCATATATAATTTGCTCCAAAAAACATACAGAAGAACAATAAAAATAAGCCTCAACTTTTGAAGTACTAATGGCAGAGTAGAAAAAAATGCACTACTTCCACTTGAAGTACAAACGTTAAACAGCCCAGAAACAATGAAAAATACTCCCTTTCTTTTTCATTCAAACTAAAGATCAAGTCTATTAAAAGGACAATTTTAATTATATTTTTTATATTTTTAATTCAATTTTAATCAATTTCTATTATTATTATTATTATTTAACATGATTTTGGATTTGCCCCACAAGAATTTCCTAGATAGCTTACGTCATTTTCATGCCATTGCTTTCTGTGTTTTTTCTTTTGTTGCCTGAACTTTATAGTTTATGCATGTCAAATTTTTATCTCTATTTTTGTAAATTTTTCGTGCAATCTTTATGTAATAATTTTAATGATGTGGGGATCTTTTGTAAATAATTTTATTACACTAATATGTTTACACAGTCCTTTAAGAAAACGGGCAATGGTTTATTAATTTCAATTGTCATCAAGACAACTTGAATTTAATTTCATATAATGTCCCATCTATGGTTCATTGTTCACCTTGCATTCCATTGAATCTACTTTGAAGAGGACGCATAAAAAATTAGCACTTTCTAAAATACTTAAGTAGACAAAATTAAACATATTAATAAAGGCACAATCATAGATGGAAAAAGGAAGACTATCAAAAGGTCTATATAACAGAGTTAATCCTCCATATAGCACTTAACAAAAAAAAATGAGTAGGATAGGATTCATACATCCGACCTAAATGATTGAGATAAGGGCTAATGATGATGATGCATGAAGACATTGATACAACTAGATGAAGATTCAAAAATTCAGCAGCAAATAAGAAACTTAAGCTTTCCATCAAAGATATTTTGAAGATGAGCTGTAAAAAAGAATTATAAAAATATGAACAGTTAAGGAAGGCTTGAAGATTGGTTGTTATCATCACTAATAAGATAAATGTAAATCATACAGTTGGCCACACGTAATAATTGGAGAATGATGCCAAAAGAAGATGATGCAGGGGTCAAGGTTGCTAAAATATGGTGGACTACCGTAAAAACAATACTAATTGGAAAATCTGTTACTGAGGATTTACACAAACTTACGGTCCATATGGAAGTGTGTTAAAAACCAGTGAGAACAATCTCCTCTTAAATAACGAAATGCATCCTGCACATAAAATGTGTCCAAAGAAAGAGTAAGTATTTCCAAGATCAATCAAAAACAACACTGTAAAGAAATAATAATGCCAAGATCAAATTCAAGGTACTTGCTCTCGTAATTGTATTTTCAAATAAAAATGCGTACTACTAAGCTTAAAATTCAGTGCTAAAGATGGTTGGAGGCTCATATGCTGAGAAGAATGACACAAGTTGTAATGCATGCTCATGATCAAAATCAAACAACAAAGTTTCAAACGAGAATTCAGCCATTTAGCGAGGAAAACTACGCATCTTTGTTAGGCACATAAAACCAAATAGGAGAGAGAGAGAGAGAGAGAGAGAGAGAGAGAGAGGATCGATGAAAAACAATTACTCCAGATAAAAGAAACAAAGATTACTAATTGATATTGTTGTCTTATATGTTAGAGAAATTTCACCATATATGCCTCATAATAAATAAATTAGAGAAATGTACCTGCTATTTATTTTATAGAAAAAAATTGAGAGAATGAAAATTCATATCAGATTAAAATATTCCTAATATTATTATATCTCCTTGCTCAAGCTTTGCTTGAGTTAGTTCACGAGCTCGGTTCAGGTTGGGATTAACAAACAACTCGTTTAATGAAATAAACGAGCTTTAATCAAACCATAATCAAGTTTGTTCGCAAGTAACTTGTTGAAAAATATACACAAGCTATATCAATTAAAGTTTATTAAGCCTAATAAATATTTAAACAATACTGTTCAAGAACAAGCCTTAATCGAGCCATAATCAAGCTGTTATCGAGCTCTTTAATAAGCTTGTTCAATAGCTTTAAATGATATTGTTCATGAACATAAATGAATCGAACAAGTTGTTCATGCATGTTCATTTAACAATCGAGTATTTACAAAAGTGTTTAAGCTCATTTGATTAGTTAATCAAACGATCATAAACGAGCTCAAATCGAGCCGAGTCACAAGTAGCATGTCGAACGCTCGATTTCTTTGCAACCCTAAAGCTAGTCATTAGGTCGCTAAGTGCTTAACATATAATAGCAACAAATTAAATTTAAAATTTTAGAACTTCGTTATCCTTAACTTAAAGTGGATGATAAAAAAGAAAGATTATGAGCCCAATAAAAATACAATGGTTCTGTAATCCGACGATTATTATCTTTGTCTTATATAAATAGAGAAGGTATTGACCTAATATGACCAAAAGATCCGCCATGAGTTGCATCATCCAACGAGATCTTATAGACCTAAGGTGATTATTTGCTAAGGGGATAATTTTAAGTCAATCTTAGCTCATAGAATACTTGTGTCCAATTAAATGCATACTATGATTCACTACTTAAGAAAAAAAATTTATTTGAGAACTTACGAGCTATAACCATGACCATAAATAATTTAACGATATCATTTGGTGATAAACCACCTGGTTCGAAGACTCTGGTTATAATCATAACTTTTTATAGTATCATTTGGCACAAAATCAAGTGAATAGAGGACAAAAGTCACCTTCTTACTAACATGAGAATATTAAAGAGTGAATATGGCAATACATTTAATTCGATATTTGCTCCTTTGTGAACGATAGTTTCTTAGATTATCACCTCTAATAAGTAATTGTTGATTGAATAGTGAATAATTTTTACTTTAAGTGTTTAGATGATGGAGGCATTTGGTGATTATTGAATTTCTTATATTTTATTGTGGTTTGAACTTAAGATAATTTGCTTTAAGACTTTGGAATATTTTGATAATAATATTTTATCTAATTGAAATCTTCTACCAACATGACCATTATCGAGAAATTTAATTATTTTCATTTTATCATTTTAGAAATTATCAACTCTGCATGCCTATTTGTAGAAAATTTGGTCCATAATTAGAACTTATAATTGTACTTTTTGATATCAAAATCAAAAGTTTATACTTAAATATGAAATTTCTTCATTAAGTCATTGATAGTTTTATGCAAATGTAAAATGAAATATTTATTTTAAAAATAGCCATCTAATTTTGAGATTAATCCTATTGACTCAAGCCATTATAAAAAAGATGATCGAACTAATTAGATGGGATTTATAAATTCCCCAATAAATATGAAATAGCCCGCCCCAATAAATATGAAATAGGGCCCCACTCAAGAATGTGTATAATCATAGATTTAAGTTTAGTTTTGAGAAAAGAAAGTTTGTACTTTTTTTAATAAAAATAATTATTAATCATTCAAAATGCATGCATGCTTTTCAAGGTAAGAATGGACTTAGATTAGTTTTGAGTTTAGTCCACATACATTCTCAAATCATATGCTCGAGCATTTAGTGTACTAGTAGTAATACATGCAATCATATTTAATTTTATTTTCATAATTCTCAAAGCATTTAAATTACATGACTTCATGAATTTCGATGTAACTGCATAATATATTTGCATGCTTTTTAATATCAAACAATCTAAGTCAATCACATACCAACCCACGAAGCATCCTCAAACTCTAATTTTAAGAGTTTAGCAAGTGTGTCGAGAACATGCGGATAAGTTAATTTTAAATGCTAATGTGAATTTTTGAGAATTTACTCATCTCTTAGAACACTTGCACACATTTGATGTAATAAGATTGAACATAAACTTGCCTCATAATGCATACATTAGTATATTCTTTAAGTCACTTAAATGTATTTCGATGCAATGATATTGAAAATAAAGTTAACTACAATTAAAAAACTAATGGTTTCAAAAAATTCATGAAAAATGCAACTTCTATTCAAAAACTATCTACTGCAAAAATGATATCAGAGAACGTACAAGTGGCATAAATAATAATTAAAATGGCAGGCTGAATACGCACAACTCGAAATGGCGTTCCTGATATGCAACACCAAGAAGGTATTTCTCTTACTCTACCACGATTAGCATTCCTTCTAGTACCAACCGTCTTCTGGATTGAACACTTGCTAGCATTTTCTACATTGCTAAATAATTGAAAAGGATTGCAACCTCTTGTTTTATATGACACCGTCCCCTGGAAGTATTCTGTGATCAACTTGTTTTCTGGCAAGGCTAAATTTTTGTTCTCATTTGATGCTGCATTAGAAGGGACATTTTCCCCACCTTTAGTAAGAAAATTTCTTTGACGAAGATCATTAAGAGCATGAATAATTTTCTTTCTAGGCCCAAGAGCGACAACACCAATTCTGATAAGATCCTAGAGTATAACAGGCAATGACATGAGTTAGTGTACAATAGTCAATAAAACATTCACAGCAATGTAGACAGACTTCAGGTTCTGCTAAAGAAACAGCTTGATACAAAAATACTTTAGAACAAATGAGATGTTGAAAATTATAATAATTAAAAAAGAATTAAATTTAGGAGTAATATAATTCTTGAGAGAGGGTAATGAAACATAGTAATCAAAACAATCATCATTATTAAGAATGAATTCAGCTTTACGCCAAAAATATCCATCATAGAAGCGAATTTTAATTCTTAGACGATTAATGAAAAAACATGGACAATAAATTGTAAAAAGAATTTCCAAATGATATTCAAAATAATAAAATGGTATTAAGTATTCAGCGCATTAATGAGTCTTAGAAGTAATTGTGAAGCAATTAAAGAATTTTCAATTTAACTTGAATTACATTAAAAATTATTATTAAATATGTTTTTTTATTATATATAAAGATGCTTAAAAGGAATACTCAAAATAAGGTGTGTTAATATAGCATAATTCTGATGAGTGGGATGCCCAATTAAATAAGTAGAAAATTAAAAAAATATATGAAATCAAATTTTATGATGGGATGATTAAAGAAAAAATAGAGACAATAAATAAAGAAACAAATTTACAAAATATTCAAAAATATTAAAATGGTATTAAGTGGTTATAAATTATTAATGAATCTTAGAAATAAATGTGAAATAACCAAAGAACACATTTGCAATGGGATTGCATCAAGAATCAATATTAAGTTTGCCTTTTTTTTGTATTGTTGATTAAAATGCTTTCAAAGAAAATTTAAAATAAAGTGGCTTAATGAATGGAATTTGCATATTACATAATTTTAATGGATGATGCATCCAATCAAATAAGCAAAAAATCAGAGCAATGGGAAAAAATTAGAAGATAACAAGCTGTCAATTGGTACAACAAAAACCAGGTATTTGATTTCAAATTTAGTTAGTATGACATTAATCATTATTTTACAATACACTAAAGCCACAAAATATTATCTAAACATGATAGACTTAAATATGTTAGATTTTTATATAGAAAAACAGAGGTATTGATGAGGATATAACTTTTAGATTAAGGAATGTGTGATTATGACAAAGAAGTACCTCAAGATAAAAGAATATAGCAAAGACTTAAAAGTTAGCTTTATACAACTATAATTAGCACAACTACAATATATGAACTTGAGTTTTGATTAGTGAAAAAAATTTCTTGTATTAAAGTTAAAAAGGCAAAAATAAGAATTTTAAGAAATTTTAAAAAAATTATAAATAGAATATTGATAAAGATTATATTTAAAAGGCAGATGGATTATCATAATTGAAGATAAAGTAATCAGAACACTATAACAAGTACAACGAATGGTAGAAATTTCACAAATCAGATATAATATTAGTTTTGTATATTAGAAAAAAATAAATAAACCAAAGATAATATGCATAAAGATCTATATTGAACAAATTTGAACATATTGTCTTAACATAAGAAAATGAAGAATGAGAATTAATAAAATAAACCCCAAAGTTAAAATAACAGTGATGATGATGAGTGGGTGCCGACTAGTCTAATTAATAAGGACCTTGGAAATTATTGCCAAGGTTTTGAACTCTATCTCCACTTGCACAATAATAAACTCTCACCTTGTGAACTTTCAGGTGGGCCAAAAAAAAGGGTAATGATGATGATCCACCAAATAATTACAAAGAAAAAATTTATGAGTTGTACACATAAAGATCAAGAAGTTACATAAAGCAAACCTCTTCTGTCAACCATTGCAAAGCATCCCAATCAATCTCTTCCCTGATGAAAACCTCTTCATATCGGCACATATCCAATGCCCTTAGCCACTCAAGGACAGGGTTGGTACCAACAACCTGATTACATGCATTAGGTTTTGTCTGACCAATAGGAATAGAAACCTGTGATTACCATATAGCTTAATTGCAAATAATCCAATGCAATAAGGTTTCTGGCCATTTTACTTTGCTTATTAATTGCAAAAATAATAGTGGCAATGAGAAATATAACTTTAAGTGTCAACAAAAGTTCAAAACCAAAACATAACACTCATTCATGAAGAATTAAATTATCATAAAAATTTAAATGTTAACGATGTGAACTAAAATATAGAGAACGAAGTATAGCCTACTGCATTGCATAAGTGGTTTCGTAAAGATAGTACAACTTAGGACGGAAAAGTAGAAAACCAAGTAAAATTATAAAATATTCTATCTTACATAATATAAATAAGCTAAACAAGCCCAGAGCATAAACTATGATCCATTTAAAAATCATCAATCACAAATGTATATTTGTAAAGAATATCAGATTATACTTGCTTTCTAAAAAAAAAAATTGAGACTAGATTCAAAGTTTTATTTAAATACAATAGTTTTGTTATTTGATTGCTGGGTATCAATGGTTTGAATGTCCATGATTTCCTCCACTTTTTTTTTTGGGGGTCTATTTCCTTCCTGAAATATAGTGCTAAGGTTTCAATACCTAGTCTATAAATCTACATGTGGAGATTTGCAAATGTTTAACTGCAACCTCCATTTTTTAGTCATCCTTTTTTTTTCTCTATAGTGATTTCGTATTCTGTTTTATGGTTAATTTCAAAGTATCAGAGACTAGTGCTAACTAAGAATAGAATATGCGAAACATTTAGCTGATGAATGCAAGGCACCAATTAAAAGGTTTTTTTTTTTTCAGAAGCCTCTCAGCCAATCTCACCCACTACAACTCTTTCAACATTCTTTGAAAAATTATTCCCTCCAAATCCAAACCACAAAATTGAATAATCAGAATTTTCTTAAATGATATCATTCTACTTTAAAGGTTATAAGAGGACAAGGCCATCTTGGCTATCTGTTATTAGTTCCACAAAAAAATTAAGGGGGATTTACATACATACCACATAATTCTTATGTATTTATATATTTCACATCCAAACTTTAATTTTTACTTAAATAGCACTTAAATATTTATTATTACATCAAAAATACCACCACTTTTTTTTTTCAAGTGAAATGCACCTTTTCTAGAAAAGCTAGTTGTAAATATTCAAATTTGAGTGTGAAATATGTAAATGCATAAGAATTCCGTGATATGTATGTAAATTTCCCAAAAATTAATGTTGGTGATCCCTCTCTTCTAATTTGAGATACACAAAATTCAATGATCATGGTATGGATTGTGAATTTAATGTAGGGCATCAAAGTGCCTTACATTATTCCAATGCTAAAGAGGTGTAAGATGCATTACTCTACCCTACTCAAATTGAAAAAAAAAAATCAGCAGAACTCTTTGATCTCTCAAACAAAGTCTATAAGTTGAAACAACAAGACCTAGATGTCACCCAATATTTCAATACGCTCACTTAGTTGTAGCAAGAAATATATACATTTGTTCGCATTAAAGTAGTAATGTTCTACAGATGCTAAAAATACAAAGAGCAGATTGAAAAGTAATGTATTTATGCTTTTTTGAAATATTTGAACTCCAATCATGATGAAGTTAGGGGATAACTCTTTAGAATTAAACCACTCCCCATGATAATTGACATATTTGTTAAAGTTTGAAGACAAGCAAACTAAAAATGGGTCAGGACGAGCAAATCCAAGCTATCACCAGCAGAAATTTCTACCTTAAATATATGTGGTCAAGAAGCTTCTGGGAAGCCAAGAAAAATAATCTTCAGTGAGATTTATGCAAAAATAAATAAATAATACCAAAAATAATTATTAGATGATGCATGGAAAACCATAAAATTGGAAGAAAAATAAAACTAAAAATCAAAACTCTTTTGTGTTCCATAACTTGATCGAGTAATCTAACCAGCCCAATCATCAAGGAGGCACATAATTATCTCTCACCAAAGAATGAATGGAATAACCATACAAATAACATGCACCGTCATAGGCAGCAACAAACACCTCAATACAGGCTAATGCATGGAGTCTTCTTAACAAACTTTAAATATGCAAAAGATTTTTCCTGAGATATACTAAACAACGAAGCAATGATCTTTATAAAAGAATAGTTGTAATATCTTTCAAACTCTAAGACTTTGTAGTGTATCTCATCTATTATTCTAGAGAATTATAGCTAAATGCATGCCAAGGATCGTTAATGAAACATATATTAAAAACAATATAATCTATAAACAAATAGTGCGCGCCTAAAAATCTTCATGCCTAAAAAAATATTCAAATAAATTATCTTTACAATGTTTTAAGTTCACAAATAAATCATGTAGTTAATCTATCTAGTATATAAAAAATTAATAATATTTTTAAAATTTACGTTTTACTTTAAGTTCTCAACACAAGCAGATTTTATTTTATTTAACAACAATACTTCATCGAAATAATTATATAAGATCTATAAATTTCATTTTAGAAAAATCAATTCTACAAAATTTGACATATTGTATCTCTCAAAAAATCCCTCTAAGCTATTTATCCAAATCTAAAAATATCACGTGTCCAAATAATAGGTGTAACTTCTTATATTTTTTTAGAATCATATAAAAGTGATTTCATTTAAATTACTTTTTTTTTGTCATTTTAACTAGATGGGTGAGATTGTAAGTACTATTCTAGAAGATATTACGAAAGAAGAACGGAAACCCAATAATATATCATATGTAAAATGCAATAGGGTCTAACATTTTTAATGATAATAAACATGAAAAACAAACATAGAACAAAAGCCATTATTTTAAAAAAGTATGCATTACTTTCAATGAAAATTGAAAAAAAAAATAACATAACATAAAATCGTATTCAAGCAAAATATATATGGCTTTCTATTAGTATATAATGCTAAATTGAATATCTCTAAGACATACAAACACTTAAAATTTCAAGTCGTTGAAAAAATTCATAATGTAACAAGTATGACTAAACATAATTTCACTTCTAACTAATAATGGAACGAGTTGAAGAACAAGAAAGAGTTGAAGGAAATAAAGAATATGGTAGGAGGAAAATAAAGCCAGTTTAGAAGGGAAAATGGGAGAGGCTAGAACCTTGATCCATCAGGCAAAAGTTTCATATAATAAGATTGATAAGAGTGGACAGGATTTAAGTTTTTGAATTCAAAGTTTGCTATGCTTGTATCGCAAAGATTGAAAGGAAGGGGTGAGAAGGACTTTAGGATCTGTAAGCCATAACTGAAATGAATCTCTATGATCTGGATACTAACGGATGCGAATGTTATTGTTGTTGAATTTAGAAAGGAGGGAAAGGTCTAAGAGAGAAGGACCAAGAAGGGAGAGAAATGACTGGTCAAAGGAGAGAAGATGAAAGGGATAGAGCATTTTGGGAGCGCATCCATATAGAGTTTCATGTCCTTCATAAACACAAATCACCTTAAGCAAGACTAAAAGCCTTTATAAATAAAGATTTAAGTATTCTTGACTACAAAAAGAAGAAATGATTTTTTCTTCATTATACGAAACATCATGAAATAAATTAAGCATGATGTAAAGTAATCATGCCACAAACAAAAGCAAAACAAACGGTCTTCACAGAATTCTGATCAAGGAATCAATGGGCAATGATGGTTTGCATTAGTTCAAGTGAAGGAAAATTTTACCTCATTGATGTCATCTTTATCCAGGCAATCATTTGTATGGATCTGTCTCATCTCTTCACTCATTTTTGTGATATCAGTTTGGCATAATGGGCATTGAACCAATAAATTCCTTTCTGATGCAATCAAATCTGTGTCTAAATTAAATTGTTCAACAGAGGACGTTCTATGGCTAGAATCATTTTGTTTGCCCATCTCGCAACAGAGGTCCATCAACATATTTAACTGAGTTCCTGGCTCAAATTCACCGCTGACGCCCACTTCTTCACCACTGCTGCTGATTGTATAAGAAACCAACTTTCTACTTTGCGCAAGAAGTTTGGCTTCAATAGACATAGCATTATGGTATACCTTTCTCTTGTCCAGCAGAACAATGCCTGCTGGGTAACTATCAGAATTCACAAGTTTTACCTCTCCAATTGAACCCTTTTCCGGCACCAACGGATCATTAGATTGATTATTCGACGTCAATTCATCAGATCCATCTACTCCTGTAGAATATTTTCTGCAACCAAACAAGATTGACTTCTCTTCTGATTCCAAAAGCCTTGCTTCAGATGAAATTCTCCTCTTGTCTTCTGTTGTACCACGATCAACAGCTTGGTTCAAAATCTGAATTTCCAACTTTCTTCTTGGCCAAGCTCCTGCTAGTCCCAACTTTGTTGATGCAAGACAAGCTCGCCCCTCTTCGGCCTCATTACAGACGTTGCATTCATGAATAGATTTTTTCTCCCACACAGCCACCGACTTTCCCGAGTCACAAGAATTCCTTATATTTGCACTATGTTTATCATAAGATGTGCATACATCAGAGCAATTCAAGTCAAAGATGGAAGAAGCACTCACCGCAGATTTCAAAAGGCTTGAGTTAAGGGACATCAAGCACTGACTTTCTTTCCCATATCTCCCTTCTTCACGTGGCCAAACATCCACAGACCTCGGTACATCTGATGCTGATAAATTCGATTTCAGATCCTCAATTCCATTCTCATCAATGCATTCTACAGCAATATCTATGCTCCCTGAACCAACTGGAACAACCTTGTTGTAAAGCTCCTTCCTTTTAGTGCTCACTGGAATTCTCTCCTCACCGTCTTTAGAAACCCTATAATCCAAAGTTCGATTCTTGAGCATACCGCCATTCTCCTTGCCATTTGCAGCTGAGGGCCTCGATCTCTTGCAAGGACGGTAGCCGTTGGAGGGCTTCAGGGGCTGATATAGCCTGCTTTTGAGGGAGGAAAGCATGAGACTCTGGGTGAGGACGGCTTGGCTTGGATTCTGGAAGTCGTCATCGTCGCCGTCGCTCTCCCCTTTCGCCATTACCAGGGTTAGGGCTTGGAGGTCCGAATCCGATAACCTAGAGTGTTTTGCCAGATTTAAATTCGATGGCGTCAATGAAATGGGCGCCGGAGCGTGAGCTTGTTAGCTCCCTGCTTCTTGATTTTCGCTTGGATTATTTTAAAATCGATCGGTCCATCGAGGAGGAAAACAACGATGGACGAGGGGCATGAGAGCATCTCTTAACTCAATTCCCGCCAGTTTGATTTTTGTAGTTCGATTAATGTGAGATAATTTCTTATTGATTTTTCTATGTATTACATTTATTTCTAAATAAATTATTTTATAATTTATTACGATTAAAATATGTTGAACTAATTTTTTATTTGAAGTTTTGATATTAATGTTAGTTTGTGTTATTTTGTGGAGCCTAAAATTAGAGAACTATCAACTTAGTTCTCAATTTTGTAGGTCTAGCTCAATGATGACCTCACTACTTGATTGCAGGGGAATAACACTCTATTGTTTGGTTCTTTACATTTGGAACGCAGTAGAATGATTGTAAAAAGGATTACTTTGGTTGTTGAGTTTTACAAATTCACGACTTCGCTTTTTTTCTATTTAATAAAAAAAATGTAATGTAATAATCAAGATTTTGATGTTACGGTGACGACATGGTTACATGGATAAGGCGGTTGCGGGGCGCGGCTGGCACGTGGGGGCACGGCACGGCTGGCCGCACCGCGGGCCACGATCACTTTATTACCGATATTGATTCACCACCCAAATTCGACCAACACGCCAAAATCTTTAATGTATTTGGAATACATTATATTACATCGGAATTTTACTTTACTGCAACCAAACACCCAAAAGTTCAAATCGCAGATTTAAATGCATGACCTAAATGACGAACCAAACAACCCCTAAAGGTTTGAGGACAAAGTCTTTAAAAAAATTATTTTATGCTTAGGCACTTCATTTGCACGGTCTCTGCACTGATAAACATAAGTTTTGTGCTTAGTAATACGCCTCAATGTTGTATTTCATAGTACTACAGCGTTAGAATCCGTTAAGACAGCCAGAATGATAGAGAGGCTAGCATCGCAGCATTACAAAACAATAGAGTCAGTTTTGTAGCAGTTTCAATAGATTATTATTTTTAGTTCTTGACTATATAAGTATGCCCTAAAATGTGAGAGAACTGAAAACTGCTAGAGAGACTTTTAAACCAAGAGAGATTTGCAAAAAAAATTCCCATTTTCATGATGAATTTCTTAGTGTTGTGTGGCATAGTGATTTTTCCCAATTTTGAAT
Source organism: Cymbidium sinense (assembly GCA_021442155.1). Taxonomy (NCBI): domain Eukaryota; kingdom Viridiplantae; phylum Streptophyta; class Magnoliopsida; order Asparagales; family Orchidaceae; genus Cymbidium; species Cymbidium sinense. The sequence continues at coordinate 104,712,191 of CM038218.1, forward strand.
TTTATATATAAATTATGGACTTATTCTCGGTCTTTCATTTTTATTTTATTTTATTTAATCTTTGCTTGCTCTAATTTTCTCTCCCAAAAGTTTATCTGCAAATTGTGAAAAAATACAATTTCACTGTATGTCTTGAGCAAAAAAAAATTTTCATTTGAAATTTCTTATTAATAATGATTTATTTGCTAATTGGTTGAAAATATATATAATTTCACTTTTGCAATCTTGGCTCTCTTTTTTGAATGATATTTATAAATTACTATTCATATACGACCTTAATTTTATTAAGGAAAATGATATCCGCTTTTCATCATTTCATTAACCCACAATGGCAATGGCATGAAAAATCTCCTTTTCAAGTTATTTGAGGAAAATTTGATACAAAATTTTTCTTTACAATCCAACTCTCCTCCCTTTAACCTCTTCTTAAGTTACTTAACATTCCAGTTTTATAGTGGAAATTTTTTAAATGAGGAATCGAATGAAGTCTAATTATTAAAACTTTAAAATGGTTTTTTATTCAAAATACCCCAAGATGAGCTAAGCAAAGTTAATTTGGCATAAAGCATTATTCTCTAAACCACTCCTTATTTAGTTGGTTAGCTTTGAATGAGGGCATCTAGTTAATCAATTTGCTCATTAAAATGAATGTTCAGGTTAATCTTATATCGAAAGCATTGAACTCTATCTTTTGACTAAATAATTACTTACAACCTCTTCTTAAAATTGTCATGTAACAGGCGATTTTTTTCCATATGAATTTTGATTGGTGCAAAATGGTATATGCAAGTGCATATATCGTTTAAGTAACTGACTGATGAATAAAATATCATTCCCAAAAAGATCTACAATGTAATTTAATAATTATGTCGAGTACTAATCTTTTGCTACCCTAATTTTTATTCAATGAGATATAAGTCAAAATTTTAGAAGTGCATTAAAAAAAGTTACTTTTTTAGGAAAAGATGGTTTTTCGTAAACTTAAAAATATACTCTAAATTTATGCAAATTATAACTAATGTTGTGTATTATAATGATGTGAGATTTCATTACATGTTATTGTCAATCAGTAGTTTAACTATTGGATCAACTATCTAGATCAATACAATCAAATCAGTATATTTAATCAGTTACATTTTTATAATAAGATTAAAATCAAGTAATTGTGTTGTCTTTGTCTCCCTTAAATGATTGTAGATTCAAAATATCATATGCCTAGTATATTTAATAAAATTGATTTTTTTATTGTTCTACTATAATTTTTTTTCGATATCTCTATATCATAATATTTTTTTAACATTTCAATTTGTCATTGTGGGCTCCAAAAATTTGTCACCGACCTCTCAACAATATTGAATTGAAGAGAGTATGATTTTAGAATGTCAGTGTAATTTTCAAAAGGCAGATGGAATAGTAGTTAAGACACTACCTAGAGATTTCATCCTCATTTGGTGAGGACTTTAGATCTGGTTCCAGGTTCCTTATAGGCGCAAACCCCTATAATTAATTACCCCTCCCAATAAGTGAGAAGAGAACTTGCGATTAAGGTTAGTCGTTAAGTCGCTTAATGTGTAGCGTATAGTAGCAGCATGTGGAGTTTAAAATTTAGAATTTATGAAATTAATCATTTCAGCTTAAACCTGGTGGTTAGGGGAATGATGAAATGCCCGATCTAGATCACATGGTTCCATCATTCCGGGCTATCGTGGTCCTTAATCTACTTAGTCAGAGGAGATAATCGACCCAACATGACTGAAGGATCATTATCAGTAACACATGGGTTACGTCATCTAACAAATCCTTGTAGACCTGAGGTGGTGTTTGTTTAAAGAGACAGTCTTAAGTCTATCTTAGCTGACAGAGGGTTGTTTGTCCTATTAAGGATACCCTATGATTCACAACTCAAATGAGAAAGCCATTGGGGAGCATACGGGCTACGGTCGTGATCGTAATATAATGGAGCTTTATAATTGCTTCATCTATGGAGCCTACTGGCCAAGTCACGCAGCTGAGGACACCACGCCCTACTAGATGAGAGAGAGTGAACATAGTAGAACACTTAATTTGACATTGGCTCCTTTGTGAGCTAGAGTTTTCTTATTTTATCAACTCCGATAAACAATTGCGGAAAGTGGACAAATTGAGTTTCGCTTTAAGTTTTTAATGGTAGAGTTTCATTTAAACAGTTTTTTTTATTGACACTCAATTTGAGTTAATTTAATTAATTTGTATATTTAAGAGAGCTTTAGATCCTGTTAACTCTGTTTAACTACTAATAGAGGATTAGATCTACTATCACCTAACAGAATTAATTTCTTAGATATTTTACTAATTTAAAATTTTTATAATAGATTTTTAGATTTTGTTAACCTGGATCCATCCTAAGACTAAACTGAGAAGCAACCCGTGCAGCATCCTTAAACACTTGAATTTAAACATTCAGCATGGTGTCGGAGCCCATACGAGTGTTTATACAACAACAAACAACAACAACAACAACAAACCTTAATCCAACTAGGTAATTCACTACAAGAATCCTTCTCCATCAGTGTCCTATTATGTGTCAAATTCTCATTTAAATCAAGTATACTAAGATCATTTTTTATACATCTTAACCAAGTTTTTTTAGGTCTACCTTTACCTTTCTTAACATAAGACAAATCTAATGCATCTATTCTCTTAATCGTCATCTGAGACGACGCTTTATGTGGCCAAACCATCTAAGGATTCTCCCTAATCTTATCTACCAGGAGCTACTCCAACTTTTCCGAATATACTCATTTTGCATTCTATCTCTAAGAGTAAAGCCACTCATCCACCTAAGCATTCTCATCTCTGTAACACTTAACTTAATTTTATGCTTCTCTTTTATTGGCCAACATTATGCACCATAAGTCATTGCACGTCTTACCACCATCTTATAAATTTTTTCCTTAAGTTTAAGTGAAACTTTTCTATCACATAATAGGCCAGATGCATTCCTCCACTTCAACCATCCGAGTGTTTATAGCTTAGATAATTTTATGTTTGAATTATAAGATTAAGTTTGTATTTATTAAATCTTAACTTTGTCTGCGCAACCTTTTTAGTCATTAAAATTTATACTTTAAATTTCTATGTTCGAGCACATGCAAATGTTTATAACCCAAATAATTTCACCTGATTAGTTATTTCGTTGATTTTAAAAATCATGATTTAGAACGAAGTTTCTTAATTTTGTATTGAAAGAAAGCTCCTTCATCCGCATGCAATATTTAGTTTAGTGTCACTTTTTGTCTGCTTATACAAAGAATTGCAGATCTGGTGGCGATTGATGAATTGAATATAAAAATATCATGCAAGTATCCAATTCATTCATTGAAAGCTCTAGCAAGCTTTGAAGCACTTGGACAAGGCGTATAATTACTTCAAAACATATGTAAGCACTCATCCTCTTGTTCAAGCTCTTACATGTACTTCAAGATATCTAAATCAAGAAAGTGATTGCCTTAGCATATGCACAAATATTTATTTCTTTTAAAATGATATATAGATTTTAAAATATCTAGTTTAAAGCAAGAATATTTGCCTTGAAATATACATCACATCGTATATTTAAGCTTTTCATTTATATATTGATACAACTAGTTGAATGTGAATATATCTCATAATGTATGAAAGTGTCACATCGTTACATTTAAAAGCTTGCATAAGTTTGACACGTGAATGAAACTACAAATCATTTTGAAACATGTGCAATCACGTTTCTTTGAAGTTCATTGCATGCTTGTTGTTGAACTTCAACTTCATTATCATATTTCTTTAAACTTTTTTTTATTTGCTTTCAATTCATGTATCATGATTATGAACTCTATTTGAGTTATCTTTAAAGTGCTATGTTTATACATATCAGTGATTCTTGTTCATAATGAGCTATTGAATTGAACATAATCTCATTTGAAATCTGATATGGATTACATCATCACTTGAAAGCTAACTCTTTACGACTCAACGTATTTTACTTAACTACTTCAATTACTCAAACACATGTTATAACACTGTTTAAATATTCATTAGAAAGGTTATGAAACTAAGCATTGAAAAAAATAGTACAACAAAATTATGAGACATATGTGGAGATCAACAGTCATATTAAATGTAAACTAAGCATTGAAAAAAACAATACAATAAAATTATTAAAGCACAAATAACTTTCATTTACATTACTCACATCAAATTCAGTACACAATAATCAACACAGAATTCCATATAAATTCAAAGAACTAAATATTTAGTTCCTCGTATTACAAAGAACATTAGTATTTACAATTATTTTGTCTTGGAAAACCATGAGAGTGAAAGTTTACGCTTAGCCTTGTTGTGAAGTCCAAAGACACACGGTAATTAAAGAATAACAAGAGACACTCAATTTTAACGTGGAAAACCTCGAAAAAAAAACCACGTCAAACAAGAAAAGCTTCCACTATATATCGTTTTGAGTCTGAGTCTTCGATACAAGATTACAGAGTTGCATATGAGGGAGGAAAAACAGCTATGTAACAATGATAAGGTTGTAATGGTTGTAGCAGTGGAGATGCAAGGACAATCACGATGAAAGTGGCTGATGATGGTGGTATGATGATGAGCCTAATTGTTGGAGGATCTTCAAGCTTGAGCTTCTTCTTCCTCCTTGCTTAGATTCTTCCTCTTCTTTTCTGACTCTTCCTCTTCTTCCTTGCTCTTACACTTCTTCCTTGTCGGACTCTTACACTTCTTCCTTCTTCGGACTCTTTCTTGCACTTGCTCGGACTCTTAGCTTCTTCCTTGCTCAGGACTCTTACGCTTCTTCCTTGCTTGGACTCTTCCTTTTTCTTCCTTGCTGAGTAAGGATGGTGACGGTGGCATGTGGTGGTTGGGGCCGTCGGCGGTGGCTCTTCTTCTCCTTTGTTTGACTCCTCTTCTTCACTTGGCTCCTTGAGAGAATGAAGGCCCCCTCATGTGAGGATGAAGGCATTTATGGATTCATTATAAGATTCAGACTTTTGAGATGATTCTTTTGATCATTTGATGTATTTTAAGCATTTGGATGCCCAAATAAAGTCGAATTATGAGATCTTAGGCTCATTAGATCCATCGTCGAGCTTCGATTTGACTATAAACACTCCATATTTGAGAGTTATTTTTGGATTTAATTGATGTCCCAAAGATTTCAATGATATTTTAAGTGCTTGATCTCGATCGGTTTTAACTCAAAATCATATCGCTTTCGACATCAAGATTTGTGCTTTGACTGGTGGTATTTTGAGAGCCATATCAGAAATCATTCTAAACAAAATCAAAAAGAGGGAAAGAGTAAGCCAAGGAAGAATTCTTCAAATCTGCTCTTAATCCAAATCTATTTGCCTCTTAGCAATGAAGTTTTTTTCTAGTGGATCTTCTCCTTCTCAAGTCTTCAACATGAACAATACACAAACTCACGAACAAAATCATGAACACTAATTGCACACGCACTCTACTTGAAGTCTCATACTCCAAATGTATCACTCACACTCACATACGCACACGCACACATTGTCAAAAACTCTCTCACAATGCAATGCTATAATATTTATAGCCTCTTGTCATTGTTGACCTCCATATCTGTGTCATAAGTCGAGTAAAGCTCACAAGTCGAATTCAGTTTGAGTGAGTGCACAAATCCGGAATCAAAATGCGGATATCACCGAAAATGATCAGCTACCTCGATTGTGAGCGGATTTCACCACCGCGTTCAGAATGTTGAAATTGATCATAATATAAATATTGTAAAATCTAATGAGTAATCGATTAAGCGCCGGCTCGATGTGTCGGCGATGCGTATCGAGGTCGGGAGGCAAAAAATCAAGCGGCCTTCGTTTGATTGATCAGCGTTGTTAGCTCAAGCGTTGAAACCTATTAAATGAGACTATCGCTCCGGACTAGTTCATGACGTCAGTGGTCAAAAGCAACGAGCGCATTTTGAGCGAAAGTGGCATTCATCCGAGTCGATCAAACGAACTCCGTTCACAAAACGGACTACGTTATTGAGTCCAACATGTCAAAATTACGTAGAATAGATATCTAATTTAATTAAACTTATCGTGTTTAAAATTTCATTAAAAATTAGCACATATTCTGAGATAAATTTATTTAATTATCTCATAACTGTGATCAGTATCTCCTCGGAACTAGCACCCGCCCATTTTTCATATTTTTGCCACCCCTTTCAACCAATAGCTGATTGCCACGTCATTTTTCTCTGACAAAGAGCAGCCATTTTATATTTTTTTATGTTATCTGGCCTCACACGCGAACAATAAGGATCAGCCGCTGCTCATACTCGACTTCTTCGATCATTCCTCTCGATGGAGGGCGCAGGCAGCCATTCTCACTGAGTTGCCCGAGCTCATCGAACGAAAACCTCCTCTCTATCCATTCGCACGCGAGCAGCTGATCCTCTTTTGGTCCCTCCTCTCGATCAGCCAAGTGATCGGACGAGCCATCCGCCCGTCCCTCTTGAGCAAATCGAGCCCAACTCCCTCTTTCCCGTCTGTTCCAAGCAGTTGGCCGCAGAAATTGAACCTCTGGTCTCCCTCGATTCCCTCTTTGGCTCTCTCTCTCTCTCTCTTCCCCTTTCATCCAATCTCGTCTATTCGCTGCCCTCTTTCTCAAGGGAGGTTGTTGGGGATGAACGGCGGTTGATATAACGGAGCCGATGCTGCCTCCGACGGCGGAGGAAGCAGTCGAAGGCATCGCCGATGGTTTCGAGATGATTCCACCGTGGAAAGAACAGATAACAGTGAGGGGCTTGGTCGTTTGCTTTAGGCATAAAAAGATTTTATTTAACAAAATATGCGTACAACGGACGATTGACGTTGATGCGGAGGTCACGTCGGCGTCAGTAGTCCGTACAACGAACGATTGGCGCGAAGAATTTTTTTAGGGAGAGAGAGAGGGAGGGGATAGCGCGTTTTTTTTGTTTTATTTTTTTGATTTCGGCAGGAGAGAGAGAGAGTTTTTATTAATTTTTTTAATTAATATAATTATTTAAAATATTTAAAATATATAATTTAAAAATATTTTTTATAAAATATTTAATAACTAAATATTTATATATTTAGTTATTAATTAATTCATTTATATATATATAATTAAATATATAATTTAAAAATATTTTTAATTATATATATATAAATTTAGAAATTTATTTAATAATTTTTTATTAATTAATATAATTATTTAAAATATATAATTTTTATTAATTTTTGTTAATATATAATTTAAAAATAAAATATATAAATAAATATTTTTAATAAATAAATAAAGAAAGAAATAAATTATATAAATATTTTATAAATTATATAAATAAAATTAATTATATATATATATATATATATATATATATATATATATATATAATTTATTGAGTTATTTATGTATTTAAATTATATAAATATTTTTAAGTTATATAAATTATTTAAAAATATTTAAAAATATATAAATAAATAATTAGTTATATATATATATATATATATATATATATATATATATATATATATTTAATTAGTTATTTATTTATTTTAAAATATTTATTTATTTAAAATATATAATTAGTTAAATAAATAAATAAATAAATTTAAATTATATAAATACTTAGATATTTATATATTTATAAAATATTTAGTTATTTATATATTTATTTATTTATTATATAAAGACAATAAATTATATAAATATTTTATAAATTTTATAAATAAAGTAATTATATATATATTTATAAATTTATTTAGTTATTTATATATTTAAATTATATAAATATTTTTAAGTTATATAAATAATTTAAAATATTTAAAATATTTAAAATATATAATTTAAAAATAATTTTTATAAAATATTTTAATTATATATATATATATATATATAAGTCTATAATAATAATAATAACAAAAATATAAAAATAAAATAAATAAATAAATAAATAATTTTTAATAAATAAATAAAGAAAGGAATAAATATATATATATAAATAAATAACTAAATATTTTATAAATATATTAAATAACTTAAAATATTTATATAATTTAAATATATAAATAACTAAATAAATATAAATATAATTACTTTATTTATATAATTTATAAAATATTTATATAATTTATTTATTTATTGAAAATTATTTATTTATATATTTTAAATATTTTTAAATTATATATTAACAAAAATTAATAAAAATTATATATTTTAAATAATTATATTAATTAATAAAAAATTATTAAATAAATTTCTAAATTTATATATATAATTAAAAATATTTTAAATTATATATATAAATAAATTAATTAATAATTGAATATATAAATATTTAGTTATTAAATATTTTATAAAAAATATTTTTAAATTATATATTTTAAATATTTTAAATAATTATATTAATTAAAAAAATTAATAAAACTCCTCTCTCTCGGTCTCTCTCTCTCCTACTGAAATAAAAAAACAAAACAAAAAAAAACCCCCTCTCTCTCTCTCTCTCTCCCCTACCGAAAACGAAAAGCAAAAAAAAAAAAAAAAATCCTTGAGGCATGCCTCAGAGTCATTGGTCTCATTGGACTGTTGACTATTTAAATAAAATTTTTTTGTTACTAATTAATGATTAACATTAAGCCTATTTTAAAAATAATCCCCATTATAATCCACAAGCTCAACCTTACCGTCGGCGTTATCCCGTCTCTAAATGTTGCTGCCGGTTTGCTGGGCTTCTTCTTTATGAGGAGCTGGATGGGGATTCTTGAGAATCTGGGTTTCCGGGTTACCCCCTTCACACGGCAGGAAAACACAGTCATCCAGACTTGTGTGGTTGCTTGTTATGGATTGGCATTCAGTGGGGTTTTGGCTCTTACATGCTTTCTATGGATCAAAGGACGTATGAACTCATAGGAAAGGATTATTCTCGTAACAGACCAGAGGATGTAAAAAACCCATACTTGGGTTGGATGATAGGTTTCATGTTTGCCGTTAGCTTTCCAGGACTCTTCGGTCTTGTTGCACTTCGAAAGGTGATGGTAATTGACTACAAGATCACGTACCCTAGTGGAACAGCCACAGCTTTGCTGATAAATATTTTTCATACCAATGCCGGAGCTGAGCTTGCAGGGAAGCAAGTTAGTTGCCTTGGAAAATATCTCAACCTAAGCTTCTTGTGGAGTTGCTTTAAATGGTTCTTCAGCAGTGTTGGGGATTCCTGTGGTTTTGATAATTTTCCCACCTTGGGCCTCGCATCATTTAGTAATAAGAGTTTTAAGACCTCGTTATGCTCGGTAAATTTAGGGTAGAAAACCGATTATAATTCATGATCGGCCGTTATCTGGGAAGGTCGAATAATAGTCTGATGCAACACATCTGAGACGCGATACGAAACAAATTACAAAGGACTTAATTAATTTAATATAAAATAATATCTAAACTCAAAATTAAAATATTAATTGAAATTGCAGGTGTACGAAGACCTCGTTATGCTAAGTAGAGTGATGAGTTTGAAGACCGTTATGCCAGTAGAAAGCGGGTGAAAACTGATCAGTGTCACAAGACACTAATCGTTATCTGTAGAGGCGGGAAGGTCGAATAACGATGAGGGGCGATCGGAGAATTTGTCAATTTTGTGACGGAGACTAAACAAAACAAATAATAAGTTTAAATTAAACTTATTTGAAAATGATAAATTAAAGAATAAACTACATATATGCTCTTTTTATGCAGATGTTTGAAGATCCGTTATGCTCAGTAGAGCTAGGGTAGAAATCACGGCAAAGAGACACCGTCGTTATGCTCGGTGGAGGACGAAGGTCGAATACTGATGCGACTCCTATACAGGAAAGCGAGGTAGCCAAAATTTGGATTGACACAGGGCTTAAATATGATTAAATAAGATTATTAATAAGTTTAAATTAAACTTAAATAAAAAAAATGATGAATCGAAGCCAAACCTACTCACAAAAAAATTCTAAAGATCTTTAAATAAGAATGAGTTTATGAGCTTCTTAGCGATCACGAGCTAAGTTTCATTGAAACTTAAAGAGTTCAATGAGCTATGAATTAGAGGTAAATAAATAAATATTAATTAAATAATTGAACAAGATATGAAATGCCAAATGTCACCGGATTCGCAACACATCATATAAGCGAACAGAAAGCTTTAATTAATACATTCTTAGATACACCTGCTTGTGCTCGGACATAAAGATTTAAAGTGCAAATTTTAATGTCTGAAAAGGCTACGCAGACTAAATTGGAATCAATTAAATATTAATCAAAAATCTAATAAGATATTAGATCAATCTATAACATCCATCGATTCACAACACATCGCATATAAGGCGTTAATTAAGGCATTCTTAGATACACTTGTATGTGCTCGGACATATAGATTTAAAGTAAATTTTAATGCACGAAAGGATCAGCTAAATTGAAATCAATTAAATATTAATCCAAAAAATCTAATAAGATATTTAATCAATCTATAACATCTTTCATCAATCTGCACACAAAATTGAAAGAAGCGGATGGCGTTGGCTTAAATTATAAATAAACTTCAAATATATTAATTTTGCATAAATTATGGAGCAACTATCACTCAATTTAAGTGCTTCATAACTTGTGCAATCATTTAAAAGATGAATTCTTGTACAAAATATAAAGCAATTGTCAATTAAATTTGATGTTTCCAAATTAGTACAATATTAAATGACAACGCATGGGCCCCAACATCTTTGAATGCTTAAACTTAGTGTTTGAGGATCGTCATGATTCCTTAGTCGTAGGGCTGAGTTAACAAAACCTAAAAAAAATCTATAATAGAGTTTCAAATTAGGAAATATCTAAGCGATTAATCGGTTGACATTAGATCTAATCATCATTAGCATAGAGTTGACAGGATCTAAAGCTCTTAAAGATATTCAAATTTTAATGTCTGAAAAGGCTGCACAGGCTAAGTTGAAATTAAATGAAAATATGAAATCAATCTCATAATTCATAAATAAAAATGCTCTAAATTACTAAACACCCGCATGGGCCCCGACACTATGCTGAATGCTGAAATTCAAGTGTTTGAGGATGCTACGCGAGTTTATTCCCTGTTTATTCTTAGGACTGGGTCCGGGTTAACAAAACCTAAAAATCTATTATAATAATTTCAACTTAGTAAAATATCTAAGAAGCTAATTCTGTCATGTAATAGTAGATCTGATCCTCTGTTAGGAGCTAAACAGAGTTAAAATGATCTAAAGTTCTCAAATATATTTGATTCAATCAATTAACCATCCAATGATGGCGTATGTTGAATGAAGATTTTTAATCGGAGGATACTTATCATAAAATGTGCTTGCAACCTCAAATTGAATTAATCAAACTCAAGTATCAATGCAAATGTAAAATCAAATAAATCACTTAATTATAAACGCTTAAATGAAATTTAATTTATTATAAACTTAAAGCCAAAATTTAACTCTCCTTCCGCAATTGTTTGTCGAAGATGACAAATTAAAAAACTCTAGCTCACAAAGAGCCAAAGTAAAATCAAGTACACAACTATATTTACTCTCAAACAATCTCATGCCAGCAAGAACATAGCCCGTGTCCTTTGACTGTGTGGCTTGGCCAGTAGGCTTCACATGATGCAGTTACGACCAGAGTCCTCTGATTGGGTGGTTGTCGCCAAATGGAACTATTATATTATGGTCATGACTGTAGCTCGTATGCTCCCCAATGGCTCTGCCTTTTGAGTTGTGAACCATAGGGTGTACTTGATTGTGCAAAAAACCCTCTGTTAGTTAAGGTGGACTTAAGTTTGTCTCCTTAGACAAACACCTCCCAGTCTCAAGGATTTCTTGACTGACATGACTAACAAGGATCTTTCAATCATTGGGTCTACCTCTTACTAAGTAGACTAGGGACCACACGGCGGATGTGAAAATGGGATCTAGATCGGGCACATTATCGTTCCCCAACCATCTGCTTTAAGTTAAATATAATGAATTTCATAAATTCTAAATTTAAAACTCCACATCTTTATTATTATATGCTACACTAAGCGACTAAGCTTAATGAAAGTTCTCTCTCGGTATTAAGAGGGTAATTAACTAGGTGCTTGCTTTATAGAAAACTTGGAACCAGATCTAAAGTTCTCATAAAATGAGGGCAAAATCTTTGGGTAGTGTCTTATCTACTATTCCATCTGCCTTCTGAAAATTTCACTGATACTTTAAATCACTCTCTTCATCGAGAGGTTGGTGGTGAATTTTCGGAGCCCACAGTCATTACTTGAACCTGTTCTAACTGCTCTAAAAATTACCCAAATCTCTTCTTAAATCCACACGAAATTGTTCAACCGAGTCGTTGCGCCACAAGTGCAGCACCTTATTGTTGTGCATAACGTTGCGACGCTATCTCTGTAACGCTGAGACACTCTTTATTGTGTTAGGCTGAATTTTTGGCAATCTTGACACTGTTGCTAATTTGTTATGTTCACAATCTAGAGGCCTTGCATACATAAATCTTTCTAAGTCCCAAGCACTATAGCGTTGTATTTTCTAGCACTTATGTGCTAGATTCTCTCTCTCTCTCTCTCTCTCTCTCTCTCTCTCTCTCTCTCTGTCTAAAGGATTCTAGTGTAATAGCCTTGGGCCTTCTTTATTATGGTGCATAAATGCCAAACTCACTATCTTAGGTCCAAAAAAATACTCTTGTAGCAACGCTAGTTTCCCAGCGCCTACATTATTCTCTCTATTTTCAATTCCTCTTTTTGCTCCTTAAAGCTCTCTTCCCTTTTTACTTAATTTAGAAATTTTCTATTACAATACAAAATTGAAGTGTAAATAACACATGCTAACACATATAGGCACAAAATAACTATTTAAATACATAAATTTTATTAAAATTTGTAGGCTTATCAAGATTCATTCTCATTAAGTAGTCATATTACTTTTTGCGTAATCCCATCATAAGAAAAAAAATATGTGGCTCAAATCCTTTTACAATTAGAGGGAGCATAGTAGAGCATTCCACACAATGAATTCCATCCAGCACCATTCAAAACACTATATTGCACTTTTGAACACTATATTGTGGCAATCCAATTGTGATTGAACATTCTCTTCCATTCATGGACCATAACGAAACATTTTTATTATGAGCCCAGCACATTTTTTTGTTGTTTATATATATATATATATATATAAGAGAGAGAGAGAGAGAGAGAGAGAGAGAGAGAGAGTATATTATTATGGTGGCATAGATGAAAAAGCTTTTATGATGACACTGGAGTTGATGAGAGCTTCAAATTTAGTGGAGACAACAATGTTTGAGGCATTTGGCTCCTAGATGAGGTATAGTGCAGATGTTGGAGACCTCTGGATTCTTGTAAATATATCAATACTTTATCCTCTCCGCACAACTTTTCTTCAATCTCACATGTTTTAAGCAGCTTAAAGGCTAAATTGTTCTTAGTATATTAAACTCAGCCTACTAAATAAATAAGTTGATAATGTTTTAGCATTCATTTGATTTACTTTTTCAAGAATTGTTTACAAATATGAAACCCATTTGAAAGTCACACACACACACACATGAAATCAAATTCAGATCATCAAGTAAAAAATAAATTAAAATTGAGCTAATTATCGAATGAGACAAGGTCCTACACAAATAACAAATTAACTTTCTTGATAATCTAACTGCTAAGCAGTAAAACTGCATCGTGGCTTGTGAAATGCGTTTAAAATGTTTAAAATATGTTCCATACACAACAAGATGGTGCTCCGATATCATTATTTTATAATAATATATAATTTAAAGATTATAATAAAATATAATTTATTATATATCATTCTCATTTTTCTCGTAGGATAGTTACAAAACGCCTTTAAAGGGCTAAAAGGCCCACAAATGTTCTCCTTGGAAGCAAACTTTCAGGAAATTAAGTATGGGAATAGCTCTCTTATCAAGAAGTTTTAGGAATTGTTTCTCTCGTGGATTATGGGGAAAAAAACAAAAGAATCTTAATGGGCCCTGCCTTTTCAAATGATAATATTTATAAATTCAAATAATTTAATGGTTAGATCTCGTAGTATAATGTCTTATTTGATTGAAATGACTAGTTGTAATATTAGACATGAGTTATAAAAGTGCTTTTTTTTTTTTCAAATTTGAATAGGACATTAATAAGACTGCTAAAATAAAACATAATCTTTTGCATGATTCTTTATCAATTTATTTCTTTTTGTACACTTACATGTATTTAAGAAAAGTGGTATATTAGTGAGAGTGAGAATTAAATATAAGTAGGCTTGCTTCCTAAGTGTAGAAAATAATAAGTCATGGACGTTTTATACATGTGAATGTTCATTTTATTAATGGATGATAAATAAACTTCTTATATTAAATTAAATTCTTCCACACTTAGAAAATACAACTCTGATGCTTAGTAAAAGTCATTGATAGTCATTTTAGAATTAAAATTCACCAGCTTTATATTAGGGGCTGGTCTGATGTATGTTTTATTTTTCTGAGCATCCTAATGTTTGCAACATAATTAAGATTGATGGGTTAAATTGACCTGAGAATTTTAGTTAATTTTTGCAGAGATGGTGGTGAAATGATTTTGAGTCAACTGATGGGATGTCAATAAAAATATTGTGGTGGTCATCAAAGGAATTTGGATCGACCTTTCATTATTGAAAAAGAAGACACAACCTATAGGTAATGAAATAAATATTAAAAATGACAACTATTAATATTCATGTATTCAAAGAATAAAATTTATCCTATCAACTAGAAAAAGATAGACTAAAATATTACAATCAAACATACAAAATCATCTAATAACTTTATGAGATAGACAAATAGTTACTTTGATTCAAGAAGTTATATTGAATAAATATGCTCGTACTATAATAATAATAATAATATTATTATTATTATTTAATAATTAATTAATTAATAGTTGTGATGTGTATTTTTAAGATTTGGGATGTATATGTATTTAGTTGAGTTTAAGTCATGGCTAACTTGAGCTTAGTTTTCCTACCTAATAGTAGGCTTGAGCTAGAGTTCGAGTTTGAATAAAGCTTATAGGATGATCTTGAGCTTAGCTCGTTGGAATGACCTTGTACTCAAGTTAGGCACATACGCTCAAGCTAAAATATAGAAATCAAATTAGAGAGATGATGACAATGCTTAAGCTATATTGAATGAGTGAAGAAGTCACAATGGGAACATTGTGACTCATGCTCGAGAATGCATTAAGCCATGAATTATTGCATGTGAAGAAGCATTGATATAAGTAAATGGGATATTGTGATAGGAGATTTGTGGAGAATCATTGATAGAGTCCCATTGTTTGAAGAAGAAAAGTTCATATGATGAGTCCTATCAAGGGACTAGGGTTTGAGTAAACCATGAATGTTTATAAATTAAACTGAGATTTAGGATTTACTATTTATTTGAGTTGACTGAGCTAATAAGTCAAGTTTTTGTGAACTCAAATTCGAGCTCGTATAATATATGAATAGTGATTCATCTGAGCTCAAGTTTGAGCTCACAATTTGATATGTCTAACTCATGAGCTCATTAACTATAAGAGTTTGAATCAACCATTACCTGGGTAAGTCACATACACTTTAAATCAACCATTACAAGACTAAAGATTCCTAAAACATCCTACTTTCTACCTCGGTCTTAATTCAAAATTTCAACTGCTAATGCATTTATACACACTGATCCTTTTGAATCTTGTACACTATATGAATGATTTCTGTTGCAACATTCATATCATTTATTGTTCTTTCTCTTTTGTATAACAATCATAATGTGGGCTCTGAAAATTCTCATACAACCTCTTAATGGAGAGAGTCTTGATAGATTTTAGGGTTTTTATATCAAATCCACAGATTAATTTAATTCAGATAATGAAATAGTTGTGTAGGTCAACACATAGAATAGGTTAGATCTAAATTTACGATAATTGATGAGTAGACTCAAAGTAATTATATATATATATAAAAGAAAGAAAGAAAATATGCTGCTGCATCTAAATTAACTAATTGTTTAACCTCACTAAACTATATAGGAAAAGTTAGAATAATTTTTTTCAGGCCTTGAACCTACATAAAATGTGGCCTAAGCCTACAAACCCGAAGGACATTTAACGCACATGTGGAAGTAGATTATCAATGAATTGAATTCGTGTCGTTTTACTCATTAATGTAGAACGTGTATGAGAAGACTCATAATAATATTTACAGCTATTTAGTGTTCTTCATTGTCTTATTAAACATAAATGGAGTCGGCCATTTAAGTCATTTCTTTCCTCGTTTTATGCAAGGCTGATCGAAAGTTGAAACTTAAGAGTCTCACAAAAACGTGTTTTTGGTACAAATCGTAAGCTATTTGTCCTTAAAGTCAAGATTCAAGTTTTCAATAAAAACTTTCAATAAAAGTTTACAACAAATATGAGAGTATTCAATTTCAATATATATATATATATATATATATATATATATATATATATATATATATTTATTTATTTATTTCTGTTGAGCCTTAAAGGCAATAAGCACCCACCCAACACTCGAATACATATCATCACCGCATTATGGGCTAACTGACAGGACCACGGTCCAATCGTCTGTCTCTTCCATTGATTGTGGAAAAAAAATTCACTCATGTAATCTTAATTAAATTTGATCAATGTGAATACCAAACTTACAAGGTTACCTTTAAAATTAATATAATTGATAGCTACTCAATTAAAATTTATATTACACTACTTTTTAAAATAAACTCTATATAATACTAGTTGTTAGAATTTGTGACTCTAATTATATATATATATATATATATATATATATATATATATATATATATATATATATATCATTTTAAAATAAATTCAAAAAACTTGATCAAATTTGAATCAAATAAATAAATTAGATGAGGTGAAAATTTCTAACTATAGAACTCATTAAGAGATAAACATAATATAATTTATAGTTAATTATGCACGCATAACACTCATTTCAAAATAAATTCAACATCTTTAAGAGCCACACTTATCAAATTCTGAGTATAATATCTACCTCAATAATTTTCCAGTCGGTATACCTATTTTTTTTTTTTTCAATCTGCTCCCCAACTTCATTACTGTTTGTTGCTTTAGTAGACTTTACATATACGCCATCATCAATCTCTTTCTTCCTATTTTACCTTTTTGAGAAGGGCGGGGAGCTGGCGCAAAATAAACCTCCAAGCGTTTAGCAGAATAAATAATCACGGGGAAACAGCTTTCTCTAATCATTTAAATGTCAAATCCTACTCTCTCCCTTCTCCAATATTTTTTTTTAAAGTCTCAACAGTAACCTACCGCACTTAGCTCTGTTGATATAAACGAGCTCGGTGAAAAACTCCCCCAACTCATATTTGATTCCTCATCAAAATGAGATGAACTGAGAAAAAAATAAGTGGGAACCCAAAACGTATTGATAAATTATCACTAGATCTCTCAGAAATTATTCATACTAAAAATAACACACCATAAAATAGATGAGATCTCGAGTAAACACTCCGTTATAAAAGAAAAAAAAACCCTCAAACCCACAGTCTCTTAGCTCGGTTGGTGGCCTAAACCCCCAGCCAGTTGAATCCTCCAAGGCCATCGCGTAATGGTGGAAATCATAGCGTGTGGGTGATGAATGGCCTGCAGGATTACATACGATATTCCAAGATGGGTGGGGTGTTAGGTGGATACCCATTTCAAAAAAAAAAGCCCCTCAACATAAAACTAACATGGGCACACATTTATATTTTTTATTTATTTACTTTACATTTGAGCGAATTTAAAACAAGTATGTATAAAAACTTAAATTCAAAATTTATTAAATTAAAAATTAAAATTCTCAATCATTATTAGACTAAAATACTACAACATCTTAGATTATTAAAATTGAAAACTAAAGATACAAATCAATAATTCCATATAAAAAGTAACACCATTTAGAATCCTAAATCAAATAAATAAGTCTTATCTGTTCTTAAAAATAAACAAAAATAAAAAAAATGAAGTTAAAAAGATCAAAACAAATTAAAAGTTATCGCCAAAAAAAAAAAACTATTATTCAACGCTTACAAGTATTAAACTGCAGACTTGAACAACAAAATACAAACGGTCATATATAGTCTTTCTTTTTTCTAATTTTACACGTTTAAAATACAATATCTACCATTCCTCTGAAATAAGTCATAATTTCATTCAAACTTGCTTATGAGAAAATTAGAAAAAGAAATTGTTCTCACTTGCTCTAAATTAATGTAGGAATTATGGTAAAGGTAAATTATGATCATTGCCACACTTATCTCTTCAAATCCAAACTGAAACTCGGTTTATGGCCTAATCCCAGCCATGTTATACTCTTCTCAGACTTGGCTGGCGTTTCCTCCAATTCCGACGAACCATGAACCATATAAGGTGCCTGGGAATTAATACTGTGCATTCAAATAAAAGGGAGTTATAAGACCACTTTTTTACTTAAAAGATTTCATATATATACACGTGGACAAACCATATAAGATTTCATATATATCGTTATAATATTATTTTTTTAGCTTATTTTGACGTGGACAAACATAATATACACGTGGTAAATTTCTGAAAAAAAAAACTATATTTCCATTGTCAAATTATACAACTTACCGCTCTTTTCTTTTCTCAAGGAATCTATGAAGAGAGGCTCTCCTTGCTATAGGCATTGTCAGATCACCTGCCAAGAATATAAAAAAAATCAGAAGAAATAAAAATAAAACAAATCAATTAACTAAATGCCTTTCTGGGAACAATTTTAAAGTATGTTTTTCTAAAATTTATTAACTAAAATATATTTATTTAATATTTTAAGTATTTTATTTTATTTAAAATAAATCACTTTATTTTTAAAAACACCTTAAAATAATGTTTGAGTCTTTTGAATGCTTTCAAATCACTATAGCTAACAAATATATTATATTAAAAAATTAAATATAAATAAAATAAAGTAAATATTAAAATAAAAAAGAAAAATAATCCCAAATAGTGTCTAAGATAATATGCACATCAAATTTAAATTAATATACATAAAGCTTAAATAAACACTTCATTTCTTATATATATATAATAAATTTGATTCACACACATTAGAATACAAAAGGAAGTATAATTTCAATGGGAACTAATAAAAAATAAGCACTTGATTTATAAAAATTGAAGATTGGATAAAAGAATTCTAAATTGTTTACCAGGAGCAATGGGCTCCGGCTGCGAAGATGGAGCCGGGGGAGAGTTTGGAAGGGCGCCGCCCTTGCTCGCCATCTCCATTAATTCCTGGGCCTTTTTGGAAGGGAAATTGTCAAAAACTATCACCTTTCCATCGTAAAATATTGTTAATTGGGCATTTATCTCGTTGTCCCTAACATTAGTAATAAGGAAAAATAATTAAAATTTTTCATAAAAATATATGCAGAAAAATTAGTATACTTTAATTACAAGCAGAAAAAAGGGAGCATTTATATAAATAGCACATAAGGATTATATATTTACATATCTCACATTTAAATTTTATATTTACATAAATTGCAACTAAATATTGAATCTTACATCAACAATATCACTATTATTAATTTTTTAAAAGTAAATATATATATTTTTTTCACGCATAAAAAAATTACCTTTTTTTTTGTAAATATCAAATTTAAGTGTGAGATATGTAAATTTCACTTAAAAAAAGCAAATAAATAAATTAACAAATAAAGAAAAAGAAAAAGAAAAGATGAGTACTTCTGATCGACTCTTTTAGGAGCTTTGAAGATTGCATCTTTGTCTTGGAGTTGTGGAGGGGGATCCATAGCCATTGTTGCACTTTGTTCCGATAAATCCGGTTCGTTTCGGTTCTCGGCCGATACGTTCGATCCGGGGAACAGATTCATGGTGGTTGGCGGCCGAAATATGTCTGTTTTTTTTTCAAAAGAAACACTTTTTACTACACAGAAGAAGCAGATGAATCTCTCCCTCTATGGAGAGATGAACTTTTTTTTTTTCTAAAAAGAATAATATTATACTAGTTTTGTTTTCTGATTTAATCATATATGTTATAAAAATTAAATGGATTAAATTTCAACAATTTTTATATGTTTTAATCCGTTATAAAAAAATAGAAATAGTCGGACATATATTAAAATTTTTGGATTATTCATTATTTCAAAATTTAAATAACCCAATAAATACAAGAATTTATCAATAGCCAAGTCTGTTCAAAATCTCTACTCTTTAAAATCAAATTTATTTTATCATATATTGATCTAATTAAGGTTCAAATCATGCTTGACACTAATTTTAATTTGTTAAAGAGTATGAATAATTTTGATCTTACATTTGACTATGATCATATCAAAATTTATTTTGGAGAAGAATAACAATTCTCCTCCTTATATATGTACAATTATCATATTTGCAAAATAGTTAAAATTTAATGATCAATCAGATGCATAAAAAATTTCTATTATTATTATTGTTTTCTATAAATTAGAAGGCTTTTGGTAATATTTAGAGCAATTTTTATGGGGCTTTGTCTACTCGTACTCAAGCAAGGCTCAACTGCTCAAGGCTTCTGTTTGTTGTCCGATCAGTCTTATTCTGTCCACATCAAGATGAACAATTAAAAAATTCCAAAAAAAAAAATTTATAAACTCAATCAACGAATAATTTCTCCAAAAAAAAATCAACGAATAATTATCAAGTGGATCACAAATAATGACATAATTTTACGTTTGGAGTCAATTAAAGGCTGCAGAGAAAAATAATATAATTAAGGCTCCGTTTGGGAGAGCTTTTTTAGTGCGTTTCGCTTGGCTAAATTTTAATTTTGATCTAATTCTTTAAACTGAGTTTTAGTCCATCTCACTAAAAGTCGTTTTTTTTCAAAAAAAAGAAAATTTTTTCAGAAAGAATTTTAAACCAACTTTTCAAGAATCTAAAAAGCTTAGCCAAACGGAGCCTAAGTGTATAAATCTAATTATCTTCTAAATGTAGAAAAATTCATCTCATTTTACATCTAGAATAGCCATTTCACTTCTCCAATGGTTAAAATTACAGTGGTTAACAGATGACCATAATCAAGAAAAAAAATTTAAGATTTTGAGAATGAGTAAATCAAGGAGGATACATGCAAAAGGAAGGATAAGTTTTATTTTCGAGAAAAAAAAGAAAGAAAGAAGAATCTTTTTGTTCACTTGTAATAATAAAATAGACCTGAAATTGGAGTCCATCTTCTCATTTGATTTATTCTCATAGCTTATTTTTAAGGCAAAAAAATATCAAATCCAAATTGACTAAACTTCGCAAAACAAAAGAAAAACCGAAAATTAAAATTATAAGAAAATTAAGCTCTCTACCATCAAACGTGACAATCATCTCAATCCCCAACCGAAAGAGCTTATCAAGCAGAAGAAACAAAAATGAAAAAACTCAAAAAGTCTTCCATATTTAAAGAAAAAATCTCACTTTTTTCCATCTCCAGCGAGCAGTGAAGCTTCTCAATCCCAATTTCTCCAAAATTCCTATTCTCCTTGAGAAACTGGCTAAGCAGATTACAAGTCACTGCGAAGCTTGATCTCTCCCCTATTTTCCTCTGCTTCTCCTCCATCTCTCTCTCTCTCTTTCACTCCTAATTCCTTCTTCACAATTTCTCTCAAAGCTGATAACTTCCTTCTTCGAACCTTTTCTACATAATTTATTCCCCAAGCGCTTTTCTCTTCAAAGCAACCTACTTGAACTGTTTCCTCTCTTCTTCCTCCTCTTTGTCTTTATAGACTTTGTACCAATCTTTGACAAAGAAAAAGAAAAAGAAGGAAAAAGGGGAGAGGAGAAGAGGAGTCCCGAGGTGGGGTTTGGAATTTTAAAGCACGTGAATCATTTGGATTAAGGATGTGCGGTTGGGTAATTGATTGGAAGAAAAAACACGTGGTCGGTATTAAAGACCAGGTCCGGTTCGTACACACCGGCCCAGGTCTAAGGACTATTCCCGCCTTCCACCAAGTTACAGGAGCGGGAGTTAGAGGCACGCCAAAGTTTGACAACAAATCTTGACCCCTGATGATGATGGACCAACCAAGCTCAAATGAGAACATCGGTTGGGGGTTTGGTATGGAATCAGACAATGACGAGTCAAATGATCTAATAAATGGACGCCTAATATTTTGGTTTCGGTCGAGCCGCCAGAAATCCCTTTGGTCAGACCGGAGATGGGTCGCGGGCTTCTTTATGCTGAGCGTGATTGATGGTATTGTTTTAAATTGATTGACAGACGCCAATTCATTTTTCGTTTTCGCATTTTAGACCATTTAATAGTTATGTCGAATGCGAAAAAGCCAAGTATATACTTATCCAATAAGTTTGATTTTTCTTTTGAATTTTTTTAGCAATTTAATCACAAATTTATATATATATCACAAATATTGGGGCATAAATTGAAAACTTTTTAAGTTAAAAATCCAAGCTCTAAAACAATCAGCAAAGGTGACTCGTGATTTGATATTTTTCAGGATTGTTTAATTGAATGGATTAGAGTTTTTAATAGGATTTGGGCATCCTAACTATGGAAGGATCATGCTATGTATCACTTGGGAGGTAGGAATGACAGTATAGAATTAGGGCATTTATGTACATATTATATAAAATCTAATGTATATACATCCGTTTGATTATTAATGATCTTGTTGATTTGATTTAAAAATTTAAATGATATATAAGTAAATATTAAAATTTTAGTATTTGATAAATATATAATAATTATGTAGTATGTGCGTAAATACTCCAATAAATTTTAGCACAAAATATAAGATCGACATTAATGAGAAAGTAGAAGATGTTTAACGTTTTAATGTTGCATGAAGATCCATCATATAGAGATAAAAAAAGAGTTGTAAGAGATAAAAATTTTTACGTGAAAAACTTTAAAAAAAGAAGAAAAGTATTCGAAGCACAACCCAATTGAAATAATTCATTAATGTATATTGATAATGCCTTTCACTATAACTATAAAAGATGTCCATGTATAATATAATAAACTTAAATTATAAATATTGGATTCCAATGCATGTAATAGCATGAGTCGATAACATATATCAACTTTATAGGTGATATATATCAATAGAGTGAATCAACCATATAGACGATGATATGTGTCAATGACGTGCATCACCATATAAATGGTTACATGCATCAACATTCTTGGCAATGATGAATGTTGAAGGAATCAATTGATGGTGTAGTTTGAAGACAACAATTAGGATAATGTTGCTAAGCGCTATGGTCAGACAATCATTATCAAGTGACTATGATAATGAGATAGTAGTCGATCGGTGATATAAAGTGATTATAGTTTAACAATGGTAGTCAAGCGATTATAATCTAGCAAATGTAGTCGAAAAATTATGGCTGAGCATCTATAAGTAGGCAACCATAATTAGTCAATGTTAGTTGTGCAACAATAATATGGAGATTATAGTGGGTCAAATAGTGAATGAATATATGTAATCAGATGATTATATTTGTTCATTAGAAGTCATATGTTTATAATCATGCAACAAAAAAATATTGAGTGATTGTAGTTGAGAGCTATAACTAGTCGCCGACCAACAAAGTCTTAGATGGTCATTGGGGAATGAGAGATTATAGCTAGTTAGCGAAGAATAAGTGATCACAATCAATTAATGGGATTTTGGGAAACTAATTGTTTGTAAGAGAAAAAATGATGTAATTGAGTGAAGGAGGATGAGCGACTTTTGCCAAACATCAAGAAATGGGTGACTATAGTTGATTCTCGGAGGACAAGAAGTTATAATTGAGAAATGGAGACCGGACGATGAAGGTTGGGTGACTATAATCATACAGTTGGGTGAAGGTGGTTGGATGATTGTAGTGAGGTGATCATAACCAGACTTTAATAGTTATTTGATGACAATGGTCAAATGGGGATCAACCAGTGATGGCAATAAAAATGTGGTTGGTTGATGGTTTGATACATTAATGTAGGTAAGACAATGGTAATTAAGAGGTAGTCCGACAATAGTGATTAAGAAGAAATCTTGCATTAGTGGTTCAATAATGGCAATTGGTCAAAACGTGAATATTTTCCTAGAGCTGTTACTTGTGTCCAAACACAAGGAGGATTGACAAAATATTTTCCTATTTCAGTTGGATTACATCAAGGATCAGCTTTAAGCCCTTATCTTTTTTACTTTAGTTATGGATGTTCTTACTAGGCATTTATAAGAAGATGTACCTTGGTGTATGCTTTTGTTGATGACATTCTTCTTCTTATTGATAAGACTAGAGAGTCCAACAAAACTTGAATTATGGAGGTCAACTCTAGAGTCTAAAGGTTTTCGTTTAAGTAGATCTAAAATTGAATATATGGAGTGTAACTTTAGTTGTAGAAGTTTTAGTGGTAGTGTTGTGTCATTAGGTGAACAAGTCATTAATAAGAGTGAGCGTTTCAGATATTTAGGCTCTATTATTCAAAATGATGGTGAAATAGATGGGGATGTTATTATTAGAATTCAAGTTGGATGAAGTGGAGGAATGCATCCGCCTATTATGTGATAGAAAAGTTCCACTTAAACTTAAGGAAAATTTTATAAGATGGTGGTAAGACCTGAATGACTTATGGTGAATGTTGACCAATAAAGAGAAGCATAAGACTAAGTTAAGTGTTACGAGATGAGGATGCTTAGGTGGATGAGTGGTTTTACTCTTAGAGATAAAATGCAAAATGAGTATATTCTGGGAAAAAGTTGGAGAAAGTGATAGATAAGATTAGGGAGAGTCGCTTTAGATGGTTTGGCCACATAAAGCCACCGTCGATGACCCGATTAGAGAGTAGATGCATTAGATTTGCCTTATGTTAAGAAAAGTAGAGGTAGACCTAAAAGATTTGGTTAAGACGTATAAAAAATGATCTTAGCATGCTTGATTTAAATGAGAATTTGACACATAATAGGACACAATGGAGACAAAGGATTCATGTAGCCGACCGCACCTAATGGGATTAAGGCTTGTTGTTGTTGGTCAAAACGTGATCTAACAACAATGAATGAGAAGCAGTCTAACGTTGACGAATGGGAGGCAATTTGATGATAGTGGTCGAGGTTATCCAATGAAGGCATTCAAGAGGCTATTCTATGACGATGATCGAATGGTGACAAAGATTGGGAGGCAGTCCAACAATAATAATTGAATGATGGTTTGATAACAACAATCATAAGGTGATCTAACAAATGTTGAATGATGATAAAAACTAAGAAGCAATTCAATGATAGCTATCAGGCAGCCGTCTAGAGAATACAATAAGCCAACAATTGGATGGCATCAGTTGGCGGTGATGGTAGGGAAACATTGGAGTTTAAGCATAGTCTGATGATAGTAATTAGCAAGTGATAATTCGACAACAGAAGTTGGACAATAATTTGATGATGGTGGTCAGTTGATGATTTGACAATGATTATTGGATGATGGTCAAAAGACGATGGTTTGATGATAACAGTTGACAATGGTGCTTTAAGATTATTTAAGCTTTAGAACTCTAAATCTTTAGTATCCTCCCTTCATTTAAAGAGTGAGGACCTATTTATATATTTTGAGAGTGTTAATTCTCTTGTAAATATGATCAAAATTTAAAGCACTTCATTAGATGACTCAAAATAATCCCCTCGATTATGAGACATTATTCAAGTATTTGGGTGTCTTGATGTGCGGGCTCCGAAAATTCACCACCGACCTCTCCGATGAAGAGAGTAGTTTAAAGTGTCGGTATAATTTTCAGAAGGCAGATGAAATAGTAGATAAGACACTACATAGAGATTTCACTCTCATTTTGTGAGGACTTTGATCTCTTCTTTTCTATAAACACCATAGTTAATTACCCCTGGTCTTTGAGAGAACTTTCGATTAAGGCTAAAAGACAATGCATGATATAGAAAGACGTGGAGTTTGAATTTAGATTTATGAAATTCATTATATTTAACTTAAAGCGATGGTTGGGGAACATGATGCCCGATCTAGATCCCATGATTCCGCTATCCCGTTGTGCCCTAATCTACTTAGTCGAGGAGGTAGACCAACCCGTCAAGGATCCTTGTCGAACACATGTGTTACGCCGTCCCAAGATGTCCTTGTAGATTGGGTGGTGTTTGTCAAGGAGACAAGCTTAAGTCCCTACCTAAAGAGCTTTTGCCCAATCAAGTATACCTTATAATTCATAACTCAAAGGGGAGAGCCATTGGGGAACATACAGGTTACAGTCGTGTCCATAATATAATGGTGTCATTTAGCGACAACCACCCGGTCAAAGGACTCTTATTGCAACTACATCATGTGCTATCCAAACCACGCATGAGACACGCACGCCCCGCTAAGCATGAGATTATTGAGGTAAATATAGTTGTGTACTTGATTTTGTTTTGACTCTTTTGTGAGCTAGAGTTTTCTTAATTTGTTACATTAGACAAATAATTGTAAGGTGAATTGGATTTTTGGCTTTAAGTTTTTAAAAAATTGAATTTCATTTAGACATTTATAACTCAATGATAATTTAAATTCTACATTTGGATTGAGATTCAATCTAAGTTAATTTATTTTGAGATTATAATCATATTTTGATTAAAGTATCTCCTCCGGTTAAATTTTTCATTTAACATGGCCATAATCGGGGTGGTTGATTGATTAAATCAAATATATTTGATAATTTTAGATCCTATCAACTCTATTTAGCTCATAACAGAGGATTAGATCTACTGTCACATGATAAAATTTCTCAGATATTTTATTAAGTGAAAATTCTTATAATATTTTAGATTTTGTTAACCCGACCTAACTAAGGCTAAATCGAATCAACCATAAAGATCCTCGATACTAAATTTAAGCATTCAATATGTCTAACCATGCAAGTTTAAATCATTTATTTTATTGTTTGATCTTGTCAACTCTATTAATTTAATAATAGAGGATCAAACCTAGATTTATAATTTGAGAATTTTGGATTTGAGGATATTGAATATAAATATCTTAAATATTTTGATAATAATGATTATCCCTCCAGTTGATATCTTCAATCAACTAAGTTATCATCGGATATAGTGATGGCAATCCAAATGACGTAATTAGCTTCGATATTTTCTCAAAGGAGAAAAGATATAACATCATTAAGTTTTGTTAACCCAAACTTCAGATACCAACTGGAATCAACCACAAGATCTTTCGAGCTTTGCTTAAGCATTAAGCTTTGGCTCATTAAAGCTTAAATTTAATTAAATGATCGTAAGATTTTGAATTTGAATTTTCATAATATAATATCATAAATATTACCTCTAGTTGATATCTTCACAAACTCTCATTCAGGGAGTTAGGAGATACGTTATATGCCAAATGATGAATTAATTTCTCAGATTTTCTCGTGCAGAAAGCTATAATATCATTTTAACTACTCAAGTAGACCCAACCGAATCAACTTCAACATCCTCGCGACACTAAGTTTAAGCATTCAAAGATAAGTCGGGGCTCATGCGGTATATTTGCACACTTTGAGGTATTAAATTTGAGTTTAGCCATACTTTATAATATGTGCAAGAGTTCAATTGAAGTCTTAATTAACGCATTTTGTTCGCTTGTACGATATATTGCGAATCCAGGGGTGTATAAGATGTTATAGATTGATTTAATATCTTATTATATTTTTCAGATTAATATTTAATTGATTCCAATTTTACTCAAGCCTTTCTATACATTAAAATTTGTACTTTAAATCTTTGTCTGTACGCACAGATCTAAGAATGTCTTAATTAACGCCTTCTCGCTTTGTATAATGTGATAATGCGGTGTAAGATGTTATAGTTGATCTAATATTCTATTAAATTTTTCGATTAATAATTTAATTGATTCTTAATTTAGCCTTTTTAGATATTAAAATTTACACTTTAAATCTTTATGTCTGAGCACATGCAGATGTATCTAAGAATGCCTTAATTAACGTCTTCTGTTCGCTTGTACAATGTGTTTCGAATTCAACGACGTTTGATATTTTTATGTTCAATCATTTGAAGTAACATCCATATTTTTACATTTAGTTTAGAATTCATTGAATTTGTAAGTTTTGATGAAGCTTGATTTATTCTTATTGTTGAACTTTCGATTCTTCAGAAGTTCATCATATTTAGTTCAAATTTAATTTATGTTCAATTCAAATCTAATTAATCATCTTTAAGTCCCAATTTTGAATTTCTAGCCTCGACGTTATCCCCGATAAGGTGATCGTATTTGACCTTCCGTCGCCTCTACCGAGCATAACCTTAATGTCTTACACACTACGGGTCTTCTAACCCGCTATTTCTTGAATATAAGGGTCTTCAAACATCTACATAAAAAGAGCATATATGTAGCTTTATTTTTTAATTTATCATTTTCAAATAAGTTTAATTTAAATTTATTAACACTTTTATTTGTTCTTGTTTTAGTCTCCCATCCCCAAATTTTGTAGCTCGGCATCTTTCCCACGGATTATTCGACCTTCCCGCTCATCGAGTATCGTTGTCTTTGAATACTACTACGTCTTCTAACCTCACTCTGAACATAACATGATCTTCAAACATCTGCAAAAAAAGAGCACATATGTAGGTTTATTTTTTAATTTATCATTTTCAAATAAGTTTAATTTAAGCTTATTAACATTTTTATTTGTTCTTGTTTAAGTTTCCTATAAGTCCAAATTTTGGCAACCTCCTACGCTCTTCTCCGATAGGCGATCGGGATATTCGACCTTCTTGTCACTATTGAACATAATCAAGGTCTTCAAATATGCGGTCTTCTAACGCCATTTACGAAAGCATAACGGTCTTCAAACATCCACATAAAAAGAGCATATATGTAGGTTTATTTTTAATTTATCATTTCCAAATAAATTTAATTTAAGCTCATCAACACTTTAATTTGTTTTAGTTTAGGTCTCTGTCAAAATTCGTAGCCTCCGACGTCGTCCCCGTGATAAGGATCCATGGCTATTCGACCTTCGGCCGCCTCTATGAGCATAACGGCCAATATCATGATACTGCACTATTTCTAACTCATAAATTTCTACGAGCACAATGAGTCTTCTGCAATTTCAATTCATATTTTAAATTTTGAGCTTAGAGTTTATTTTGAGTTAAATTAATTAAGTCCTTTGTTAATTCAAGGCCTCCCGACATCTTCCCCACAGAGATCGAGTTTATCCAGCCCTTCCTCTACCATAATAACGGTCGATTTTACATGGGTGATCTTTACTGCTTACCGGTATAACGGGATCTTCAAACTCTAAAAGAAGGGCAATGCAGATACATTCATGGACTGCCCAGTCTATACGTTTAGGATTCGACATCAACAAATCATCCCCTACAACCTGGCATATCCTAAGAAAGTAGCTTTGTGTGCTCCCAGTCATCCTTGTCAAATGGTTGCTCAATGGATACAATAGCGTAGACAGCACAGAACTGGTTGTACATCTCAATCATATCTTCTCTAGTTTTAAAATTCTGCCCTGATTTGTTTGGAATCTTGAAATCCAAGTCGTATCTCTTTCCTATGCAAAACTTTGAAGCGCCAATATATATTGCCAACTTAATTTTCCCACTATAACCGGCACGGTGAATTGCCTCTTTAATAAGATCCAACCCTTCAGAGATGCTGGAAATGCTTGGAGCAAATCGTCCATCGTCGCCAACATTGCATCCACTAGAACCACACCTCTCGGCAATAACCGACTTAAGGTGAAAATAAGTCTCAGAACCCATCTGAATTGCTTCCTCAAAGCTATGTGCACCAACATGCATAATCATGATTTCCTGGACAGCCAGATTATTCCCAGCATGACTGCCACTACTAATGACGGTGATTGTAGGGACAGGTAGGCCTGGATCATCTTTTCCAGAAAGATCGGCAATGTGTTTGTACATTGGCACCTCTTTTTCTGCAGCGCCAGCTTTGCAAGAAGCAATTGAAACTGCTAACATAGCATTTGCTCCTATTTCTGCCTTCTTTTCAGTTTTTTCCAGGTCCAACATAGCTTGATTAATTTGGGATTGAAGGGAAGGATCCATGCCAATCAACGCTTCAAAAATCTTCACATTGATATTCTTAACAGCCTTTGAGACACCCTTCCCAAGATATTCCCCCTTGTCACCATCACGTACTTCAATCGCCTCATACATTCCAGTAGATGTACCGCTGGGAACAGAAGCCGATACATTCCTTTGTTCGTATACAAATCCACCTCTACGGTCAGAATTCCCCTGCTATCCAAGATCTGCCTTGCTCTGATCTTTGTGATAGCAGAAGGAACGACCTTTTTCATATGATTCGAAATGAATAGCACAGGATCCGTGGTCTTAGCTCTCACTGCCGCATTAACTGCATCTTCGATCTTCGTAGTTAACATGTGCTTGTCAAGATACTCCTGGACCGACATTTCTTTCTCCAAAGACTGTAAGCCCTAGTTATTTTCTTCCGCTAAAGAAAAGACAATCGGGTTCCTTCCTTTCTAGTGAAAATCTACAATTGGAAAGAGAAAGGAACGACTATTTGTAGTGCTACACTGACGAGAACAGGGATTCTTTCTGCAACTCGAAGAAAAAAAATGGGCTGTGCCGATTCAGCGAGAGTCCATCACTTTATGATCGCATCTGTTTACAGACCTGGACGATGCTTTACTCCTCTGACGCAGGTAGCGAGGGAGAGAACCACAGTGAGGGAAGAGAGCACCAGCTTGGTGAGAGTTTGATCGGGCTCTAAAGAGTTGAAGCAGCGCCCTTGCTCAGTTTATTTCTCCTGAGCTGCGGGTTTTTTCTGCGTATCTCCACGGGATGAACGAGGGATGGTGAAATAGGTGGATGCTGCTGCTTCATGTGGGATGGTATGGAATGGGTGACGTGACAATTCATTATTGGCTAAATAGGGTGGCAAAAGCATGAGAATGGGTGGCTGCGTGTTCCAAGGCATTGATAAGTTGTGATTAAGATTTTAATGACTGCATTTAAAATAATACGTAGCGATGAATGAAGTCATTCCAATTATTTTCATTTCGTTTGGTTTAAGTTAAAGATTAACACTGAGCATTATACAGATTGAAGCCTGCAATTCCAATACGCGCCAGTGTGGCGGCGGGTCTTGGGCCACGGCTGGCCGGCCGCCGCTGCCGTGCTGCCGTCGCCGCCTCCGGCCTCACTGCTGGCCGCCGCCGCTCCTTCCGTGCCGCCGCCACGTTTGCCGCCGCTGCGTCGCGGCCGTCTGCCTTACATTACATTTTGCCAACCAGACAAAAAAATACAAAGCCAATGATTTCTCAACCAAACAACTATAAAGTAATCTTTTACACCGTGATTCCTTCTACATCAGATTTCTTTTACACCGATTCTAAATCTGAGAACCAAACAACCAGAAGTGAGTGTAAAAGGATTACTTTATAATTGTTTGATTGGATTTACAAATTCATGACTTTGTTTTGTTTGTTTGACAAAATGTAATGTAAAGAACCGGTTGACATCTACGGACTGCACGGACGCCCGGCTGACCGGACGCGGATGAAATGACAACGAGATCGCAGAGGGCCCTGACCGCACGGCGGCGGGGCGCTGGTGGTCCGCCGGTGAATACGGGCGCGGTGGGCGGCTCAGCAATGGCTGGCATGACTGCCGGCGGTGGCGGCAAAATGGTCTCACGATTATTTTATTGGCCGGTGTATTTGAATCGTCAAATCGAATTCAAATACATAAATTCTTCGATTTATTTGAAATATTTAATTTTACTTTACTGCAACCAAACGCTCATAAATGTGATTTGAATGCAATGATTCCAAATGCAAACCAAACAAATAAGAGATAGTAGATTTATCTTAAAATGCGTGCCAATTTCGATAAAATTTTAAGCGCATAGACCTTAATTGGATGTCTATTCTCGATAATTTTGACGTTCTGGACGCATTGACGTAATCCGTTTCCTGAACGGAGGTCGTTTGAGCGACTTCGACATCGAATTGAGTCACTTTCAATTCAAAAATACTCATTATCGCTTCTGACTGCTCGACATTTGTGCAGACTCATCCGAATTTAGTGTGAATAGTCTCATTTGATAGATTTCAATATTTCAAAGCTAACGACGTGATCGGTTTATGAACAGAGGTCGTTCGGACATCGTCGCAGCTTCCCGACTCAGATATGTCCGTCAATATATTAATAGCATGAGCGCTTAATCGATTGCTCATTAGATTTTGCAGCATTTATATTTAGATCAATTTCGACATTCTGAACGCAACGACAAAGTCCGTTCGTCAATCGGAGGTCGTTTCGATCATTTTCAGTGACGTCCAGTGCAATTTGATCCCCAATTTGTGCACTATTGTATCCGAAGTCCGTCGAATTTGACTTGTGTGCTTGACTCGACTTATGACACATATATGGAGGTCAACAAATGCCCCCCAAAAAATGTGATTCGCGCATGGAGCGAGTCGCGTTTGTTAAAAACTGATTGACCCTTTGGGATGGCTATGGGTCTTGGATCACCTCAGCTTTCAACTTCCATGTATTCACTGAAGAGCTTCTTCCACCATTTACTCTTTGCTTCAATGGGTTTGCTGAAGATCTCTTTCTTTTGTGTTATTACAGATTTGGATTTCCTCTGACCCTTGCTTCATGCTTGAATGGGTTGAATGGAGGAATCGATTTGTTTTCTTTGAGATTTGAAATTTCCTCTTCCTAGCTTTAAGCTTGATGGACTTTGATGAAGGATTGACCTGATTTATTTATATTGACTTGTCAGGAAGTATATGTATGTCTTCAGTTCTATGCTTTCTGCTTTGACGGACTCGTTGAAGGGTGCATATAGAAGACCCAGCCTCCCGGCTCATATTAGATCAATGTTGAGTTATCAATCTAGCAATGTGTGTTGTAACAGACTGAATAACTACGTAATTCTTTTAGTTTGACCATTGAATTTGTGCGAACTATAGATGCTTCCTTGGTCCTATGCTTTTTTGCTTTGGTGGACTTGATGAGGAAATTGGCTTTGATCTGTGCTTTGTGTTTCATCAGGCTGCTTGAAAAGAGGTTAAAATATTACCTTACAAGCAATATAGGGATTAATTTGAGACAGCTCCGAATTGAGAGTTTCCTCAGATTGTCTTGGTCTATCGATCGACTGGAAAGATCTCTTGAATTTTGGTTGCTTGTAGTCACTAAGCTAGATCTAGTTTGAGATTGAATATTATCATCATTAGACTAACGAGCATGGGCTCTTTCACTGCGGCCTTTTCTTAGGGCTTGTTAAGTGAGGAGAGCGTCAACAACTGGACCATTTGTGGGCTTATTTAGTCTGACCTTTAGAACTTACTCGAGTCTTCGACTTAAGCCATGATGGCTTTGTGGTCTTGTCATTAGACTGACGAATGAGGGCTCTTTCACTGCAGCTTTTTCTTGCGGCTTGTTGAGTGAGAAGAGCGTCAGCAACTCAACCATTTATGAGCTTATTGAGTCCGACCTTATGCACCCACTCGAGTCCTAGACTTGAATATGTAGAGATTGACATTTTTCCAACTTAGTTGATTGCAACTTTCAAAATTAAGAGTTCTTCTGATTTGATCTTCGACATTTGATGAATCTTAGAGGGAAACTTTTAACATTTAGGATCATCATTTCATGCATTGAAGCAGATTCTTTTTTATTCTTGTACGACCTGCAACTTTAACAATAATAGTTATAGATGTAATCAGGGATCTCAACATAAAGCTCAATGTCAACTTGAATGCATATGCAAGGAGCTCTCCTATTTCACAGGGAATGATTAGATAACTTTGATTTATAAAAACTAAAAAAATGTCCCCTATCTAACAAGAGATTGCAGACTAGTTCAGAAATGTATTACAAAGTTTGAACTTCTTTAATATAAATAAATGGAGCTCATTTTGATTATTATACATATAATTATTTAAGGATTTCGGCTTGAAGCACGATGTCAACTTAGCTAAATATATAAAAATATCCCCTATCTAACAAGGGAGACTTTTCGCAATAACTTGAAAATGTGTTCCCATTTTACGAGAGAATCTTCAAGTGATATTACATATGTAATTGAAAGTCTTACTAGTGCAAGATGCATTTAAGTATTTATATACTTATCCATAGTCAATTGTGATATTTTTTGAGATATCGACCGTTGATTGGTGGCATCGGTCATTGACCATTCTTGTCAATAAGTTGGTAGGCTCCTCCTTTGTACACTTTCTATATCACATAAGGACCTTCCCAGTTAGCTTCCAATTTATCATCAATCTTACGATGAGAGATGATTGACCTTCTCAGCACAAGAACCAATTCGCCTTTCTGGAATGTTCGAGGGCGTACTGAGCTATTGAATGCTTTAGACATCCTCGCTCAATAAATTTCTAGACTTTGCTAAGTTTGGAGTCTAACTCCATCAAATGCATCCAATTCTTCCATTCGCAGGCGAGCATTCTCGTCTTGAGTAAGATTGAATTGGACAACTACTGAAGTGATAGTAGCTCAACTTCTAGTGGCAGAATACCTTCAACTCCAAATGTTAGTGCATAAGGAATGACTTTGGTTGGCATTTTATAAGTTGTTATGTATGCTCAGAGTGCTTCCATAATTTTAGTGCCACTCTTTTTTATTCTTCGCGAGAATCTTTTCAAGCAGCTTTACCAATGACTTATTGAAAGCCATTGCTAAACCATTAGCCCTTGGATTATAGATTGATGAATACCACCAATCGATTTTGTACCGATCAATGAATATGTATATCTTTGCACTCTTGAAAGTGTCATTGTCTAAAATGATTTGTCATGGCACCCCGAATCTATAGACAATATTATTAGTGAAGTAGTCAACGATTTGATCAACAGTGACTTCCTTAAATGGAGCGGCCTCGGTCCACTTGGAGAAGTAGTTAGTAGCTGCTAGAATGAATTGATGTTCCGCTGATGATGGAGGATCAATCGATTCAATTATATTTGTGCCCCAAATTTTGAACGACCAGGACCTTATTGTTGGGTGTAGAGGATTCAGAGGTTGATGAATGAGATCCCCGTGGACTTGGCATTCATGATATTTTCTAGCATGATTTATGCAATTTTTCACCATTGAAGGCCAGTAATATCCCATTCTCTTAATTTTTGTTGCCATTTTAGGACCCGATTGGTGCGCGCCATAAAGTCCTTCATGAATTCCAGACATTTTTCTGTTGGATTCATCCGTCCCTAAGCACCGCAGCCACATTTGCTCAAAGGATCTACGGTATAATATGTCATTGACATAAGCATATCATAGGATTCTTTTTGTTTTCGCAAGAACCTGCATCTTAAATATAACAATTATGGCTATATTCAGGGATTTCAACATAAAGCTCGATGTCAACTCGGATACATATACAAGAAGCTCTCTTGTTTCACGGGGAATGATTGAACAACCTTGAAAAACTAAAAAATATCCGCCTAAGGAGATTGCTGTGCTAGTTCGTAAATATATTACGAGGTTTGATTTCCTTTACTGCAAAATAGGCATGAAATATTTTTTTTAATCTTAATATATATCTATCTAAGGATCTCAACTTGAAGCACGATATCGACTTAGATAAATATATAAAAATACCCCTTTCTAACAGGGAGGCTTTCGTAGTAACTGTTAAGAGAATTTGGAATGTCTTTGGTCATATGCTTTGTGTTTTCGGACTTATTGAAGACTTCCTCTTGAGAGTTTGAAATTTATATTTTTCTCCTATCCTGGCTTTGTGCCTTGGTGGATTTAATGGAGTTGATGACTTATTGGCGAGATGAGAACATCTTTAGTCCTATGCTTTGTGCTTTGACAGACTTGTTGAAGATTCAATCTCAAAATTTAAAACTTATATTTTCCTCCTGTCCTGGCTTTGTGCTCAGTGGACTTGATGGAGTTGATGACTTGTTGGCAAGATAAGAACATCTTTGGTCCTGTGCTTTGTGCATTGACGGACTTGTTGAAAATTCAATCTCGAAATTTGAAATTTATATTTTTCTCCTATCTTGGCTTCGTACCTTAGCAAACTTGATGGAGTTGATAAGATGAGAATGTCTTCTCCCCATGCTTCACTTGTTGAAGATTTCATCTTGAGGATTAATATCTTGTGCTCCTTTATCCTGGCTTCATGACTTGACAGATTTGATGGAGGAGAGTTATGAATTATCTTGAAGACTTGTTAGGTGATATGAAATTACCTTATGCCCCAGCTTTATGCTTTCGTGAGCTTATAGAAGGATATTTGCCAACGACTTAGCCCTCAGAGCTTGTGTCGGGTCAGTGATGAAGAATCATCAATCCTATGCTTTATGCGTAACGGACATGTTGATGACATCAATCCCTTAGTTCATCCTTTGGCTTTATATGAACATTGGGGTGACTTCCTCAGTGCTTTACTTTTTGCTTGGATGGAGTTGCTGAGGAAGAGTTTCCTTCGATCTTTGCTTTCTACTTTAACAGACTTATTGAAGGAGTTTACATTTCTCATTTGATATTGATGCCAGACTCGGCTTAGTGCTTTCTCGAGTGAGGATCTTTTTGTTAGATTTAAAAAAATGACCTTACGACCATTAGAGATGATCTCCCAGTCTGGGCCACTTGAACTCACCAAGTTGGAGAGATTTGGAGATTTGGATGCTCTTGTCTTTGAATTAATAAAGTAGAGGGATCCCTTACTACGGCCTTTGTGGCGTATTGAGTAAGCAGACCTATCGACTTGGCCATATTTGGGATTATTGAGTCTGACCTTATGAACCTACTTGAGTATTGGACTTGAGCAATTGATGGAAGATTTTATCATCGGGCTAATGAGATGGGAGATCACTTATTGCGGCCTTTGTGACATGTTGAGTAAGTAGATTTGCCAGCGACTCGGCCATATTTGAGTGTTTCGAGTCCGACCTTATGCACCCACTTGAGCCTTAGACTTGATGTATGAATAGATGATGTGTTTCCAACTTGATTTGTTGTAGTTTGTAGAATTGAAAATTTTTCTTTTTGGCCGATAAGACTTTGAGACTTGTGAACTTTATGTATATAAGGATCTCGGCCTTAGGTGCGACGTCAACCCAAATATAATAGAAAAGTCCCTTGTTTCACAGGGAGAGCTTGATATTTTGTTGTAAAATTTAAAAAATGCCCCCTGTATGATAGAGGGGTTTTTTTTGCTTCATTTCAGAAATGCATTGTTCTATTACAAGAGAATTTTCAAGCAAAACTTACACATGTAATGATAATGAGGAATAATTAGTCTTCTCAGCACCAGAACCAATTCTCCTTCTTGAAAAGCTCGAGAACGTACTGTATGATCAAATGCTTTGGAAGTCCTCGCTTGATAGACTTCTAAATTTTATTGAGCTTGGAGCCTAGCTTTGCCAAGAACATCAAGCTATTTTATCCGTAGATGTACATTCTCATCTTAAGTGAGATTGCGTTAAATGGCTACTCGGAGTGAAGATAGTTCAACTTCAAGTGGTAGAATTGCTTCAGCCCTAAATACTACCGCATAAGGAGTGAATTTTATGAGAGTCTTGTAGGTGGTGCGGTAAGCCCATAAAGCTTCAACAAGCTTGGTATGTCACTCCCTTGTATTTCTTATAAGGATTTTTCTAAGTAGCTTGACTAGTGTTTTGTTGAAAGCCTCGGCCAAGCCATCTTCTCTCTGATTATAAATCAACGAGTATCATCAATCAATCTTATGTCGATCAACAAATCTATAAATTTTAGTGCTTTTGAAGGCTGGGTCATTGTCTGACATATTGTTGGCTTCTTCTATTCTCAAACATCATTGTCATATCTGCTCAAATGATCTATGATATATTTCCCAACATAAGCATATAGTCGAAGCCTTTTCTCAAGTTGTGCATCCATCGGCTTATTGCTCGGCAATTTGCTTTCCTTAAAGTAGTCGACGAAATATTGTCTCTAATCTTCCTTCTCTTCTACTATAAGGGTTTCACTTCGTGGTTTTGGAGTTTCTTCAGATTGAGGTCTTGCCTCCTGAATAGTTCGAGCCTCATCTTGTTGATTTCGATGAGCAGTTTGTAAGGGAGTGTAAGGAGAAACGTGAGTTGCATCCTGCTGGCTTGCATTTGATGACCCCTCTTCCAGCGGGGATTTTTGATTTATTGGCTTTAGCTCCTAATGAGTGCAAAGAGTAATTAACACATAGTCATCATTTCTTTAGCTAACTTAGCTAAATAGTCTATTTTGAGCTATGGAAACTCGAGTCATAATAATATTTAAGATTTGCTTTATGAGCCCGAGAATTCATTTATAATAGTGGTTCAATTCAATCTTGTTGATTTTGTAAAGACCCAACACTTGATTAATGATGAGCTGAGAATCACCATAAACTTGTAGATTTTGAGCTCCCATGAAGATGGCTTCATTCAGGCCTACCACCAATGTTTCATATTATGCTTCGTGGCTCAATCAACTGGTAGGAATGCCTCATTATACCACCTTCTAGCGTGATCAAGATAAGACTGATATCAGCTCAAGTTTTTGGAAGATTTAAGGGTTGAGTGTATTTGATGGATGAAGCCCCATCAAAAATACAATCCCATATTTGCTATTTTTTCATATATGCATTCTGCCGAGAAGATCATTTAGTGATGAATCTGCTGGGATAGGGTGTGCAGCAAGGAGGTCTGCTAGAATTTATCCCTTCACTGCTTTTTGGGAACATATGTGATATCAAATTATAGCAGAATAACAACCCATGGTGTCAAGAAACCTCTCAACGCTAGTCTTGTCATCAAGAACTTCAGCAAATTGATTCTTGAGATGGCAGTAATTTTATGAGATAGCATATAATGACATAGCTTTTGAAAAGCAAAAATTAATGTCAAACAATGCTTCTCAATTATAAAATAACGTATTTCTGCTCCTATTAATCTTTGACTGATGTAATATAGAACACTATCCTTTCCCTCTTCATTGTGTTATGCCAACAGAGCACGTAGAGATTCTTCCAGTTATGTTGTGTACAAGATGAGAGATTTTCTTGGGATTGTTACTGCGAGAATGTGCAGATTTAACAAATACTTCTTGATACTGTCAAAAGCCTCTGGACATTTTTTGTCCAATTTGAAAGGAGTTTCCTTTTACATTAGCTTCATCCTCTTGGACGCGGAACGCTGATCGATGCCTCCAATAAATTTCTCTGAGGACTACGATCAACAATTCTCTTCTCAAGATATGGAGATGGTCACACAAGCTCCATGGTGTCGACCGTCAGAAATCTCATCACATAGGATATTTTTCTTAGGTACGCATTCTTAATGAGTTTCATTTGTGGTGGATCTCTAGGAGTAATCATTATCCTTCTTTAAAGCAATTTCACTTCGAGGCTTTAGCCTCAAAATTCGCTTACATTTTTGTCGGGACCTTTCAACAGCGGATTCTTAGACTTGTGGTCCAAGTGTCACGCCTCAATGCTCATCGTGCGGTACTTGAATTAGTTGATATCCTGTCGGGGTTGTAGTAAGTCTCATTGGAAGAGCAACTCTAGCCTCCCTGATGATAAGACTTTGAATTTTTTTATCAGTCATTTCTCCTTAGTAACTTTGAGGACCCGATGCACTATTACATATACAATTTCCAATTTTCTCACTGGAGAAGCTGGAACTTGATGTTATCGAGTCCAGAAGGACTGTTTAATTTGACCAGTAGAGCTGTTCCGCTTTACCCATCTTAGGCTGTCAAACCTATTATTGGTTGAAACACTCATTTTTGGTTCCACAGCTGGTTGTACAATTTTCTACTTGAACCATGAATGTTGATCACGCAGTTTAGCACTTCTCTTTCTCTGCTACCTCTAGGTTATCTTGCTTCCAAATGAGGAAGCTTTTGCATCGCCACTTCTTCTTGAAGCTTCGACCTCCATATTTATTTATTTATTTTTTTATCGGGACCTTCGTAGCGGATTCCTCATTTGTCACGGATGT
The DNA here is from genome assembly GCA_021442155.1 of Cymbidium sinense. Taxonomy (NCBI): domain Eukaryota; kingdom Viridiplantae; phylum Streptophyta; class Magnoliopsida; order Asparagales; family Orchidaceae; genus Cymbidium; species Cymbidium sinense. Next base: position 104,752,297 of record CM038218.1, read on the forward strand.
TCATCGTAGGACTTCCTCGAGGCTTCACTCTAGATATTTTTCTTTACCGGGATCTTTCAAGGGTGGATTCCTGACGACCAAGTGTCACGCTCTGATGCTCACCATGCAAAACTTGTTTAGAATGATCTTAAGTTCTTACTACCACTAGTGGTAGTTTTTGTAGTGGAACATTCTTGGCTTCTCTGATAATTGGCCTTTGATATCTCTTCTTCATAAAACTTTTTTCCTTGACAACCTTCAGGACTCTGTGTATTCGAGCAGATAAAGTTTCATGTTTTTTTTTTGAAGAGTTAGAGCTGATTGTTGTTGAACCCAAAAAGTCTGCTTAACATCACAAGTAGAGCTATTCTTTTTCACCCATATTAGATTTTCAAACTCGTTGTGAGTGGGAACACTCGCTTCTTGTATTAAGTCTGATCGCATGGCTAATGATTCAAGTAGAAATTGCTGAGTTCACAGTTCAACATGTCTTCTCTTTCTTATACTCAATTTTCCTCCAAAAGAGGAGGCTTCAATATTATACCTTCCTAGTGCGAAAGGTTCAACTAATAGAGCGATCGCATTCATAGGCATGATTGAAACTTTCTGCCCTGTGATGATTCTTTTCATGACTAGCGCCTCAAAATGACCCAATATTTCAAATACAAAGGCTCTATTTTGAGGAACCTCGGTAGTAGTAACAATCATTATAGTTGTCCTCCTCTCTTGCATAGGTTGGTATGTATAATATGCAGATGCTTCAAGTAGAGAATTATTTGCAGCAGTAATAGTTGGGAAGTTTACACTATTAAATTCGATGGTAGCTTCAGTATCTCCAGCATTGATTACAACATTAGTCAGAAGAATATTGGCTCCGCGACCTGGCTACATGATGAACGATGTATTCTGAAGATCCATCGAGATAGAGAATAATTAGATCAATCATAAGAATATGATTGATTTGAATTTGATTCCATTCATAATTGGTTCCTTTTTTACTTTAGAAAAATCAAATTTTTTATTTAACTCCACTATTACTATAGCACATATTCTACTAGCCAAAGATGGAAAGAGAAACCTATTCCGAGTGGAGTCGCTAGAAATTTGTGGGCTCCAAAAATTCACCACCTCTATGAAGAGAGTTTTAAAGGGTGTAATTTTCGTAAGAGAGATAGTAGTAGATAAGACACTACCCAGAGATTTTGCCCTCATTTTGTGAGGACGGGACTTTTCGTTTCTATAAAGTATAATTACCCCTCCAAGGTGAGAGAACTTTCGATTAAGGCTAGTCGTTAGATCGTTGAATGTATAGCGTATAGTAGCAGCACGTGGAATTTCAGAATTTAGATTTATGAAAGTCATTATATTTAACTTGAAATAGATAGTTGGGGGAACGATGATGCACCCGATCTAGATCCCATGGTTCCGTCATCCCGGGATGTTGCGGTCCCTAGTCTACTTAGTCAGAGGAGGTAGTCGACCCAACCCGACCGAAATATCCTTCTTAGCAACACATGGGTTACTTCGTCCAAGGTCTCCTTGTAGACTTGGGATGATATTTATCTACGGAGATAAGCTTAAGTCTACCTTAGATAACATATGACTTTTTTCCTAATTAAGTATACCCTATGATTCACAACTCAAAGGGCAGAGCCATTGGAGAACATACGCCAGCCAGTAATATAATGGTGTCATTTAGACAACCACCCTGGCCGAGGGACTCGTAATTACATCATGTGTGGAGCCTACTGGTCAAACCACACAATTAGAGTACACGGGCCATGTCCTTGCTAGCATGAGATTGTTTGAGAGTAAACATACTTGATTTGATTTGACTTCTTTCTTTAAGCTGGGTTTTCTTAAAACAATTGTGAAAGGTGAATTGGATTTTTGGCTTTAAGTTTTAAAAAAATTGAATTTCATTTAGACATTTATAACTCAATGATAATTTAAATTCTACATTTGGATTGAAATTCAATCTAAGTTAATTTGTTTTGAGATTGTAATCATATTTTGATTGAAGTATCCCCTCCAATTAAATTTTTCATTTAACACGGCCATCATCGGGGTGATTAATTGATTGAATCAAATATATTTGAGAACTTTAGATCCTATCAACTCTGTTTAGCTCTAACGAGGATCGAATCTCACATGACAAAATTAGCTTTTAGATATTTTACTAAGTTGAAATTCTTATAATAGATTTTTAAGTTTTGTTAACCCATCAATGACTAAATCGAGAATGAACTGCAGATCCTCACACTAAATTTAAGCATTCAAGATGTCACATGCGGTTGTTTAAATCATTTAATTTATTGTTCAGATCTTGTCAACTCTATTAATTTAATAATAGAGGATCAAACCTAGATTTATAATTTAAGAATTTTGGATTTGAGGATATTGAATATAAATATCTTAAATATTTTGATAATAATGATTACCCCTCCAGTTGATATCTTCGATCAACTAAGTTATCATCGGGGATATAGGTGATGGTCGTTATACTGCCAAATGACAGAATCAACTTCTTAGAGATTTTCTCAGGTGGAGAAATCTATAACAACATCATTAGATTTTGTTAACCCAGACCTAGTTCGTAGACCCAACTTGAAATCAACCGCGTAGCATCTACACTAAGTTTAAGCAATTAGCATAGTGTCGGGGCCCATGCGGGTGTTTAAACCATTTAATTTATTATTTCAGATCTTATTGACTCTATTAATTTAATAATAGAGGATCAAACCTAAATTTATATTTTGAGAATTTTGAATTTGAGAATATTGAATATAATACCATAAATATTTCGATAATAGTTACCCCTCTAGTTGATATCTTCAATCAACTCTGCCATCATTGGGGAGTTAGGAGATAGTCATTATACTGTCAAATAACAGAATTAGTTTTTCAGAGATTTTCTCAGGCAGAGAAAGCTATAACAACATCATTAGATTTTGTTAACACGGACCCAGTCCACATCCTCAAACACTAAGTTTAAGTATTCAACATAGTGCCGGGGCCCATGCGGGTGTATTTAGAATACTTGCACACTTTTGAAGTATTAAATTTGAGTTTAACCAAACTTTATAATAATGTGCAAGAGTTCAATGAAGAATTAAAGTCTTATTCACTTGAATATGTTGAATCCGTGACATATAAGATGTTATAGACGATCAATATATTATTAGATTTTCGATTAATATTTAATTGATTCTAATTTAGCCCACATTTCGCATTAAAATTTGCACTTTAAATCTTTATAATACAAGTGTATCTAAGAATGTCTTAATTAACACCTTGTATATAATGTTGCAAATCGACATAGAAGATATATCGAATATTTTATTAGATTTTTAATATTTAATTGATTCCAACTCTTTTTTATATAAAATTTGTACTTTAAATCTTTATGTCTGAGCACATGTAGGTGTATCTAAGAATGCCTTAATTAACACATTTTGTTCTCTTGTACAATGTGTTATAAATCCGGTAGTGTTTGATATTTTTATGTTCAATCATTTGAAGTAACATCCATATTTTTATATTTAATTTAGAATTTATTGAATTTATAAGTTTCGATGAAGCTTGATTTATTCTTATTATTGAACTTTCGATTCTTCAGAAGTTCATCATGTTTAGTTCAAATTTAATTTATGTTCAATTCAAATCTAATTAATCATCTTTAAGTTACACGTCAATTTGAATTTTGACTCGACGGCGTCTTCCTTTCATAAGGGGGACGGGGCTATTCGACCTTCCCGCCTCTATCAGATATGACTGTCTTTGACACTACGGTGTTCTTCTAACTCACTTTACCTAACATAACAGGATCTTCAAACATCTGCATAAAAAGAGCATATATGTATGTTTATTTTTTAATCTATCACTTTCAAATAAGTTTAATTTAAGCTTATTAACACTTTTATTTGTTCTTGTTTAAGTCTCCCATCCCCAATTTTGCCTCCCGACGCCTTCCCCGATAGGGTCGTGATCGAGTTATTCAACCTTCCCCTATAGAAAGATAATCTCAAGCTACACGATTTCTAACTCACTGCATCGAGACAACAGTCTTCAAATACCTACAATTTCAATTCATATTTTAAATTTTGAGCTTAGAGTTTATTTTGAGTTAAATTAATTAAGTCATTTGTAATTTCTAGCCTCCCTGCCTTCTCTCACGTAGGGCTACCTGAGTCTATCCATTCTCCCATCGCCTTTCGGCATAACGTATTTTCACACACTATGATCTTCTACCTGTTAACTCTACTGAGCATAACGGAGTCTTCAAACTTGTTGAGAAGAAGGGCATTGCAGATACCTTCATGGACTTCCCTGTCTATACGTTTAGGACTTGACATCAACAAATCGTCCCCTACAACCTCGCATATCCTAGGAAAGTAGCTTTGTGTGCTCCCAGTCATCCTTGTCAAATGGTTGCTCAAATGATACAATAGGGTAGACTGCACAGAGCTGGTTGTACATCTCAATCATATCTTCTCGAGTTCTAAAATTCTGCCCTGATTTGTTTGGAATCTTCAAATCCAAGTCATATCTCTTTCCTATGCAAAACTTTGAAGCGCCAATATCTACTGAAAACTTAATTTTCCCACTATAACCGGCGCGGTGAATTGCCTCTTTAATGAGATCCAACCTTTTAGAGATGCTCGAAATGCTTGGAGCAAATCGTCCATCGTCACCAACATTGCATCCACTAGAACCACACCTCTCGGCAATAACCGACTTAAGGTGAAAATAAGTCTCAGAACCCATCTGAATTGCTTCCTCAAAGCTATTTGCACCAACAGGCATAATCATGATTTCCTGGACAGCCAGATTATTCCCAGCATGACTGCCACCACTAATGACGGTGATTGTAGGGACAGGTAGGACTGGATCATCTTTTCCAGAAAGATCGGCAATGTGTTTGTACAGTGGCACCTCTTTTTCTGCAGCGCCAGCTTTGCAAGCAGCAATTGAAACTGCTAACATAGCATTTGCTTCTATTTCTGCCTTCTTTTCAGTTTTTCCAGGTCCATCATAGCTTGATTAATTTGGGATTGAAGGGAAGGATCCATGCCAATCAACGCCTCAAAAATCTTCTCATTGATATTCTTAACAGCCTTTGAGACACCCTTCCCAAGATATTTCCCCTTGTCACCATCACGTACTTCAATCGCCTCATACATTCCAGTGGATGTACCGCTGGGAACAGAAGCCCGATACATTCCTTTGTTCATATATAAATCCACATCTACGGTCAGAATTCCCCTGCTATCCAAGATCTGCCTTGCTCTGATCTTTGTGATAGCAGAAGGAAAGACCTTTTTCATATGATTCGAAATGAATAGCACAGGTTCCGTGGTCTTAGCTCTCACTGCCGCATTAACTGCATCTTGGATCTTCGTAGCGGCTTAATTTTTAAAATAATTTTAATTAAAACCGTAATTAGCTAATTAATCCTTCCAAAAAAAAATTTAAAAATAGCCCCTGGCGCTGACTGGGCGACTGGCGCTAAATTAAATTTTTTTAAAAAAATGAAATTAACATGCTCGCTGCCATATCGCTCATCCTGATTTCGATTGTTAAGGAATAAAATATTCTACAACTATCATCGACAAAGTCAATGAATCTCGACCGCTTAGCCTCAATTTTTTTACATAAAAATTTCAAAAGAGCTCAAATACTTTAAAAAAAAGATCTCTTCACGAAATTTTAATTTTCATTCATTTGTTAATTGAACTTAACTGACAATTAGATGAAATGAAATATAATAATTGCATAAATTAAATAAAGATGAAATCGTTAATGAATTTTAATGATAAGAGAAAATAAAGATATTTATATAGTACAAAAGGGCCAAAATGAAAATTAAACTATCGCTTAAATTGATAGAGTTCATTTTCTAGAAATTAGGTAAATGATAGTATCGATTAAATTAAAGCTTTTTTGGATCAATCTTATTTTATGTTTTTTGATTTTGTATGTTAATTTAAAACATAATTACTTAATATATTTTATATTTAAAAATAATTATTTAATGTATTTTAGATATTTTTATTTTTTGTTTTAAAATAAATCATATTATTTTATAAATACTCAAAAAATTTTGGACACTTTAAACTATATGTAATTCCACATTAAGTCTTCCATCCTCTCGCGTGAGTTAACCAAATTAAATAAGCGACATTACTAGGATATCACTGAGAAGTAGGTAAATGAGCAAGTATAAAAATATATAAAGCCGAAATACATGCCATGAAATAAATAACATAATACATCTAGTCATTCGATACTGCGTGGTGGGAATCGCGCCTTTGCCGGAGTGTAGTGGGATGGCGGTCTGGCCGTCACGCGATGATGTTGTAGATGGTCCTCCTCTTCCATCCGCTCCACCGGTTGTTGTGATCCTAACTTCAGTAACATGAGGTATGTCAAGCTTGTGTGGCAGGCGAATAAAATGGTAAACTCCATATGGCGGTGTCGTGTGATATGATGGAACCATATCTTTGGCGGAATTTCCATGGGTGCATTTGCGACCAATTTACTTCACGATATGAATCTTTGTTGTGGTACTGTAAATGTGCGTGTGCTTACCTGGGGGAGGATGGCACATCCATCGATGGAACATCATCTGATCTCGAAGTGCACGGAATATGTATCCACTTATCGAGTGTATATGCATATCGCCGCTTCCTCATATTCATTGAAAGATGTCGATAATGTGTCGTCACTTCAGAAATAACGCGGAATATGTCCTCGGTATTCAAAATGTGGTCACGCATATCTGAGGAATTTAGGTGATTATGCAGTTATTAAAAGAAAAGAAAATCTTAATACTAAGCATTTAAACTAACCATCAGCCTGCGGCGCTGGCGGTAGTATGTGTCAGGAGGTAGTGTCGGCGCCTGAAGCCCATGAACTATACCATCTCATATATGATCGCTAATCATCCTTGGAATATGTCAGGATGAATCATCGCCTACAACCGACTTCACGCCTTCGCCTCCCACAAGTAATGTCAGAAGTGTATCAGACCCAATATTTATCAACCCTCTATCACAATGATGGATTCATTCGGGGCCACATTAATGGTAGAGACATGCCGAACGTCTGAGCACACGATAAAGTGATACCACTTACCCTCTTTCCAACATATGATCTGCATTTCCAGCCATATCTCCGCCCTCTCAAGTATATCCGCTGACACGATGCGATATGATGTCCATATGGTTCTATATTACTCCGCGATATAACATAAGTGTTATTATTTTAATAAAATGGTTAGAAAGTTCAACAAACATTACATCAAATTAGCACTGACTTCATAAGTCCATCCAACTCATCCCTATAAGCTCGATATTGGATGTCGGCATTTCCTAACATAACCTTCATTCCAAATCCTACACTAAGGCCGCCAATATAGATATGGAACATGTAATGTAGGTCTTCCCACATGAAAGTGCTCCCACGCCTATATCTCGCAGAATGCACACATCCAAACCATGTTTGTTCATGGTTTTGTTGCTTCATGTAATTCCCTATATAGATGAGCGAGCACAGCTGAACCCAATGACAGCTCCGCGAACGTGTCAATATCCCGGCAAGGGTAGATATCAGATGAACCTCGATCCCAAGTATCGGCAAAAGAAAGGATCCACAAGAAACAATATATACGCTGACATGCATCGTGAACTCTAACTCGAGATCTAAATATGAATCACGGTAGATGTCCATCGGCCAACGAAGGCAAGCGTAATGCATGAGCCTGCCCCATTCGGAATCAAATGCGGCGATGGATCATCATGGTACACAACGTCGTCTGATGCGCTTCCCAAATCATCGCAAATAATCCGCCATGTAGCCCATCGTCTATCACTACCAACAGCAACGCTGCCAATCACAGCTGGGCCGTCTATCCGGATGCCAAGAATCATCGCGACATCCTGCAATGTAATCGCATCTCACCGGCCGTGGAATGTATTCGCTCATGAGCACCATCGCTCAACGAACGCCGCCGAGTGGTGATCCAATGTACCGACACACTATCTAAGCCGATGTCCCGCAGCATCCATAAATCTTGGCAATTTACGTGCCATTCCTAAACATCAATAGCGCAGCCTCGATCATCAAACCGCAACGATAAGCACTCGTAAGTGGGATGCGCCAACAAAACAAATGCATATGTACGTAAACATTTTAAATAAATGCGTGGAAATTTTACAATCGATGCGCTTCAGGTTTACCACGTAGCGCAATTTATAGCACACTCACCGCAGGCAGGGCCATAGTCAACAACCGTCTCATCCGTCGCCGCCTCCTCCTACGCGTACGGCATCACCGGACATCTTTCCCGTTGTAATTCAACAAAATAAAATGACGAACCGAAGTTTAGCATAATAAGGCAACCCGCAACCGCAAATAATATATATCGTGAAAATAAAAGAGAGTTAAAATAATCACATCCATAAAACATGAGTTATTAATTTTAAAATAAAAGAGATTTAAAACAAAACAATCACATAAATTATCTTTAAAGCGCTTGTCAAAAAATGAATGCGATTAAAACACATAGTTAAATGGACAACATTTATAAAAAAATTTGAAGGAGGACACTCTTCGATCAATCATTGACTTGGTTCCTCATTTTAAAAACCACATGGCTTAATGCTCACCGAACATAACAAAAGGAAAAAATAAATTACCATGGAGGCTATTTTCTAATCTCTCAACGGAAGTAGCAATCTTCGAGGAGGTAATTATTTTAAACCAAATCATTATCACTAAATAACTACCGCATTGCCGAACAAGCGATAACTAAAGGAAAAAATAAAGGTTACAAGCCATATCGCATTAATGTGAAACTCAAAATCAGGTAAATCCCAAAATTAGTTAACATCCGATGGAACTCTCCACTACAATGGTGTCACAACAGAAACCAAGCCCATAGACAACAACATAAGACCATTAAACCAAAGTACATTCATAATCAAACAAGAAGAAAAGAAAAAAACCTATTCAAATGAAATGTCCATCATTACCAAATGCCGCACAAAAAATCATAAAAAATAATTCCAAGAATTCATCCGCTAAATTGAATGATTCGAGACCATCAAAATCAAGGTAAGCATCCTAATAGAAGAAAAATGTTCTCAGATTCGCTCCAGCTGAAGTTAATTACTATGTGTACACATACTTTTTTTTGAAAGAAACAATATATGTATAATTAAAAACCTGCTCTCTTTCTAATAGTTTTTATGGGACCAATCGTGTACTATGATTCATGTCTATAAGTATGTATAATGATTAAAACCTTCTGGATATGACATAAAATTATATTTTTTTTTTTGGATATGTGACTAATGACTAAGTGTGCTTATAATAAAAAAATAACAATTGAGATTCTTTACCTTAAGACAACAACGAAAGCTTTTATTACACCGCTAACACAACACAACACACACAGATATAGAAAACACTCAACACAACAAATCGATAAATTACATCAAGGGAAGATATTGAGGACAAGTCGTTGCCAGGTCAATTACACACACTACAAACCCCGGAACTTTTGTAGTGTTCTCGCCCATGCTATTTTTAAATCTGCTTGTCCTAGCCTGCTTCCTTTTGATATTCTGGACTATACTCTTGAATGTGCCATCGATGTGTTCACCCCACTCTTCCCATCGTATTACATGGAATTCGCCGGTGGGTTGATATAGTTTTGCAAACTATAATAGGATGAGACGGGGTGGTTACGCCGCGTTCAAACAAAGAATCACGCGGCGCATACATGATGGTTTGGTTGTCTACATGTGCACATACATTCATTATTTTCACCTATTTCAACCTTGAAGGTCCCGCGTGACATCAAAACCCGGTACACACGCTTATGCGAACTTCGCGAAATCTTCTTCATACGCAACGTTACCTCGCGGAGAGAAAGAAGTTTCGTTTCTAGATTTTAGCCGATTCAAAACGTTTCATGAAAAGTACAAGGTTGTAGTATACAACAATCAATGCTTGAATCGAAACCACGCGGCTCTTTTAAGCACACCATTGAAGCACTCACAGATTTAGTCATTGTTCCATACCTATCTCGCCATGGGTAAGAGACCATCATTGAATGTCTTAAAACAAGCCACCATATGCCTCCCGCTTGATATTCTTAATGTCCGACATGCATCGCTTAAAATTCTGTTTCCAAAGAACGTACATTTTTTGACACATGAAGTCAACATCACCTATGCCGAACTGTCTAACGGCCCGTTTGAAATTCTCCCTTAAATGACGCAAACAGAAGCGATGTGTCGCCTGTGGAAAGATCTCTCGCGAACTAACGACCAAAGATGTCTATCCGAGATCAAGCGAGATCACCCTTGTAAATAGTTGGGACCAAGTTTTGTAATGTATGCAAAACCAAACCTGTGGACTCGATGCTCGATTCCACAACCGAAAGGCTAGTGGGAACAAGCCGTTGTTTGCGCTGATCCCAACCGTAGCAAGTGTTCTCTCACTTGCCTAGAGAAATGTCCCATCAAGGCATAAGACGACATACCATGCCACTCTTATGGAAGGCTCAAATGACCAAAACAACCATCAAATCCATTCGTTGTATGTATCCATATAATGAACTCCGCATTGATGCAAAATAAGTACATGAATTTTTCCAATGTTTTGTAAGATTCCTCCCAACTTCCAAAGATAACCTACGCTTCGACGCATCCCAAGCCTTCATGCAGTGACACTCTTATTGAACTTCGACTCAATCACGGCTTTCTATTTCTGAAGCTCGCATCACTGACGCTTGATTGGTGTGAAATAACTAATGGGACGTGCACCTCCCCAAAGATGAATCGAATGATCGCAGTTCAGGTTTCACTACGCAGATAATCGTTATTCCGCACAAGTGCTCTTCTTCCGTATGACTTGTTCTAACGAGTAATCAATCAAGTCTCTAAAGACTGGATGATCCTGTAGTAAGTTAGGCCGCTCGCATACCATCATCATCCTCCTCCTCCTCATCATCATCATCATCGCTACCTCCACAGATAGTTGCACAACATCTTCTGGGTACTACATTAATCTCATTATCTTCTAAGTCACCCATCACAGAACTTGTCCCAAATAAGAAATCATGTTCGCTTGCTTGCATCATAACATTCCACCGAGTACTTAATCGAGATGTTGCTCGCGGGCTCTCACATTCCTCTCAGACAATCTCTCGCCTCTACCCATTAATTCCATAACTCGACATAAAACCACAATAGGAAAAGTCAAGTGCGAGTATAGTTTCACCGACTTCTTCGCCATCAATGCGAAGCAACAAATCCAAAGACCTGGAAAACGACCTACCGATTCACAGAGAACCTTGTTGGATCTATCTTCAATGATTTCATGATTTTTTTCGTAAGTCCGAATCTAATACTGGATTTGGATTGATGATGTTCCCAATGTATGTTGGAATGAATTCGCCATTCACACTCGCCACCTCCATAATAAAGCACGACGAGTTGAATTCATCACTAACCACCAAAACAACAACAATAATCTTTCACCACACCGATAAATGCAAATAATTTAATTAAGGAGGAATAATGAATTCATTTATGAGAAGATGCAACCTATTACACACAAAATGACAGATATAATGATATTATAATGCAAAAAATATTAACATAGCTAATTCGATATATCTTACGTAAAACTAACAAGTTACCTTATAATAATAAACTATTACACAACTTATTAAATGAAAATTTGTTAAAATATATCCTAATTTAGTAAAGTATTTGAAAAATTGAGTTCAAGATTGAATTGAAAAATAGATGTATTTCTATATTTATATGTATTAGTAATATATTTATACTCTTCTTAGAAGATTAAATAAAACACTACTTTTTTTATTATGCATGATCATATAGAGAATTATTAAAATAATTATACCAATTAATTTTACAGGATAAAAGAAATCAGAACAGGATGAATTAGAATTAGAGTTTAAGGCCTCAAAAAATGATTTAGCTTATAATATTAAAAAATTCAGAATATTTAAACCAACAAAGACAAATCGAGCCATCCAAATTATTCTCTCATGATTAGAACTAACTAGTATATAGCTATTTCATCTTATATATATACATGTATATGTAAACTTAGAGGGTGATACAAAGATATACAAATGCCTTATATTTGTAGATTTCATCCTTCCTATTCTCCTCTACTTTTTCTAAAAAATGGTCGCTCATACAAGAAGTTCAACATGGTATTAAAGCCAAAAGTCGGTCGTAAATAAAGTTGTTAGCGATATTTCATAAAATGGAGTAATTTGCATCTTCATCTCTATCAGATTCTTTGGCATCTCTTAACATTAGTGAAACAATGATCCCTTCTTCCCTTAAATCGATTTGAAGGCAAATCGATTTGAAGGCTTTCTTGATGGATCTATTTCTCGTCCAAATAAGCTAGTTACTGGTTATAGTGGACAATCATTCTCTCAAACTTATAAGGCATGGGTACTCATAGGTCGAATTTGACAAATTTTATTCAACACTCACTCCAACAATTCTTCCTATCTGATTCTTCAATGAGAGCAGTTTGAGACAACTAAAATCCACAAACAGAAACATAAATCCAACTCTAGATGCTAGTATGACAAATTAAGTATCAAACAATCGGAGAGGGTAGCAAACATTCTACTTTCAAAATGCAAGATATAACTAAACATACTACAATAAAGTAGATCTAGATACACAAAATTAGATCTACAAATTACACGAAATTACACATATTAGATCCACAAAATTAGATCCAAAAAAAAAATTAGATCCAAAAAAAAAATTAGATCCACAAAAGAAATTAGATACATAAAAAGAAATTACATCCACAACATATCACAAAGTAGATCTACATATTGCCTTTGAAAAAAAAAATAAATAAAAAAAAACCTTTTCCCAAAACTCGGTTCCGGTGGGCGGATCGCAAGCAGTGTGTCGGATCGGCCGGCCGGACGGCGGATCGACGCTCAGCCAAGCGGCTGGAGGAGCGGGTTGGAAAAGAGAAGAAGAAAAGAGATCGAGATCTCTCGTTGAGTTTAATTAAAAAATTTAGTCAGGTGACGGCCGACCTAATTAGTCCATGACTGTGACCATATTTTAAATTTTTTTTTTTTGGAAGGGTTAATTAGCTAATTATGATTTTAATTAGGATTATTTTAAAAATTAAGCCTCTTCGTAGCTAACATGTGCTTGTCAAGATACTCCTGGACCGACATTTCTTTCTCCAAAGACTGTAAGCCCTAGTTATTTTCTTCCGCTAAAGAAAAGACAATCGGGTTCCTTCCTTTCTAGTGAAAATCTACAATTGGAAAGAGAAAGGAACGACTATTTGTAGTGCTACACTGAAGAGAACAGGGATTCTTTCTCCAACTCGAAGAAAAAAAATGGGCTGTGCCGATTGAGCGAGAGTCCATCACTTTATGATCGCATCTGTTTACAGACCTGGACGATGCTTTACTCCTCTGACGCAGGTAGCGAGGGAGAGAACCGCAGTGAGGGAAGAGAGCACCAGCTTGGTGAGAGTTTGATCGGGATCTAAAGAGTTGAAGCACTGCCCTTGCTCAGTTTATTTCTCCAGAGCTGCGGGTTTTTTCTGCGTATCTCCACGGGATGAACGAGGGATGGTGAAATAGGTGGATGCTGCTGCTACACATGGGATGATAGGGGATGTGCGACGTGGCAATTCTTTATTGGCTAAATGAGGTGGTGAAAATATGGGAATGGACAGCTGCGAGTTCCAAGGTATTGACCAATTGTGATTAAAAGATAATTATGTGGATTTATCTTAAAATATGTACTAATTTTAATAAAATTTTAAACGCATGGACCTTAATTGGATGTCTATTCTGATAATTCGACGAGATGACGAATGCTTTTATGAATGGAGGTCGTTGAGACTGATCAATTTCAGGTCAAAATGTGATATCGCCGCCACTCGACATTTGTGCAGACTCATTCAAATTGAGTGCGAATAGTCTCATTTGATAGATTTCAATATTTCAAAGCTAACGACGTAATCGGGCCATGAACGGCGTCGTCGATATCGTCCGCTTCTCTACTAAACATAATGTCAAACATCTCAGATAAAAGAGCATATATGTAAGTTTATTTTTAATTTATCATTTTCAAATAAGTTTAATTTAAGCTTATTAACACTTTATTTGTTCTTAAGTTTCCCATTAAAATTTTAAATTTCCTGGTCACATAGGTCTGTGACGCTATTCGACCTTCCGGCCAACTCTATCGAGCATGATTCTATTTTAACATGATCTTCTAACCAACCAGCTCTACTGAGCATAGCAGGATCTTCAAACACCTGCATAAAAAGAGCATATATGTAGGTTTATTTTTAATTTATCATTTCCAAATAAGTTTAATTTAAGCTCGTCAACACTTTAATTTGTTCTAGTTTAGGTCTCGAACTAAAATTGGCTCCTCGTCGTCCTCGATGGGGGTCGAGAATTATTCGACCTTCGCATCGAGATAACGATCGAAGATCTATACACGGTTCTTCTTGTTCTTAACATGCCATCAGGGTTTTCAAACACCAACAATTTCAATTCATATTTTAAATTTTGAGCTTAGAGTTTATTTTGAGTTAAATTAATTAAGATTTGTTGTTAATTAATTTGTGACCTCCGTTTTCTCTCCAGTAGTCACGGAGTTTATCGAGCCTTCCGTCTACTGAGCATAACGGTCAGTGTCTTACGATACTACGGTTGTAGTCTTCTACCTGTTAGCTCTACTGAGCATAACGGGGTCTTCAAACTCGTCGAGAAGAAGGGCATTGCAGATACCTTCATTGACTGCCCTGTCTATACATTTAGGATTTAACATCAACAAATCATCCCCTACAACCTAACATATCCTAAGAAAGTAGCTTTGTGTGCTCTCAGTCATCCTTGTCAAATGGTTGCTCAATGGATACAATAGGGTAAACTGCACAGAGTTGGTTGTACATCTCAATCATATCTTATCAAGTTTTAAAATTCTGCCCTGATTTGTTTGGAATCTTGAAATCCAAGTCGTATCTCTTTCTTATGCAAAAATTTGAAGCGCCAATATCTATTGCCAACTTAATTTTCCCACTACCCGGTGAATTCTCTTTAATAAGATCCAACCCTTCGAGATGCCGAAATGCTTGGGCAAATCCTCCACCGTCACCAACATTGCATCCACTAGAACCACACCTCGGCAATAACCGACTTAAGGTAAAATAAGTCTCGAACCCATCCAATTGCTTCCTCAAAGCTATTTGCACCAATAGGCATAATCATGATTTCTGGACAAACCGATTATTCCCGATGATTGCCACCACTAATGGTGATTATAGGGACGGGGAGGACGAATCATCTTTTCCAAAGATCGGCAATGTGTTTGTGGCACCTCTTTTCTTTAGCGCCATTTTCTGCAAGAATCAAACAAATAACATAACATTTGCTCCTAATTCTGCCTTATTTTCAACTTTTTCCAAGTCCATCATAACTTGATAAATTTGGGATTGAAGGGAAGGATCCATGCCAATCAACGCTGCAAAAATCTTCTCATTGATATTCTTAACGACTTTTAAGACGAGAAATATTACGCCTGAGTCCGCATAGTTTACGTGGACTCAATCCTGACGCGTGTCGTAGTTTTTTTCTTCCGTTTTAGCTCTTAACGATGCGGGAACGGACGACAACGATGCCGCTTTATCCGGCGCCTCGCTCAAACGGAGAAGAAGTGGAATGGAGAATTTAAAAGAAATATATATATATAGATTTAGGATTTAGGGGTTTATTTTTTCTTGTAAATCGAGCTCAGAGAGAGAAAGAGAAAATCTCATTTCCTTTTTTACGAAAGAACCATGAAGATGGAGAACGAATTTAGAAGTTATGGCCTTGAGGAAATAGCTGAGGATGCAATAAATAAAAATTCATCGATAATTTTTCTCAACTGTTGTATACGTACAATTTTTTATGATTTGTTAGTGTTATTTCTTGAAATTCTTTTATTTAGTATATATTTCCTACACTATTTGGAGTTCTTTGCAAGAGGACTTTGCATATTTTGAGGGATTTTTGCATATGTACTCTCTGTACTCCCATGAGAGTACATATGATTTTCTAAATATTTTTGCAGTTTATTTTACGTGGATGGAGAGAATATGATCATTACATTCCATTAGAAATAATTTTCTTTGGCCTGTTTGGAAGAAATATATTCATTACAATCCATCACAAATAATTTGGAAGTTGTTTGGTTATTTTTTAGTGTTATTTTGCATTTGTACTCTCTTGAGAGTATAGATGATTTTTGGACATTTTCTCCACTTTCTTCGGACTGGTTGTTGAGATTATTTTTATTATATCTGTACTCTATACTCTTCAGTACTCCTCTGAGTCGAGCATTTTGTCATTTTTTCTATTTTTTTGGCCTATTTGGAGGAAATATATTCATTAGGCACAATTTGGAGGCTATTTGGTTGATTTGTTAATGTTTTCTTGCATATATACTCTCTGTACTCTCATGAGAGTACAAATGATTTTTGGTCATTTTTTCTTATTTCTTTGGCCTGGTTGTTGAGATTAGGTTCAGTACATTCCGTTAATGACAAATTTGTTTGGATGGTTTCTAAGGATTTTGCATCTCAGACTCTCACTCTCATGAGAGTACAGATGATTTTGCCAATATTTTTGTAGTTTATTTGGCCTGTTTGTAGGAAATATGTTCATTATAATCTATTAGTAGCAATTTTGTAGGGTGACTTGGTTTGTTTTTATGGTTGATTTGCATCTATCGTCATTCTTGACTTTTCATTTTGAAGTTTACCATGTAAAAGGATAACTGATGATCCTACCACCGCTTCTAACGTTTGATAATACTGCAACACTCTTTAGTAATAAAGTCATTGACATTTTACAGAGGCTTCATCTGCATCAATTCATTAGACTCAACGAAATTCAGCAAGACTCAATTGCTATTACCTCAATCCCGTCTTGCTGGGATATAGAGAAGCATACTTTCTTTCTAGGTGGGCAGTGCATTCCTTTCACCCCCGATGAAGTTGTAGTGATAATAGGGATGCCAGAGGGAAAGATCTTATGGCATGAGGGAATGTGATACCAGATCACACTTCCAAGGGAAGCCCTTAAAGAGCATCTTGAAGGTAAAAAATACAAAGCAAAAGAAGCCTGTGAAAGCAAAAGAAGCCTTAAAGAGCGCCCAGATGAAGTTGCAGGATAATAGGGATGCCAAACAGAGGGGAGATCTTATGGCATGAGGAATGTGCTATTTGTGAGTCGACTTAGTGAGGAAGCCCATAAAGAGCATCTTGAAAAAATACAAAGCAAAAGAAGCACGAGCAAGAAGATTGCCTCTGTACTCTCGTACTCTTTGTACTCTTCAACTCATAACTTGATATAATATTGTTTATATTTCTATGATGATTTCTTTACTTGTTTGGAGAAAATATGCTTAATTTTGATATTCAAATTATATCATATTTTAAATTCGGATCAACTGAAAAAAGTGAAATTAAAATTTACATTATCTAACATTTATTAATTACAGTAATTTGTATTATGAAATATCTAATAATTACGATTGAATGATACTTGGCATGTCAAATCGAACGCTAGTAATAAACCATTATACTCTGGCACATTCATAATGTCATAATCTAAAAGTATCATCTGAAATAAATTAATATTATTGATAAAGTTATAAGTAATTACTAAACTAATATTCAGTACTAATATAATCTTCATTACATAAATTTTTTTCTTGACTTATTAATCTTGTTGATAGGAACATACGCTTATCAAATTTTGTAATGCATGCAAAAAGTATTTCATAAAATGTAGAGTACTTTATAGAGTATATATCAAACTATGTAATGTATTAATGAAAACTCATCCTGTAAAGGTAGAGCCATCAATTAGAAACTACAATTTGATAAAATATGAGAAATTTTATTGTCACAGTCTAAGGATTACAAAGTCCTTAACAGGGGGCAAACTCTATGCACTACTGCTTTAAGAGCAACAAGCAGCGTAATGAGGAAAAAAACCAAGAAGGAAATAATTGACCCATATTAAAGTCCATTTGGACCTTCTTGGTTTCAAGCAAGTTATATACCCTCTCTACTCTCTGTACTCTCCTGCGAGTACAGAGCATTTTGGACATTTTCTATAAAGTTTAGTAGAAATCGAAAAAAAAAATTACACTTTACCAAATTGTAGTTTATGATTGATGAGTCTACCTTGCTTACGAGGATGAGCTGATTTTCATTGCAGGCATTACATAGTTTAATATATACCCTATAAAGTACTCTACATTTTATGAAATGATTTTTATTGCATGTATTACAATTTTTGATAAGCTCGTATGTTCCTATCAACAAGTTCAGTAGAAGCCGAAGAAAAAAAATTATGTGATGAAGATGATATTAGTACTAATGATATTAGTTTAGTAATTATTTATAAATTTATCAATAATATTAATTTAATTCAAATGATACTTTCGTTATTATATTATTTGAAAAAAATTCCTCATCTTAAAATATAGAATTTGCTACACCTTCAAAATTTTATATTCGAATAAGACGTTGACAGCATCATCGATAATTTATTTGTCTATTTTATGCACATGTTTTGAAAAGCGGTTTTAAGAAGCATGAGGTAGAAAGTAATTTTATGCATTCACAAAATTCTACCACATTTTTAAAGATCATAATTTCCTTTATTAAAGAGTTAAGTTTAATAATTGCACCCACTTATATTACGTTCACATGCTAAGTAGTTCATATTACTTCTCGCTTTCAGATTGAGGCATTCAATGTGGTGAGATATAACATAAATTTTAGATAATGTAAATTTTAACTTCACTTTTTGTTGATCCAATTTAAAATATGATATAATTTGAATATCAAAATTAAGCTTATTTTCTCCAAACAAGTAAAGAAATCATCATGGAATCATAAACAATATTATATCAACTACCCATGAGTAGAGAAGAGTACATCGAGAGTCCAAAGAGTCCAGAGAGTCCAGAGAGTATAGAGAGTACAGAGGGTACAGAGAATATAAAGAGGGTTCACATGCAAAACTGCTCAGAAAATTCATAAAAAAAGCAACCCACGAGCATCCAACTTGCTTTAAAGTTATAGTGAACAATTCCTCTCCACCCTGCAAAGCAAAAGTGGAAATGGGAAAAAAAAAGCAAATAATCTGTACTATGAGGAGAATATAAAGAGTTAAATCTCAAATATTCTTATAGTCGACAAACTATCTGCAATAGAATAGAGGGAATAGTATAGAGTCTGGAGAGAGAATCAGAGTAGATAAGTACATAGAGAGGAGAATAAATAGATATAGCATAAAATAAAAGTGAAAACACATCAGTGAGCATCAACTTGATTCTTTGCAGATGTTCTTTTAATCATAATTTATCCAAAGCTGTCGAAAAATGGAAAATAGATGAAATACTCTGTACTCGGAGGTACATAGAGTACATATCTACATCAGGTTATGGGTGTCAAAAATAGACTTCGACAACCACATCGAAAAATTCGGGTTTGGGTTGACAGAAAAAGTGGTTGATTGAAAATGACGGTTTAATTTTGGGTGGGTTGAGTTGACCCTCAAAGTATGGTTTGACGCCAACTTCGAATTTGAGATGGCGAAGTGACTGATTTTGACTTGATTTTGAGAGATCATTTGGGTGGTCGGGTCAATCGGTTAATGGTCGAGTTAGTTGAACGTTCATAAAAATTCGGGTTGTCAATATTGTTGGGTAAGTTTGATAACCCAGAACCCGACCAGAGGCAGATGACACATCTGGTAAAGCATTTCAGCATTAACCAAATTGCTTCAGGTGTTCTCTGTTAATAATAAAAGATCCAAACTGCCCAAGGATATTGAAAAAAAATAAAAGAAATACCCTGCACAATTATTTCCTACTTATCAAACTTTAAATGTATAATTCTTAGCTTGACTTTTCATTCCCAAATAAAAGATAGTGTAAGCGAACTCGGCCATAAAGCAATTCTTCTTCTTCGGCCAATCTTGGTGGTCAACCCAGTTAAGTTGGGATTTCAATTCTTTGCCTGTATGTATGACAAAACGTCCATGATCCAATATTGTCTTGGCGGACAACTCACCATTTTAGTTAGCCATTTTGTGGGATGACTCACAAAATGATCATCTTCAATAAGTAATTTGATCACGAATATGAAGTATAGTCATAAGGGGTTAAAAAAAAAATAGTTCACAAAAATTGAAATACAATCTAGGAAGAATGATCTTTATGGGTTGATTTTGGTAATGAGTCATAAAATATCAAGCCCAGTTTAATATACGAGTGTCAGGTCGATTATCATAATTGGAAGTAAAGTAGCTTCGACGACATCTTGTCGTAGTGACATCTTTGGATGAACATTTTGCTTTCCTTGTGTAGGCCATATTTCGCATAGCTCTGTAAGAAAAGAAGAGAATGTTTATAAATTATAGTTTTCATCTATACAAATAAGGATTGAATCATAATACACTGCATATCTGTGGGGTAACTTACCCAGTGCAAGCATGAGATGTACAAATAGGGGACATCTGACCCGGACGGGCAGTACTCCTCATAAGAAGGTGAAGGCATCGACGTGCATTTGAGAGATCTTGATCAGCCGAACTCATCGATCGCCTCGTGCAATAATGATATTCCCAGCTGTGAATACTGCATCACCCCTACAAGTGAGAAATATTTTAAAGCGAGCTTAATTAAATGAATAGGTTATTTTATGTATGAAGGAGTTGATTGAAGATTCACTTACTTGTCCTTGAATCGGGAGCATGACGTGTCAATAAGATGGAGCATCGGCTTAGGCAGAACAGCTTTGGATGAGAAGTCAACAAAATGATATGCTTCTGCTGGCTGCAATGAAATTACTAATGATGAAAGTTAGTGATGAAAAGCTAGATTCACTATGAATTAAGGATCGATCTACCGAGATGATGCATACCTCCGACTGATGCTCCTCTACCACAACGATAGTAGTCTGTGGGTCATCGACCTTTATTGGCTCATATTTACGAACCTATAAAAAATTTAGTGAAATCTATTTTTATTATCTCAAATTTAAAAGAAAGTAACTTAATACTTTTATTATTGTCATCTTGAGTGGACACTTATTCTTGCTCGTGACTTCCTATAAGTGTGTGGAAAGGGGGAACAAACAGCTTTCCTCTTCCTTATCTATCAAGCCTTCACACTACGCTCAATGTCGCCGATTAAAGGCTTCGAAGCATCTTAATGTGCAATGGATGCCTCCACAATAGCCTCCCCTATGGTGGACTCAACAGGGGCTTTCCTAGCGGAGGCTACCTCAGGGGCTTCCCAAGTGGAAGTATCCACAGGCGGCGGTATAGTTGCCTCCAGGAGACTCCCCTTGTGTTAGCCTCCCGGGAAGCTCCTCAGTAGCCCATAGGTCGCCCTTGTATTTCTCCTCAAGAGTTTCCCCAGGGTGTCCCACGGAGCTTCCCTACAGTAGGGATGGTAGGACCCATTTGCCCGGCAAGAACCTCCTCGATAGTAACCGCAAATCAATCTCATCCATTCTCTCTCATTGTTGCTTGAAAGAAGATACTATATCTTTCAAATCCAAAACACACAGTATCCTCTCTTCCACCACAAAGCCTTCGTGGGGGGTAGTAGAGGGCAAGCTATACACCGGATGGGGAGAATATCGAGGAGAGACATATGAAGATTCAAGATGAACCTGGACTTAAAATGGATCATATCGCCCAACATTTATGATGTCATGTGGGAAAATGATTAAGGAGCCGTCTCCTCTTCAAATGTCCTCAATGAAAGGCGACCGTGTTAAACCGATAAAAAAATGTGATGACTACAAAGATAAATAAATACATTCTTATAACTAAGTGATATTATTATATGTCACCGATGTCCTCCTAAACCAAGAAGGCTTCATCCGAAAATTTTATTTTGGCCATCGCAAAGATAATGCTTTTACAACAGATGACTTATCATGATGCGCCGCCCAAATATACAATTAATATTTATATAAGTTAACTTCAATGCATCAAATAAGACATAACCGAAGATATATAACATACCATAAGAAGAGTGACAAAGCCACTCATGTACCCGGGTGTCTTCTAGGTATGAATCTTTGATGTAATACCATCAAATTGTGAAACTAGGAAGACCCAAATGACATCTGCCCAGTTGTATCCAACAAATTTATCTATGACATCAACGTAGGCAATCAATTCCGATGACACCCTATAGTTGTGATATATAAAAAAAATATTTGAAAAAACATATGTACAATCAGATAAACGCTACGTGCAACGAAGCTATCCACATGCTCAAGCATAGTCTTATAATCCATTGAACTGAACTATGACAACAGAGATTTCTGCCATAAGACCTTTTCCCCTCTGTTTGGCATCCCTATAATTATTGTAACTTCATCGGGGGTGAAAGGAATGCACTGTCCACCTAGAAAGAAAGCTTGCTTCTTTATGTCCCAAGAAGACAGGTGATTAAGGTAATGACAGAATTCAATTGAGTCTAAAATTTATATAGATGAAGCCTCTTTAAAATATCAATGACTTCATTAGTAAATTGTGCTGCAATAATATCGAACATCGTTCTAACAGTGGTAGACCTGCGTCTCGAAGTTATCCTTTTCCCAGACATGGTAAACTTGAAAATGAAAAGTCAGTTAATGAGAGTACAAATGCAAATCACCCATAAGAAACAACCAATCAACCTCCAAATTATTTTCAATTGATTTGTAATGAACATATTTTCTCCAAACATGCCAAATAAACTGGAAAAAAATAGCCTAAATCGTCTATACTCTCAAGAGAGTACAGAGAGTATATATGCAAAATAACACTAAAAAACTAACCAAACAGAGTACAGATGCAAAATAATATTAAAAAACCAATCATACAACCTCCAAATTGTTCCTGATGGATTGTATTGAACATATTTTCTCTAAACAGGCCAAAGAAACTGAAAAAATGATCAAAATACTCTGTACTCTCATGAGAGTACATAGAGTACAGATGCAAAAATCTCTTAAAATCATCCAAACAGAGAGTACAGATGCAAAATAATACTAAAAAACCAACAAAACAGCCTCCAAATTATTCCTATTTGATTGTAATGAACATATTTCCTTCAAACATGCCAAAAAAATTAAAAAAATAACAAATGCTCACTCGAGTATGAGAGTACTAAATCCCTAAAACCATTAAAACACCAAATTACTTCCCTGGAATGTAATGAACATAATCAAATAAAGAAAGAAAAAAAAAATTAATCAAAATCGTCTGTACTCTCAAGAGAGTACAAAGAGTACAAATGCAAAATAACACTAAAAAATCAACCAATCAGCCTCCAAATTGTTCCTAATGGATTGTAATGAACATATTTCCTCCAAACAGGTCAAAAAAATAGGAAAAAGATGACCAGAATACTTTGTACTCTCATGAGAGTACGTGAGAGTACGATATAAAATCTCCTAAAACCATCTAAACAACCCAAATTGCTTTTCACTAATGTAATGAACATAATCAACAAGGCCAAAGAAATCAAAAAAATATCCATTAAAATCATATGTACTCTAGAGTACAAAAGAGTCTGATGCAAAATAACACTAAAAAATAACCAAACAAACCCAATTATTTCTGATGGATTGTAATGAATATATTTCCTCCAAACAGGCCAAAGAAATAGGAAAAAAATGACCAAAATGCTTTGTACTCTCATGAGAGTATAGAGAGTAAAAATACAGAAATCCCCCAGAAACCATCCAAACATTCCTCTAAATTGCTTTCAATGTAATGTAATGAACATATTTCCTCTAAACAGGCCAAAAAAATTGGAAAAAAATGGTAAAATCATCTGTACTCTCAAGAGAGTACAGAGAGTACATATACAAAATAACACTAAAAAACTAACCAAATAACCTCCAAATTATTCCTCATGAATTGTAATGAACATATTTCCTCCAAACAGGCCAAAGAAATAGAAAAAAATGACCAAATGCTGCATCTCATGAGAGTACAGAGAGTACAAATACAAAAATCCCTCATAAACCATCCAAACATCCCTCCAAATTGCTTCCAATGGAATGTAATGAACATATTTCCTCCAAACAGGCCAAAGAAACTGAAAAAAGTTGGCAAAAATCATCTCTACTCTCAAGA
Organism: Cymbidium sinense; assembly: GCA_021442155.1. NCBI lineage: Eukaryota > Viridiplantae > Streptophyta > Magnoliopsida > Asparagales > Orchidaceae > Cymbidium > Cymbidium sinense. Next base: position 104,776,544 of record CM038218.1, read on the forward strand.
GAGTACATATGCAAAATAACACTAAAAAATCAGCCAAACAGGCTCCAAATTATTCTTAATAGATTGTAATGAATATATTTTCTCTAAACAGGCTAAAAAAATTGGAAAAAATGACCAAAATGCTCTGTGCTTTCATGAGAGTACAGAGAGTACAGATGCAGAAATCTCCTAGAAACCATTCAAACATCCCTCCAAATTACTTCCAATGGAATGTAATGAACATAATCTCAATAACCAAGCCAAAGAAACTGAAAAAATAGCCACAAAATTACTTCTAATAGAATATAATGACCATATTCTCTCCATCCAGGCAAAATAAATTGTAAAAATATTGAGAATTATCTGTACTCCCATGAGAGTACAAAGAGTACAGATACAAAAATATCATATAAACCATCCAAACAGCCACCAAATTGCTTCCACTGGAATGTAATGAACATAATCTGAACAACCAGGCCTAAGAAACTAGAAAAAAATTGGCAAAAATCGTCTGTACTCTTAAGAGAGTACAGAGAGTATAGATACAAAATAACATTAAAAAACTAACCAATCATCCTCTAAATTATTCCTAATGGATTGTAATGAACATATTTCCTCCAAGCAGGCCAAAGAAATGAAAAAATAACCAAAATACTCTTATGAGAGAGTACAAATATAAAAAACCCCTAAAAACTAAGCAATGAGCCTTCAATCTACTTCATAAGCCATACTGAGCATTTTGTATCCAAAATGTAAGTATTTAAAAAAATACTGGGTTGTACTTCTAGAGTACAAAGAGTACACATGCAAAACTAAAGCAAACAACCAAAAATTAACCTACAAACAAATTTTAATGCCATCGACTGAACATACTATCATCCCTAATCAGGCCACATAATTCATCTTGAAACATGACCAAACATCCTACCATGTGATATACTAAACATTTCACAAGGCTAATCAGCTCAAAAATTTGAAAATAATACGTACCATCTTGACAAGATGAGAGTACACATGCAAAATATCTCCAAAAACTACTAAAATACATCTCATTCATTTAAAGAACTCAAATATTCTAAAATGTTCACATACTGGACGGTGAGAAGAACAGAGAAAACCCTAAATTCATTAAAGTTCGGGAACACATGTGTAAATACCTCATGTAGTCGCCTACAATACCCCAATGAAAGGTATTCGCAAAATTTGCTAAATCACTAAGCAACGACCGGACGTTCGTCAATCGAGAGCGGGAGCTGAGCTAACGGAGAAAGCCCTAAACTATCACACGCGGGAGGAATATCGAACGACATCCATCTCGGTTTTCTTGCCGAACGAGGGGTCGCCAGATAAACGATCGCCGTTAAGCGCTAAAACAAAAAAAAAATCACTGGACACACGTCGAGCCAGGATTAGAGTCCGCACGTAAAGCTACGTGTGGATTCCGGACATAATATTTTCTCGAGACACCCTTCCCAAGATATTTCCCCTTGTCGCCATCACGTACTTCAATCGCCTCATACATTCCTAGATGTAGGGAACGAAGCGATACATTCTTTTGTTCAGATACAAATCCACCTTACGGTAATTCCCGCTATCCAAGATCGCCTTGCTTTGATCTTTGTGATAGGAAGGAATGCCTTTTCATATGATTCAAATGAAAGACAGAACCATGGTCTTAGCTCAGCCGTGCATTACGCATCTTCGATCTTCCTAGCTAACATGTGCTTGTCAAGATACTCCTGGACCGACATTTCTTTCTCCAAAGACTGTAAGCCCTAGGGGGTATTTGGCAACGGATTTACTAAGGATTTAGCTCGCTAAATCTCGTAAATCCTACCAAACACCATCAGAGGATTTAGTAAATCCGCGATGCCATAACCGGTAAATTGTAAGACGCGATAAATCTCGATTGTTAAATCACCATTCGCGATGGGGATTTATAGAACGAACCTCGCGGTATGAATCGGCGCTGCCTCAACTCCCCGATATTTCTTCGCAATAGACGTTTCCGGTCACTCTTCTTCGCCCTAGCCGCAGCTGTGCATCGCGCGTATCTCTCGGATTGAGTTTTCTTCCATTTAAGCTATCAGGTATGACCGGAACTCTCTACGCTTTCACGCTTCAATGGTTTCGCGTTTACTTTAGGATCGAAGACGAAGCACCGCGTAAAGCACGGGCAGGGGTAAAGTTGATGGGCGACGACAAAGCATCGACAGCTATGGGGAAAGAGAGAGAGATCGAGAACCTTATCCCGCCAACGATCCCGCCAAGTCGATTCTAAGGTATCCTCGCCTACATCGATTTTGGTGCAACCTAACCGCCACCATCACTCGCGAGAGGTAATTGTTCAACTAACACTTTGGGATTAGGTATTTAGGTTGCACCGGTTCGATGTGAGGCCTTATTTTGCAGCAATTTGTATCATTAGTAATTGATTGATTTTTATTTTTTGGGTTTTACTATCGCTTATGGAAAAGACCTTTACTACGCTACAATGCCACCTCGTTTCAATTTGGATTTTTTTCCTTGTTATGTTTGAAGATTTAGTTTTAGGCTTCAGCTTTCCATATTTTATCTTCTTGTTAGATGTTTCCGGATTAATCTTTTCAGATCGTGGCTTTATTGGAAGCGATAAGATGAATGAATAAGTATATTAGTTGTAGCATTTTGACTTTTGAGGGGTGTTAACTAGTTGGTGTTGCTCGTTTAAGTTCCAGTTGTCTTATTTTAGTTGACCCAGGTTTTAAAAGATTGACATGGAAATTAATATAATATACTTGAACATTGTTCGCTCACTTGTTTAAGGTATTGAAATGTGTTTTGGTTATTTAACAAATAGCTAGTTAATATCTTCATTGAATTTTCATTTAATAATGGCTCCGCTTATTTTACGAATGAATCGATTTTTTCTGAACAATGGATTTTAATGATTGTATTATTAGAGGTATAAGTCGTGATGGAACAGTTTAAACTTCATGTTTAGCAAATTAACGCCTTAATTAAAAAAAATCAACTTTAAAGTAATACATAATAGTTATCTCAGTTTTGTTGACGCGTGTAAGTACATTTATTTTGGATGATGACTTTATATTTATAAATTAGCATTATCTCATATATCTTTAATTAAGCTTAATTAAATCTTGATAGCTCAAAATAATAAACTTGAATAATTTAAAATTGAGACATTCCGCACTACCACTCAATAAGGAAAATGAATGAGCTTGAGTAGGGACTGGCTTAAACCTCTTCTTTTTGATTTAATGACTATGGATTCCAAAAGTATTATCAGGACTTCAAAATTGTGATTCCCAAAACACCTATTATGATCTGGGATTAATTTCATTCTACCATTTTTAGACTATATTGTTTGTATTGTTAAAATACCTAATTTGTGTTTCAAATGTATGACCTTAATGCATGATCATTAGTGTAAAGTATAGTTTAGTATGAGATTTGTTTGAAGAGGAACAAGTGAAATTGATTTGTATTATCAAAGAAAAAATTTCTTATATCCAAATAATGTAATGTTTATTTATATTTCAGAATGAACATGATATCTGCGTTAAATAATGAATTTTAATTTAATATTTTATTTTTTTATTTTTTTATTTTTATATTTTAAAAATATTATTATTTAATTATAACAGACTTAAATCCTCATATAACTTACCAAACATCTTTTTGGATTTAGCAGGATTTAATAAATTTATTACTAAACACTTTTCAGGATTTAACACCTCAGGATTTACTAAATCCAGTTATACTAGATTTACTAAATCTAGTTATACTGGAGTCCTACTTGAAATAAATTCAATCCATTGCCAAACACCCCCCTAGTTGTTTTCTTCCGCTGAAGAAAAGACAATCAGGTTCCTTCCTTTCTAGTGGAAATCTACAATTGGAAAGAGAAAAGAACGGCTGTTTGTAGTGCTACACTGACGAGAATAGCGATTCTTTCTCCAACTCTCAGAAAAAAATGGACTGTGCCGACTGAGTGAGAGTCCATCGCTTTATGATCGCATCTATTTACAGACCTGGACAATGCTTTACTCTAATGCAGGTAGCGAGGGAGAGAACTGCAGGGAGGGAAGAGAGCACCAGCTTGGTGAGAGTTTGATCGGGCTCTAAAGAGTTGAAGCAGCGCCCTTGCTCAGTTTATTTCTCTTGAGCTGCGGGTTTTTTCTGCGTATCTCCACGGATGAACGAGGGATAGGGAAATAGGTGGATGCTGCTGCTTCGCATGGGATGGTATGGAATGGGTGATGTGGCAATTCCTTATTGGCTAAATGAGATGACCAATGGCCAGTTGCGAGTTCCAAGTTGTGATTAACAGATAATTAGGTGTATTTATCTTGAAATACGTGCTAATTTTGACGAAATTTTAAGTGCATAGACCTTAATCAAATTGAATGTCTATTCTAGATAATTTTGACGTTCGAGTCAATGACACAATCCATTTTGTGAACGGAGGTCGTTTGAGGACTTCGGTGTCGAATTCGTTCACTTTCAGTTCAAAAATACGCGTTATTGCTTTTGACCGCTCGACATTTGTGCAGACTCATCCGAATTAAGTGCGAATAGTTTCATTTGATAGATTTCGATATTTCAAAGCTAATAGCGTGATCAATTTCATGAACGGATGTCGTTCGAACATCGTCGCAGCTTCCCGACTCCGATATATGCATTGACGTATTAATAGCTTGAGCGCTTAATCGATTGCTCATTAGATTTTGCAATATTTATATTCAGATCAATTTCAACGCTCAACGGCGACGAAGTCGTCGATCGAGATCGATCATTTTAGCGACGCCCAGCATTTTGATCCCCATTTGTGCACTATCAGATCAAGTCGTCAATTCGACTTTGACTGACTGGCTTATGACACATATATATGGGTCAACATGATGATATCAGAAGTCAACGATCTTAAGCTTATTAGATTTATCTCATCGAGAAGCTCAAATTGAATATAAAATGTCAATTTTGGAGACCATTTATTAATCCCAATGATATTTCAAAGTTTCCAACAATGCTTAAAATGTTTAATTTGTGCTTATCTAGAATCAGATTAGGTCATTGTTATTGTCATAAAGTTCATTTTTTTAGATGATTAGCTCTATCATAAGTCTGCCAAAGTTAGAGTTTGAATGACCAAGAATTTAGTTTTAGAAAATTTTCAATTATGCACTAATCGAAGGAGGGTGAAATTTAAAAATAATGGAACAATGTATAGTAGACATTCTATTTATTGCATTTGGTTAAGAGAACCTTGAACTGAGAATCAATAGCATAGTTAACTTCATCATCTAGATTATACTAGAAATTTACTGCGATTGACGACAGCTAGTATCTGCCCAAATTGATCAGTTCATATTAATTTCTTAAATCATCAAGCATTTTATACTGTTCTACTCACCATGATGCAAAACTTTAATGAATAGAGAGTAAATCGAAATTTTTATTAAATAGTTTGGATCTGAATCCAACTAATCGATTCAGTCAGCTCTAATAGGCTCCATTATTTTTCAGACATTTTAAACAGATTATAATGCATAAAACACCTCATTCATCTTACAAATATATATATATATATATATATAATATATATATATATGTATATATATATATATATATATATATATATATATATATATGTATATATATATATATATATATATATATATATATATATATGTATATATATATATATATGTATATATATATATATATGTATATATATATATATATATATATATATATATATATATATATATATATATATATATATATATATATATATATTTGACACGGTTAGATCATTATTTCATCATAATATATCAATTTCTTAGATATTTTTAAAAATTAATTAAGCCAATATTTCTTTCATGAATGGCTCCAATTAAATTCGCATTGTCATCATCCATGGTTTTTCCTTCTTGAGTGACTTCTTGGCCATGACCCTACTTAACATATAGGAGTAGAAAATCACGATAAACCAAAATTTTCAAGAATCCAATGCTGACTATATCCACAAAACCTACATAAAATTTAAAAAACAACTAAAAAAATTATCACATAAAACAAGCCTAGAAAAAAATGATTTTTTTATTTAGAGACAAAACACAAATTTAATTTAATCTTAATATTTTTCATAATAACTTCAAAATTTTTTATCAATCAAATTAGTTGATAGTTACAATTAAGTAAATATTTAGAAGATAGATTCATTCTCAAAATGAGTGAGAGAGAGAGAGAGAGGAAAGATAAAGAGAGAGAAGTTGACAAATCTCTCTCTCTCTATATATATATGAGAAATTATTACATCCAAAGTCGAGACGCACCTCTGCATTCAAAATCCAATAATTTAACATCATGTGACACTCAATTAATATACTAATTATGTATATGTATGTAATGTGCTTATTAATATAATAATCTACAATATATATATACAGGGATACATAGTATTTTATAATACACAATACTTTATAACTAATATATAATAACTGTGTATTATCTAAATATTATATGATGCTATATTTTTAGAGTCTGAATATGACTCTTTATATCCAGACTACTAATCTAATAATTATATATATATAAATTTTATACCTATGCTTTACCTAATATTTTCTCTGAGAATCTGCGTCGTCACTTTCAGAGCAATTTTCTACAAAGTAGGTATACATTGATAAACAAAATCTAGAAATTTGTACCTTTGTCCTTCGGCCGGGTCAATCAAGAAGAAAAAGAATCTGCGTTAAGTCAATTTAATGGAAGCATTAGAAGACTTTCCCTGAGATTTTTTTTAGAATTTTTTTATTTCACTAGCAGATTGTCCGCAGAAAAGCAATATTATGAAGCACCCAATGAATTTTACAGACATTGAGAACAAATTTACTATGGGGCCTAGTTAAAAATCTCCAAGACTAGCAGCTGGGGGATTATAAGGGGAGAAAGAGATGAAAGACTGGTTATATCCTTCAGAAGGGCAACACAAAGAGGACACAAAATTCTCTCAATTACATCTTTGTTAAAGGACATGAAAATATTGAGTTCAATTTCATATTGGATTAAAAATATATTGATATAAACATATGTGTTCGCACTCATCCCTAAATATAAAATTTTGAATTGAAAATAGTTTGATCATTGGAATATCTAATTTGACTGTAATCCCCCTTTAATTCACAAAACTAAACAAATGACATCAAAATCACTGCATTATTGCCTAAGCTTTGGACTTTTTTTCAAATCAAATATATTAATTCAAATTTTTTTATTGTCGATCAATTTTTTGTGGACTAATTTTTAGATCAACTACAAAAATAAAATAAAAAATAAAAATAAAAATCAAGTTGGTAGGAGCACTAACTTGATTGAGATCCCTACCAAGAGATTCACTTCTGAGTCTTGCAAAGCATCCTAATATCTTATGTTGGTATTCAACAGCCTCTAGTTGTCAGTGAGCGTTACGCAAGTTCATTGATGAGAGATTTTGTTGTTCGTCAAAGTAGGCAGTCCAATTACGAAGCTCAACAAAAATTGCTCAAGAAGAAGATATATCATTAAAAGATTAACTGAAAGATCATCATAAATGGGAGTTTTAATTGTAGTTTTCATGAAAAATCTTGAGAATTCAAAGCACTTTAAGTATTATTCAAGTCACTTGAGAAGCCACAAACAATGTTTCTGAAGGTTTTAGTAATGCTTATGCAGAGGGAGAGTTAAACATAATAGATGCATAATAATCATGCCACATCAAACAATTCAATGAATGAGAACTGCTGTCGAAATGCAGGCAAGGAATGCAACTCATACTAAACTCCCCAGCCAAGTATAATAAAGACTACAAGGGAAGGGAAAAAAGTCCTTATAAAACCATCACTACTAAGCCAATTAGAAGGATAAGGGCAATTGCAGAAGTGCAGAGCAGACAATGATCCATAATAATAATAATAATAAACTGATATGCAATCCAAAAATACATTTGCCAAAAAAGCGCAGATACCATAATCAAAAGCATCAAGTTATCTATCACAAATATAAAATACCATCTGAATATTTACATTTCTACAATCAATATAAATTCGTCATAATACTTTTTTAAAGCATCATAGGAAATCATATGATTAAATCTCCCATTAAATGTAGGAATACAATTCTTTTCCACATAATAATTATTAGATTGTATAGAATTATAGTTAAGTTGATACCATTCAAGTTACATCTTCTGTTAAGTCCTTACATAGTGTCGATATAGAATATGTTAGGGTATATGATGTCTAATACAAATTTAATATGTTATCGGAAAAATTCTGCAACAAGCACATAATAAGTTAGAAGTTGATTGTAGATAGAGCGATTCTTGTGTTGTTGAAATTTGTTTTGTGATCGTTATATATCGAGCTTGAAATGTTATGTGTCGTTAACTAAATAGCTAACGAATATGTTAGAACAAATGTTTTTATGATTCTAAACAATATTTAATAATAAAGTTTTAACAAAATGCACATTGATATATAAATATGTTCGTATGTATATATAAGTGTTTTATATATCCTGGTGTTAGTTTGGTATCATAGCCATGATGTATATATAGTCATCTTAGCTAAATTAATTCAGAAGAAAATAAAAAGGCCTTGTAGTATAAATAATAATTAGAAATTCATAATCAAGAGAGCTAAATAACGAGTTAAAATCTATGCACTTATTGAAAACTAGATTGCATCAAACTTTAATAAAATCAGCTATACTCTCCAACCAATAACAAATGTTAGAATGAAAAAAAAAAAGCTTCACATTTTCATCAGGAGATAATCCTTCACTGAAATCAAAAAATCTCACTGGACCAAGCAATTGACTCAAGGCCTATAAGCAATAACATATCTAACTAGAATTTTATTTAAGAATTAAATTGATTGCTTTTATACATTAATCAAGCTCTTATTTACAATCACAAACTCCCATGGAATTTTCTCATTGGCCCTAAACCAAAAAAGAAAAAAAAGAAAAAAATACATACATACAACTATTGCTTACTAGAGAAAGCATCCTGCTCAATTCGGATGCATGCCGTTAACCAAATGCAATAGAAGGAAGACTTTCATAAACTAGCCGCAAGTATCATGAGGAAGACTCTGTAGCTCTCACAAACAGCACAATAAATGGTTGCTGAACCTACTGGAGATACATACCTCTGAGAAAAACACAAAAATGGTAGACTAACACTCCAGAATTAAAAAGTCGTCCAACGGAGAAGCCACAAAACATAATCAAAGGCAGTAAAAGTCTTTTTAGAAGAAGCCTCGCACAACAGCCTAGATAAAAAATATATATATATATATTATTAATTTTATCACGCAGAAGTATTCTAAAATTTTTTTTTGAGATTGTATATATGACATCAACAAATATTATTAGAGCATTAAATAAAATTACAAAAGCCTATCCATATGTACACACTTGCATGCACATACAAGCACACAAATATATATGTATGTATGTATATGTATAAAGTCTATGAATACCTTTGACTCAGTTTAACTCAATAAATACTTGTTGAACACATGTCAATGCCTTCTAGGTGCTTGAAGGTTGAATGAACAAAACTTGAACACAACCCAACTAGTATATTTATATTCCTAAACAATTTATTTAATTTTTAACAAGCAATTTGTTAAAGATTTTATGCAACTAATGTGTAATTAAAATAAAACTTGTTAAATATAACTAGATTAATTGTAATCTATTTTTATTTTCTCGGGTTACATTATTTTTTGACTCTCTTATTTTCTATTTTCCATATATTGTTCCACACTATTGTTGCTTTCAATGTCTACTCTCAAGGCACCCGTAGGCTTGAAAATTGTGTTTGTGTGAGCACACCATTAGGGTTATGTTGAGGTCACATAAGCACACCTGAATGATAATTAAAGTCTCTAGGGGTGAGCGTATCTTCTCCTTCTTAGCCAGCTTACAGCTAATGCATTAATGCGGTATAAAAGCATGCCATCTTAGCCCTCAACACATTCGTGTGAGTGTACAACATGAGAATCATAAGTGTGCACATCTTCTATTTCATTGTTTGCATGCAGTCAATGTGTTATCTTAGCCCTTGATGCAATTTCTTCAACACACCATCAGCTCATTGGAGTTTGCAACCCTCATGTCTTCATTTCAATCATTCTCTCTAAACATCGGTCCTCTTCTTGTGACCTTTGCATGCAGTTGCATCTCACCCCAATATACTTAGAACTTATATCTATATATTTCAAGTGAAAATCTCCAAAAAAAAAAAACTTGATAAGATATCCTCCAAGTATTTTGTTTTCCTTGTTAATATACAGATCCGGATGTTGTATGAATCAATTTGGTAAAACTTCAAATTGCTTCTTCTTCAACAAACAATCTTTTGATCTAATCCTGAGAAAGCACTCCAAATATTTGGTAACTAGCAAAATCTAAATATTAATCCTTTGGTGTTTTTATATTTGATTTAATATTAAATGTTATATTCTATTGTTTATTTCGAAAGAAGCATTAGTTTCTTATATATAGTATGATGCTAAATATTGTCATGAAACAATTTATTGAATTGCTTGTTTGATTAGATCTTGAAAATTATTTTTTAATAAGATAATTGCCTAGGAGTTCATTTAATATCCATTCCTTTGTAATCTTGTTTACTAGCTTGCTTAAGTATTTATTCAATTAATTTAGAGGAGCCAAAAACAAGCCATTTTGATCATATATATTATAATTAAAAAGGCTGGTTTCTCTTTTCTAAATAATTTTTCATGCTTTAATGTGAAAAATCTTTCCTCGCTATTATAATATGCAAGAACGAAAATATTTCACGAAAGGAGCAAAAAAGCATGCCTTCAAAACTTCAAACAAAGTCATATAAAGTAAGTTTTACTGTTTTATTGAGTGCTAACTCGAGCAGCCTCGAGAGCAATATTTTCTCACATAAAGTTAGATATTTACTTATCTAATATTTTTTATGCTTAAAAAAGTGCATTTCACTTTTAAAAAGTTAATAAAGTGATATTTTTTATGTGATATTGAAGATTAGGATGTTATATATGTAAAAATTAAAGTTTAGATGTTAGATATATAAATACATAAGAATATTTCTATAAATATGCAAGCGTTGCATTAACTATAATTGATTTTAAAAATATACAAGCACAGATGAGAGATCACATACCATATGCATTCTGAACTAATTAGATCGGAATATTTTAAGCCTCGGCCCTCACTTCTCAAAAGCCGTAGTCGATATCTGTGGCATTCTGGCTGGTAGACCGCTTCACAAGGCGGCCCTGTTCGTCGTAGCGGTCGAGGTTGTCACAGGGCTCCGGGAAGACAGACCCGAAGACACGTCCCTGAACATATGAGCACTGGAATATATGCTTCTTCTTGTAACTTATACCCACCGACATATCCCTCAGAGTCACCCCGCGCACCGGTATCTCATCGCTGCCGCTGATGCGAACTGGCACGCGCACCTCGCGCCCGTGCACGCCCACGAATGAAAGCCCGCTGATTGAGGGCAGGGCGAGAGGGTCGTACCCCGCGTCCGGGTGCTCGTTGTAGTCTGTCTTCACCACAATGCCGACGCGAACGTTGTCGAGGGTGAGGTTGCGGCAGCTTATGTCCCGCACGTAGCCACCGCGGCCGGGGGCGGTCTTGATGCGGACGCCGCGACGCGAATCCCAGACGTGGATGTCTTCTATCGTTATGTTTGAAACACCGCCTGACATCTCGCTGCCGATTGACAACCCCGCGCTGATAGTGGAAAGAAGTGAGACATGGAAATTTATGATTGGGAGGGTTCGGAAAGCTTGTTGGGGAAGAGAATATGTAAACCTGACGACGGATCGGAGAGTAATGTTGCGGATTAAGATATTGGTGGAGGGGCGGCCGTATGCTATGCCGTACTGATCCCAGCCGCTTTTAATGGCGATACCATCGTCGCCCACGCAAATGAAGCTGTTCTCTATCACCATGTTCTCGCAGGAATCTGGCATGTATATATAATTTCCGGCATTAATGCTTGTCATGCCACGCTATATTCTAAGCACCACAGGACACATTTAGTTGCTGAAGTTAGAAACATATTTTGAAGAACAGCGAATTTATTGGGTTCTTTTAATATATTTAAAAAACAACAACATAGAGCTAATGCCAAATGAAGGCTCAATCAACAAATTTCCAGAATCTAGAAACAAAGTTTTGTGCTTTTGAAGAACTAATAAAATTATAAAATGGAAGCGCTAAACGATACTCACCTGGATCGATCCCGTCCGTGTTGGGAGCCCCAGTGACAGGAGCTAAGATGGTAAGACCTGACAAGGTTACATTTTTACAGTCGTAAGGGTGAATTGTCCAGAAAGGAGAATCTCGTAGTGTAATGTTGGAGATCACAATGTCGCTAGACCACATGATCTGCAGTAGGGGTCCTCTAGTGAAGTTGAGAAGCTTCTTCTTGTACTTTATCCACCACAATTGACCTTGCCCATCAATGGTTCCGTTGTGCCCTGTCCAGTAATTGTTCAAGATATTTAGCAGAGAATTTTCCCACAAAGAAACAAATATTTTGTCGAGGAATTTTGAAGTATGACAACTTTGATTAAACAAAAACAGAAGACAGGATTGATAACAAGAATGCTGAAGTATAAAACTCTAGTCAAATAAATTGTGCAAGATATTTTAGCTTTCGTTGGTGCTGTACCACTTTCAACTGTGGTTGGGTCGCTAGAAAACAAGAGCACCATTGAATACAGTAATAGCATTCAGGATTTTGGTTTGCTATAAATTATCATAGTCCACATTCGTTAAAGTATGGATGTTCTCTAAAGAAAATGATTAAAAAGTTATTTTCTTAGTTATTAAGAAAAAAATAATTACTGAAAACATTTTGTTTTATAATAGCAAGTCATTCCTCTTTTAATGGATTATGGCCTTCATTTGGTGAACAAAACACTTCGAAGATACAAGACTGTGTGAAAATGTCACAATAGCCTAAAGATTTTTGTAATTTGCGCCAACAAAAACATGTTACAGTAAAGTAGCTACAAAATCCTATTGTTTTGTGGAGTATGCCATTTTATGACCAAATCGAGAAAAGAAAGATGGCTAGAAGCATGAATAATAAGTTTTTTACTCGTTTGAGAAGCACAAATTAGAAGAGAAAGAGATGCAAACAAGAATGAAAAAAACAATACAGATGCAAAATTCTTGGAAAAAAAGATGCTTAGTCATAAATGATTTGTAAGAAGATTGCTATATTTTTCTTTTTTTGATTTTATTGACGGATTACGATTTTTTTTTTTCCTGAAATAGTGAAATTTGGTTTTTATCTAATAATGGACTCAAACAGAGTAGTTTTGATTTCTCCAACCTGTAATGACAACGTCTTTAAGATGTTGGCCATGGATCAAGCTTCCATATCGAGGTCCTATATGCTCCCTTCCATATCCATACGACGGCAAGGGAGGCATTAGTGGCCAATAACTCTCATCCTGTTTCAGTGCAATGAGTTAGAGAAACTCATCAAATAACAAAGATGATTCAATACCCACAGCTTGAATCCAACAAACCATATTGTATGTGGCATGCGCATGCAACTACAATAATTGACAATAAAACTCCTACTAATTGAATGAGCTAATATTTAGAAAGCAAATGGTTGAAATGACACAAATCTAAGCATAACCACTACAAGGAAAACATAATGGTCCTATAAATTAATTGATTTTATTTCCACACACAGGATATATTATTGAAAACGAAATCCTCATTCTTTAAATGTCTTCTATGTATAATAGAGTAGATAAGGATAAAATTAGGAACCTAAATTTACGAAGGGAAAGGGGTATACCTAAAGTTCTATAAATAGAAATTACACAAAATGATAACTGAACAATAGGCTTTAAAGTTTAGATAACACTAACTAGAATGATGATGCTGATGATGATTGCATTATCATTGTACAAATGTTAACTTAGATGTCACAATGTCAAAAGAGAAAAATTTCATTGTTCATGCGATCCCGCCATACCAAATTTATCTTCTAAATTACTGACAACCACCAGTTGAGATTCTAAACAAAAAAAAAAAACAATTTTTTAAAAAAACTGCTTTTTTCCGCCTTGCTTGTTCTTTTTAATTAAAATGGCAGCAAAGTTTGCTCACTCACAAATGATCAATTTTCACCAACGAATGTACAGAACATAGCTTCATATGTATGACATCAAAGCTTACATTTTGCTAGATAAAACCCATAGTATCATCATTCGTACCATACCCCTATTTATGTTTTACTTAGTGAAGATGAACAATCTTTCTATCAGTCAGATAATCTGCCCTCTCACTCTTCATTATATAGAAAATAGCAAGTATAATACAAGATAATATTAAAGTGATTAAAACTATCAAACCTTTCTAACAAGAAATCTACAATTAAATTCCTACCATACAAATATTAACAGATCTTCTATTTTACTTGCACATATTCAGTAGTTTTATTTAGCACAATGTTAACTATTGCATGTATGTAGTTGATATGCCATCTTAACTTGCCTTCAGATTTTTAAGAAGCATCAATTTGATCACAAGTAACTGATGATGTCATCTGACGGCCTTTGTAATGTCAGCAATGGTGACTCTGATATGTCAATCGGACAGCCTCCCTCAAACTGAGGTTTTTCTTCATTATGTAAGAAATAATGGATATAACGCAAGATGATATTTGAGTGAGTGATTAAAGCAATCAAATCTTTTTTTATAAGAAATCTACAGTTATATTCCTAACATATAATTTTTATCGATCTTCTAGTTTAATTATACGGATTCAATAATTTTATATAATTCAACTATAATTACAACATATATCTGACTGATATCTTCCATATCACCACCAAGTCCTATTTTGGATTTCTTTTTCTACTGTCCTAGAAATTGATCATCCTATTCCAGCCAAACATTCCACCAGCTAGCCAAAAGAAAATCTCTCATGCAGCAGGTACTCAAAACAATAGAAAAGGGGGAAAAAAAAACTCTGCTTGCCTGAATCCCGAGAATAATTGCACCTTCTGCGAGAAAGAGCGTCATGTGACTGGTGAGATTGAACGGAGCAGTGAGCCACCGCCCTGCGGGCACGTTGAGCTGCCCTCCACCGCTTCCTCTAAGCTGCGAGATTGCTGCCACCGCGCTCTCAAAAGCCTCCGTGTTAAGCGTCTGACCATCTCCCACAGCCCCAAAATCCAATAGATTCAACATCATTGGCCGCAACCTCGGCACCAAACCCTCCATAGGTGCAGCGCGTCCGAATAGCCGCAACCCATCGAAGGAGCTCTTTTGCCACACAAAAAGAGACCCAAACACAAATATCCACATCCCTGCGAAGACGATAAGTGGGCACGGAAGCTTCGCTGGAAGCCACCGCCGGTGTTGAAGGAACTGTAAGCGGTCGCAATGAGGTGAGATCTCCATCATTTTCCCCGATGCCGGAAGAGTAACAAACTTCGGAATCAAATGAACGACATCTACCAATTATCTGTACATCCTGCTACCTTCTGCACGGAATTGAGGAAGATCGAAATCCCCTGGAAGAAAGGAGTACGGGTCTGCCTATTCCAGTCGAAGAAATTTTTGTTATTTTTCAAAAGAAAACAGCGGGACGTGGAGGAATTTGTAAGGCAAATGCTGGTTAGGCGTTAGGTTTTTATCTGTAGGACCGATAGTCTGATTGCAAAGTAAGCTATACCGCAGTGTTTTTTTTTTTTTTTTTTGATAATTACTTACATAGCATTCAAAATTTATATAATTTTTCAATTAATCAAACAATATTAAATTTCTAATATGTTAATTTTAGCTCTTAGTCTTGCAGAATCGAAAATACAATACTTCTATCTGATATACGGTATTTCCTGTAACAATAAAATGTTTCGTGTGAATTCTCCCTTTTAAGTACTCCGAAGCAGAGAAATCAATGGCAACGAAATCCTCTCTAGTTTCTTTGTTAACAATACGTGAAAATCAATGCAGTTTTTTTCAAACTCTAGTAAGGTTTGAAGTGTTGGTTTCGGTTCATTAATTATCAAATAGTTAATTTCGAACTATCTCTGCTTCAATTTTAATTTAGCCATCTTTTATTTTTTAAAGAAATATTTAAAATATTTATAAGTATTAAATTAAATGCATAATTGATATTTCTTTTTAAAAAAAAACTGTTGATTAAACATGAATCATGATGCAAGTATTTGAATTAGAATTTTTAGATTTAACTTTGAGATTATTTGAACTCAATTTTAAATAAATTTATAGTTGAAATAAATATTTTAAGGAGATGAATTTAGCAATATTAAAAGTCCCTTTCATAGTCAAAATAGTCCTAACAAGAATACAGAAAAATATGGTGGGTGACCTATTTTATGAAGCAAAAAATATCTAAATCTTACAGGTTCATAGCGAAAATAAACATATTGATAATAAAAATACACTACATTTAATATTGTTTAAGCATGATATCATTGAGGTATTAAGATGCCTTAAAAATATTATATGATCAAATGGATCAAACTAGACTATTTATAAAAGTACTTAGGTTTTTCATCAAAATGATTAGAATGACGGAAGCTAGAATGAGCCTACTATAATGATTTTTAATGAAGAGAATCAAGAGCTTTGTCATGTGACAACTATCATCATCATCAAGATCAATGCATGTCATTGACACTAATATCAATGCACACTAATATCTATAAAGTTATGTTTGTCGTCACTAATAAGGTTGGCACATTCTGTCAACATCAACATTAACTTATGCCATCGACATTAACATCAATGCTTAACATTCTTGATAAGGCCAACACCTACCGTCGATATCAACACTAACATTTGTTATCAACAACAAGGTCAATGTTAGCAATCAACTTCAATGTTGATGGCCAATATTAACATAAACTCATAACACATTGTTGACAAAAAGTTAGATACCTTCATCAACATCAATGTTGATGTCAATCTTCTTTATCGTGCGCAATGCTTAACTTATAGATTGTTAATCTCTTCTCATACATGGAGAACAATCAAATAGATCGCCAATGATCACTTGATGACATCTATAATATCTTAAGGCTTCTTTTACCTATCTTTGTAGTTACGATTCACACTATTATAATCATTTAATCAACTAGATCAATCCCTATGATTTTTCCTCTTACTAAAATTTTCACATAAATAATTATAACATCTTTATTGAGTTGCTCTCATCTTATCTTTACATATACATAATTTTCATATAATACTAAAATGATAACTTTTTTTCTATTATGATGAATAGTGTAGCATGTAATAATAAAATTATTTTTATTAGTTTTAGAAAATGTTAAAATGCTTTTAAGATTATATAGATGAGTGATATTTAAAATTTGATATTATTAGATTATGTATAATGTTTGAATTAAAATTATGATATATATATAATGTAATATTTAAAAAATAATCACAGTGATTTTTTTCAGTTTTTTTTTTCTTTTCTTTTCTCTAGATTGAAGATGCAAGCTTAGAATCAACAGATTAAGATGAGCTCCACATTGAAACCTTTTATTGATTATTCTGTTTAACACTTTATTCTATTATTAGAAACTAAACTAAAGCTAATGGTTGCCAAGCGCTGAATGGATTGTTGCCCTATGATTTTATTATTTTCTACTTGGTCAAGGATAGATTCTTATCAGGCCGCAGCATCCGAGCGGAATGCTTATTCTCGATAATTAATCCTCTATTTAGTAATAATTAAGGTCGATCTTATACAACCAGCAACCAAATAATACTAATAATAGAGAATTCATAGATTTGAAGAGTTCTGAGTTTGCTCGGTTGTCCTTGGTTCATAGTTGCCTATACAACCAGCTCTATAATCTTCAAATCAATATTCAAATCAAAATTAAGTCGAATCAGCCTAAAACTCCTCGTGCCTCAGACTGAGATAGTAAAAATGATTCAATCATCTTAAGCTGAGATCAGACTCAAATATTAAATCATTTGTCGTCCTTATTGAAGGGCCGGGAGTTTAGCTATGCAGTATAACCGAAGCAAGGATCATGTAGCAAGTGCTCCAGTGGGATAGTTATCTTTATCTTCTTTTAGAGGAAGAAAAATGGGAATGCGTAGCTTCAGTGAGAGCATGAGAGGCAAACTGCTGGGGCCGCAATGACTCTGGATTATTAGAAGGGGGTAGGTGAAGACGCGAAGTGGTAGTTGGAGTGCTGTTGGCTAGTCATGTAGTGCACGTTGGGTGGTCTTCATTGCGAAGCTCGTCTAATCCTCAAATATACATTGTCGTTAGGTTCGATGATATGTCTATTTATTGGATGTAGATGGAAGACCAAAAAAGCTTCATTAGTATACTACTAATGGTTTTCTGAGCAAACTTTTTTTTTGTTGGTGGAGAAGAAGGTTGATTGTCAGTGTCAACTGTCAATATGACTTTAACATCAGGAAGGCTCTAGTTAGTTTAAAAAATAGGAATTAGTATCCCATTATTAAAAACAGAGCCTAATCTCTTCTATGAGAAAACATGAATTTTGTCTTCTGAGAACGGCTCACCAATCAGGTCTCCGGACAACATTTCTCTCAGTGTTAATTTTTTGTGGGAATTGCCCTTCTGTTGTAGTAAGACTTAGACTTCTCGAGTAATCTATTGTGTGTATATACAGACACATATATTAAATGTTGCATGGAATAGATTGCTGGGATTTATTATTAAAACGTCAAGCAATAACTGTTTGGTATGCAGCTCTTAAAGGATGCCAACGCGTCAGAGGACATAAAAAGGGTTATTTGCTCTGCTCTAGCATGTAAACTCCATCACTTGCTCCTTTGATCCATTGTGATGCCATCCTATGAAATGCCTAAAGTTTTGGATGGATTCGTAGTTGCCTCGTACAACAATGTACGCCAATATCATTGCCCCTTCATTAAGGAGCTCCGCATTCTACTTGCCAAACTCAAGTAGGTCTTCGTCATGACGAATACATAGGACACTCCATTCAAAGCTACTATAAATGACCCAGCCCAAGAAAACTTTGGAGATAGTGATCCTACTCGGTCAAATATACACATCAGGGACAAAAAATTCATCTGCATCGTTGTCCAATGATCATTCACTCTTCACCTCACGTCAAGCCATCAAGGTGCTTTCCGAGGTTGGTGACTGCGCTAATAGCTCTTTACAAGCTCTTGTGCACTCTTCATTGAACCGTCTCCATTCACATAAAGGCCTAAGTGTTTTCACTTCTATCTCTGAGTTTTATAATATTCGTTTATGATATTGAGAGAGATCGCTATATCCAAATGAATAAAAGAAATTAAATACATACGAGATTATTTAATTAAGAGCTTTCTTGAGTAATCCCAAAATATAGTTAACCTTAAGAACGTCATTTCATTAGAAATTCTCAATCCCCCATAAACTCTTCAAATTTTGTTCCGACTTACAAAATCCATTCAGAGAAAAATAAGTGAGATAGAAATATTTGATTTACTTCTCATTATCATGAGTTAACAGCATGCATTGGTCTACGATCATTCATCTATTATATTAATAATATCCTAAGTAACTAACCACATTTTTAATAAAAATATTTCACACATAAAACTATAGTATGAAGAATGCTTGATGGGCTTCAACTTGAAAGCACTGCATAAGCACTTAACTACTCTTAATATTCATGCCCTCTTATATTTACATGACATCATTTGTATTCATTTTAACTTATCCATTGTACTCAAATTTGTTATCATAATGAATATTTTTCTTATCCTTAGCTATGGTGGATTAAGTCCATATAATGAAACCACACTTAATAATTTATGTTCATTGTGTTGGTGAATCCTTAGCTTTGGCCTCCTCAAAGAGTAATACATGATAAGCTCTCATTCCCAACTTCCCTTCATTCCTCATTTAATGATTGATCTTTCCTATGAATAGATATGTGATGAGATTTCAATATCCAAAATAAGTGTCAATACAAGGAGACAATGGAAATGTGTAAAAAGAGACATAAGTTTGATAAAAAGGTCATCCATCTCTAAGTCATCATCCTTGAGCTAACAAGATTGCATGACATCCTCAAAATGATAGTTGTTGGGAAGGCTTGCTAGTCGTGGAATGGACTTATCATCTGAAAGTTGGGTGAAAAATAAAAAGTCTTGAACTGATGCTGAGAAATGAATGGTAGAGTGATTAGCGAAAAGATAAGAGATGACATTGATGAAGGTATCACAAGGGCGGTGTGGGCTCCGAAAATTCGCCACTGACATCTTAATGAAGAGAGTTTGATTTGTGTCGGTGAAATTTTCAAAAGGAAAATGTAATAGTAGATAAGACACTACCCAGAGATTTCGCCTCTCATTTTGTGAGGACTTTAGATATAGTTTCAGATTTCCTATAAGCGCAAACACCTATAATTAATTACCTCTCTCAATGCTAAGAGATAACTTTTGATTAAGGCTAGTCGATAGATCGCTAAATGCGTGGCGTCTGATATAAGCAATTTGTAAGATAGTTTGATTTAAATGGGTGAAATTTTTGTAGATAAATGAGATTTGCTTTTTGGTGAGGGCATGGTTCTAGTTTCTATGCTCGAGGAAAGAACTTTCAATTAAGACTAGTCAATAGATTGCTAAATACTTAGCATATAGTAGCAGCATGTGGAGTATAAAATTATGAATTTATGAAATTCATAATTTCAACTTAAAGTGGATGGTTGGGGGAATGATGACGTGCCCTATCAAGATCACATGGTTCCATTATCCCGGGCTGTCATGGTCTTAGTTTACTTAGTCAGAGGAGGCAGTCCATCCAACATGATTGAAGAATTCTTGTCAGTAGCCATGGGTTGCGTCGTCCAAGAAAACCTTGTAGACCTTGGGTGATGTTTGTCTAAGGAGAGTTTAAGTCCACCTTAGCTAACAGAGGGCTTTTTATCCTATCAAGTGCACCATATAGTTCACAACTCAAGGTACAGAGCCATTGGGGAGCATATAAGCTACAGTTGTGATCGTAATATAATTGTGTCATTTGGCAACAACCACCATGATCAGAGGACTCTGATCGTAACCGCATCATATGTGGAGTCTCAAAAACCACGCGTGAGGACATGTACGCCTTTCGACATAAGATTGATTGAGAGTGAATATAGAAATACATCTGACTTGATATTGGTTCCTTTGTGAGCTAGAGTTTTCATAATTTGTCACATTCAACAAACAATTCTGAAGGTGAATGAATTGAATTTTGCTTTAAGTTTTTAGAGATTGGATTTCATTTAACCATTTAGAGCTTAGTGATTTATTTGATTTTATACGTATATTGATAATTAATTTTGATTAATCTGATTTGAGCTTGCAAATGTATTTTTATAGCAAGTATCCCCTTCGGTTGAAATCTTCATTCAACATAGTCATTATCAAGGTGTGAATAATTTGAGTATTCATACTATAATTTGATGATTTTATTTTTGAGATTGAACCCCTCTGATTGAAATCTACAATCAAAGTAATCATCACTGGGGTAGACTCTATCGACTCTGCTCATTTGCTAACAAAGGATCAGGTCTATGACTTGTATTCATGAATTTAGATTTGAGGTGATTTAACATAGATACTTTGAAAATTTAGATAATAATAACCCTCTCCTGTTAGATTCTACAATCAGGACAACCATCATTGGGTAGGCCTTGTCGACTTTGCTCATTTGCTAACAAAAGATCAGGTCTATGACTTGTATTCATGAATTTGGATTTGAGATGATTTAACATAAATACTTTGAAAATTTAGATAATAATAATCCCCTCCGGTTATATTCTACAATCAACACAACCATCACTGGGGGGAGTTTGATTATAAAATTTTTCTGTTTAGGCCTTTGATGCTCGTATGCAAATATATAAATCAAATTGTCTTCTTGGTAATTGAGCATTTGATTTAAAATCAATCATGTCAACTCTTATTTTGCAAAGAGGATTTGATTGATTAAGTGGGACTTAGGACTTCACCAAATAGATAAAACGCCCATTATAGTTTGTTCTCGATGTCATTGAATTTCATGTAATTCATAAAATTTGCATGTTTTATGATGTAGTTAGGGCTAAGTTTAAGACATTTTTTTCGTGCGTGTAAATCATTAGGGAACACATGCACACTTCTTGAAGTATTATATTCCAATTTATTTCATCATATGATATGCATGTATGAATCATCTCATTATTTGCACAAATCTCAAGATAACAATTAAAAGTTGATTGCCTCGTAATGCATGCACATAGATGACTTCATTTAGAAGTAGCTAATTGCCCACATGCATTGAATACAAGTCTTCAACAAAAGATTTGCATTGAGATTCATGCATCACTCATTCTACTAAGCTGCTCATATGCATTTTGAGACATCTGATTTGAGTATATTAACTTCATAAAGACTCATCTCCTTATAACATTTACATGTATCTTTGTGTGATGGACTTATATGTACAGTCATTTTGGAGTATCTATAAGTATCTTGAAAGCAGCTTGATATAAATGTCCATTGAATATATTGAGTTTTAGGTTTGACAATCTCAATTTCATGGTCATTTAAGTTTCTCTTAATTATCTCAATATAGATTGTCAAACAATCAGACATTCAATAAGAAGTTGCCTTCATGCTCGTTAGCAAGCTATCAGGTTTAGTATAAGAGTTATCTAGTTCAATTCAACTTTGCTTCGAGTTCAATTGAAGTCTCATTTGTATATAGATTAAAGAGCTCTCAATGTCACCATAAATTTCATTTAAATTTTATTCTAATATGATTTTTGTAAGTTCATTATTCATTTTAGGAGTTTGCATTTTGATTTAATACTAATTTTGACTTCAATTTAAATTTCAAGTATCTTTTTATTGTCCCTTGTTAATCTAAATTTTGATGAAATTTGGACAGCACCTCTCATAGCCGGGAAGATTTCTATCAAAATTTGGCCTACTCGTCCGTCTAAAAAAATACACATGGGTGATATTTTGCAACACCGCGGCCGTAAAAGCTCCAACCTACCCATCCAAAAGATGCACATAGACTCTTCGATCACCTGTATATAAAAAATACATAAAAATATTGTTGATTTATGATGCAAAGCTCATGAGTCCTTCGTAGTAGAAACATTCCCCAATTGCATATCTTGAGTCCTCGAGAGTAGATGCAGTGGGAGAAAATATGGAATTGCTGCAGCTACTAACAAACATGGCAGAACTGCAATACCAACCCACCAAGCTCTGTGTGGGATTCCAATAAATAACTCATCGCAAATGATATTAAACAGGACATGCGCTCTTTCCTGTACATTTGGTTTCGCAACAATCCCAACAGGTTCCACAGTTACAAGAACAAATGCCTCATTCTCACCCATTTTTAATGGAAGAGTCTCTCTTTGAAGCTCCTCAGCAATATTCAACACATTGATACCTACTTCCTGCATATGACATTGCACATAGGCCATCGCGTAGCTGGAGCACTAATTATAGGCATGCAGCTGACTTTCATAATTAAAGAAGATTAATCTAGCACATTTCATCTAAGTCAATTGGGAAAATTGTTCACAGCATCAGTCCTTCTTTCTCTTCGCGACATCTCCCTTCTCTTTTCGGGCAACAACGGAGCGGAAGGGGCTAGGAAGACGAGGGTCGGCTGAGGCTTTGTGCAGATGGAGAGGATTTCGAGACGGGGAGGATTGCCGATGGATGGGAATTTCAGGAATATAAGGAAGATGGCCAGTGGTTATAGGTTGATCGAGGGTTTAGGGAAGGATGTGGAAGAGGATTGCGGCTCATGCAGTGTAGAGGACGGGCGATAGTTATGAAATGGGCAACAGGTCTTCGGCTTACCAATGACCGAACTTTGGACGTGTGAAAAGATCTGTGGTTAGCCGGTGGGATGATCTCGTTCGGCTAGGAAGGATTGAACATTGAGCGACGGGATCAGAGAGGAGTCTGATGGAGAGGGTTGAGCTTCGGCTACTAATTGGATGGACGAGAAGAGAGGCACGACCGAGCGACAGCACGTTGATGTCAGTGTAAGGTTATATCTCCCTGTTCCGGATTAGCTCAAAATTATGCCACATCGTCCGCTCGATTTTCGCGTGCACGATTGAAGCGTATAATCTTTTAATAGATTTTGATGCCTCAATACTACACTGATCAATTTAAATTTGAGCATGTTATTTTTCGTCGCGCTTCCGATATCGATATATCGTAGTCGTCGGCCGATTTTCTTCGACGATTGTCAATTGTTATATATATATATATATATTAATCAATTTCGGCTTTGAACTCGATAAAGTCGTTCGTCGATCGGATCATTTCAACCGATTTTTGCGATGTCAGTGCTTTTAGATTTCGCCTTGTTGTATGTCAATCGACTTTATATTGTGAGCTCGACTCAACTTATGGCCTTTGTAGGTCAACGGGGAGCTACAAAAAATGGAGCCAATTGGACTGAAGGTGTTGATTTAGACATGGATGGATATGTCTTTATTCCAAGATGGACAATAATCCACCTTGAAATTTATTTTATTTACAAAGGGGTGGCTATTTTGTTGAATTTACCTCTTCTAAACTAAAGAACTTATCTATTAAAAATGAGTTATAAATAGGGTTGCAAAAGAATTGAGCTTAGCCAAAGACTATTCCAAGCACGAGCTTATTTACCCAAAGCCTATTCAAGCTCGAGCTCAAATCATACTTAGTTAATTAATTTTAATATTGCTCAAACTTGATTTAAGCTTGGCTTGAATTTAGCTTCTCTTATAGTTATCGAGCTTTAAATGACAACTCATTAAAAAAGATCAATAAGCTTAAAATATTAGATTTTATTTATTAAAAGCTAAATTTAATAAAATAGCACCTACCAACACAACAAACTTTATTGCTCAGGACTTGTGCTTTGTACTATATAAACATCAATACTTCCAACCTAGGGCTGCAAATGAACCAAGTGTTACAAGCTACTCATGGGTGGCTCGATTAGATCTCATTCATGATCGTTTGATTAACTAATCAAACGAGCTTGAACACTTTTTGAAATATTTGATTGCTAAATGAACAAGCTTGAACAAGTTGCCGTTCGGTTCATGAACATTATCATTTAAAGCTCGTGATTAAGCTCGCTAAGGAGCTCAATTATGACTCGATTAAGACTTGTTTGTGAATAGTATTGTTCAAATTGTTATTTTTTTAGGCTTAATAAGCTTTAATTGATACAGCTCATGTATATTTCTCAACAAGCTGCTCGTGAACAAGTTTGATTAAGGATTGATTAAAGCTCGTTTATTTTATTAAACGAGCAGCATTGTTATTTTTTTAGGCTTAATAAGCTTTAATTGATACAACTCATGTATATTTCTCAACAAGTTGCTCATGAACAAGCTCGATTAAGGATTGATTAAAGCTCATTTATTTTATTAAACAGGCCGTTGCTAGATAATCAATTTGAGAGCTCAAACAAACTCGAATCGAGCTCGAGCTCGATAATGGTGAACAAGCTCAAGCTTGAACACTATTCTTAAAAAGCTCTAATCGAGCTTGAACTCGATAATATTAAATAAGCTCAAGCTTGAACACATATATGCTCGGCTCGGCTCGATTCGTTTGCAGCCCTATTCAAACCTCTTGCTTGTGTGAGAATCAAGAGAATAGACAACCAAGGATGTTATGGAAAACAGAAATATATGAAAAGAAATGGTGAAGGGAAAATAAAATAAGATTAAAATTGAGCTGATTTTATATCATGCAAGTCTTAAAAATCTGATGAGGTAGTTGATTTGACTAGAAGATTTTTATCAATAATATTGAGATATATTATTAAAAAATACTAAAGACTAAAATGAAAGTTGGCTGAAGTGAATAATTTTAGACCAATATAGGTCATAGAATGTTTTATATCATGTCATACACATCAAACATGGGCATATCTCTAATGCATGTATATGTAGAATATATGGATATTTGTTATAATTATATTATAATTGTGTTGTCATTTTTTATTAATCATCCACTTAAAGAGATTTTATCATTAAGTATACTATAATGCTTTAGTTAATCATATTGTTTTATTTTACAATAATTAATATGATATTGAATTTTTGTGAGCTTTAGCTAATTTAAATTTCTTTACATGGGGGTAGGCACACAACGACTAATATGTGTATGTGTGTGTGCCACCACTAAATAATTTAATCAAGCAATATGTGAGAGTAGATATATACATTTCAAGAAATGCAAAATTATAGAGATCTATGCACATAACTAAGTTGAATGTGATTCAACCAATCCCAAGGCCCATATAAAGGCCCAGTCAAAAGCCTATCAAGGTTTCCATTATCCCTACAATTTTTGGCTGTTGGTTATTGCATGCCGTATTCACTTTACCCGTAATGTTACTTTACCGTGTTTGTTACGCGGTAATTCTAAATACCGTGTTAAATTTTACGGTATTTGGTTTTACTTCCCCAAGCCATTTTCCGTGTAAACGAATACCCCCGAAATCGAGCGATTTCAGAAGTCACGGTTGTTAACGCGCGTAGACTCCTCGTCTCCCGCCCTCGTCTCCCGCTACGTCTTCCCCATACCCGCCTTTCGCATACCCGCCTTTTGCATACCCGCCTTTTTGAGAGAAGTCCTGCGTCGGCGGGAGGTGAGTTCGCATCGGCGGGAGGTGAATTCGCATCGATTCTTTTCCAGCTACACTGTGCCGATCGGCCGACCACAGAACCTTGTCGCAAAATTGGCGGGTATCCGAGTTTAGGTACATCCCTTTTTCTCCCTTTTCTCTACATTGGATTGATACTTGAAAGTTCCTAAAATTTCCTTCTCGCTTTGCTCGGTTGCCTTCGACTCTCTTACACAGCTCGGTTTCCTTTTGATTTTTTTTCTCCACATTGTTTGATTAGCAAATAAACCACAAGGTCTTTACTTTACCAAATAAACCTGGGAAAAAAGTTTAAATCTTGTACAAGGATTCTAGGAGATTTCTTAAATTTTTTTATGAGGTATGATGATTCATGTTTGAGATTGTGTCGAGTTTATTGATTGCTTACTTTGAATTAGCCAATTATATGGTCCATGTATGAGATGATCTTCGTAGTTTTGTTATTTTTATTTCATAAGTGCAAAGTTTTAACATAAACCCGTAAACCCATACAAGAACACCCATTCAATAATTTCTTTTACCATTGCAATCACAATAATGTCGGTTTTTTTTTCCGATGGCTATATACCATCTCTTTAATCTGAGCCGCATACCTTTAGCTTTGACTGGCCGTGATATATGTGGTAGTGCTTTAACTGGTTCTGGAAAGGTATTAACTGGAGCTTTGCCTATTCTTTTAGTATTTTTTTTGATTTGTTATGCTTGCTTATTTGCATGCAGATCTAAGTTTTACAAGTAATTTTCTACCTTGTTTGTTTTCACCACACAGACCGCTGCCTTTGCCTTGCCTGTGTTGGAGCGTTTGCTTTTCCGGCCAAAGCACATCCGTGCTATCAGGGTTTTAATTTTAACTCCTGCTCGGGAGCTTGCTGTTCAGTAAGTCTACTCATGTTCATACTCTTATTTTTCTTTGACTATTTTATGAAACAGTATACTTTTACAATATTATTGATATGCGTGATGCAAAGTTGTATGGCATTGATCATTATGCATAAAAAATTTACCTTCGAACTATTTTTCTTGGTCACCATATGGTTGTTAGCTTGCTATTATTACCATGACATTATTTTAGGTTTAATATGATTGACCCTTACCTTTCATTTAATCATTCTCATTTTTTATTGATTGCTATCATTCTTGGAATATGTGAATGACCTTATGAACTTTTTCAGAAATACTGGTGCTTTTGATTATTGAATTTATTAATGGAGATCAGATTTATGATCCATGAAAGTAGTTTGCATGTATAATTTTCCCCTCAGATTATTGTAATAAAAACTATTCATGTTTATGAAGATAGTAGAGGCATGAGTGATTTTATATTATGAAGCGTTTAGCTGGTGATCTTGATGGAATGTGATAGGGCATTATGGTGTACTCTTTTGTCTATGATCATAATCATAGACAAATTATTATCCTTGCATTATCCTCATCACAAGACTCATTAGTTTGTTTTCTTTATGATTAGTTTAAATTCATTTTTCAATAAATAGTAGTTTTTAAATGCTTCTTCAGTCATTTTTTCGTAAATTCATGAGATTGTAGTTTTTGCTCCATGCTTTTAGATAATTTATATTGTATCATTTATTTTGTACAAATTATATCTTTTCTTAAATTAATTTGATGGCTTTGATATGCTCCTAAATTCAATTTGTATTATTGAAACTTATTTTAGAAAAAAACAATGGCTGACACAACTGAAGAGGGTGAAGAATGGTCTTTTGATTACGATGACAATTCAACTGATGTTGAGATCAATGAAAACCATCTTGCTTCTACTATTCATGCATGTATAGCTCACTATTATATATATATATTATTGAACACATTACGTAGAAATCAACAAAGAATTAATCCGGCGCAATATTCGTATGACATACCTTTCCAGATTATATCTTGGATCCGATTCATGCGTGAATATGGTTCGAATGAAAAAAGCACCTTTTTTCAAATTATGCAATCTTTTTCGCAGAAGAGGTTTACTTGTAGACACGCTGAATGTTAAAATTGAAGAACAAGTTGCTATATTCGCATAGGACATAGCGTGGAATCGGGTTATTCGATTCAACTTTGATCGGTAGCTAGTAGGTACTTCAATCTATATCGTAGGAGAGTTAAGACATGAGATGATAAAGCCAGCCACATTGGAAACTCCACAAAAAATACAATCGAGCGATAGATTCATGCCTTTCTTCAAGGTATGTTAGTGTATATTTAGGGTTTGTATTTTAATGCTCTTACTAATATCACTTATTTATTTTAGGATTGTGTCGGTGCTCTAGATGGAACCCATATTAAAGCTAGAGTTCCTAAGGAGCATGAACCTGCATTTAGGGGAAGAAAACCTTATCCCACACAAAATGTTCTTGCAGCAGTAGACTTCGATTTGAAATTTACATATGTCTTATGGTGGGAAGGTTGACATGATCTTCTGACTTGTAATGCCTTAGAACGTCGATGGTCGTTTATTCGAAGGTATAAAAAAATATTTTATCATAAATATATTTAACAACAAAAAATTTTTCTTATACAAAAAATGATTTACATTATCTCACGTGTAATCTACCTAGTGGACGGTGGCTACTCCAGTAGGAAGGGTTTTATATCTCCATTTCGTGCCACAAGATATCATTTAAAAGAATTTACTAATAGTAGACCAACAAATGCTCAAGAATTATTTAACCTTCGTCATTCGTCACTCCGTACTACCGTTGAGCGTGCTTTTGGATCTTTGAAAAATCGATTTGGAATTATCAAGTGCGACCCGTATTTTCCATTTGAAACACAAGTAAATATTGTTCTTGCATCTTGTATATTACATAATTGGATCATTTCAGAAGGGGGAGATGATTTCATTCTTCCCGAGGGGCAGTGGGATATGAGAGCACATAATGGTGGGCATGACATAAGGGTTATAGAAGAATCAGTCGGTGGTTGTAAAAGAGACCAACTAGCTCAAGCAATGTGGCATCGCATGAAGTTGGTTATTAGATAGAAATATTAAATTTCTTGTTTGACACTATATTTATGTATCGATTATGGAAAAATTACTTTTTGGAAGAATAAAGCATTTCTTTTACTTATAGATTTATCTTACATAATATTATATAAGATTATGTTTTCTAATCATATTAATTAATTCTTTGCTTTTGATAATTGTTGTCCGAATAGATTAAATGGACAATCTACCTCCTAACCCTCCAGTAGCACCAAAAAGTAAAAGAAAACATTTTGTCTGGAATACTAAACCGTAATGGATTACAAATCATGTGTGAATACATTGATGCAAACATGAGAAGCGCAAGGCTTCAAAGATTCGTACAAAGGTGTTTTTATAAATTGAAACAAAAATTTGGAATTGAAGTCACACCCGAACAATGTAAAAATCAGATCAGACATCAAAGAGGAATATGGAATTACATCCAGGAGCTGAAAAAAAATCAGGTGTGTCTTGGGATGAAAATAAAAAAATGATACTGATGGGACAAGAGGAATGCATATCACATATTCAGGTAAATTTTTTTTGTAATACAATGCTTTTTTACTTTCAGTTTTTTAATTAATTTCAGTTAACTTTTTGTTTAACTTCTTTCTTTATAGGCTTTTCCAAAAGATGCATGCTTTTTAAATATTCCAATTGTATGTTATCGAATTGGAGAAAGTCTGTGAAGGTCATGCCACAGAAGAATCAAAGTCGAAATTCAAACTTCATTTGGTCAACTCATATAAGTTTGGATGATGACGAGTCTCCGAGTTTTGTCGAGTCCTACCTAGATGCATCCCAGCCCATTGAGTTTCCAGATATCGATCTAACACCAAACTCTTCAGAGAAGACAAAGAGAGTGGGTCCCTCATCCTCAAAAGGACTAAATAAACACAAGAAGACTAAAAAGAATGAAAGTGATCAATCTCTGCATGATTATATTGTGATGATGGCTGATAGTGTATCCCAAGTTGCAACTGCAATACAGAGTTCAACAAGAGATTTTAAGGAGAGACAAATGTTCAGCGAATTAATGACAGAGCTATCAAGTATTCCAGGATTTTCTGCTGACGAGGTTGACACAATCTATGAAAAATTATCAAATAATCCTACGATGATTCGATCCTTCCTTTCAAGGCCTGCAGAATCAAAAGCTAGATGGATGCACAAGGAATTAGGAAGATGATTTCGTGTTTTGTGTTTACTGTTATTTTCGTTTATATCTTTTTTGTTTTGTCAACTATCGATAATCATCATGAACATAATTTTTTTAGATGAATATGGACTAGCGAAATTTTGGAACACTTTCGATGTATGTTTTTAGGTGAAATAGGGTCCCTATTAAGACATTGTGTAAGTATTGCTGGTAATTTGGAAGTCCTTGACGAATTTTGTGGGCCTTTTATGTGCTACCGTTCAAGTATTGCTGGTAATAGTTTGTATCGTCACTGAATAATTTGTGAGAAAAACATTTGTTAAATTTGGAGCAGGTTAGCATAATGTTTTAAACTTTGGAGAAGATAGCACAAGCTGATCCAAAGTATGCTGATATTGTACTTTTAGAGAACTACACCTTCGTGTTATTTTATTTTTATAATTTATTGTATGTTCTCTATGCGATTATCTTGGTAGGTAACATACTTGTAGATGTAGTTAAAGAAATTTATCTTCAATCTCAACATATAACACATCCATTTAGCACCTTATATCTTTCATTAATATATTGGTTTCTTGTAAAATGCTTTTCCTTATTTGGAATACTTTGATTGATCAAGAAACTTTTTTTTTGACAACGGTTTTGTAGATTTTTCCGTGGCTACTGAGTGGTGGAAGCTATTGCAATCATAATACGCCAAGATATTTTTTGCGGTTTGCTCTTCTTTTGCTATTCTAAAAGTTTCTTAATTATATTCTAAATATTGCCATACAATTTTGAATGTCTGAATATCTTGCAGTGTTTCACTTCTTATTGCCCTTGGTTTCCTTCAGCGGTGGAAGGTGATATGAAATTTATGCTTATCAAGTTTGCATGATGTTCTTTGTGCATATAAATAGTTTGCATGTTTCTAATCCACTGATTATTATCAACTACTAAGCATTCACAAGGACTATATTATATGTTAAGTAATATTTGAACATATTAAACCGTATGTCGATGAAGAGAAACATGCGGAGAAACCTACTTATACCTGTAAACTGATTTTTTGTTGATTATACTTAACTAGAAGATTGTCCTCATAACTTGTACTACGGATGCACTTTACTCTTGCATAAATAAGTTCATAACATAGTATTCAAATATATTTGGTGTGATTTACATCATTTGCATTATGAACCAACTAAACTAATCTTTTCTCTCTTCATTCATGATAGGCTTTTCCCGATCTTTGCGCTTTTCTGACTCAAAGGCGGAAGCGGTTAAGAAGTATATTCTTGAATTGTTCTTAGTGAGTTGATGCTTTTTTTGTTTGAATCTGTTTGTCACTAGATGTTCGTTGGTTTGCTTCACTCCGCCATGACTACTATTTTACTGTTTGCTAGATGCTTCAATGCATTTGAAGTGGAGTCGAAGTTCTTATGGTAGACATTGGGTTCTTCATCAAAGTATTCACTAACTCCTATCAGAACACACTCTTGTTATGTAAAATTTATTTTCATCATGCAATTTTATTTGCAAATTCGTTCTTTTGGTGGACATCTAGTTATGTAAAATTTATTTTCTTCATGCAATTTTATTTGCAAATTCGTTCTTATTTCAGTCAAGTGATTACAGTTGGGACAAAACTTTGAAATGTTGGGATCCCAGGAGGTGCAAGTGGGAGAACACACTCTTGTTGGAACATACCCACGAACGGATGTACTCTCTTTTTAAAAATAAATCTTAGATGTTCTCTTGGACTGATTTTGTTGTTGTTCTAGATTGGGATGGGATTTTTTATTATTGAATCTATTGAGGCATAGTGGTATTCGATTACGAGTTTACAAAGTGAGCTATGATTCTATTTGTCACGACCAAACGATTTGTCCAGAAAATATTCTGGCAGGATGTGATTTGCTCATCTGACATTGTTTTATTTGTTAATTGTTAACTTTTCTTGGTATTTCTTTGTTCTTGCAATTCAGATAAGCTCTTTTCTAATTTTTGTTTGCAGTAAGAATTTGTTTGAAATCTTTCTCTGATTTTTTTAAGGAAAAATTGAGTTTTGATTTGAGCTTGGTTTATATATATATATGTTAGAATCTCTGCTTGAGTTTGATTTCATAATTTTTTTTATGTCATTATTTGATCGAAAAAGATTATGTAATTTTTAATATATATATATATATATAGAGCTTCCTATGAAAGCAAAATAAAAAAATATTTTAAAATAAATAATAGATATCATTAAAATAAATTTATTTATCAGTTCAAGTTATATAGAGGTCTATCAAATTGTTTAGTTTTCTACTTTTAAAATAAATATATTATAATCTTTTTTTAAACTAAGTAATAAATTTTTATTTATAAAATATTTATATTTTAATATATAATTAATTTATTAATTTAATGTTTCAATTAATGAAAAAATTTCACTAATTTATAAATATACAAGAGTTATTACAATATTACTTTACTTTCATATCTTTCAACCAAAAAAAAAATAGTTTACGTGCACATAACTAAGTTGAATGTGATTCAACCAATCCCAAGGCCCATATAAAGGCCCAGTCAAAAGCCTATCAAGGTTTCCATTATCCCTACAATAAGTATAATTTTTTTTCCATCAGAGTGAAAAGTCTTCACTAATGCTCTTTTCTTTCAAACAAGTACAACTCAAGCAAAACCCTTATGTGCTCTCCTATATTAGACAATAATAACCCTAATTTAAATTATAATATTTAAACGACTAAACAAATGGTTTTGATAAAGAAGAAATGAAATCAAATCAGACATTTATATGATCTCAACATCTTACAAAATAAAATGCAATTCATGTCTTGCACTATTTTGTAGATCATCTAAGGAATAAGTCATAATAATTTAATAAATGTTATGCTCATAAAATAATTTGATTAACTTCAATTTCTAATAAAAATAAGTGATAATCAAATTTATCAAACATAAAAATCTAATTATTATTTTAAAAAAATACAAAACAAAAAATAATGTTTATTTTTTTCTTAGAAAACTAAGTAATGATAGAATTAATCAATAATTAAAGTATTTCATAAAAATATTTTAAAATAAAACTACTTTGAAAGTTTATAAAATCATTACTTAGTAATCTATGTCATGCAAAGCTCAAGATAAAAACCTAGAAGAAGTAAGAGATTGGCTATAATAGAATTTAAGAAAAAAAATGATCATATAATCACTTGAAATACAATGAATAGCATTGCACAAGAAACCTTGATTTGCGCTTGCTACAATGTTGTTATAATGGCCGCCTGTTATCTAAAGAGAGAGAGTTAGAGAACACTAAGAGGCCTCCTCTTGGAATGGAGAATTGAAGCACTAAACCAATAGAGAATAATTCTAACTTTTGTTATTTTCCCCCCTTCCTGAAATCAACCATGCACTGATTTAAATCAATTTGTAGTACTTGGTTTTTAAGGTCCTAATTATTGTAGAATATTCTCATTACTTAGCTATTAAATAATCATAAAATAAATATTAATTTATGATTTTGACTAGACATAATTGTTTACATCTAAAAGAAGTAAAATCAAAGGTTAGAAATGACTATATAAAGTTATTTTTTTATCAAAAATATAGTAATGATATAATTTAATTTTAAAATTTTAAAATACAATCAAATTAAAATTCATTTTTTTTTCAAAAATGAAGTAAATAAAATTCAAATATACTTTAATGATAAAAAAATAATTTTTTGGAGAAATTTTTAATGCTTAGTATGAACTTTAGCAAATAAAATTATTTTTTTAGCTTCTTTTATTAAGTCATGCAATAAAATCATATCATACAAAATTTATTATCATCAAATTAAATAAAAGCTATGCATAGGTGTGTCAACATGAATCATTCACATAAATGACTATATAGATGATTATGGTAAACCTTAGGCCCCTGGATTTGCACAGGAAGGACTTGAAAAGTAAATTGTATAAAATAAATTTCATATAAGTGAAAAAAAAATGTTTGGAAATAAAATAATACAGAAGGGGCATTTGAGTTTAAAAACCTTCCGAGCACCTCCAACTTTTTGGCAAAGCTTTCCCATGGGAACCAAAGGTTTAAACATGCAGAGCCCTTCTTATATAGAGAGGGGAGTAGCGGGGGAAAACACTCTAAAATAAAGTGGGACTAAATCCTATCACATGAACTTGGCAAGTTAATCGATCAGCAACATGAGTTATTAGCTCGTTGAAAGGATTTATAATGACCCAATAAATGTTAATAGAGGCTCACTAAATCTATATTTTAATTTTTAATTAATTTGTTTCCCTTTATATATATATATATTAATATGAAACTCTAACTTCAGTAGTTGACTTAAATCTTGAGCTTCGAAAATTTGATCTAAGTAAGTCTGACACTTAAAATATAATTTGAAAATTTGGGATATCGGTTAAATCTAAATAGTTTATAAATATAGTGTTTATGATGATCAAAGCGTCTTATGGCGGATCTAACAAGTAATCTCTTAATTTTGACTTCATTTGAGCATTTAAATACTTAAAATA
Source organism: Cymbidium sinense (assembly GCA_021442155.1). Lineage (NCBI taxonomy): Eukaryota > Viridiplantae > Streptophyta > Magnoliopsida > Asparagales > Orchidaceae > Cymbidium > Cymbidium sinense. The sequence goes on from CM038218.1 coordinate 104,811,943, forward strand.
CATCAGATAATCAAATGAATCATTTTGAGCCGTCCAATGGAGTGGTTTGAATTTTGCCGCGTATTCTGAAACACCATTATAATCTATAAGTCATTCTTGTAGAAAAGCCTAAGAGAGAAGAGAGAGACTTGAAGATCCTCCATAATCATGTCACGGTCGTCGACTATCACGCCACTTCTGGCCGGCGTTGGTCATTACTCGATTCACCGTATTGCATCGTGCGGTCGACCACCACCACCATCGATCATCGTGTCATCGACCGATCATCATTCTGCGACCATCGCCTTACACCGGTACGGCGTCATCCGATCCTTTGCGATCGCGTTTCACCTGCCACCACCATCGTCGGTCAGCCGTAACCACCATCACGGTCGCGCCGTGATACCCACCATCGACATCATCGTCATCGACATCGTCGGTCCGCACCGCATTCCTCATCACCATCGGTTATCACCGCCGTCGAACGCCGTCGTTGGTCATCACCATCGGCCCATTGTTGGTCGCCGACCGCTGCCGGTCGCCCACCACCGCGCTGGGATCATCATTGACCCATTTGTTACATGTTGTGACCCATTTATTGACTACTCTTTGGCATAGTTGTTATTATTATCTGATTCTTGAATTCTCATTATCAGGCTTTCTCACATACAATTATGTAATCCTGTTATCGAAAAAATTTAAATTTGTATTTCAAAGCAGATATATAGTGAAAAATTTTTACTGGGCTAGGCCCCGTAATTTTTTCCCTTTTTCTGGGATTTTTTCAGGTAAAAAATCTGGAGTTTCTTGCTCACTCCTCAAATATCTGTGTGTGTACTGAATTTCACAACAAGGTTAAGGCATAAGCTTTTATTCTACCACAACTGGTTTTCTAGCCCGCAACTGTTTGGCGCTGTCTGTGGGAAGTTTATCCCACAATCGCAATTTCTGTGAACACTTGCATTATGGTCAACAGGTGCAATACTCGCAACAACGGAACCTCCCACTCCAACTCTCATCACTCCCGAAACCATCATTAAACCAAGGACGTCAAACTTTCGCTAGGGGAGGTCAAAACACTAATACGGGACCTTATCACTATCAGGCTGAAGTTCTACCGCTTTCGGGCGTGACCTCCATGACACTTCTTAGTTCTACTCATCCATCGACTCAACCGATTCTTCAATTATTTGTGTTTGGCACATTCTCGTCTTGTTGATTTCACCTGTCATGTTATACATGGGAAATTACAATGCTTAATGCGAGAAAAAATTTACTTTAAAGATGGAAATCATCTCCCCTCTCATTGCGACTATTAGGAGTCTTCACCTTTGGCTGAGGCTATTCTTCAGCATCCTATTCTCGTGGGTTTCAAGCTTCCGAGCATCGACTCCTATGATGGGGCAACAGACCTATATGAACACATCGACCATTACAGAATCATCATGCATATCCAAAGAACTCCTAGCACACTGCTTTGTCAGGTCTTTCCAGTCACCCTCAAGGGTCAGGCTCGCACTTGGTTATACTCCCTTCCAAGGGGATCCATCCACACCTTTGACAAACTTACCAAGATTTTTGTAGAATAGTTCATTGCAAATCGAAGGATCATTAAATGTTCCTCTCATCGCTCAAGCATTTTTCAAAATGAAAGTGAATCACTTAAGGAGTACTTTCAAAGGTTCTTCTTAGAGGCTCGTGAAATACATGGAGTAGACCTTGAATTATTAAGAGGAGTTTTCCTTGGAGGGCTCATACAGGCTTTCTAATGCGAGATACGATCCTCATATGCCGACTTGGTCATCGTGGAAGCCAAATTTCTGGCGATGCTATTAATGTCCATCGTAAATAATTTGAACAATCCACAGGAAAATATAAGAGTTCCCTAGGAAATTCAGATCGACATTCTCATCAAAAGAAGCAACAAGACAATCGTGATCTCCCTCCACGGCCCCCACATCAACGATGTGAACCAAGACTAGAAAAAGAATACACACCACTGAACACATCTCGTGTTAACGTCTTAATGGTCATTCGAGATGAAGAGAGCATTAAGTGATCACATCCATTGAAACCAAATTCAGAAAATCATGAGCAATATTATCAATTCCAACGAAATTGTGGACATACTACTAAAGCGTGTAAACAACTCAAAGAAAAGATCGAGAGGCTCATTCAACAAGGATATCTACGTCGATTGTGCATAATCAATCAACTCAAGCAAACATAACTCCAACTGGGGGTAACCGAAAAAATCATCACGGAAATAACAAAATAGTCGCTAAATAGTTGAAGAAATTGAAACAATCATAGGAGGACCACTACTATCTAATCAAGTCCTAATTGCCACCTCAGAGCGAGTTAAAGAAATCTGTGATCATTCCATCACTTTTAATGACTGGACTTAGGAGAAGGAATCAAAGATCCACTTATCATCAGTGCGGGGATAGGTGACCCATGTTATAATGTTAAGAGAATTTTTATTGATAACAGGAGTTCAGTTGATGTTTTATACTCCACATTTCTTAGCATGGGTTTGGCTAGGGAAAAACTCCAACATGTTGCAGGACCATTATATGAGTTTGATAATCGCCTTGTGCGAGTGGAGGGGGTAATCACCCTTCCTGTTGTACTTGAAGAATTTCCTCGATAAGTGACTCATTTAATTCAATTGATGATGGTCAAGTCAGATTCAGCATATAACGCTATCTTCGGAAGGCCCCTTCAATCAATCTTTGGTGCTGTTACTTCGGTGTCTCATTTTAAGATGAAATTTTTAACCCCCGTTGAGGTTGGAGTGGTCTATGAAAATCAACAAAAACACAATCATGTTACCTCAGACAAGCTCAATACGCCCTTGACCTTGATCAAATTTTAATTTTGAGATAAAGAAGTACCTGAGGCTTTCGTAGAAGACTTGCTCCTTGTTTCATTATCAGATGACCAACCTTTACGAACAGTGCAAGTCGTATCTCTGCTCTCATACGAACAGAGGGTAAAATAAATAGGTTTCTTACACAAGAATCAAGACATCTTTGCTTGAAGTCCGATAGATATGTCTGGGGTCGACCCTAATGTGATCATGCACTCCTTCAAGATTGATCCAACATTCAAATCGATCGTCAAAAGAAGAGGAGTTTTGCACCTGATCACCTCCAAGCTATTGAACAAGAAGTTATCAAGCTCTTAGAAGTGGGATTCAAAGAAGTATATTACCCTACATAGCTAGCAAATATTTTCATGGTTAAGGAAGCAAATAGAACTTGGAGAATGCGTATTGATTACACTGATCTCAATAAAGCTTGCCCGAAAGAAAGTTTTCCCCTCCCCCGAATTGACCAATTTGTTGATGCTATGTCTGGGCATCAAATGCTCAGTTTTTTAGATACTTACTCAAGTTACAATCAAATAAAAATGAACCCAATTGATGAAGAAGCCACATCTTTTCAAACGTATTAAAGTTTATATTGTTACCAAGTTATGTCGTTCGGGTTAAAAAAATACTGGTGCTACCTATCAACGCCTCATAAATAAGATTTAAAGACCTCTTAGGCTACACAATGGAGGTATATGTGCACGACATATTAGTAAAAAGTTTGGAAGAATCACAACATATTTCTGACTTAAAAATATGTTTTAACATTCTTCGACATTATAACATGTGACTCAACGCAACCAAATGTGCTTTTAGGGTTACGTTAGGAAAATTTCTTGGGTTCATGGTCACCCACCGCGGGAAAATCAGAGCCCTCAGAGATATGGCTCATCCAAAGAATATCAAGGAAGTTCAACGCTTGAATGGACGAATTGCTGCCTTATCCCGCTTCTTAGTTCATTCTAGAGATAAATACTTGTCATTCTTTAAAATATTAAAGGGAGCTAAAAATAATAATTTTCAACGGACTATTGAATGTCAAGCTGCTTTTGAGCAACTAAGAGAATATTTAGCATCTCCACCCTTATTATCCAAGCTTATCCAAAGAGAGATGTTATACTTATATCTCACAGTCTCTTCCCATGCAATAAGCTCAATTTTAGTGCAAGAGAAAAATACGATACAATGACCAATTTACTATGTTAGCAAAATTTTCTCTGATATAGAAAATCGTTATTCACTAGCAGATAAGATGGCTTTGGCTTTAATTTTCTTAGCGCGAAAATTGTGTTCATATTTTCAAGCTCACACCATCAGTGTTTATACTCATTTATCATTGAGGGTCCATTCTACAGAAATCAGAGGCATTTAGCAGGTTAATCAAATGGATTGTAGAATTTGGAGAGTTTGATATTCATTTTCTACCCAGGCCAGACATAAAGTCCCAAGTACTCATAGACTTTATAGTCGAGTGCACTGTCACTACTCCAAATGAGTTATCTATTACACCCATTTCATCTCCTCAATGGGCCCTCTATGTTGATGGAGCTTCAGAAAATGCTGGTGCCGGAGCAGGAATCTTACTTATTTCCCCCCAACATGATACTTTAAAGTATATACTTCGCTTAAAATTCTCTGCAACTAATAATGTGGCTGAATATGAGGCTCTTATCGCAGAGTTAAGGCTTGTCATCGATTGTGAAATTCAAAACTTAATGATCCACACTGACTCTCAGCTTATCGCCTCCTAGGTTGAGAGAAACTTTAATGCTCATAATCTTCAACTAGGATAATACCTCAGCTTGGTGAGGTCACTTCTTGCCCATATCAAGACACATCAAATCATTCACATACTTCGAGAGAAGAACACTGAGTGATGCTCTCATTAAGCTTCTACCTCACCTCGGAGATTTATTTAAGAGAAGGTGTGTTGAGGAAATATATTTTCCTAGTATCCAAGGGTCATGGGTAATACAAGCTATTAATAAGATGAAGGAACCTTTGTGGATGAACCCAATCAAATCCTTTCTACAAGAAGACCCAATTGATGCAACTCGCCTCCGAAGATAACCTGCAAACTTTATTATTATTGGAGGTGAACTATACAAATGAGCTTTTTCTGTGACATACCTTAAATGCCTCTCATTATTAGAGGCGGATTATACATTAAGAGATGTTCACTCTGGCATATGTGGAGAACACCTAGGAGGAAGGGCGCTAACCCTTAAAATTATGAGGCAAGGGTTTTATTGGCCTACGATGAGGCAAGACACCTTGGATTTCACAAAAAAATGTGTGAATTATTAGTTGCACTCTAACCTCTCTCATACACCACATATAGAGCTCTCATCCTTTCAAAGCTCATGACATTTTACTCAATGGGAAATTGATATCATGAGACATTTTCCAGTAACGTTAGGGCAACGAAAGTTTAACATTTTAGTTGTCGACTACTTCACTAAATGGGTGGAGGCTGAATCACTCGCTAAAATCACGGATGCAAATGCTAAATAGTTTATTTGAAAAAAAAAATATAATATATCGATTCGATCTTCCTGCAAAGATAATCATCGACAATGGAACCCAATTTACTAAAAAAGTCTTTACGTCATTTTGTAAAGATCTTCACATTCAGCTACTGCAAACGATTATAGCCCATCCTCAAATTAATGGACAGACATAAGCTACCAACATGACTATACTCAAAGGGTTAAAACGAGCCTTGAGAAGGCTGGGAGGCAATGGGTTAAGGAGCTCTCTAATGTTCTTTAGGCTTCTGCTACATCGCGAACTCCGATTGGTGAGACACCATATAATTTGTGTTTCGACACAAACTATTATACAAGTAGATATCTGGATTTCAAGTCCAAGAGTTTAATCATTCAATCATAATAGTAATGAAGAAAAACTCAGACAGAACTTGAACCTACTCCCCAAAACTCATGACATAACCCTACTTCGAACTGCTTCTTACCACCAAAGAGTAGCTCGTCACTTCAATAGAAGAGTGAAATCTCATCCCATCTCTGTCGGTGACTTGGTCCTGCGAAGTCTTAAAGTTGCTGACAAAGACCCTCAATGCAATAAGCTCTCACCTCTTTGGGATAACCCTTATGTGATTACAGCTATGGTCAAGCAAGAACATTTAAGCTAAGGGATCTAGAGAAAAAAACCTTGCCTCGAACTTGGAATACGGAGAATCTCTGAAAGTATTATCAGTAATTCCTACTACATAAATATTGTAACTTTTATTTTATCTCATTTTTCATTTCCTCTTCAACTCATATCTTTGTTAAGTTATCTTATGATAGTATTGTATCACCGACCTTATCAAAGTAATGAGTTTATGATTTTTTCTTTCAAGTTTGTTGCATATAAACAATATTCTTCATTTAATCCTCTCACTTGAGGAATGCACAACTCACGTTGTGTCTCAGTCGTGGCATGATCAAACCCAAGGGGATTTGATTGGACATCTTCCATATATGTAAGAAGTCAAGTAACACTTTGACTAATACCCAGGATAGGTCAAAAAGTCCTTGATGGACATTCCATGACCTCTTCCATACATGTAAGACTTCAAATAATATATTGACTAATATCTAGGATAGGTCAGAAAATCCTTGGTGGACTTCCCACAACCACTTCCGTACAGGTTAGTGTTGTCGAATAATATTCCGACCAATCACCTTGGATAGGTCAAAAAAAAGAAAAAAAAAGAGAGCAAATCACCCAAAATTTTTAATTTACTAATGTCATTGATAGCTCTAACATAATGATATAAGAAAGAATTAAAATTCTAAATACAGGGAAAAAATACATATATAAAAGGGAAAGAAATGCATCCTCAAGTGATACTACATGATATCAACATCCTCATCACTATTAGAAGATGCTCTCTTAAACTCACTTTCAACCCCTTCATCTCTTGAATCTAGCGAATGGTCTTAAGATACTTGGTTGGGAGACAAATTCTCAATACTAGCCCCATTGTGATGTACTAAGCGAATTTTTTTTAGGAATCCTTGAATGAAGCCTTCCTCCAAACATTGACGCTTCAAGTCCTTTACTTTAACATCAAGAATATGATTACGAGCTTCTTGGATATGATCCTCGATAGCATCGCGATAAGCAAGAGATTTCTTAAAGTCTTCCACTGCCTTCAAGGATATGACATTTGCTTCCGCTTCTGACATAATAAGCTCCTTCTCAAAAAGACGATCATGTAATGCTTTCTTCTCCAGTTCAAGAGATTTCTTCTCCGCTGCAAATGCCTTGAGTCTTTTCTCTTTCTGACGAGTCTTTGCCCTCACCTTAATCGACTCATCATCGCGATGCGCTCCACCTCGACGGAGAGAAAGAAGTTGACATGTTCAGCTTCTACACCGATTAGTTGATCCTTGTTTGTCACTTCTTTAACCTTAGCACTCACCTTTCACTCGTACTCGCCTTGCAAGTATTTTACCTTCACAAATGCAGTATTTCACTCATCTAGAGCGACACCTAAATGAGCCATAAGCCCAAATGTTTGGGTTACCTACAATAAAAAAAATCACAAATATTGCACGAATAAAAAAGGAAAGAATAAAAGAAAGAGAAAGAGAAGATAACGTACTAATTCATCTGCTAGTTGACGTCCAATGCATACGTGTTTTAACATCTCTTCAGGAATATGCAGCTTCGAGAGATGAATCCCCCCATTATAAGTTGAGATAGCTAAACTCTCAGAGGTCAACTGGGGGAGAAAATCTTCTCTGCAAATATTTCACATAGTTACTTTAGCGCGTGTCTTTTTTTCTTTAAAGAAGAAGCATTATTGTCACCATGATTTTGTAACGGGCTTCTTAAAAGAATCATGTGAATATGAGGAGATCTTTCATTACCTTTACTTGATCTCTTCAGTGGAAGAGCATGAGATCTCCCTGTCTGAATGGAAAGGCTAACCTTTAACATTCTATCTTCGATTATATACTTATCAATATGACGTAACTCATGCTGCAAGCTTCCTACATCAGGAATATTGAGAGTTGCTAGAATTTCATTCTCTTCAATCCACACAACGCTCTCTAAAGAAGACGGTCAAACCAACGATGATCACTAAAGCTTGAAATAAAAATTGTGACAAAGCTACACCGCATATTTTAAAAATCTCAATCAATTCAGGAGCCAAATGGAATTGCAGCCTCGCACGAAGAATCATCTCAGAAATAGTAAGATATCCTTATAGAGGAAAACGTGTCCGATCAGACTTTTTAGCAACAAGAGCCACCAACTCATTTATGAAATGAAATTTCCTACAAAGCACAATTAAAATGTCAGCTGTGATAATGGATGATATATCATCTGTAGCTATCATGATGTTGATTTTCTTCCGACCATCATCCTGCAAAAATATATGATAAATATGAAACAAAAAAGAGGAGAGAAAGCTCTGAGAACTACATGAAGCAACTCACTTACTATAATATTTAGGCATATCCTTTCCTGATTTTGTTTCTCACGGATAGTTTTTGATAAAAATTTTTGCCTACAATCTGATGAAAAATATAAGCATACATATGAGGTCACAAAAACAGAAATAAGTTATTTCTCTTTAATGATACTTCAAAATTACCCGCTAGATTCTCTGAGTTTTTTTAGGGATGGTTCCTAATTGACGCTTCCCCACCACCTTGGCAGTTATCAATTGCTGAACCATCCATTGGAGTTTCAAGAAATTCAATTTCCTACAAGAAAAGGTAAAAAATGTGGGTCATGATCGCCTCCAAACCCGGTCAGTCCAACGAGGACAGTTAACTCCTCTCTCGAGGGAAAACTAAAGCCCCACCGTATGAACTACGGGCCTTGATTGTCTCTAAACTCGGTCGGTCCGACGAGGACAGTTGACGCCTCTCTTGAGAAAAAACCGAAGCTTTGCCATATGCACTATGGGCTTTGATCGCCTCCAAACCAGGTCGGTCCGACGAGGACAGTGGATGCCTCTCTCGAGGGAAAACCAGAGCCTCACCGTATGAACTACGGGTCATGATCAACAAAACAAATGGCATTCTTTTCAGAAGAAAGTTAGAGCTTCTCTCACAAAAGAAAAAAAATATATTACACTTAGCCCCTGAACTTTTGCTAGATAATTTCTCATCCAACGCAGAATAACATTAGAACATATGGGATAAAACTGTGTCTCCTTACTTGACCCCAATGGAGGGTTTTATAGATCCATAATAGGAGCAAAAAGGGAATAAATTTTGAGAGAAACTTGGAAACATTTAAATGGATTTCAAAATTTCTGCACTCCATTATCTCTTTCCTTTTATAAAAGTGAAAAAGGGAAAAAAAAAAAAAAGGAAGAAAAATCGAAAAAATAAAACCTGAAATTTTCGCTCACCAGCACGCGTTTGCACACACAGGCACATGTCACGATGCAATTTATGCTCGAGCAGGCCCGTGGCCGAAGATTGCTCGCAGACGACGCATTTACTACGGTGACCGACCCGTTTTCGTGATCATAGTCTTGTGCACCCATGAAAATCTATTCTTTCAAACTATATATGACGCAAAGGTTAATGAACCCGCAAATTTCATTAAGGTTGAAGAAGTTATTATTTTCAATTATTCGGCATATATTTTTGGATGAAAGAGATAATGTCATCCAAAAAAAAAAATAGGGGGCAATTGATATACCACTAAAAACTCTACTAGTTGAAGCACGAATCTTGACGTCGAAAGCAATTTGATCCTAAGTCGAGACTAGCCCACATCAAACATTTAAGATATCATTGAAACTTTTGGGATATCAGTTGAATCCTTAAATAGTTCCTAAATATGGAGCGTTTATAATCAAATCGAGTATTTTGATGAACCAAATCTAACAAGCCCAATATCTCCTGATTCTGACTTTATTTGAGCATTTAAATACTTAAAATACATTAGATGATTAAAGGAATCATTTTGAGCTGTGCGATAGAGTAATTTGAATTTTGCACATATTTACAGAAACAACATTCCTCTAATCTATAAATAGCCCCTCATTCTTCACATGAGGGGAGCCCATGCTAAAGAGAAGAGAGAGCTTTGAGGCTTGAAGATCCTCCAAGCATAATTGTGCCACCAGTTGACTGTCGCCAACCACCCCAATCGCCACCGACCACCGCCATCGGTCATCGTCGCCAACCACCATCGTCGGTTACCGCCGCCAACCACCATCAACAGTCACGCCGCCGTCGACCACCACCATCGATCGATCATCGACCACCGCTGCTGATCCGTGCTGATTATCGCCAGATCGCTACACCGCGATTATCGCTGGCAACCACCGCCACACCACCGATCTCACCACGTTAAACAATTGCCGGCCACCACCACAAGAACATCATCGATCGACCACCATGCTGACACCGCTGCAGATTCACGCAACTATCGCTGTGCACCGCTACGGCTATCCGCCGTCGTTGATCATCGCCATTTGTATTTGGTTGCCATCGACCACGCGCCGCCACCATTGCTTACCCGGCCATCGATATCACCAACCCCGCTGTTTCACTATCACATCGCCACTAATCTATTATATTAAACTACGCCAGATAATTGCTGTATTGATTCAATTCTCATTGTCAGACTTTCTCACATATAACTCTATAATCCAGATATCGGGAAAACTTAAACTTTGTATTCCAAAGCAGATATATAATGAAAAATTTTTACTGGGCTAGGCTCGTGATTCTTTGCCCTTTTTTTCTGGGATTTTTTCACGTAAAAATCTTTGAGTTTTTTGTTCACTCTTCAAATATCTATATGTATACTGAATTTCACAACAAAATTAAGGCATAAATTTTTATTCTATCGTAACTAATTTTCTAGCACGCAATATATATATATATATATATAACTTTTAAAAATATTAAAAATAGTATCATTCAAAATTAGAAATCTATAATCTTATATAGAAACAGGTAAAATTTACCTTTTATTATGTACGAAGACATGGCGCCAACCTACGACTCAGAGAGAAGTGCGTCCCACTCTTCGCCTGCACCTCTTGATCCCGTAACGTGCGCTCCTAAACCTTTTTCTAAAAATACTCCTCCTTGCTTTAGAAGCGATCAAAGGTCTCTCTCTCTCGCAATCTTTTGACGAAGAAGTAATCTCGATAATGGAAGCGATTGCCCTGGATGATCTAATAGAAAGATTGCGGGAAGGGAAGAACAACAAGGCCAAACGCGCCTCCCTAAATGACACCGAGATCCGGCAACTCTGCCTCGCATCCAAAGAAATCTTCCTCAACCAACCAAACCTCCTCGAGCTTGAGGCTCCCATCAATGTTTGTGGTAATTAATCCTCAATCGCATCAACTCCTGCTTTCCTGCCTCCAATATAAATCCTTAAATTCATTTTAATCTTGTGTCAGCTTGCAACTTTAAAATTGATAATTTTGTTGTATAAATTTTATTTTACAGGTGACATTCACGGCCAGTATTCGGACCTCCTAAGAATATTTGAATATGGCGGTTACCCGCCAAGCTCCAACTATCTATTCCTCGGTGACTATGTTGATAGGGGGAAGCAATGCATTGAGACCATCTGTCTTCTGCTTGCCTACAAGATCAAGTTCCCAGATAACTTCTTCCTCTTGAGGGGGAACCATGAGTGTGCCTCCATCAATAGGATCTACGGCTTCTATGACGAGTGCAAACGCCGTTTCAGCATCCGACTCTGGAAGGTCTTCACCGACTGTTTCAACTGTTTACCTGTCGCGGCGATCATCGATGAAAAGATCTTCTGTACGCATGGAGGGTTGTCGCCAGAGCTGCAAAGTATGGATCAGATCAAGGCGATTAAGAGGCCAGTTGATGTGCCTGAACAGGGTCTTCTATGTGATTTGTTATGGTCTGATCCTGATAGGGATACCAAAGGGTGGGGGGAGAATGACCGGGGAGTTTCCTACACGTTCGGTGCGGACAAGGTGGCGGACTTCTTGAAGAAACATGGCCTAGATCTTATTTGTCGCGCTCATCAAGTAAGCATCTAGAAACTTTTTAAAAAAAATAGGCGCACTAGTCATCCTCACTTGTAAAAAAACATTTTTGCACAGTAAATCCTTCGCTAATGCCAGAAAGGAATTTATATATCCAAGTATATTATCAATTCTGCTTAATGCAAACAGAAGTAAGAATGTTTCTCACAGTTGATGTTGCAAGATTCTAAAAAAGCAGCACATAGCATTGACTTAACAATAAGTGCTCATAAAACAAACCAAAACATAGACATATTTATTTCAATTATGGAAATTCTTCTAAAAAATCTTCAGAAAAAAGCTCCCAATATAAATTTGTATCATTAGTGCAAGTTAAATGATTAAGAAAAAAAACACGTGATAAAAACACAAGATACTTGTATAATAATTACAAGACAACTTCTTTGTGCTACAAAATGACAATCAAACTCATTTTTTATCCTAAAAGTTATTTTTTTATCATGAATCTTCTACTTGAAACATTTATCAGGATATTCTTATCCAAAATTTTTACAAATCTTTGGAGTCCTCGTTCGATACAAGACAAACAGACAATATACACAAAAACAATTGAAAAAATAAAAAAATAAAAACAGCGAAAAGTTAACAGCCATTCCAAATTATAGATATATGCGACATAGATAGCCATGGCCGTATAGTAACCATGCACACCATGGTCATCACATAAATCATCAAAATCTTAGTACAATTCAAGGCATAACCTGATTATGTGGAACTTTCACAAATGTGTCATGCACATGACTCATTTGCATCAGGTGGTAGAAGATGGCTATGAGTTCTTCGCAGATAGGCAACTGGTGACCATATTCTCTGCCCCGAACTACTGTGGCGAGTTCAACAACGCTGGTGCACTGATGAGCGTGGATGCCAGTCTCCTATGCTCCTTTCAAATCCTCAAGCCCTATAGGGCAAAGGTAAAAAGATCAATGGAGTAAGAACTAATCATAACTTCTGAAATGAGGAGATTATTGAGCCTTCCCAGGTAAGCATGTGTAAAGAGAAGCAAAAACTAACAGGAAGAGAAAGCCGACGGTAGATGGCATCCCAAGCTATTTCTTGTCTCGCTTTCCAGAGTATTCTGCTACTATTTTTTGTAGCAAAATATTAAAAATAGCATCTTATCCATGTAAGAAGTGTATATATCATGTAATATTAGTGTTGCTCAAGTCATTGGATAAATTTCATCATGAAACAGTAAATTGGTTTAAGTTTGATAGAAATGACTAGTTCCTCCCTTTTGTTAAACATATTAAATACAATGGTTATTGCAGAATGTCAATTGGATGATAAATGTTGATTTTCTATTCTCTGGAATCAGACAAAATGCATTATTGAATTGATTCAGCCAATAAATTATCCAGTGGTCTTAGACATTGGATTTGGACGTGACAGTTAATGCAGCCAGAGAAATAAAAATAACTAAAAATATAAAGAATTAGAATTTATATAAGGAACTTACTGAGCAATGAATTTACTATATTTGAATGCAGCGGCAGAGCTAGAATTTTTTCTTTAAGGGAGGCATAATCTAGCAATTTAAAAAATGCTTTCAACCTTTTAATTTAGAATAAAATTATAAAAAATATAAAATATACATAATAAAAAACTTTTAATTTATAATGTATGATACTCATATTTTGGAAGCATTGATTAATTACATCATTATCGATATCACCTAATATATCTGATTAAAAAATCGTTCATCTTTTTATCTCTAATTCTATTTCATAGTTAATTTTTTATATTATTCACAGTAAAAAGTTCTTCCAACACTTGTTGTATAGCTAGTATAGTTAATTCTAATTTTAATGACTTAAAAATAAGAGGACATATAAATTGAATTTTTTTTCAAGCATTCTTCTAAGAATGAAAATTATTCTTCAAATTGTATATTCATAATGTAAGTTTCAATTGATTATCAATAATCATTAAAAATATTGATATAAAATCATTTCAATAAATTTAAAATATTTTTAATTGCTTATTATGAATAGAAAAAATATATAAATAAGAAATAAAATGAATAAATAAATAATTTTAGGGACATTTACAAATCAACAATCTAATAAATATGTATCATGATGAAAATGCATTAACGACACGATACACAGGCATTAATTTCTATTTTTAAAAATAGGACATAAACACGCGACGGCGTTATAATAATAATTAATAATATGTATAAATTAAATAGATAAAATATTAAAAATAATAAAAAATAAGTCATTTAATTAAAAATTAAATTAATTACTTATATATATATATATATATATATATATATATATATATATATATATATATATATATATATATATATATATATATAACTTAAGTAAACTATTTTATTGTACTTTAATAATTTTAATGAATAAAATTTATTATCAATTCTAAATTTATAAATTTAATTATAATTTTTAATAATTCTAATTATTTGTAATAAATATATCTTAATATTCTCATTTTTTAGCTCAAATATCATTCTCTAGATTTCTAAAACTCTCTACAATAATTTAAAATACAACAAATTATATTTAAAATATTTCGTATATAATTTTAATTCAATTATTTAGGACACGCGTGTCCCTTTAATTTTTTAATATTATTTTAATTGGACACTTTTGTGTAGGCGTGTTGAAAGTGTTGTGCATTATTATGCTCTAATTTTAGGAGTATCGGTGCATCATAGATATGTATTTATAATTTAACTATCCTTATTTTTTTGAACTACTAGACTCATGTATTTACATGTGCGACTATCAAATTGTTGGGAATTTTACAAAAATAAAAAATATATGTTGGGCTTTTGTTATGAATTTCACTATTTTAAAGTCAATTTGAAAAATTAAGATTGAAGGTGGTTAATTTGTAAATATAAAAGAATAAAGTGATTGTTAATGTAAAAGCTCCATTTTAGAGATATTAAGAGAATTACATATTTATAATATATCTAATTCTTTTTTGAAAAATATAATCTTTTATTTTATTAATAATCTTAATAATTAAATTCTAAAATTTTTAAGGGGGCAGAATATGAATTTTTTTATAGATTAAAGCAAAATTAAAAACAATGTTAGAGCATTTCAAAATTTAGGGGGGCACATGCCCCCGGGTCACCCCTTAAATCTGTCGACATTTGCATGATATTGTATAAGATGAAGCTATATGTCATTGTCATCTTATAGTTTTGAAATGGCAAAGGCAAAACAAACTATAATATTTATATGTGGGTGTAATGGAGTAAAGAGAACACCATTCAAAAATTGGAAGACATGTAGCATATTCTAGGCTATTGATGGAGGGTGTGGTCTGGTGGAGGGAGAACATCATGGCTAGGGGTGTCAATTCGGGTCGATGGGTCGGGTTCGGGTATGACCCGAATTTGACCCAACCCAAATAGGGTTGACCCGAACACGACCCGTTTATTAAACGGGTCAAAAACTTCAACCCGATTGACCCGACACGACCCGAATGATATATTTTTTAAGTCAAATTCGAGTTCGTGTGTAAAAAATCGTCAATTTCGAGTTAAATTCGAGTTGGCGAGTCAAAATCGAAATAAATCAGGTCAACCCAACCCGAAAAAATCAAACGGGTCAATTCTTCAACGACCGACAACATTATTCGGTCAACCCAACCGATTTTCAGGGGTTAGGTCGAAGTGTCGGGTCAACTTTTGACACCCCTAATCATGACATTGTCTAAATGTGAGTGTTGGGGTATGACTTCAATGATTCTTTTATGATGAAGAAGCCACCAAGCTATCTTAAAAAGAAAAGCCATCATGCCATATCTAAGAGCTAATCTATTTCAAAGGCAAGCAACTTTCATTTCATTCCACTCATTCATGAGTACATAATGACATACATATATATATAACATTACAACAAAAAAATAAAGGAGAGAGGGAGAATTGACCAAATAAATGAAAGTTTTCATGTAACGATTTGAATTGTTTTCTTTAATGCTTGGATTTAAATTGGCATGAAGGTAATTACATTAAAAATTTTAAAATAGCTCTTGATCTTCCTTTGCTTTGCCGAGAGCTCTAATAGAGCAATTTGAATAATTTAGCACATGTCAATCCTCCCTTTCCATCCATGGTTGGCCTTCACTCTTGATTTGAAAAAAAAAATCCCTATTTATTATGGGATTCACCAAGAGAATAAGAGAGATATGATATTACATTTCACAATTTTGATATTTCCCTTATTTCTCAAGCTGTTTGGTTCGAGCGCTCACCTAACCAAAAAAAAAAATCTTGATATTTCATGGCTTTAATGATGCATGGGACAGCCACCCCATTGCATTTGAATTTTAAGAACTTCTTTGCATAGTTGACCAAATGAGGCTCTATTGACTTATTCGCACTTTCTTTCATGCTTTGAAATCACCTTACAAGATAATTCTCAAACCCCCAAAAAAAAGTGCAAAATAAATGAACGGGCCAACATATTTCATCCAAGATTTAAAACCCCATATTACATATGATATAAATGTAAGCTCAGAAAAAATTTCATAGTTATATAAACCCACATTATGATTATTGCAATAAATCACAACAGTTAAAATTTTTAATATGATAATTTATGGTAGAGCAGCAGAACACACTTACTTTCATGCCACTGCTCTACGTAAGCTATTAGTTATCAAAAGTTGAGAGGAGAAGCATAGACCTCAAGTTAGCCACTTTTTGGAAATAAGTAAATTATTCAAGTAGCAATGAACGAAAGAATTGCCAGTACCTTTGTGTCTTGCGGAGCTGCTTCAAACAGAAAATAAGGTTGGCAAATCAACTTTCAAAATTGTCATTTTCTCCTTTCATCATATTCTTTATTCTTTTGCCTTCAAAGTTCTATGCAGCCACTGATTTGATTAATATTTTCTCAAAAATGAATTAAACAAAATTTAAGATTTTGAGTTTTAACAATGCATGAACAAGAGGCCGCGTACCTTTGTTCCACGTGAGACATATAATCCTGCACCCATTTACAAGCGTTCACCGTCCATCCTGATGACTATAAAGCACACTCCCAGTTATTCTGTAGAGTGATGAGTGCAAAGACGGAGTTGAGAAAGAACATTCCGATTCCCCTTATCCAAATTAAATATCTAAACCTCAAACCCAGCTCTGTGCTGCATCCTTTCTCATTCCACCTGCATCCAGTCTCTGCCGCAATTTACCCTTCTCTTCCCACATTTTTTGCTCAGCATAAATATTAGAGAGAGACACATATGGACCATTATTGTCTGGTTTAAGAACCATAAGCTTATCTGCTGACCTCTTTCCTAGCTCCATTTCTCCATATATCTCACAAGCCCCTAAAAGTGTTTCCCATACCAATGGATCTGATTCCACACCCATCTCTTCTATAAACCTCTCGGCTTCTTTCAACCTTCCAGCTCTACCAAACAAATCTACTATACAGGAACAATGTTCCTTCCTAGGCTTTATGCAATATTCATCAATCATGGACTGTACAATTGCAAGCCCTTCATTTACAAGACCGCCATGGCTACATGCAGATAAAGCGCCAAGGAATGTGACATCATCAGGCTTAAAGCCTCGTTTTGTCATCAATTCAAACAACCCAAGAGCTTCTCTTCCCTTCCCATGCTGACCATAGCCATAAATCATTATGGTCCATGACACCACATCAATGCTTGTCATGGTCTGAAAGACCAAGTGAGCATCTTCCAAGCTACCACACTTGAAGTACATATCCATAAGAGCATTACCCACCCCAACATCAGATTGAACTTTGGACTTCAATATTCTTGAATGAACCATTCTCCCGTGTTCAACATTGGACAATTCACTGATTGCTGGCAAAGCACTAGTAAAGTAAAATTCGTTTTCTATTATGCCTTCTCTAAGCATCTTTCTGTAAAAGATAATCACCTCATCTGTCATCGCACTCTGCACAAATGCACTGATCATTGCCGTCCAAGTTATAATATTAGGTTCCTGAATTCTCTCGAACACTCGTATTGCAGAATCAATGCCTTTATCACATCTGGAATACATTGTAACTAGAGCATTTCCAGCCGGCGTATCAGAGTCCAACCCAAACTTCAAAGCACAGCTATGGAGCTGCATGCCCAGCTCCAAATCCCTCTTCTCCAAACAAGTTTTCAATACGCTCGTCAACGCAAAACAATCAAAGCAGCCACCATTCTCCCATCTCATTCTTAAGAAAATGGAGACAGTCTTCTCTTTGTTGCCGCTGCTAGCACAGGCATCAATCATTATATTCCACGAGACTGAATCAAACTCAGTTATATCTTCAAATGCACAAACGGCATCCTCAAGCCCTGTTAACTTCTCGTAGCCATTCACCAAAGCTCCCCCGACAAATCCATCAGAGCTTAGCCCGAATTTTATCGAATGTGAGTGAAGCTGCATCAGAACATAAGGATAATTATTAGTATTGTAACCTGAGAGCAGTGCTGATAAGGTTAGGCCATTGGGAATCATTCCTTCCTCCAGCATTTGCGAGTAGAGAAGCACGGCTTCAGTGGGATCTCGACTGCAGCGGATATGACCCGAGATGAGAGTATTGTAAGATACGGCATCTCGATTGGGCATTTGATCAAACACCAGGCGGGCATCCCGGGGGCCACCACAGCTCAGGTAGAACTTAAGGAGTTTGTTCCACAGAGAAAAGGAACATGATGCAAGATCATGGAGGATAATGATTCGGGCATGAGCGGCAGCGGCGCCACGGAGGTCGCTGGTGGCGGTGTAAGATTGCAAGGCAACGGACAGGTCAGAGAGTTTGCCGGCAGCGTAACTCCACCGAGAAAGTGTCGCTGCGGAATGTTGAAGATGTATTCCTATTCCACGCGCGATCTTCTGCAGCACCTGCGGAGCGAGAATAGGAATGGGTCGCATTTCATTCTTATACTTGGGTGCTTGGACGCATTTCTTTTCTTCGATTAGGTCGTCGAGCTATTTGGTTCGATTATTTTTAATATAATTTTTTACTTGATGTTGACTATTTTGGCCCGGTATTTAAAAAAAAAGACATTTAATTAATATTTATTTTTTACATATTTTATTTTTTCTTTAAAAAAATGAAAAAAAAAATTTAATTTTTTTTTTAATATGACTATCACTAATTATTACTCATTGCCCTTCATCAATCAGCACGTGTGATGATCACCATCCACCACTACTCAAATTCATTCACAATATTATCGTTCTCTCACTCACTAATTGCACTGTCAACTATAAATAAATTAAAATTAAAATTTTAAAAAGTCATAGTTAGAAGTTTCTTTAAATAATTTAAGTTGTATTTGTGTTGATAATTATTTAACTTCATAGCTAACATTAATCAAACAATCATACTGTCCACACTCACACAAGACTCGCCACAGTACCTACCTTAGCTTTTTATGCTGCGTATTTCTTTGGGCCGAGAGAATCATTCTCTGCAACGATTGAGAAATTAAAAATATCTAACAAATCGCTAAAATTTAATCTATAAGAATGAAATATGCTTTTTTTTCAAGAACTAAAAAAAGACTTATGATTCGAATTAATTTCGTTCAATTGGATCTGATTTATACGAATTTTATTCAATTTAATTTGGCACAATCCTTTTTTTATTCATAAAACATAAAAAATAAATAAAGAGATTGCATAATTCCTTAAATTTCCATTAGAAGATTCGAGATATGCTTTGTATAGTGTAATTATATATGATTTAATTTTAATTGATTTTAAAATATCTAAGTCCAAGGTGATGAATTGGTGGCGTAACCAACACAAATGACCAAATTCAAAGAGAATAGAGCTTTTTTTTTTTCCTTTTAATTTGGTTTAATTTATCCTATGAAGCTAATTTGTTCTAAGATCTTCCTATCTGCATAAAAACTTCTTCTTAAGTCATATTTAAGATTCACCAAATTTAATAATGTCCAAATGACACTTTGGTTTCAGAATTATTCTTATTATAATTATCAAGATTATTTTTCTATCACAAGATTCATAATAAGTTGTTTGCTACTAGAACCTCAACTCAAAAGTAAATGTCACAAATCCCATGATTAGAATTTATGGAGTGGGAGAGAATGAGGATGATGTTCTCATTATTCATGGATGAGATTTTTTTTTTTTTATCCTGATCTTTGATTTGACATACTACATTCTTACATGAGATTATTCATCCAAATCTTCGATTTGGCACACTACCGCAGGAAGCTCTATAGGATTACTGTGGTCAACTACGATCCTGCATATTTGCCATCAATATGATACAATTTTGATGATTTTGATAGAGTGAATGACATGAGAGATGACAGGGTGACAAACCAAAGTGGTGTTTGAGTTGATGATACACTCACTAACATTCTAATATAATCACTTCTCAAACTTTTCTATGCATTCTTTTAAACATTCTAATTTACATTATGGACTATCAATGACTTATTTATCGCTTATAGCATTCAATCCATACAAATTATAGATCATTTCAGGTGAATGTCAAAAAAATGAGCAAGAATTTACAATATTGTATGATGCCATATTGCAATCTGATGAAAGCAGAACAAAGAACTAAATATTTGTGTTTATGTAATTACCTTCTTTTAGTTTTGCTTCTTTGATTCCCATATCCTAACTGAATACTTCTTTTCCACCGCTTGCGCCAACAAAACAGTATTGTGAACTGCTAAAATTCATGAAAAGCCAACTTTTTAACATCTCAGTAAGCTCAACTGCTAAGGTTTAGAATGGCTCCATTCTTATTTGCAAGCCAAACCAATCTTGTGTCAGTTTGAGAAGTCAGCCAAGAAGTACTCAGTGGCAGAAGAAAATGTCAATATTAGCTAAAAGATCCTTTGTTTTGTTATATCTTCTCCGAGACTGATTAAGATGATACCATATTCTTGATGGTAATTGAGAATGGCAATGAAGCCTACAATATCACATGTACAGTATTCCTTGAACTAACGTTGGGTTGCCAGTGCAGTGTGCCGCCGCCTCATAAATTTTCCAGTGCGTAATCGTGTTGCCTTCCTTGCTATTACATGCCCTTTTTTCTTCAACTTTTCTAGCTTTTCCTTCTTGCCCATTATATCAGCCTCCATAACCTTGTTTCTGCTCTCTTCTGACAATAAAGCTAGCCTCGCAAATTTTTTAGGATTCACCTTTCCAAGTCTCTCATGGATATCTTTAAAAGCTGGAACTAAACCTTCCCTCATGAAATATCCCTCTGTAAGAGACATTGAATTTGAACTGGGAAGATAGGGTGCATCTTTCAACTCAAGGTCCATGCAAAAGGAAGAGTCCTTAAGCCACATCCTAAGGGAGTGAGCTTTGGCAACAAGGACGCCAGTTCTAGTTTTACAAGGAAGGAATGGTGAACCCATTTCCCAGAGATATGCCTTCAGCGTTTTCTCTAAAGAAACCAGGTTGTACTCTGCAGTCCCTGTTATCAACACAACCGATTTAGGTGACTCCGGATATCCCTGCAATGAAGCATCCTATCGCAACAAAGAAAAAAAAAAGTCAGAAACCAATATAAAGTGATAATAACATTGATAAAAAACAATGTTGTTCATTAGAATCCTTGCACACAGAAAATTGCAAAAATTACACTTCAAGAAATGAAAAAAGCAACAAAAGCATTTAAAAAAAGCTGCAAGTAATCATTTGAAATAATGGAAGTCCTATAAAAAAAGTTCCCCACATTCTTTCTGCAAACGAAGCACACTCATATGTCATGCCATTTGCCATTTTGAGGTAACTAATATTCAGGTGACTGAAGACCAACATCGATAACAATCTGGGTACTGAAACAAAATCTACAACAGAATGTTATTGTGTTGCTTACTTGCATATGGTCAAGCCATAGGGTAAGAGCAACAAGTGCAGCACCGCCTGAAAGTTTTCTGAAATCAGCTCCCCAGTCCCCGTCTGCAACCCTGCATAGTGTCACAAGTTGCAGAATCAATGAAATCTTAGACAGGTTCTCATTGGCAGCCCATTTTTTTTAACACAAATTAAAGTGCCATGTAAATCTCCGAGTCAGCATAACTTATACGCACAAATTAGAAAGTGAAGATTTGGATATAATTTTCATTTAAATACAAAAAAGATCATTCCTTGACATCAAACAGTGCAACATTTCAAAGCATAGCTGCAAATCTCTGTATAAGAAAAGGTTTGGAAGATTAAACAAACTACCAGTACATAAAAAGTTCAAACTTGTATAAGCATGGGATGAATTTCAATAAATTCCTAAATTACTGCAGGGAATGAAAATTATACTAAAAAAGGTACACTAGAATTTTTAACTCACCAAGAAATAACAATTTTTTTCTCATCAGTCAATTTAAACAACCCTTCACATCACAATTACAACTGCAGTTCTTCTGAATGAACCTACTACAAGAAACAACTGTCCAATTCAATACATGTAACCCTAACATTAATGTACATGGGTGAAGAGTTTACGGATGTAAAACCTCATCATCACTAGTCTTATCCATATTATTTGGGTTTGGCATTATTAATTCTCATTTTTCATTAGTTCATATTAATTTTTACTTGATATGTTAAAACATATTCTTCATAAATCATTTTGAACAACTTCTATTCAAGTAATCTTAGGACTACTATTTTCTCTTCCTAATCCTTTCAAACTAATTTATTTTATGCTCATCAACAGATGTGAAATAATTAAAATAAATAGAATTTGTATGGATGCATAACATAAGAAAGATGATGTTATCCAGTTCTACTTATATTCTTCTGCAAAATTCATAGAAATTAGGCATTCATACCGAAACACGTCATGATGGTATATGCCTTTTTTGATCGCCATTTGAAAAAGCCATGAAGCAGTGGCTCTACGTTCAAAGGCCCACAGCAAATCTTCCAGAGCATTCACAAAATTAAAACAAGCGTTGTCTTCTTCAGGTACTAGCTCCCCCAGCAATTTCTCTACTTCTGCAACCAGTACCTCCGTGTTTTCAGTCAAAAGTCTGTAAAACAAAAGGAAGAAAAAACATTTAATCCTTGTGTGGTTACGTTGCTAGTGACAAGAGTGAGAAGATAATGGTATTTTCATGAAGGTTGACATTTGTTGCACCTGACCGGAAGATCAAAACAATTGTCGCCTAGGGTATTTAGGAGAAGCATTGCATCAGTTGTCTGTTGACAGAAACTAGCAGCCCTGATAAAGCATGTCCATATTCTATGATCTGCTTCAATTCCATCTTTCCTCATTTCCAACATTTTAGCAATTCCCTGGTTATAATTGCCATTCTTGAAGTATGCATCAATCACAGAACTGTAGGGTAATGTGCTAAGTTCTAAATTTGAGCTTTTTATATTGTTAAGCACTTCTTCTGCATCCTGAGGCTGCCCAGCTGTTCCATAAGAAACCATAAGCATATGCATTGTGAAAATTGTCGGCTTCACACCAGCCTCTGACATCAAAACGAGCAAGTTTTCTGCTTTGGAGTGGTCACCAGAATCCCTATATATCTTCATCATAATGTGATAAAAAGATCGATCCAATCTATATTTCTTTGACAGCATACTTCGGAAAAGCTCTTCGGCTTGTTCCCATAACTGCACCTTCCCGCATGAGGCCAACAAACTCTTATAGGTATCCAATTTTGGTTCTAGATCATTTTTTCTCATCTCATTTAGGATAGTAAAACCTTGCTCAGGTTTCATATCTCTGCTATACATTATTATGAGTGTATTGAAGGTATCCTCATTCAAGCTCAACCCAGCCTCTACAATTCTATGATAGATCTCCAAGGTTTTCTTAAAATCTTCAATTCCTGTGTACATCTTGAGGAGAGCATTGAAGATAATTATGTCTGGTTTTAAGCCAGCCTCTGCCATCTCGGCAACCATCAACTCAACATCTCTTACTCGTTTTGCACGACAAAACAATTCAATCATACTCCTATAAAGATGCATAGTTGGCAAATAACCTGCTGCCTTCATGCCATGGTATATCTTTTTTACCTCAAATATATTACCATCTCTTGCAAATGCATCAAGCATCATGACAATGGTGCTTTTGCTTATCTTAAAATCCATATCTTGCAATTCCTGAATTAAAACAAAAAGCTCATTTAATCTTCCATCAACTATTAAGGCCTGCATGAGACCATTCACAGATTCCACGGAAGGTCCAGGACCATTTTTCATCATCATATTAAAGATTGATCTTGCTTGTTCATAGCGACCACTCTCAGCATATGCATATATAAGAGCATTCCAGATTTTCCTATCAACAGGTGAGCGAAGCCTGAGCTTCCCTACCAAGCTCTCAGCCCTTTGACATAGCTTTAACTTCCCATATGTCTCAATCAAGTTCACATAAATCGATAGATCATTGAAAACTATACCAGACAATTCCCCCTTATCCAACAAGTGATGAGCTGTTTCTGGGAAGCCCATTTTGCAGTAGACTGTGATCATACTCCGGTAAATGTTCTCGGTAGGATCAAGGCCAAAAAATTTCATATCTGAGAAGACTTGAGAAGCTTCTAAAAAGAATTCAGTTTCTTCACAACAAGTGATAAGTGCTTCATAAAGGCTAAAACTTTTACTTGAAGAAACCACACCAGTCATCTTCATTTTCATGTACTCCTCTAATGCAGCAACAACTTGGCGATTGTTACACTGCAGTATAATTGAAGCTTCACTCATCAAACAGTGGGATTCAGGTACCCGTTCTTTTAAGAAATCAAGTAAAGCTTGCGCCTCTTGATACCTACCTAATGAAGTATAGCCATTAAAAATAGCTGACAAGCATTCATGATTGGGTTTGAAACCTTGAATTACAACAGCTCGTTTCAACATTTCCACCCCTTTAAGTAGGCATTCTCCCTTGACAAGAAGAGATGAAACTTCACTTAAACTCATCCCAAAAGTTACTTGCATGTCATTGACAATCTCATTAATAAACTCATTCTTATTTTCCTTTGCAAAGACCGCCAGCAAAATCTGGTATAAATTATCATCAGGTCTAAAGCCATCTCGCCTCATTTCCCGATATAATAATATTGCCCTCCTGGTCTCGCAGGCTCTTAACAAAATATCTAACATGACAGAATAGGCAAGATAATCTGGCTTAATCCCTGACCTCACCATATGATCAAATGTTCTCTCAGCCTCTACCCTCATCCCAGCCTTGGCATATCCACAAATCAAGGCACTGAAAGTCCTCAAAGTAGGCCTCACACTTGCATCAACCATCTCTGACATTACCTTGCCTGCCTCTACAATTCTACCAGCCTTTCCAAGCGAATCAATCAATACAGTATATGTCACTGCATCAGGACTACAACCAGCCAGTTTCATCTCATCATACAACCGGAGGGCCAAATCTATCCTGCCTTCTTTCCCATACATGTGAATGATTGTGTTATATGTGATTTCATCTTTGCTGTACCCAGCCTTACTCATCTTCTCACATACAATTTCCACCTTCTCTGCACTCCCATCCCTTGCAAATGCATAAAGAAGAGAATTAAAGGTAACAGCATCTGGAGAGAAGCCCATCGAGGTTATTTCATGGAATAGCTGTTCGGCCTCCTGTGTCTTCCCACAGCGACCATAGACTGAGATCATCGCATTATAAGTCCAGAGGTCAGGCTGACATTTAGATTTCATCATGTCCTCAAAGACATTCATGGCCTCCTCAAGATTAGGCCCTTGAGAGCAAGCGCTGATGAGAGTATTGTAAGTGATTGTGTCTGGCCTCAGCCCTGAGCGCTGAACATCCTGGAGCAGCTTCAGTGCTGAACCTGATGGCACTTGCCCGGATTTGGCCCGAGCATTGATAAGGGTGTTAAAGCTGACAAGATCCGGCTCCAGGCCTCTCCTGCGCATTTCATCGAGCAGGTTCCGGACATCATTAAACCGCCCGCTTCGAGCATACACTCCCATCATAGCATTAAAGACCTGCACAGACGGATCCACAGCAGCATCCCCGATAACACAAGAGCGCCGAAATATTTCCTCTGCAAGGGAGTCCTGACGATGCCGTCCAAGAATGGAGATAATGACAGCAAGCATGCGAGGGAAGGGAGAGTAACGCCGGCGGAGATTAAGCCATTCGAAAGCCTCGAGGGCACGAGTCCAGCTGGAAGTGCCCACGAGCTTGACGACGAAGCAGAGATCAGTGGGAGTCATTTGCACGGCGCGGTTGTCCAGGACGTCAGCGACGAGGCCAGATGAAGGAAGAGCGAGGATTTGATCGGCGAGCAGTTGCACTCGTCGTCTCCAGTCTTTAGCTCGCTTTAGAGCAAGCTTGCTCATCTTCTTGCCGCGGGAGCGCTGTTGCTTGACGTCGAGGGATTCTTGGCATTCCACAGCTTCTGGGTTGTTTAGGTCTTCATGTTCGCCATCGGAGTCTTTTCTTGAAGTATGGAAATGAATGTCTGGACCAGACGGAGAAGTGGAGGGAAAATGTGGTTGGCGTCTGAAAAAATGTTCGTCGATCTTCATATTTGGCCATCTTATGGAAGGATCAGCTCTGTTGTAAGTGAATTCGATTGGCTGTGGCTGGACTTCTGCAGAATTGGAGGCGGAGGCGGGGACAGCATGGAGCGGCAGCAGCCGGCGGCGTGAAGTAAGGATGGAAGAGGGCAACGGGGCAGCTAGAGGGATCTGAGGCGTTCCAGGGACTGCCATTAACGGCATCAAAAAAGATAGAGATTACGTAGTGAAGCTAGGAAAGCATAGCGAGCGAAAAGGCGGCATTAAGATTTAACTTGGATTTAATAAATACTTAATTTCAGATTTAGTGAATATGGACATAATTAAAAAATTTGTTGACATGTAAATTAAATTATGTTAAAACTTAATAAATTATTTTGTTATTAATTTTAAGATTAAAATTTTATAGGATCCATGAATAATAATAAATTATTTTTAGAGACACCTAAAAAGAAAGATGAGGGATTAAAAGAACTTGAAAATAAAGACTTAAGAATTATTTAGATTTTAAGAACATGAGATTTTATCTAAAAATATATAAATTATGTAATATGATAACTCCAAATCAAAATCATGCCACAAGAATTCTTATAATTAAGATATACAAGAAACTTTTTATATAACATAGATAAAATTGATTGATTAACAACTAGTTATTAGGTTGTTTTATTATCTGAAAAAAGAATGTAGCATATTTGAATTATTTTAAATTATTTGGTTAAGAATTTTATAAATTTATGAATTTATTTTTTTATTATTTGGTTAAATAAATGTAATGTAAAGTATTTTGAAAGTTTTGGGCGGCAGTGGTGGAGGTCGACGGCGGCAACCGTAATACTTTATATTGGCCGGTGTATTTGAAATTCACCTAAATTTAAGTAATTTAAATCAAAATATAATGATAAATTTCATTCTGTCATTTTGAAATTTTACTTTATATTATATTAAATGTTAAAAAATCTAAAACCCCTGTATTTAATTTACGTTACTTTACTTTTGATTTCAATCAAATAATCCCTTAAGAGTTGGGATTTCTAATGAGTTTTTAATCGGAGGCTTAATACGATGAGCAGATGCGAAATTACCAACACATCAGGGTAGTAATAGCGCACCCTAATTTTTTTTCCTTCACTATAATGCTGTAAATTGGCCCACCTCTCCCCCTCTCAATAAGAAGCAGTTTCTTTATTATCTTAATCCTAAGTCCCAATCCCCCTACATGATCTGATCTAATCATAAAAAACATGTAATCACAACTCCAAGCCCATAAACTACATGTCTAGCCATCACCAATTCCAATACAGTGAACATATGTCATTGTTTCTCCGATTCAAGTTCTCTTTTGATGCAGGAAATTTCTTTCTTATTGCATGCACTTCGATCAAGTGCTTGCACATTTGGACATCATGTGATACAAAATTTCAAAAGATTTTGTATTATAGCCGTACACATCGCTGTCCATTATATATGAAAAAAAAGAAATAATAGAATTTTCAGAGACTACCCTACTAGTTTTAATCTGTAATCCAAAATATACATTTTACTATAAAATAGAAAACGAGACAGTGAAAATTCAAAAATTGTATACAGGATCTAATCAAAAGTCTCTATAATGTCTAAAGTATTTTTTGGCCTCTTTTGATTCTACCTTTGATATTTAGAGGTACATTTATTTTCGGGGCTTCTCTCTTTGGTGGGCTATGATGAACTCCAATTCTTATTTAAGCTCAACCGACTGTCTTATGCTTCCTTGAGCTTGCCCCTATTGAGTTGCTGACTAGGGGTGTAAATGAGCCGAGCTTGAGCGAACAAAACTCTTTGTTAATTATTTCGTTTGAAATTTGTTTGTTAGTGTTGGTTCGTTTATATATCGAGCTTGAAATGTCTTAGTGTTTAGCTCGTTTAGTTAACAGCTAGGCACGAATTTATAAACGAGTTTTTTGCATATATGAGGGAGGATTGAGCCCAATCTTGTATAACAAAGTTTTAACTACTAAAACTATCTTTGCATTTGTGATATGTAAATGTGTCGTATGTATATATAATAATAATAATATAATAATAATAATAATAAATAACAGTAATAAAATAATAATAATAATAATAATAATAACAATAATAATAATAAATAATAATAATATAATATAATATAATATAATATAATTTTTTTATTTTGAAATTCATCGGCCGAGCATGATCGAACAAATGATTGTTCGTTTCTGGTTCTCTATCGAGCTTGAAATACATTAGGTGTTGTTCGTTTAGTTAACGAACGAGACAGTACATGCTTCCGAACACAGTAAGCACGAGTTTTTTGACAACCCTATTGCTGACTATGATTCGCTCATCTGTCGCTACATGCTTGTGGTTGATCTGTTGGCTTGTCTATATTCTCTCAGATTATCTGAAGCCTCTTTTTTGCTGGATTCTTTGGACGCAATCCACTCTTTGATGCTATTCCGGTGCTCTCTGCATTTTGAGAACCTTTCTACTATTGCTCTCTCTTCTTCATGCTAGAACAGATGCAACTATGTATTTTCATTATGGGGGTTGCAAGCTCATGGATTGTGCAAACCGACCCTAGATAGTGTTGGAGTGAGCTCTAATTTTCTGAAATCTGACTTGGATTCCTGAGCTCAATCCTGTTTCATCTTTCTCTTCTCACTTGTAATTGCTTTTTATAACTTTTTGTGGGTTTTTACTAATCTTCTCGGTTATATTTTGTAGCTAATCTTCTTTTAATCTATGAAATTGCTGGGAGTGGCCCTCATTTTTCCAAAAAAAAAAAAAAGTTCCTTTTGATGGGAGTTGTTAGCCATCCCTCACCAACTCCATCGCTCTTTCCAATGAATTGAGGACTTGTGGGAACTTGCTTGGTCATATGCTTCTCTTCATTTTTTTAATCATGTTTCTTAATTTTTCTATTTAGTAAATAACTTGCCACAATAAATTTTAATTTTTTGCACATATTTCATGCCAAAAAATTAGAATGTAACTTTATTCTCAAATCAAGATATCAAGCATTTTAGTTGAAATAAATTATTATCATTGAAGACTAATTTAATAATATTATTTTAGTAAATGATAATCTTATGATGAGCCTTGGGATTTGATTTTCAATTTTAAGTAATGATATTAATGATAAGAATAGAGTTTGATGAGCATATTTGATTAAAGGATTACATCAGTTACCTGAGTTATAGAGATGCCAGTTATAATCAATCTTCATTATGAAGAACTATAAATAAGAGAAGAATAGAGTTACAAAAAATGAGATTTATATTTAATCTCTATTATAAAGAGTTACAAATATTGAAGGATGAGAATTACAAAATAAATAAAATGCGAGCTACACTCAAACTCCATCATGAAAAATCATTTTAATGTATATTGATAAATTATTAATAGTAATGATGAAATAAGTTATCTAATGATGACTTATAATAAAATAATAATAATAATAATAATAATAAAATAAAATAAACAAAAAAATAAAAATAAAAAAAATAAAAAATGATGACTTATAATCAAGTCTATATAGTGCATTTTTTTTCATATAACATTATTTTAAACTTGAAATTTTTTATGTACGAAATTAAGAAAGCAACTTTATGCTACCAAAAATTGTTTAATCAAACATGAATTATAAAATAAGATATAAATTGAAAATTTTTATAATTAAAATTGAGTTAATCAGAAATTTAATTTAAGCAAACTTATAGTTTAAATGAACATTTCTTATTAGGCGAGCTGAACGATAATAAAAATGTTAAGATGTATATCCAAATGAGCTTAAATCAATCAATTAAAGCATAAATAAAAATTATACTATTTAAAAAATCAAATAGTCTTGAATATTACATGCTTACAATCAAAATGTGTCTTAATGAAAATAATCAAATGAGTATATGATCACTTAGTTTTATCGACATTAAGTCATTTAAATTCTAATGGAACAATCAATGAGTTTGATACATCCTCAGAAAATTAATCTGATCAAGCACAAATCTCAAGGCATTTTCAGAAATGTTTCGATCTAATCACCGATTTGTGGCTTACGGTCAAGCGGCCTCCGATGAGACAAACATAGCAACATCAATAGTCGATACGACTCGAATCTCGGATCAAGCTATCAAGCATGAAAATAGATCGATCCGCCAAATGGTCACCAAAGCGACATATTTATAGTCGGTCGGCGTCGACGAATCCAACGAATCCAAGATCACCCAATTCATCATTAAGGCACCGGATCATCGGAATACACCGTCGATCGGGGGGATCCGTCAGATGGGAGTGGTTGGAGTTTTCCGCAATTTACAAGGCTGCCACTCCCAAAATCTATAAATAGAGCTTCATTCTCACCTTGAGGGGCCGGATCGATTTGAAGACCGAGCTCGAGGGCTACCTTGGCCGACATCTATCACCCAGTCATGCACCAAGTGCACGAAGATCGGAGATGCGAGGAGACTATAAAAGACCAGTTCGCTCCTTTCTCCTGAAGATCAAGAGGTTGCTCCCAGAAGATCAGTTCCTGCCGCTTTTTGGGAAACTTCTCCCTTGGGTTGGAGTTGACCGATATTATATTTTTTCTACACTCGGAATATTGTTTCCGCCCTTGTAAACACCTTCTTCTCCGATAACGAGAAGCGGACCGCGTATCTTTGAACACATAGTGAAAGTTCTGACTGGGCAAGGCCTCGTGGTTTTCCTTAACGGATTTTCCACATATAACCCCTGTGTTATCCCGCTTGTGTGTTGGATAATTTTTGGGCTACGAAGATCTAGCATCTACCTGGAATAAAATTCTCTTAGCGAGTTAAGCCGTCGTGGGAAAAAACAGTTCCCCATTGCTATATCTCCAATATGGTTGGTAAGCGGGGTTTTCGCTCCAACGCTCCTCATTCTCGGGGATCAGGGCGCCAAGTCTCCAACACTTCTCTACATAGCAGACTGTCCCCGGGTGAGGGTCAGCCCCTCTTTGGAAGATCGCGTTCAAGGATGGAGGATTCCCGAGGCGAAATTCTTGACTCTGCGAGAGGGCCGGCAAAAGCGTTCCAATGGAAGAGCCACGGGTTCCGACCCTCGGCATAATCCAGTTTTCTTCACGAGAATGATTGCAGGAATGCGGATCAACAAGTAGAGAACCCCTTGGCACCACATCCAGATCTTTGAACTTACGGATACAGCTTCTACTCACCCCACCACGAATGGCTCGACCGTATGGTGAAACTCCATGTCACCTTATGCGATGAACTACGACGTGCGGAAGAGTTCCGACAAACAATCGAATGATCCATTCTCCGCCGCCTCTTCCAAAACTTCGTCCCTTCGGCGAGATCATCTCGCAATACGATTCACGAGATTCAAGCTTCCCAAACATGGACCTTTACAATTATGCACAACCGTCCGTACGAGCATATCGATCACTTTCGAACGATCATGCACATTCAGCGTGCAAATGACTCTGTCTTGTGTCAGGTATTCCCAGCGACTCTCAAAGGACAGGCTCGTACTTGGTTCTATTCGCTCGCTAAGGGGTCCGTCCGATCATTTGGAGAGCTCGCCAGATTTTTTGTAGAGCAGTTCCTGGCAAACAAGAGAATCATCAGGGATTCATCACATCTCTCCGGAATCCGCCAGAACGATGGAGAGTCCCTCAAAGAATACTTCCAGGTTCTCTTACGGCCCGGCAGAATCTGAGAGTAGATCCAGAACTTTTGAGAGGCGTGCTTCTCGGAGGACTCCGGCCAGGATACTTCTATTCATCATTAATGCGGGAGACAGTCCATTCCTATCTTTGGTCCATAGAATAGAGCACAAATCTCCGTGGCGTATCGTGCTCATCGACAATGATTTGAAACCACCAACCAAGCGGAAGAAGGTTCCCAAAGGTGATGTTCAAACATCTCAAAAAAAAAAGAAGAAGCGACAACCTCCCCAAAACCTCCTCGGCGGCGACCTCGGATGACTCAATCGAGAGGAAATATCTGACTCTCAACCGTCATGCGAACATCCTGGCTATTCGAAGAGGATAGCGTCAAGTGGCCGCGACCTTTAAAGCTCTGGAATTGGAAATCAAGAGAAATTCTGCCACTTTCACCGCAGTAGCCGAGGGCACACCACTAAAGAGTGCCACCAACTGAAGGAAGAAATCGAAAGACCCATTCAATAAGGATATCCGTCAATTGGAAAAGTGTCGACTCATACGAACATACCCCCGGGGGCAACTCTTAATCTCAAAAGATAAGCAAGTCGGCAACACCAGCGAAAAGGCAAAGATCGATGGTCAACTCGCTAAGCTCATACAAATATTCGACCTCTTCCATGCGGGTTAACGTCATCGAGTAAACACTCGACAAACAACCGGGATAGGTCAAAAGCGTCCTGGTGGACTTCGACCTCTTCCATGCGGGTTACGTCATCGGTAAACACTCGACAAACAAGATAGAAAACGTCCTTGGTGGACTTCGCGACCTCTTCCATTGCGCCATCGAGCAAAAGCTCGACAAACAACCCAGAAAGGTCAAAAGTCCTTGGTGGACTTCCCGGCCTCTTCCATACAGGTTGGCGTCGGCAAATAATATTACCAATAGGTTAATGTCGCCGGATAACACTCGACAAATAACGGATGGGTCAAAATCCTCAATGGATTCAATCATATCTCTAACATGCAAGTTAACGACATCAATTTCAATGTTGAACCATCCATTGAAGTTTGAAATCTTATTTCTGAAGGAGGGGCTACAGACCATCTCCATCGTTCCGCACTGGCCGACCATCACCGGTCACCACCGATCACCGGTCACCAATTCGGTCATTAATAACTATCGACATTGCCACGCCGACAATCTCCGTCGGTCATCTTCGGCTGACCTCGCGGTCCCATCTTCGGCCATCCCAGGCGTCGGTGCATGCCGTGACTACGTGCGGTTATTGCCGTCATCCCGTCGGCCGAACCACCATTGCGGTCCGTGCGATGGCCGTGCGTCGGTCACGCCATCGCCCCGCCGATCATCACCATTCGTGGCGGTCATTCCCTAGACTCACGTCGATCGCCGTGACTACGGTGACGCGGTGACTTTCCATACGAGTTAATGCCATGTAACACCGACAACAACCGGATGGGTCAAAATCTCGGATTCAATTCAACCTCTTCCACAGTTAACGTCATCAAGTCACACCACGGCAAACAACACCGGATAGGTCAAAATCTCCAGATTGATTGACCTCTTATCAGTTGCGTCGCCGGGTAATACCCGACAAACAACCTCGGATAGGTCAAAGATCCTCAACGGATTCAATTCAACCTCTTCCATACAGTTCGCGTCCGGGTAACACTCGACAAACAACCGGATGGGTCAAAATCCCGGATTGATTCACCTCTTCCACAGTTAGCGTCGTAGTCACCACGACAACTCGGATAGGTCAAAATCTCAAGCGGATTGATTGACCTCTTATAGTTAACGTCGTGGGTAACACTCGACAAACAACCCGGATGGGTCAAAATCTCGGATTGAATTCAACCTCTTCCACAGGTTGCGTCGTGAGTCACGCTCGATAACAACCTCGGATAGGTCAAAGATCTCCGTCAGCCAACCATTGTAGCCGTCCGGCCACTGCCGTCGCGGTCCGCTGCCGCCGGCCGTAGAATCGGGTCACCACCATGTCGCCGGCCATCTATCTCTGCCGAAACTTTGCGTCATTACGATTGCGGGTTGACCACCCCGTCGGCCACCAATCACCCCGTCGGCCGACCATGAGTACCGGTCCGCCGTCATTGCCGTCGGTCACTTCTTACCGCTCACTTCTTAGCACGGTCCCTTCGACCCGTTGCGGCATCTTTGGTCACCACCATCGTCGCCAGTCATCCAGCTTCAACGTCGGTCAGCCGTCACTCATTGCTGCTGCCACCACCGTCGTACCATCGCCGGTCTACTGCCGACCATCTCGACGTCGATCGAGATAAAATTATTCCAAGAAGAGTGCAAACTCCCAGGGAGGCATGCTTAGCGGTGGAGATGAGTGGAAGAGGTTGATCCAAGAAAGGTGCAAACTCCCACCATGGAGGCTATACACTCTGGCTTGGTGGAGATGAGGAGGTAGAGGTTGATCTAAGAGTGCCCAAACTCCCATTATGTATGTCTCTGGGGTGAGGTGGATCCAAAAAGAGTGCCCAAACTCCCAGGAGGCTATGCACTCTAAGAGGAGAAGAGGAGATGAGAAAAGTGTGTCTTTCCCTCTTACCTTAGGGGGGTTTTTATAGACCCTTTATAGGGCAAAGGGTAAAACCAAAAGCGTTCAAAACCGCATCACGTCATTTGGGCCGTGCAGACCCATGGCCATGCGTTGTGCCTGCGGCCCGTGAACTGACCATGTCCACAGATTACTTTGCTTGGTCATGGCGCATGCCATGAATGGCCATTCGCCGCAATTGACTCGGCGCATGACGTAGCAGCGCGTATTTCAGTCCAGACCCGCTTCATAGCAGCTCCGACCGCAGCAACGCCAGCGATATCGACCCGCATTCGCAGCCGTAGCCATTACCTTGACCCGACCCGGTCCAGTTCATAGCGACCAGATCTTCCGACGCGACCGTGTATCATGAAACCAGCGACCCCCGATCCGTTCGACTGCGTCAGTTCATGATTATAGAGCTCAGTGACCAGCACCGCCGTAGCGATGCCGTGGTGAGCGGCCTCATGGCCATAATCTTGTGGTATGTGCCAGCGATACATCCATGCTCGACTCTTCGCCGGATGGATCGTAACCTCGAAATCGCGCACGCGCATACCTGCGCATTTGCGGCCTGCCAGCGACTTAAGTAGTCATAATCTTGTGCTCATGAAGATCTGTTCTCTCAAATCGCGGTTGATGGACTCAAATTTCATTGAAGAATTTACTATTTTAAGTATTTGACATATATTTTTTGGATGGGAGATAATGTCACCCAAAATAGAACAGCGATACATCCTCGAAAATTAATCGATCAACGAATCTCAAGGCATTTTGAAATATTTCGATCTAATCACGCGATTTCAGCAAACTGATCAAGCCCGTCACCGATGAGACGAACATAGATCGTAATAGATCACCGAATCTCTATCGAGCATGAAAATGGATCGATCCGCCAAATGGTCACCAAAGCGACATATTTATAGTCGGTCGGCGACTCGTCAGGAATCCAACGAATCCAAGATCACCCAATTGGACATCATTAAGGCACCGGATCATCGAATACCGATGATCGGTCATGCCGTCAATGGGAGTGGTTGGAGTTTTCCACATTTACAAGGCGCCACTCAAATCTATAAATGAGCCATTCTCACCTTGGGGGGCCGGATCGGTTGAAGACCAGGTCGAGGGCCACTTGGTCGACCTTGGACGATCTATCCGCCAAATTACCATGGTAGTGCACGAAGATCGAGATCGCCAGGAGGACTAGAAAAGACCATTCAGCTCCTTTCTCACGAAGATCAAGAGGTTGCTCCAGAAGATCTCCCGCTTTTAGGAAACTTCTCCCCCGGTTGGGTTGGCCGATATTGTATTTTTCTACACTCAATATTGTTTGCTCAGTAAACACTTTCTTCTCCAACGAGAAGCGGGCCGTATCTTTGAACACATAGTGAAAGTTCTGGGGCAAGGCCGTGATTTTCCCCGGGTTTTCGTATATAACGTGTTCATATCCGCTTGTGTGTTGGATAATTTTTTGAGATTTCTGACGAAGATCTACATCTGAATAAAATTCTACACGAAGCAGTTAAAGAATCAATATTGATGGAGTATTTAAAATTTTTTGGTTTATATTTTAAAATAATACTATAAAGAAATATAAATAAATATAAAAATAATATAAATATCAAAAGTGGGTGACAACGATGATGGTGAACATCATGAGCAGAAGCAGTGCAAAAGCAACAAGCGATTATTAGTGATGATAGCGAGCGGAAGAGGTCGATCATCGAAAATGACATTGTGTGTGGCGTCAACAATTAGTGCCATTCTGATGGTTACGGCGGTGACCAAAGCAGCGATTGGCGATGGTGAACAATAGGTAATGGTTAGCCATCAGTATTGATGGTGGGAGGTGATATTCGGTCTGTGATGGCAACTTACTCAATACGCACTGATGTAAATATAAATCATCCAATTATACAAAATTCATTTCAGTTGAATTGAACTGAAAGCCAAAATTTTATATTGTATTCTTTTTTTAACCAATTTATAACCAAGATTCAATTTTTCAGTGCATTTGAAATATAAGGCATTCCTTTTCAATCAACTAAACAATCTCTTAATTAACTTTCATTCTATCTGTGATTTGATTTGATTTATTTTTTAATAAATCTCTTATCAAATTTATCTAAATTGATCAAATGATCTGTGGCTGATAAAAAAAATTTATAATCTATTTTTCATAAATTTTACAGCATAGAATAATAATGAGATTATTTTTAAAATAGGCTTAGTGTTAATCTTAATTAGGCATTTAGACATAAAAAATTTTTTATTTTAAAAATACGTGTTTGTCTGTAGTCGTGTTTGACAAACGACTGACAGCCGTTTTTATTTTTCGGTAGTTTTAGAAACCACAGGTCCAGGGGAGAGAGAGAGAGAGAGAGAGGTTTTAATTTTATTAATTTTTTTAATTAATATAATTATTTAAAATATATAATTTAAAAATATTTTTTATAAAATATTTAATAACTAAATATTTATATATTTAGTTATTAATTAATTTATTTATATATATAATTAAATATATAATTTAAAAATATTTTAATTATATATATAAATTTATAAATTTATTTAATATTTTTTTATTAATTGATATAATTATTTAAAATATATAATTTTTATTAATTTTGTTAATATATAATATAAAAATATTTAAAATACATAAATAATAATTTTTAATAAATAAATAAAGAAAGGAATAAATTATATAAATATTTTATAAATTAGATAAATAAAAGTAATTATATATATATATAAATTTATTTAGTTATTTATATATTTAAATTATATAAATATTTTTAAGTTATATAAATAATTTAAAAAATATTTAAAATATATAAATAAATAATTAGTAATATATATATATATATATATATATATATATAGTGATTTATTTATTTATTTATTTAAAAATATTTATTTATTTAAAATATATAATTAGTTAAATAAATAAATAAATAAATAAATAATTTTAAATTATATAAATATTTAGTTATTTATATATTTATAAAATATTTAATTATTTATATATATATATATATATATATATATATTTATTATATATTTAGTCCTTTCTTTATTTATTTATTAAAAATTATTTATTTATTTTAAATATTTTTAAATTATTTATATAACTTAAAAATATTTATATAATTTAAATATATAAATAACTAAATAAATTTATATATATATATACTTTATTTATATAATTTATAAAATATTTATATAATTTATTCCTTTCTTTATTTATTTATTAAAATTATTTATTTATATATTTTAAATATTTTTTGTATTATATATTAACAAAAATTAATAAAATTATATATTTTAAATAATTATATCAATTAATAAAAATATTAAATAAATTTATAAATTTATATATATAATTAAAAATAATTTTAAATTATATATTTAATTATATATATAAATAAATAAATTAATAACTAAATATATAAATATTTAATTATTAAATATTTTATAAAAAATATTTTTAAATTATATATTTTAAATATTTTAAATAAATATATTAATTAAAAAAATTAATAAAATTAAAACCTCCCTCTCCCTCTCCCTCTCTCTCTCTCTCTCTCTCTCTCTCTCTCTCTCTCTCCTGAACCCGTGGTTTCTGAAACCACCGAAAAATAAAAACGGCTACCAGTCGACCGTCAAACGGACGATGATTCTGACAGCCAGCTTTTCTTTAAATAAAAATTTTTCACTAAATGTAATTAAGAAAGCTCATTTTAAAATAATCTCAATAATAATTATAATTTTTATATAAATAATTAAGTATTTTTTACATACGTAATACCTAAGCAAAGATTATATATTCAACTCCCAAGTCTTTATATTTACAAAATGAGCGCATAAATCCTTTAAACAACACTGTTTCTTCCATCACTGCCCGTCCATTGGCAGTCCGCTAGAGAAATAAAAGAAGAGCGGCAGGGTGTCGAGCATCTTCTTGAGAGCCAAATCCATAGGCTTCATTCCGTCTGACAAACTCCATTCGAAGGACTGAATGAGTGAGCTACACCATTTGAATGCCCAACGACAATCTAGGGCAGATCCGACGCCCTGAACCGAATGGAATTAGCACAAAAAGCTGCCCATAGAAATCAATCTTATAACTCCTCCTATCATGAACCTCTCAGGCACACATCAGTTCGGGTTATCCCAAACCCGTTTGACTTTGCTTTGTGAGGAAGCGGAAGCGGAAGCGTCGAATGAAGCAATAGTGTCTCCTTCAGCACAGGTTGGAGGAAAGGAGGCTTTTTTGAGATGTTTGATTCTTCGATTTCTCTCTTGAAGTCGATGAGTACCATGATTTCTGCCCGAGCCCTTGTCATCAGTTCTGGTCTGTGGGCAATTTCGCCATCGCCCATTCTAATGTAGTCGAGCTCGCTTTGTTTCCGGCAACAAAAGAATCTTAGTCCCTCATGTGAGAAAATAGAGGAAGGAGACTTGAAATGAGGGAGTGAGAGAGGAAAATGACGTGTGGGGAGTAGGTTTGAGTGCAGCGAGGCATGATTGAAGCCTACAGGATGAGGGATGAGGGATGAGGGATGATGGTTTGTGTGGATGGAGCGAGGCGCGGAGATTAGGGTTACAAAATAATCGAGCCGAGCAAAGCGCGTATGCGTTCAGGAGAGCTTATTTAGGCCTCGTTTGGGTCCCCGTTTTGTCCGTGGCGTGCCTCAAATCGTACTGTTCGGCCATTTGTTTATGTGATATTTAGAAAAATTATCGCTAAGCTGGAATACGGATCAAAGGGAGCTGTTGCGGTAGGTGAAAAAAGTTTATCTAAATTATCTCGTGCCCGTGACAAGAACTAGTTCCTCTTTTCTATTCTCCGTCTGGATCTCTTTGATCTCCTTTTCTCTTTACTGGCATTGACGGATCTGAGAGTCCAGGGCTTCGATCTCTCCTTCCGTATCCATCTTTTGTCATCTTCCTTCTTTCTAATCTCTCTTTTGTCGTCTTCCGTCGTCTGTGAAGGTAAGCATCCGTTGTCAGATCTTTGAAGCTCGTTTTATTTGATTTCTATTTTGAGCATTTGTTATTTGAACGAGTGATTTCTCCCGTTTTCGACTTCTCTTCGAGCTATTTCCAAATTCATGGAGATTATTTTGTGCTAAGTGCCCATGAGGTTGAGAGGAAATTCTGCAAAAAATTGGATCTTTGGTAAATTATTTTGTGCTGCAGCCATATTCTCGCCTCTTCAAATGTCATCTTGCTTTTATTAAGGAGATGTTAATATAGTTAAAATAGTAATTTTGATTTGCTAATGGTGAAGAGTGAAGTTATTATTAGTTGCTAAAAAAGAAAAAAAGAAAATGGTTCCTTTATAACTTTATCATTACAAATGATTTATAATTTGCATTAATAGCATACCTATGGATCAAACTATTTGGAAAATTTTGTGATGAACATCTTGGATTTCAATTTAAATGACATACATATGCATCATTTTTATAAATGTTAAAATATTTATAATACTTGAAATATGGGTTTACATATTTTAAAATTGACACGAAATCATATAACGATGTTAGGACATAAAGCATACTCTTAGTAATATGAAGAATTGTTAATACATTGCTTACATACATTATTCGAAGGCATATAAATTTGCATGAGAAATACTAAAGTAAAATTGTTTATTTGCTATAAGTTATGTTATGTGTTTAACATTGTCTAATCAAATTAAATAATTGCAATCCTTTGTTGTTGATTCATCTGGGTTTCATCGCTTGTGTGATAATGATAGAATCTTTAAATGGGAAACCCAAGGGAAGGTGGAGCCGGTGCTACTTAGGAGAGAGATATAAAAATAATATTTTGTGATCTTTGTTTAAAGGAGATAGACTTGGGTAATAGACTAACGACCTATTTTAATAAAGAGGGTTGGAATGATTTAATCAAAAAAATTTAAGGAGAAAGCTGGAAG
This sequence comes from Cymbidium sinense, assembly GCA_021442155.1. Lineage (NCBI taxonomy): Eukaryota > Viridiplantae > Streptophyta > Magnoliopsida > Asparagales > Orchidaceae > Cymbidium > Cymbidium sinense. Next base: position 104,852,486 of record CM038218.1, read on the forward strand.
GGAGTACAACAGGCACAACTTAAAAATAAATGAGATCAGTTGAAGAAGGATTGAAAATTGCGGAAAGAGTTGAAACATGGATCAACTAGTTTGAGATGAGATTGACAAAGAAGACGATTGACGCATTAGACAATTGGTGGCGATAAAAGATATAACTTTCTTATGCATACTTTTCCATTCTAATAACTCGACAAAGAGTTCATATGAACATAACATCTAAACATAATTGCATGTGTTCTTGCAAATATTACCAATTGTGAAAAAATTTAGATATTGCGGCTTAGATCCTGAAAAGAAATCAATCTCATGTCAGGATGTTGTCATAGGTGCCCATTCTTAGACACCAAATCAAAAACTAACGACATCATGCAAGAACAAAATTATTCGAGCAAAGGTCTGTTTCAAATGATTCAGACAATGAATTGTTACATGCCATAGATTCCCACACCGAATCTAATCATGCTAGGTGTTCACCAGCTCTAGAGGTCAAAAAAAAGAGAGGAGGTGTTGGATTCCTCGGATATCAAATATCAGAGTTAGTCGGTATGCACTTCGAATAGGCAATCTACTCCATTCGAGAGCGATCAATATTTTAGATAAAATCGCCGAAGTTTTTTGATGATATTCCACTTTATCTGCATTCAACGAGGTTGCTTAAAAATCCACACAAGCGAGAGATCTTTGTGGCCATAGCACCTGAACGGAGAGTTCATTATCTACTCTATCATTTTGAATCATGTGATGTTTAGCTAGGTTGCTTTTAGGAAAAGATGTTTTCTGATATGTCAAAATTTAAACTTCTCCGTGATCTGGTAGTGGAGAGTTTGCTCTTTTTTACTTGATGTACTTGTTTTAGTAAACTGCGGAACTTCTATAGTTGCACGAATTTTGTTTAGTACCTTAATTTGTAAAGGCTAATATAATGACATATATTTTTTTATCATTAGTTGCAGTTATGAATAATGATGATGACGATCAACTTATGACTGTGATTGTTACTGCAGTATGCTTAATACATAAGTACTATGAGACTTATGTTTACAAGACTCTATGTATGACTTCTAAATTTATTGGTGAAAATTGGATCAATGAGTTACTAGCAGAACACCCAGGAAGATTTCATAACATGTTTCGTATAACACAAGTTATTTTCACTGACCTGTTGCAGGAATTAAAAAATTTACATGAACTTAGTGGATTTTCTAGAACTACAACTAGATAAGTATTGGCCTTAACATTATATATTTTATTGCATAATTAATCTATCAAGGCGACTAGCGAGCGATTTCAACACTCCTCTGAAACCATAAGCAGATACTTCTCTGTTGGCCTTGATGCTTTGGTACGTTTATTAACTAAAATTACAAAGCCGATAGATTCAACTTCTAAAATATACCTGCTGAGATTCTGCATAATTACCGATACATGTCATATTTCAAGGTATACTTCATTTGTAAGTTTATTTGAAAATGACCATTTCTGATTATCACCTAAGTTCACAGCGAATTCTATTGTAGGATTGTATTAGAGTAATTGATGGAACACATATCGATGCCTGTGTGCCATCAACTGAAAATGTCGCTTACATTAGTCGATGTGACGCACCTACACAAAATGTGATGACAGTATGTGATTTCAATATGTGCTTTACTTTTTTAATGGCTGAATGGGAAGGAAGTACACATGACAGTTGCATATTCAATAATGTTGTACGACACAGAGAAAATAACTTCCCATTGCCTCCTCCAAGTATTACTTAAATGAATCATCCATTGACTACAACGAATATGATATTTTTTACATATTCTAATTACAAATGTAAATAGAAAAATATTACGTTATCGATGCTGGTTACCCAATGCAACAAGGGTTCTTGAAGCCTTTTTCGGAAACAAAATATCATATTCCTGATTTTGAAAGGACCAGTCACCAGGGGACGGAAAGAATTATTTAATAAATGCCACTCATCATTGTGTGGTGTAATTGAGCGAGCCTTCGGAGTGTGGAAGAGGAAATGGATTATTCTACGTGATATGTCTGTGCACTCCTTCAAGAAGCAGGTTAAAATAGTTACAGATACTATGACTTTGCATTATTACATATGTTGTCACCCATCACACCATGACGTTGAGTTCAACATTGTCGACAATGACCAATCTTTTGTTTCACCTGAAACATTCAAACATCTACTCAATGGTGTAAACGAAGTCAACATACCATGTAATTGTAGACGTGACTAAGAAGTGAGCTGGTGGAGATAAAAGAGTTACGAGAGCAAATTACAGATGCCTTAGAAAATATAGAATGATGTATAAATTATGGCTCTAAGATATTATTATCAAAATAGAGAAGTCTCTTTAGAAGTACATTATGATATGTGAATATGGAGATTGAAGTGGAACTTCAATTAGTCTATGGTTCAACTGGCTATCTTCAAAGTTAGGATAGTAAAAAATAGAAAGAGATTATTCAAAGCTAGGATAATAGCTATCTTCAAAGTTTATATATTACTATATACTATTCTTGTGCATAGTGGTGGTGTTCATGATTTGACTACTTTCTTTTAAGCTCATTTATTTAATTTGGTAAACACATATAAGATTTTATTCAATTATATTTGACTGTAACATATATATATATACACACTCACATTCATATATACATACACACATACATACATACATACATACATACATACATACATACATACATATATAGCGGATCGCATTTTAGAATGGTAGATACTTTATTTTGAAGAAAAGAATCATTGAATCTGATTAATGCTTATCAAATGATATGTTGGACTCATGCAGGATAAATGAACATGATTATGATATAAAAATGTGTTAAGATGCAATTATATTTTGAGTTATGGTACACTATTCAAATCACAACTTAAAAAAATATTATGAGTTGGTTTGTTTATTTTGGCAAAAAGGAATTTATGTCATATTGAGTTCACCTTCTCTATTTTACCTCTGTTAATGAACACATCTAGTTTTTGTTAAGTTATGAATTATCTTGTATCTCTCTTATGTTTGATATGGTAGTAGCAGTTATGTGCACTGTTAGTAATAAAATTAGATAGACAAAATTCAATTGGATGAATGTGAGTGAGTCTTGTAAATCATCTCCAAAATATAGGTTGGTATTTTTGTCGACACTTGTGGTAAAGAAGTGAAAGACTGATCGAGGTTTGTTTTGTTATTAGATATTGTAATGAACATTATCAAGAGATTTGTTTGGTTGGATGTGTTGTTGGGTTGTTGGTAATTTGTGGGTTAGTTCTAGGTTGATGGTTATGTTGGGTGGGTTGGTTATTTGGTTAGTTAGTTAGGTTGGTTATTTTGTGTTAGGCTGTTGGGTTAGTTGGTTATGTTGGCTGTTAGTTGGTTAATTTGTTGGGTTGATTAATTTGTATTCTTATTAGGTTAGTTGGATGTGTTAGTATTTGGTTGGTTAGCTGTGTTAGTTAGGTTGTTGGTGATAGGCAGTTGAAATTTGTTAGGTTTGTTGGTTGTGTTACTGAATTGGGTTGGTTGGCTTTAGGTGGTTGGGTTGGTTAGCTATGTTAGCTAGTTGTTGGTTATTTTGGTTAGTGTTGGCATTTGGGTTGGTTAGTTGTGTTAGTTTTCCTCTTATTGGTGGCGAGTTGGTATTTTATATGGTTTTGGATTTGGCGGATGGTTTTGTTTGTTGGTACATTATCTTTGGTTTACCTCCTCTACAATGGTCTTCATCTCTTGGTTGCAGCTACTTATCTTTTATTTTTTTCTTATTTGGATGGTAGCTTAGCTATGGGTCCATTTCTCACTACCGTTCCGGTTCTTTAGTGGGTTGGGTGCCTTTTTTTGGCTGTTTGCTTCTATTTTGTTCCTGGTGAGCTCTTGTGGGTTTTTCTGTCTTGGTTTTGGGTTTGTTGTTGTTTTGGGTTGGCTGGTAAAAGGCTGTTTAGTGGTTGTTGTTTTACCTGGGTGGTGGTGACTTGGTTTGGTATCTTGGAGTTTATTTTGGCTCTTTGCTGGATGCACTTTTGGTATTGCTATTTGTCTATCTTGGTGGAGGTGCGGCTGCCCTTTTATGTCTTGCTTGTCATCATACACAATATATTTGGAAACTCTTTTTTTGGTTGGTTGTACTATTGTTCTTGCTTATATGGTATCTAGAACTGCTGCTTGGTGGCTGATTCTCCCTGATAGTGAAGAAAATGACTATGATGGCATTGATGTTACTTTTTTTATCATTAAGGCTCGTAGCATTTTATGTGATTGCAACCCTTCTTTTTGAAGTTTGGATGTTCACGTACAATGTTGCTCTTTGGGATAGACTTTCACTGAGCCTAAGCCGTTATAATTTACTTTAATGTATCTTTCTATGTTTGCTTATGTCTTTTTTGAGCTTTTTGCAAATATTTGTATACCTAAAATCTTGGTTAAGTACTTTTAGTTAGCCAAATTTCTATCATTTTGTTAATAATTATAACTCTTCTATTTTTGTTAATGAAATATCTATCACTTTTTGAGAAAATAAATATTTTGTCATTTCATTTTTATTTTAAAAATATTTTGTAATGTCACTAGTCCTCGTATTAATATTTTTATTGCTTACACAATTTACTTTATCAGGAAATATGAGTTCAATGAGCTTTACTGAGTCTAGAGTTGTGTATTGCAACTATGATTTGCAATATTATGTATTCACTTCACATAGGGAATGAAATATGGGAGAAGATTTTTCAGGTGTCAAAGAAATAGAAGATGAGATGATTGTAACTATTTCAGATGAATTGATGAATACGAGGGTGACACATCAAACAGTGATCATGCTAAGAGGGTAGCAATGAATTTTTTTTTTTTAAAAAGATTTGATCAATAAGATATTAGGCTTAATATTCTGATCGCATTAGTTGTTGTACTTGCACTTTTAATATTAGTGTTATTAATTAGGTAGTATTATTTATTAAAATGCATGATGTAATTTATTAGTTGACTTGTGACTACATATGAGTATTATCATATTTATTCATTCGCTTTTAAATTTATTCAACTTATGTAGCGGGGATATTTTCGATTTTCGACAAACAACGCAGATAAATAGATTCTAAATAGAGTTTTCCAAATAGAATCACAGCTTCAACTACGGTAACTTTCACCAGCTTCTCGGCGAAATTTCTACCGCTTGCACCAAATGGGCCCTTAATATTATCAAATTCAACTAACATTCGAGTTTTTTAGAATGACGTTTAAATTTAAGCTTATTTGCCATTATCGAGTTCAAATTTGATTCGAGTTTGTTCATAAGCTCGATTCAAATTAAATTATCGAGCTTGTTAATCAATAGTTAATCAATTTTTAATCAAGTTTATTCACAAGCAATTTGTTAAAAAATATATATGAGTTGTATTAATTAAAGCTTATTAAGTTTAAAAAATTAATAATTTGAACAATACTGTTCACAAACAAGCTTTAATCAAGTCATAATTGAGCTTCTTAGTGAGCTTATTCACAAGTTTTAAATAATAATGCTCATAAGCATAAATGAACCGAACTACAAGTTGTTCAAGCTTGTTCATTTAGCAATCGAGCATTTATAAAAATATTCAACTTTATTTCATTAGTTAATCGAACGATCATGAACGAGCTCTAATTGAGCCAAACCATGAATAATTTGTCGAATACTATGTTCATTTGCAGCCTTAAGTGAAGTGTTATTTTTTGTGGTGTTTAAAAGGATTTAAGTGCTAGTTTTATAAGAAAAATAATAAAATACTGAGTCCAGATATAACTATTATGTGTGGATTATAATAACATAATATTATATGATATTTAGTCAATATATAATTATTGTATATTAATTATGAAGTGCTATTTATTTATATATATATATATGAATATCATATATTATCGTATAGTTAATCTTACATTAATAAAAATTACTTCATAGTCAATATATAATAATTAATAATATATAATAATTATATATTAATTGATAATCATATGATATTATATTAATGAAATTTAGATGTAGAGTTAGGTGTGAAATCCATACATAATAATCTATAATTTTATAAATATAAAAAATTTAAATATTTAGATAAATGTCGGTTTGAATTTTAGGTGCTTTATAGGTAAAAACAAGGATAATTAATCAGTCAACGAACGTACAAAACCAAGTTTTTTTTTATTATTATTGGAGCGACTCGAATACGAGCCCAGTATTTTTTTTAGCCCTAGCCGCAAAACAATAATTTTATGTGAACAAAATTTAATTTTCCAACACTACGGTGTTCGGTATACCAGATTCAAGAGTTGAAGTCAATGCGTCCAATTTCCAGCCAGAATCTTGGATTTTGAAGGCGTTCCTTTTCTCATCTCCCTCTCTCTCACTCTCTAGTTGACGACTGGAAATGGGTTCATACAGGAAAGCTTCAGATATTGCGGCCTTACTGGATCTGAAACCTCACCCTGAAGGAGGATACTTCATGGAAACGTTTAGGGATCATACTATCACTCTGTCCAAATCTCAACTCCCACACCAGTGTAAACCAAATTTGCCTACCAAAATCTTTCTTTTTTCTAATTTGATTTAGGCAACGACATCACATTGTCAAATACCACATACTCTGTTATTTTTAGCTCATGGATGGATTGCTTTTATTTGCTTTTATAGTGTATGCTTCGGATTTGGGTGAGTCCATTCTGCCTGCTTCCATCGAGTTCTAAATTTTAGTTTGAATGAGTTTTATCAAAGCCCCAGTGGAATATCCCTCTTTTTTGGTATGTTTTATGAAGCCGGTTGAACTTTTTTAAGGGACTTTTTGGCTTCCTTAAGATTTAACTCGAGTAGGATTTGCCAAATCTTGTAAATTGGAATCTTGGCAGTATTAAAATCTGAAAATTGTTTGGCTGTTTGTTTTATAATTCAAGATTTATGAAATTAGGAAAATTTTAAATCCATTAAATTCTATGTGTGATGGGTTTTACCAAATTCTGGATTGAAAGTTCTGTTTGGCAGAATTTAGGATAAATCTTGCTTAAATCCTGCATGAAATAGGATACCAAATATTTCCTTAATTAATGACATTGAATAATCTCTGTGAAACTAACGATTTTCAATTGGCAATTTATGGCAAGCTTTAAATCGCCGTTATATTCTCTGATCAGAAGGTTTAATGAAATCATGAGCGAACTTGATGAGGTGCGTTTAGGACACGTACGGGAGCAGGTTCAGCTTCAATGAAATTTTTTCCCTAGAGGAACCACGCCATTTCTTTTTTTAGAAGGACGAGCAATTACAACTCACTAGACCTGTGGTATTTGAAAATTCTTGAAGAATCAAACTATTTGTGATGGATCAGTAATGCAAACAGAATGGAATGGATGAATATATGGATATCAATTGGATGTTAATTGTAAAAAGTGTCAGTTTTATGCGGATGAGGAATCATATGCTTTCTCTTGTATTCATTTGAACAAAGAGGTAGATATTTATAGGGATACAAGAGGTTTATATGGGGTAATAGAGGAAGGAAATTAAATGTAATACCTGGAGGCATTTACATGAGGCAATTGAGGAAAGTTATATATAATCGCAAGTCATTACGAGTATTTCAGGACTACTAAAAGCATAATGTTGATCTTGTTCTTAATAAGGTATACTTCTAATTACATTTTGTCATCCCGCACAAGTTTGAGATTCCATCAGAGATGCCACTCTTGAACTGATATGTGGAGAATTGCTTATGTATGATTGATCTTGCCAAAAAATCAACAATTTGATTAGTTGTATGAACATAAAACGCATGAAGCTAACTTTTGATGACTTAATGACACACCTAGTAGAATAACTATATTTTTCAATGTGAGACTGAATGATTGAATTAGAAGAGACATACATTGAACTGGTATTGTCACAGCAGATGGTTGGAATTGCTGATTGTTGTATGCCAATATCTTGTTGTATTGGTAATCTAATTTAGTTTAACAATGGTAGATGCTATAGATCAATATTCAGCCTCAGTGTGAGATCTTGTAATTGTTTTTTATTTCTTTGGTGACCACTTGGTTAGATCGGCTTTATTTATATATTTATGATTTTTATTATTTTTATGCATATTTAAATAATCACATATACACATGCATGCATAAAATCTTGATTATATACTTATATATAAATCTATTTATATGTATATTTATATTTATTTTTTTTCATGCACAAAAACTCATTATATATGTACTTATGTACACTGCAATTTCAGATTATTTTGTATAAATTCTCATAGACAATCATGCAAGATATTATGTAAATTTTAGTTGAACTTCAATAGATAAGTAAGTCAATATCTTACAACAATGTATCTTGTTTGATGATTTCTTATGATGAGTATGAACGTTTATCTTGACACCACTTACACCGGGTTTCCTACCTAAAGAGAATATCGAGCCACTCAGGCAAGGTGATAGCATAGTCATTGTGATGGTGGCAAGATCTTGATGAGTTGATGTATAGTGTGTGGGTGAGGAATGTTGGTGGGCTATTATGGTGGGAGTAATGGGAAAGAGAGAAAGAGAGGGTTTGTGGGGAATATATGAAGATGAAGAAAATTATTGGGTGTGGTGGTGTATTTCAAATAGGACAGCAATGAGGTTGAGGAGGTTTCTTAGAGGTGAGGAACTAGTTGGTGATGGTGGTTGTGGTGCCTTGTAAAGAGAGAAAAAAAAGGAGAGGTGGAGGTGCTGGCAAAATATTGAAGATGATTGATGTATTGGAGGGTAGTGAAAGTGTTGAATTGTTGAAAGGTGGTGGAGGTGATGAATTACTGTTGGAAAGTGACGAAGATAATGGAAGGGTGTTGAGGTGGGGAAAGTCTGCTGGAAAGTGTTGAAGATGATGGAAAGGTATCGGAATATGGTGGAGTGGTGGAGGAAGTGGCCTTTGGTAAGAAGGGAGTTTAAGGGCAGTAGTAAGTATGAAGTGCTCAAGGTTACATAAGGGAAGAGTGAGTTTGGAGCTATTTACGAGCATATAAATATTCCCTACGAGCAATAATTTTAATCTTGCTTTTTGTTCTCAAACTATTTTTCTCCCATCCAAAAGCCTTCTATTAATAGTAGTTTAATTGAATTAAGTAGATGGGTTGCCAAATGAAGACTTACTATTTGGTTCTATAATGGTGCATCAAAACACATTGCAGTGCTTGTTGGATTGAGTCAAAATAGTACCTCAATATCCATTAAATAAATAATTCCACATGCAAGTTTATTATGAACATATTCAACTGGGGAAAATTTATTTTTTTTATAATTAAATTTAATAAGATTAAAAGCATGAATTTTCTCATAAAACTTTGAAAATTAAATGTATATATATAGTTATATTTTGCATCACTCCGTCCTCTAACTATTTCCATAGTTATGTCAAAATAAAAAATAATTGCATTTATATTTATGAACATGTATAAATGTGAAATTAAAGTGCAATGAAAACTTATAGAAATTTGAAATACACATATAAATGTACCTTAATAGTATACTTCGTATGTTGAATAATATTATTTGTACAAATATTCGAATTGAAACTTTATGTGAAAAATGGCACTCTTGTAAATTAAAAGACTGTTCATACATCTTTGAACATGCATTTGAGTCCATACTCCTCAAAGAGCCAGTCAACTCAAACTCTTCTTTGTCTATTGAATTTTTTTCATCATCAATCTCTTTAGTTTACTTGAAACATAACACACTTTTTTTATTACTTTTTTTCCTTTAGAATCAATGTATTCATGATAAGCAATATTCTAATATTGGTTTGCACAATAACTTGAACATCAATCTCTTCAACAATCTCTTTGTTACTAATGATTTTGAATCATTTAGCTCTAAAGAAGGTGAAACAATTTAGATTATGTACGTTGTTCCTTCTTGGTAATAATAATAATTTTGGTCATCATTATCTAGTAGCTGTTTAACTGTGGAATTTTGTATCTAATAGTAACCCAACATTTTATAATTTGCTAGCATTCTCTTTCATTTATTTATTTATTGTTTGGATGGTTAACTTGCATAATAAACTTGTTGAGTTTAACACTGTTATAAATGGCTGATAACTTATGACTCTTGAACTATTTAATTTTGATGAGGCCATTATGATTATTATTATTAAGATCTTTTCTAGAAGTATTTTATTAATTACACTTGAATAACACCTCACTCAGTTTATTCTAACTCAGTAACCTGTTAACAACATTCCATAATTTATTGTTACACATTCTTCATTATTCTTTATGCTTTTGTTGTACCCATAATCTTACATATGAAATTTAAATCCATTGATAAAATATCATGTGTAGATTTTAACATCATGGCTAGGCCCATAAGTTAATTGTGTCATATAGCAAATCTCTTCAATGGACTCATTTCCCATTTACAATATTATTATAAGTTTATGATTAACATATGATAATAATTTAATAAAATATAATTAGATATTGTACTTATGCTTTAGCTAGATGGAAAATTCTCATTTTATTACCACTTCAAGTCACGCACTATTATACTTTTGTTTCTCCTTAGTTGATTACTCCAATTTTGTTGCATAAATCAAGTGCATTATTAAATCTTCATATCATATTGGTCCTAGAAATGCATATTTTGGAATAAGAATAATCATACCTCATTTTGGGATTTATTTCATTGTAGTTTATAAGAATTTAAATTCTAACAACTTCATATTCATTATCATTAACGTGAATTATACTTAACTTACCTGGATGATAAAAAACTATAAATGGCCCTTGCAACTCAATGTATTTGCATCAACATTTTCAATACTGATTTCATTTTATTTGATTCAAAATATATGGGTAGAAGGTTAATGTCTCTTCATCATATAAGATTCACAAATTAAGCCTTCAATATTTTTTATTATGAACCTTTTTTTTTTAAAGTGGCTCATTGTCTTTAAAAATGTATTATAAATATATCATTGCTCACAATAAGTTAAAATACTAGAATTAAAAAATAGATTTCAAATGGATATATCTATCATTATTATACAGAACTATCAACTATTACTTCTAAGCTAAAACAATCATGAAGTGCTACATGAAGTTAAATAATGCTGGTGAAAGAATCTTCTCAAATTTCCTAATTGTTTTAACTTGATTCTTATATAATTTCCTCATGTAATCAACATATATAGAACCCGCTGAAATATCATACAAAAAATAACTAAGCTCAATAAGTGTATCCCAAATTGGTTTTGGTAATAAGTCAATAAATATCAATAATATTATTTGTATAAATATATGACAACTATGAATTTTCTTGGCATAAAATTTTGAATTATTCTAAGCCATTTAATGTGCCAATTTTGATATACAGTCATCCGAAAATCTTGAAGTTTTAATCCATTCACATATATTTAATTCAATTGTATATTCTCTTTGTCTTGAATCACTTTCTATCAAATTCAATCAATACTAGTTTGAGTTTTTTACATATTAACGATAAATTTAGTCTTGCTTTCATATTATCTTTTATATTGTCCCTTATGTTCATCATTGCATTAAAAATATTCTTGAATATATTTTTCTCAGTATACATTACATCAAGATTGCAATTAATTAAATCAAAATATTATATGAAAACTTTTAAAATATACTCCACTTTGTCAATGCTCCTTTCTTAATCTAGGAATGATGTGCTTACCATTGCATGTGCCATATATAATTTTAGATAACTTAGATATTCCAGAAAATAATTCTTCTCCAAAAATCGCAGAGGAGGATGGCCTAACTCAATAGCTGCTTTTTTGAATTCATCCTTCTACTTTTAACAAGGATGATATATGGGTGTAAATTATTGCTGACAACTAAAGAAACTTACCTTGTCACCATGCTCTAATGTGAATACTTTTCTCTACTCCATAGAATATAGACATGTAAATTTCAATGAGTACTCCATCCATATAATATATTATATGCCAATTAATTACTAATATGATATCAACTCTTATTTTAAAATTTTGTTTCTTAGGCAATTAGTATTTTCACTCTCTAGTTTTTCAACTCATCAATTATCTTAAAAAAACAGGTAAGTTTTTTTGTTGGACTTTTTGGTGTAGGGATGATTAATGATAAAAAGATGATATGTTATTTTATGCATATCTACGGTGGTAAGTTGTACACAATACTGAGCATTGACATGAATACCTACTTGATTGCCTAAAAGGATGAAATTTTTCTATGCATATATTGTGTCATAGATTATGCACTCATGAAGCAAATGATAAATAAATATAATTGAAGTTCTTTAAGGCTTCACTATTAGTAGGATGTGCCAACATTCCATATGGAGTTTTGTTATTGATGTAAATTACATGCTCTTCAATTTTTACTAGCATGTTTAATCTTTGAAGTTTTTGTGTTGATGGCAAGTAGCCTAGCACTAATGTACGTCTTTGTGCCAACCACTTAAAACTTGTTTTTGGCTTAAATTGAGGGTGTCTACACAACATATCATTATAATTGAATATTATTTTTTAGAATAACATATAGTTATACGAATATTAGTTTTTTCAACTTTAAGGCCAAACATCGTCATTTTTTTACTTGGTGAATATCACTTGCTAACTTCTTTTGTTATGACATCATTGAATTAATGATAAAAAAGATAATGATCATAAAAATCATTTGATTCATTAAATTTAGTTTTATATTCATCAATTGATTAACAACTCAAAAGTTTGAATATTGTTTGCAACTTATCGATAAGTATATCAACATCTGCTATCAAAACATAAAATTTTGTAGTATTTCATTTGATGCTTCTTCAATTTCAGCCATGGCCATGTTATCATATCATTTATATCGATTGAGGGCCATATGCATCTCTTATCATATTAATTTAAGGTTCAAACTCAAATATTACTTATGATGTCTATTTTGTAGTATTTCTTCAACTCGATAATTCACCTTGGGCATACCAAATGAACTTTAGCTTTAGTGGACCGTTTTGATAGAGATGAATGTCGTGGGCTCCAAAAATTCGCCATCGACCTCTCGACAATTTGAATTGAAGAGAGTGATTTAAAGTGTCGGTGTAATTTTCAAAAAGCAGATGGAATAGTAGATAAGACACTACCCAGAGATTTCGCCCTCATTTGGTGAGGATTTTAGATTTGGTTCCATGTTTCCTATAAGCAAAGTTCCTATAGTTAATTACCTCTCAATAAGTGAGAGAGAACTTTCGACAAGACTAGATTGCTTAATGCGTAGCGATAAGAAGAAAAGATATGAAGTTTCAAAATTTAGATTATGAAATTTATCATTTTAGCTTAAACCGGATGGTTGGGGAATGATGACGCGTCATCTAGATCCCATGGTTTACATCCCATAGTCCCTACCCTACTTAGTTAGAAGAGGTAATGACCTAACCCGACCGAATGATCCTTATCAACACATGATTACGTTGTCCAAGAAATCCTTATAGACGCTGGAGACACTTAAGTCTACCTTAAATGATATTTTGCCCTATCAAGATACCCTATGATTCATAACTCAGCATGGGGAGCATACGAGCTACAGTCGTGATTGTAATATAATAGAGTCTGACTGACCAAACCACATGATCAGAGGACTCTGGTCGTAACTACTTTATCTATGGAGCCTACTGGCCAAGCCACACAGTCAGAGGACATGAACCACGTTCTTACTAGCGTGAGATTGATTGAGAGTGAACATAGTAGAACACTTGATTTGACATTGACTCTTTTGTGAGCTACGCTTTTAATTTGTCACCCCAAAAACAAATGAAGGTGGATAGATTAAGTTTTGATTTAAGCTTTTAATGATAGAATTTTATTTAAGCAGTTTCAGATTGCTACTTAAAAATTGATTAATTAGAATATGTTTAAGAGTTTTAGATCCGCCAACTCGCTGCTAACAGGATTAGATCTATCTTATTCACGAATCAGCCGATATTTACCGATTTGAAACTCTTATTATAGGTTTTTTCGTTAATCCGATCCACTAAGACTAAATCGAAGAACCCGCAAAAGATCCTCGACACTGAATTTAAGCATTTAGCATAGTACCGGTGATTAGTAATTTAGGTGATTTTATTTCTGAATTATGAGATTGATTTTGTATTTTAGTTTAATTCTAATTTACTCTTTTTTGACATTAAAATTGACTAAAACCTCATGTCAGACGGTGTTTATAAACTAGATAATTTCATAATTAGTGATTTTGTTGATTTTAAAATCATAATTAATAAAATTCAATTTTTTGATTAAAAGAAGCCCATGATTTTATAGATTTTGATTTAGTATCGCTTTTCTGCTTGTAAAAGAGTTGCAAATTTGGTGACAATCAAGACATTTTGATTTAGATTGTAGTTCAAAATATTACTTGCACTTAGTTTACTTATTGAGTTTTTGTAATTCTCCAAATTTGATTATATTCAATTTGCATCACTTTTGATAAGTTATGTTGATTTCAATGTTTATTGCTTTAGTCATACTGCTATGCTATTAGATAAGAATCACCTCCATATTCGTATAAGAGTTATTAAACTCAATTTGGTTTCATCCTTAACTCAATATCAAATTTTATAGAATTTAAGTTTATTGCAAGTTTGTTATGAGTTTAGTATTAGTCTTCTCAAATTCCAATTAAGACTTGTTTAATCTTGAGGAATTTACAAGAAAAGAGAACTCACTCATTACTTCATCAAATCCCTCTAAATAAGGCTAAGAGAGAGCGTTTGCTTGAGTTTAAAGTACTCGAGAAAGAGAGAGAAGGATTTTAATTCGCACTTCGGGAAGGTAAATAGGTTTTGTAAATGTTTTTCCTTTCTTCCTTTTTTTGTTTTACTTTTGTGTTTGTTGTATGTCATTTTACTTTCCTTTTTTTTTCTTGTTTGACGCTTTTAGTTTAAATTTAGCTGTAGGTTTTCTTAATTGCGCTTAAGCCTCATTTTACTCTCCCATTTTTCCTAAAAGATTTGACGCATTAGTACCTCCTGAGTCATCCTCGAAAGGGGTCATGAGGTTTTGGCTTTCTCGACACCTCATGAGCTGAAGGAGTGTCTTCACACCGCAGCTCAGATTTCATCTCGCCAGACCCTCACGAGCGCAAGGCCTTCAAACTTAAAAATACATATTAACGCAATATATATCCACTTTTTTAAAGTTTAGAATTTGCAAAAATTTGAACATTTGCCAGTGAGCGACATCTAAGATATTTGCTTACTCTGATGCCTCAGCGTAATGGTGTTTTACGACACCACAACTAGTTTTTCATCTCGTTGCACCCTCATGAGCACGACGAGGCCTTCAAACATGCAAAGAAACACAAACATGTATATATCCACATTCACACATCCCACATGTTACTCGCTTTTTTTATGCGATCAATGATCGCAAGGAACGGAGCATGCCGAAAATCAAGAGGAGAACCGCCATGACGGTGTTCCTCTTCTTACTGGTGAAGGGTCAAGGAGAGACGACGTGAAAACTGGGAGAAGAACTCCATGACGGTTTTGCTTCGATTTTGTCGCTTGCAAGGAAGAAAGAGTTTTTTCAGGGGTAGTGAAATGTGAACCTAAAGAAGAACCCGCCTAATGACGGTGTTACTTCTCGATTTCCATCGCTTGCAAGGAAAGAAAGATTTGGCTAGGAGGCGTAAAAATCGAAGAAGAACCCACCATGACGTGTTCTTCCCCGACATGAGCGGGTTTGAAGAGGTAATGAGGAGTCATCGAACCGAAAGAAGAACCCGCTCATGACTGTTGCTTCTTCGCGGGCAATTTTGGAGAGGTAATGGAGGGCTGGGAATCGGAGAAGAACTCCCCCATGAAATTCAGATTTCGAAAAAAAGGGGGTATTTTCGGTTTTGGAAGAAAGAGGGAAGAAATGAAGTGGAGAAATTCAATTTTTGTGGAAATGAGGGAATTTGGAGAGCTGATTTTTGGTTTTGGTGGAAAAAGATGGAAATCAGAGGAGCCGAAATGAATTTGAGGGAAGAGGAAGGTGCAATTTCGATTTTGTGTGAGAAAAAAACGAAATAAATTTTTCCCTTTTTTTGTGGAAAAGAGGGAATTAGTGAAATACCTATTACTCTCGAGCAAGAAAGGGAGCCGAAAAGAAGGGAGAAGGAGAAGGAAGAAAAGGAAGGAAGAAGAAGGAAGGGAAGAGCAAGAAAGGGAAGAAGAAAGGAGAAGTTTTACTCTTTTTCGGTTTGGAGGAGGAGAGGAAGAAAGCTTTAGGTTTCTGACAGAGAATCAAGAAAACCTGAGGAGGAAGGAGACTGTTTTGGAGAAGGAGGAAGTCCCATGGAACAGTTGGAGAGTCAGCCTGCAGAGGAGGCGGGCGGCTTGCGCAACTGAGCCAGAAGGAGAGCCGGGCTGGTCAACGAAGGGGAGGCTTCAATTTGGAGCCTTGCGTGCGTGAGGGAAAGGGGGAGCTGTGCGAGCCGTGCGTGGAAGATGTTGAACCGACCGGTTTAGGGGAGTAGAAAATAGGGATTTAGGGCTTGATTTGGGTTTTAAATTATTTTTAAATTGAGTAATCGACCTTAAATTGAGTTTTACACCGACGCGATTAGATAATCAATATATATATCAATGTAAGGTTATTCTATATTCAACGAACGGCCAAGTTCGCCACAATCGGCCGTTTGGTTCAAGTCGACGTCAAATTGAGTTAATTTTAGCTCAAAATGCGCGTCGCCGCTTTCGACCGCTCGACATTCACGCAGACTTGTCCGAATTAAGTGCATATAATTTTATTCGATAGATTTAGACGTTTTGAAGCTAACGACGCAATCAATTTCGCTGAACGAGGTCTGGCGCGACACCTCGACTTCGAGCGCGTAGACGCACACTCGACCGCTTGATCGAAAGTCGTAATATTTATATTCGACCGCCGACATTCAATGCGACACAAGTCGCTCGCCGATCGGAGGTCATTTGAGTTGATTTTGGACGCCCGCATTTCATTTCGATTTATCATTGTCACTTCAAATCATTCGACATTTGCAGCACTCATCAAAATTGAGCATAGCCTCATTTGATAGTTTTCGATGTTTGCGATGTGATCGCCACGAAGGGTCGCTTTGGTCATCGCAGCTTCCCGACTTAGATGTCGACATCGATAGCGAAGGCGCTTAATCGACGCCGTTGATTTCGCAATATTTATAATCAATTTTGACGCTCAACGCAACGACGTCCGCCGGACGGAGGTTGTTTCTACCATTTTCGCGACGCTCGCATTTTGTTTTAGTCGCATCGTAACTCATTCGACTGTGGGTTTGACTGCCTTTATGACATATGTGGAGGTCAACAATGCCTTAACAAATGTGATTCGCTGAAACGAGTCACGCTTGTTGAAAACCGGTTGACCTTTTGGCCACAAACTTGGATTATTTCAAAGATCGATTGCAAATAGCTGAGCTTGATAGATTTGTCATTAAGATGATGCATTATTTAGACCTACTAAATGACGGATTGATCGATTTGTCGAATCGACATTTGATAGATAAGAGTTCTTACACCATCTACTATATACTTTAATGACTTTGCTGAAAATCTTTTTCTTTTATGTCTTGCAGATTTGAGTTTCCTCCAATCCTAACATTGTGCTTGATTGAGTTTATTGGAGGAATTGGTTTATTTATTTTGATGAAGGGTTCCGCTGGGGAATTGGTTTATCCGTGCTTGGTCGGATGTGAAATTCCTTCTATCCTAACTTTAAGCTTGACAGACTTGATGAAGTACTGACCTGATTTGTCCATATTGACTTGTCAGGAAGTGTATGTACGCCATGAATCATTACCGCTTAATTTGGACTCACAAGGTTATATATGAGATCTAGCCTTCCCAATATATGGTCAATGTTGAGTTATTAGTCTAACATGTGTGCTTTAACAGATTGAATAACCGCTAAATTCCTTTATTCGCCTTTATATGAACTATGGAATTGCTTCCTCGACCGCGCTTGACTTAATTTAATGAGGAGATTGACTTTGATTTGTGTTTGATCGATCATCGAGAATAAATTGAGATATCATTTTTGCAATATATGATTGATTTCAATTGAGAGTTTCTGATTGTCTTGACCATCGAGTAGAAAGATCTTGATCGGCTTGCTTATAATCATGAAGCCGGATCTCGTGGTTTGAGATAACAACTATCATCATTGGATCATGGGCTCTTTAACCGCTTTTTCGTGACGGTGAGAGAGAGCGCCAACAACTTACCACATTTGAGCTTATTGAGTTCGACCTTTAACCTACCAGTCTTCGACTTAAGTGATGGGTTAGTAGTTTTGTCATCGACGAACGGCTCTTTCACGGGCCTTTTCGCTGAGAGAGGAGAGAGCAAGAACTCGCCATTTGACTTGTGTGTCCGACCTTTAGAACCCATCCGTGTCCTGACTTCGATATGAGGTTGATGTTTTTCCAACGCTTATTAAAGTTTCAAAATTGAGTTCTTTTGACTTGATCTCACCTTTGAATAACGGAGAAAATTTTGTTAACATTTTTTTTTTCATGTATTGAAATAGATTCTTTTTGTTCCTGCAAGAACATACAACTTAACAATGACAATTATAGATATATTCAGGGATTTTGGCGTAACGCTCGATGTTAACCTGAATCAATATATATTCGAGGATCTCGTTTTATAGCATGATGTCAACTCAAATAGACTAAAAATGACCCCTGTCTTGCAGGGAGAATTCTAAAGCACATTTAGAAGAACTTTCAAGATAGAAATACACAAATACATTAGTATTTGAATTGATATGCTCTTAAGAGAGTTTTAACATACAACATTGATTTCATCTATGTATAGAAATCTAAAATGCCCCTGTGTAACAGAGGAATTTTCACAAAAAAGCTTTTTCATCTGGAGTATGTTAATTTAGGGATTTCGACATGTAGCACGATGTCGACCTAAATAGATGTACTAAAAAAATATCCCTTGTCTTGCAGGAGGATTTCTATTGTACCTCAAGAATGTGATCGCCAAGTATAGTACTTTTTCAAGTATCGACCATTAATTGACGATATTGGTCTTCACCGCAGTCGATGAGTTGGTGCCTCCAGTATAATTTTTTCGATGGTAAAAGGGCATTCCCAGCTCAAATTTACCACCAAATTTTCGATGGGAATAATGATCTTCTCAAAGACTAGACCAATTCTTCTTGGAATATTTGAGGTCGATCGGTTAAAAGCCGACATCTTTGCTGCCTCCGATTTTGATGAGTTTCAATCTAACTTCATCATGCCGAAGTTCCTCCATCCTCGACTAGCATTTTGATTTTCAGATTGTATTGATGGCTACTTGAAGTGAAGGCAACTCAACTGCTTAAGAACCGTCAGCCCAAATACCAATAAATAAGGAGGCTTTAATCGCCTTATAGTGGTTCGATACTCCTATAGTGTCTTTACTAGCTCGTATGTCATTCTCTTTGTTTTAGTGAGAATCTTCTTGAACGCTTGACCAATGTCTTGTTGAAGGCCAAATCATTTTCTTGGATTATATATTGAAGAGTATCGCCAATCAATTTTGTGTCGATCGATGAATCAGAAATTTTATATTTTGAAAGTCGGTCGGAATTATTCTCGTGACACCCAAATCTATAAACCACATTATGCATGAAGAAGTTGATCACTCGATCAGCAGTAACTTCTTGTCGAGAAAATATGTCGATCATGACATAATCACCATTCATACTTGCCATTTGCTTAGTTAATTTTATTGAGCAATCAGCTTTACTATTTTCGGATCGAGAGAATCGAAGTGATATTTGGTATCGCTTCATAAGCTGAGAACTCGCCATGATGAAAGCTAACTCAAGCTTAATTCTATGATTTACTTGATTTATAAGGAATCGCCAAAAAATATGCAAGTTTTGAATGCCTATGAAAATAACTTCAAGGCCTGCCACGATGCTTCATATTCCATTCATTATTAGTTCTTGGTTTCTAATTCATGATCGCCTCTATTATTCCTCCTTCTGTGTAAAGATCTACATTTCTCGCCCGGTCTTGGGAAATTTAGATATTAGACTTGTTTGATCGACGAGTCTCCATCAAAGTACATTTCCCAAATTTGTGATTTTTCTTTTTTATGAATGAGCATAATTTGCTCATCGCAAATCATCATTAAGAGAAGAGTCCCAGGACTGACGCTAGAAAATCGCTAAGACTTGTCCCTTCACCGCTTAAACATATGTGATATCAAATTGTAGCAATATCGCCCATCTTGTCGCACCTATTAATGCCGATCTATCAAGTATTTCAAATGGATCGATCCGAGATGAGGTAATTTTGTGAGATAACATATAATGACTTTTGACCGCAAAGATCAAACAAAGGTTTCTATCTGAGAGTATCTAATTTCTCGTTCCAATCGCCCGATATATAATAAAGAGCATTATCTTTGCTTTCTTCATTATGTTGTGCCAATAAAGCCCTGAGAGACTCTTCTAACGCAGCTGTGTATAGAATGAGGGCTTTCCAGGAGTAGGCGCTGGAAGGATTGGTGGATTTAACAGGTAGCTTTTAATGCTATTGAAGGCTTCCTAGCACTCCTTGTCCCATTTGAATGGAGCATCCTTCTTCATCAACCTTGCAAATAGTTGATAGCATCCTGATAGATTTGATATGAATCGATGGATGAATGCGAGCTGTCCTTGTAAAGAACGAAGTTGACGCAAACTCTTCGGCGGAGGCATCTCCACAATTGCCTTGATTTTGACAGGTTCTATTTCAATACCTCTGTGACGTACAATGTACCCGAGAAATTTTTCAGAGGATACCAATGCACATTTTAGAGAATTCATCTTGAGATTATATTTCCTGATTCTCTCCAATACAATTCTCAAGTCTTCAAAGTGATTTTCACGATTTAAGCTTTTCACCACTAGATGATCAACATAATATTCTACCTTTTGATGAATTAACTCATCAAAAATACGCATCATGGCTCTTGGTATACTCCATCATTTTTCGCAAAAGGGCATGACCGTAGAATATGCTAATAGTGTTTTTATCTTCAGGTGATATTTTGATTTGGTTGTATCTTGACGATCTATCCATAAACGAGAACATGTCATAGTTGGAAGTGTTGTCCACTAATAATTTTGATAAGCTTAAAAGTCATCTTTGGGCACTTTATTTAGTCCCTAAGTCACGTAGATGGATTTAACCGCTTCTTCTTCCTAACTGGGACAATGTTATCCACCTACACACTTCTCCTCCCTGATGAAGTCCGCTCGATTAGTTTTTAGTTTCGCAATTACTTGTTTCTTCAACCTCCAATCTCATTCGCCAAGAGCTTGCTTAATAGGCTATCCGTTTAATACTAGTTTATGAATCACATACATGTGATAAGCTTGGCATTTTAGAATATGTCCAAACAAAATAATCCCTGAATTCCCAAAGTAGCATTTTTAGCTCTTCAACTTTCTCATCAGACAGAAGGACGCTAACGAAAGTTGGACGAAGATCATCCTCAGCTCCTAGGTTGATTTCTTTAAGTTCATCTATAGTAGCTATTTGTCCAGCATCTTCGAGTTCTTCAGGTGTGGGCTTGACTTATACTTCTTCATCGTTTTTAAGCAGAATTTCATGGGAATCATCTTCTTCGACACTATGAGTTTTTATCTCAGCTTCTATTATATTATAATAAGCTCTATTTTGATGAGATTTGTGAATGAACCCAAGATCTTTAGTGATAAATTTATCGCTTCTTCGTGATGCCTGAGGACTTTTTTGACTTCACATCTTGTTAAAGATTTAAGTCCTATGTTTAGTAGTTCCAATATGAATTTTAAAGCTTATGCATCATTATTCATAATTTCTGTGGATAGTATATTGGTATTCTTGTTGGTATTATCTCATCAGAATTTTCATGTTGTGCAGACTGCTCAAAATTTTGAGGATGCGACTCTTCAGATTTGTAAAATAGAGTTCATGTTCCGTTACTCTCACTTAACGGCAGCACATATAATGTTATCAATTTTTTAATATTATGAACCTCCAATGGAGAGTAAGAGTGCAGTCGGATTTTTGGATCGGTTTTTTAATTTGCTAATCTTTGAAATTCGTAATCCAAAATCCGTATAAGATTTAATATAATTCAAACCAATCCAATCTGAAAAAAATTTGGATGTTCGGTTCGGTTTTTAAAAAACCGAAAATATGTAATTAAAATACCTAAATTTTTAAACGAGCAGTAATAATGTTATGATTATCAAACTACTAGTAATTAAAATATCTAAATATTTATAAGACCGGATTTAAGATAAAGTTATCATATAGAAACCACCAATACCAACAAACTACAAGGCACAAAGCATCGATCAACCTTCTTATGAATAGTTAAATGGAAACATATTAACAAACATGATTCCACGAACTGCAAGTCTGCAAAACACACTAAAAAAATATAATTTCTCCATACAACAGTGACAACCAAGAAAAGTAGAAAATCATACGGAAAAAAGATGTAATTTTCTGAATATTTTGTTATGGATTCCACCTATAAGAGATATAATTAAAATCAAAACCAAGGAGAAATCCTTTTGGGGTGATTTTGATTTGAAAGACTTTAAAAAAAATAAATATTAAATATATTACTTTAAAGGGCAATTAATTAACTATCATAGCCACCGCAGTTTATAAAGCCAATTATAAATTATTAATATTAAAAAAATTTAATATATAATCATATTGTTAGAATAGATAATATTAAATCCAATCAAGAAAAGTTGCATTAGATCACAATAAAATTTTCTCAAAAATAATAGAAAATTGTTGGTCAAACATTAAAATTAATTTAATAAAGAACAAACATAACAAATACATAAATATAAATATAAGATTTTTTTTAAGAAAAAATCTAACCTTTTTAGGTCGGCTCATAGTTTTGATTAATAAATACTAAACTGTTTATGCTTGCAGCTAACTCTATAAATGTTCTTTGTAGTAATTGGATCAGGGGTGACATTTTTTTTCCGTATGTGGTTGATCTTTATTATAATTTTTTTTTCAGAATAAATTTCAATAACCATAATAAACTAATATCTTTTTTCCGTATGTGCTTTAGATATAATTTCTCCATACAAATTTCAGCTTCTAATTTATGGAGTCTTATAAAGTCAATTTCAATTTTGAAATAAGAGATTTTCCAGCAGCTTACAAGTTCAAATGTATAATAATTAAAAAAAATCTAAACTCAATGTCAAGCAAAGATTGAATGTCCGAATCAAGTTTGAAAAATACATATTCACTTGCGTTCTCCAATTCCAAGAGTCCAAGATATGCAATAATAAACCTGTACTACCAAAAATTTTTTAAAAACCTAATTGATTAGAAACAGGAGATAAAACAAAAAAGAGACTAAAAAATGAAAGTAAAATTCAAAAGAAAAGAAAAGAAAGGCTTAGGCTCAGTCAAAAAATTACTAAGAGCATGTAAAGCATCCAAACTCGATTGGAGGTTACAATAACATATAATGCTACCAGTAAATGAAATATAACATCAAAGCTATCATTAAAGCGCCAAACATCGCCAAATTGAATTCACCGAAAAGTCTCAAAGACATCTTGATGCAATCAGAAATATTACCTCACTCATATTTGTAATTCGATGAAGCATCCACGGTCTCATCAAGTTACTGTTATTCTATAGAAACCAGCTGCAATAGCCAACAAACCACAAGACATAAAGTATCGATCAACCTTCATATGAATAGTTAAATTGAATCATATTAACAAATATGATTCCATGAACTACAAGTCTGCAAAAGACACTTAGAAGATATAATTTCTCCTTACAACAGAAAAAAAAAAAATCTGAACTTTGAATGCTGAACAGGGTTTCACCATATGTCTATGTTGTAGAGGAGTGAAAGCAAAAAATTTTTTGGGCAAACTATCTTAAATGGTATATCAAAAACATTACAGAACATTAGATGTATGATGAAATGAGTGAAATGAACTCGATGCTATACAAATATAATAACCAAAAAATAAAATAAAATAAAATAAAATAAGGCAAGCAATTGCCATGAAAGAAAGGAAACCCGAGGGTGTCGCTGACAAATCGAAAAAGAATTCCCAAGACACGAGAGGAAACGGAAAGGGAGAAAGTGAGAAGAGAAGACTCTGCCCGTTCTATTGCGGCCGAGGAAGGAGAAGAGGAAATCGTATGTCAAGGACGCCATCGACCGAGGAAGAAGAAAGAGTCAGGTCCCTGAAGCGAGACCTCTACCGCCATCGCTGAGGCCGGAGCTTTCAGACGTTGGCAACCGAGGAAAGGAGGAGTCTTGGCGGAATGGAGTCGACAAGGCTGTGAAGAAGTCGACGGGAGTGAGGGTTTAGCAACCCGAGAGGAATATAATAAAGAGGTATGTAAATAAGAGATATGTAACTATTTTAATTTAAATTTTATGTTAATATTATCAGCCTTTTAACTTAAGGTTTATAAGTAATTTAGGAGTTTAACATTTTTTAATGATTAATTTAAGTATAAAGATATAAATTAAAGTATGATTTAAAATCATTCAAGAAAATCATTTTAAGAAAAATAAGAAAAGGGGAATAAAATTTAAGAGAACCTATATAATGCATTTTATATTATGAAGGAAAGGTATTTATATTATGGATTAATTAGAATAGAATCATTTAAGGGGTATGATAATTAATGCGATATATATTGTCACTTTAATATTCTTATATTTAGGGATTTGATTAAGGAAGGAAAGCGTTAAAGGAAAGGGAGATTCAAGGAAGCTATGCAAATTAAAGTGGGTAATTATGTTTACATTTATGGTAAAATATGCTAATTTCTTATGATGAAGCGTATTATTATGATTATGCTTTCGTATATGATTGTGATGATTTTTGCTTTCTTTTCTAAAGCGCGTATACTATTCTTCACGTGTTGGATAATAGCGCAGATCTTAGATCATATCGTTATCGTTTATAAAGTTATTTCTTCTTAATCTTAATTAATATAGTGGTATAATTATCTTTATGATATGCGTATTTGAAGTGTTAAATCATACATATAGTTTGGGGCAATGTACACCATGTCTGAAATGATTAAAAGAATGAAATAATTCAAAAGGAAATGAAATTAATAAATGATAATGTAGTTCTTAATAGATCATACTTTAACGAATGATTTTTTCGGTGACTCTTGGAAGGATGATAAAAGTAAAAGTAAAAGTTCATATGATAAATGTTTATTGTATACACTTGCCAATCATTATTTTATGTATATATCGACCCGTATCTTCTTGATAAATGTTCGCTCATCTGTCTTAGGTTTGATTGTTTGATTCTTTTGTATCATAAAATGGCAGAATTCATACTTGTGGATTCTTACTTATTTACTATAGTGTAATAGCTAATTGCATGAATTATATTCATGTTGTTGTAATCTTTCTTTTCAGTAATCCTAAATTAAATGCGTGATAGAAGGGAAAGTCGTATTTCTGTAAATAGGAGGAACTTCGCGAGATAGGTAATTATGTTGAGTTATGTTAAAATGTGTTTTCTCCCGAGCTTTGTTAGAATATTTAAGTATGACAAATTGTATAATTATTTGTGGTTTTAGTAGCTCTTTTTATGATTGAAGATTGGAGATTTTATTTATGATTGGAAATGTTAAGAAATATTTTATTTTATCCGTCTCTGCGGTATTCCGCCTCGCGGTAGTGCACAAGAGTGGTATGCGAGATTTGCGTGATTATATTTAGGGATATATATGATCTCATAATCAAAGAGCTATTGAAGATGATAAATTTTATGAAGAGATTTGATGTGATTTTAGGAATGGATTATTTATCTAGCATGATCTATTATAGATTATTGTAAAAAGATAATCAAATTCAATATTCCGAAAAAAGAATTCAAATTGTGGAAGCATAAAGAGTATTAACTATGATAGTGTCTTTCTTAAAAGTTTAAAGATGCTAAGGCTATGAAGGGTTTTTGCTCAAATTATCGATTACTAAAGAGGTAAAGAAGATAGAGGTCAGTAGTAAAGAATATCCAAAAATTTTTCTAGATGATTTGGTTTACCTCAATCGAGAGAGATAGATTCTATTGATTTAATTGAGTGCAAAACTCAGAAGAAAAGTACCATATAGAATGGCGGTTAAAGAATTACAAGAGTTGAAGAATCATTTCTGAATTGTTAGAAAGGGATTTATCGCTGCTTTTGCTCGCGATTTCTAAGAAGAAACATATTCGATTAGAAACTAATAAACTCACATCATTGAAGAATAAATATCCTCACGCAGAATTGATAATCTTTTGACCATTTAGAACTACGTATTTTTCAAAGATTGATTTAAGATCGGGTTATCATCGGTTCAAGATCAAGATTGCATTGTATAGGTGATGAGTTTGTGGAAATCCCAAATATATTTATGGATCTAGAATGAATACTTTTGATTCATTGTTTGTGATTCATAGAATATTATTCTAATTTATTCGAGATGAAGCGCTCATGAAAACCATCTTAGCATTATTTTGCTCAAGGAAATGAATTATATGCAAAATTTTCAAAGTGTGAATTTTGGTTAAATAATATCATATTCTTGGGGCACATGATTAGTAGTGAAGGGGTTTCAGTGAATCAGAATAAAGTCAGAGCAATAATTTGAATGGGGCCATTCATAAGTCGAGTTTCTTAGGATTGGCGGGATATTACGGAGATTCGTTGAAGGGTTTTCAGATTATGTTGCCACTCGCTAACTTCGTAAAACGAAAATTTGAATGAATGAATCGGTGTAGAGAACTTTTCAAAAATTGAAGAATTGTTTAATGACCGCAGATTGTATTCCATCGAGGAAGATATATAAATCATCATTAAGAGCTTGGGATGTGTACTTATCGAATGAAAAAGTGATTCTTATCTTTAGCGATTGAAAATCATGAAAAGAATTATCCAACCCATGATTTGCAGCGATGGTATTTGCATTAAAAATTTGAGGCATTATTTATATGGTGTAAAATTTTCACCGATCATCAAAGGAAATATATCTTTACTCGGAAGGAGCAATTTAAATTTAAAGCGAAAAGATGGTTGGAACTCATTAAAGATTATGATTTAGATATTGATATCGTGGAAGGCAAATGTAGTTCTTGATCTTTAAGTAGAAAAAAAACGGTAGTATTTATTGGTTGATCTCTCAACAGTGAATTGATTAAAGATTTAGAAAAATTAAAAATTTCAATCATTAAATCTACAGATGATCATGCTTTACTGCTAAATCAAATGGTCATACACACAAATTTGAAAGACAAAATACGGGATGCTTTACCTCAAGATGATGATCAGCTGTATTTATGTATCATTTTAGTATAGCATGTACTGATGTATATGAGTATATCTGTATGCAGTCAGATGTATGATTTCAATACTTTACCAAAAGGTTGGATCATCTATAACCTTCGATAGATCTGAAAGAAAAAAATATTAATGCATAATATAGTATGGTAGTGATGTATGACTAAAAAAATAAACTGCTGTAATTAATCAGAAAAGTCTAAAAGATATAACAATATTTTCATCAAATTTATCAATATCACGAATGTTCTCCTCAACATTGATTGCTCACTTACTTTGCTATCCAATCTTTGGGCAAATAAGAGCTTGTATTTTGGAGATAAAGAGTTCCTAAAAGCATCTGAACACCAATATTACTAAAATAGACTCAAGCTTTCTGGTTGATATAGGAACAAAATTTCTAGCCATTTGAGATAAGATGGAAACCTCATTAACCTTCCATGTTAAAGTCATCTTGCATGAGTCTTTAATTTATCTAAGTCTACTCTCAAGATCATCTCTATAATTATCTCTCTTGAACTTCTCAACCATCATGTACTTTCTCCCCATCCCTTAGATCATGATGGACAATATTTTGTCTTATCTTAAGCAATTTCATCTCTATTTTGTTATTCATCTTATAATTATAGAACATATCGTGACCTTGCTGCCAGCCCTCCAAGCCGTGATACATATCCACTACAAGAAATTCAATATATTTAGTTTGAACTGGATCAAGTACAAGCAAGATAAATATTCATATTCATTTTATCAACACATCCCCAATACTTATTAAACTTTAATTTCATTTTGCCATGCTACTAACTTCAAGATCATTATGGGATTCAACTTTGAAGCACACATTGGACCTCCACAATCTCATGAAAGAATGTATTTGAAGTAACATGAATCGCAGGTCAATTCATAAAATCTTTCTAAGTAACAAGTCTTCTTGCATTCTCCCAATCACTATCACATGGAACTCCACCTCCACCATGATTTGCATCCACTTCCTTCTCCAACTCTATTCTAAATTGAGGATCAACCTCTTCATATCTCTCAAAAGTTTTTTGAAGTCGAAGCGTTGAATTTAACATCAGATATATAGAATTCCACCTTGTAGGTATATCCAAACACAACAAGCTTTTGCTTTGTATTTTTTCGATTTCAATGCATTCTTTGAATTTTTTAAGTCTTGATGGTGTTTGTACC
This sequence comes from Cymbidium sinense, assembly GCA_021442155.1. NCBI lineage: Eukaryota > Viridiplantae > Streptophyta > Magnoliopsida > Asparagales > Orchidaceae > Cymbidium > Cymbidium sinense. Next base: position 104,881,050 of record CM038218.1, read on the forward strand.
TCATCGCTCTTACACATTGTCATTTACCAACCTCCTTAATTCCATCTTGAACAATAATATTTATAATATGTATACTTATGTAACTTACAATCAAGAACACTTCTCTCGTTTAGAAAATTTCTTACTGATTGATAATACCATTATTGGAGCTAGCATTATCAACGTGATTGTAAATATCGCATTAATACCCCAATCAATCAAACATCTCTACCTTTAACAATCTCCTCCTATATATGGACAAAAATTAATGACTCTTTTATTTTCCAATCTTCATCAATATTGTGTTAGACACATGTAATTAATTCTCGAATTGATGTCCATGTGTCGGTTGTCAAACAAACCCTTGTAGTTGAATCTCGTAATATTTTTTTCAAAGCATTCTTCTCGTCTAAGCAAAAATGAAAACAATCACGAGTGAGTATCCAACGAGAAGGTATTTTAAATATTGGGCAACATTGAATCATAAAATATTTGAACCCATATCCTTCAACATGTTTGAATGATAATTCATCCATAATTATCATGGCTGCTAAAGCTTTTCTAATTGCTTCTTGATCAAACCTCCAAGCTTTGAGACCTCCAGTATTTTGTTCACCTTTGCCACTAGGTTGCAATACTAGTAGAGTTTGACTTTTTTCTATGTTATGAGAATTCTTCCGACGTACAGAAAGATGTGTCCGTAAAGTTGTAGTATCATTAAGCTTTGTATCACTATGATAAGTCTTCCCATAGTAGTTATATTTACTCTTCTTTTCTCCATCGGAACTATTAAATTTAGTAAAATGATCTCAGACATCAGATCTTGGTCGGATTGTCTTTCTTGTTTTCTTTTCAAAAGATGACTTGCTACTTGAAGCACTTGCAACACAATGAATATTATCTTGGTTAATAAGTATTTGATTTTGGGAAGAACCAATCATGTTAGAACTCTCTCCACATTGAGACATTTAATCAAAGTATAATGAGATCATGAAAGAATAAGCCAAATGAGAGTAGAAAAAAGTAATATCGAATTATTTTTATTCAAACTTCTATGAAGATCATTGCTAAGAATATAGGCATATAGTCAGTACTCAGTAGTCTACTTTTTTTTAGCTAATCATATACATAAATGATAAAAACAAACTTGCATGATTGCATCACTAGTAAAGTCAAATGCATCAAGCATATCAATTTTCAAAGATACCAATCTCCAAATTTTAACTTTCAGTTTACCAATTACCACTTTAAGCACCACATATCATTTAGAAAATCCCAGCCTTTATAGTGTGAACTTAATGAAATTTCTAATCAACTTTATGGCATAAGCGTACTAAAGAAATTTCAATAATTTTGATACCACTAGAAGAAGGCTGTTGACCTTCACATCTATATTAAATTTCAAGTCAAGAAAATACGATGAAATTTACAGAAAAAAATATTATGCCTAATTAGAGGTATAAGTGAGTTGAGCCCTCCAATAAATTTGCAATTGTTGTAAAGCAAATAATCTATAGCACCTGCATTCCATGCATAAGCTTGATGTGGCGACCAAAATACACCCTTCAACATAGCTTGATAAGAAACAAGAAAAAAAAAAAAATACAGGCACCGAGGCACATAGGGAGATCAACAAGTTACAAGTTAACCAAGATGAGAGCTTAGAGCGAAAGTCGAACATTTGATCCAAAAAGGCATAAGAATTATACATATGGTGAAAAACATATTGCCCCTAAAATGAGAAACTTATTACCTTCACTCTCTTTTGCATGCATTTGATCCAAAAAGGCACAACCTTAGAATTATACACCATTTGATCCAAAAATGACCTCAACCCGCAGTGAAAAACATATTGCCGATCCGGTTGAACTAACGGTACCAAACAACATAATAAACAACTATACAGAAAAACAACAAAAAGTCAAAAAGAGTCAGCCTACATAACAAAATAACTCATTAATCCATTCAGCCGATAAGCAATACCACGGAGCGAGCAAGAGGTGATAGTAAACAACTCCAAGTCTCTAAAGCAGAAAACACTAAACAACCATAAGAATCCATGAGGAGAATGAGATTCTGCATTCTTGAATGTTGAATCTTGTGTGAACCTGTCGAAAGTGATCAGAGATGAGAAGGAGAGGAAAACTTAGAGAAAAAGAAAGAAAGTTTTTTGATCTTAGTTCACTATAAGGATTACCAGATAGGGTTGCCAGGCAAACTCAAAAGCATAGCACGGATTCTGAGAACAAGGGGAGAGAAGCCGAGAAAGAACGATGGTGAAGCGTCAATGACAAGTGGAAAATGGAAATTGAAAACGAAGAGTCAAAGAGAAGTCGAAGAAAAGTAGAGAACCGCATGGGCCGCGGGGATTGCCTTTGCTCTTTTGCCTCCATCGCTTTTGCTTTTAGGTTTTAACTTTTAAGGATTTTCGCTTTAACTTTAACTTTTGCCCATGGACCGTGGACGGCTAAATTTCAATTTCGATTTAATTGGATTTTCGGTTTAAACCGAATTATGCACAGCCCTAGAGTGGAGTGATTTCTTTGAAGCACTGTTGAGGGATGGGTATAATTTTGAGCGAGTCATCTAACTCTGCCAAGTGAGCTATCCTTCTTGATGCGATCATCTGAACTCTATTTCCATAAGTAGATTCAAAGTCATAGTCTGAATCTAAATCACTTATTTCATACTCTGCCCTTCTTGAAAGCTTATACATTCCCTTAACTTTGACAGAAATATCATCTCCTTCTGTGTCACTTACCAAATGAGGAACTAATTTTCTTGATTTAGTGTAATCAAGTGCTTTTAGAGTCGGCATTGTCTTCTTTCTTCCTCTTTAGCTCTTTCACTGAAATTGCTTTTAGTTCTGGATTCTACCTCAAGAGGCTGCTGGCTTTTGAGGATGAAATATTTTGCATCTTCATGATCTTTTGCTTCATTGGCGAGAATGGTTGTAGGTTACCGGAATTTCAATTCTTCATCATATTTCATACACATTGATGCATAGTTGATGGGACCATGTCATACTCATGCGTACTATCCGAGAGCTCTAAATGATGTATCGGATCCGTGAAACTTGGCCGTATATAAATCCAACTTTAGCTGGAGAATAAAAGAACTCAAAATTTTCTGCCCCTTTTCATTGAAACCATGAACCATCAACTTATCTCTCCCAAGATGTTGGATATAAAGTGATAATCCTCTTAATACCTTTAGACTCATAAGATTGATAAAAGAACATGGATCAATCAATATTCGATTGAGATGCCATCACTCTCTAACATAAAGAGGCCGGTTGTGATCCACGTCCCAACATAAGATCTTCCTAAAATGTGATTCGGGAGATCTTGAGTTTGCAATATTCAATCATGCATTTTCAAAGAAAGTAAGCTTCATAATTCTCCGTCTGAGAGCCATCAAAGTTTCTCGAAGCTCTTTGGACATCAAGAGAGCATCATACACACTCGGTTAATCTCTTTCGATGTGATAAAATATTATAATCTATCTTCTCCGATTTAGGATTTTTTGAGAATAATATCTTCATTGACTTCAATTTGTTTGCTTTTGTCTTTATTTGCATTTTCCTTTTTTGATGAAGGTGGTAAGACTTTGTCACACCTTACTTGAATCATCTTATCTTACCGATTCTTCCAAGAGGTAGTTTCTTCAAGTTCTTCCGAAGATTATTGAAATTTCAACGATATTTTTCATAATACATGATATCGATGAGTTCGACTCTTCTCCTTCGAGAAAACATATCTTCATCAATTATCTTGTTGAGTCATTAAACAAAATTCCGTTAGCTCCTCGTGCTCTTTTCAAGAATTGTGATGGGTTGGTCGGTCATTCATTATCCATTTCGAGTAAGATGTTGAAGAATATCTCGACATCACGCATTCTGCATGTCTCTCTGGGCAAGATTCACCATTATTTTCTTCATTTCGATTGTGCGAAGTTTATGCATGAAGTCCAGCTTAAATGATCTTGCCTTGATACTCCTCTCTAGATTGTTAATGATTTTTGAGTTATAGTTCTTCTTGATCTTCTTTTCCTTAACCTTCTTTGATTTATGAGGCTGCGTTTAGTAGACGCTTCTCTCATCGTGTAGCCTTATCGAATGCTGAGAAGCCCAAATACTTGGTTTAGGTATCTCTCTTAAGTCTAATATAGGTTCAAGTGGTGATTTCCACTTTGATTTTAATTTTAGCCTCTTCACGGTCTTTTGGATACTACTGTTGCTATTCTTGATCGAACGATTTCTCTTTTTTTTATCTTTTCTTTGGATGATACGGAATGTAATCATCCTTGTAGACTCTCTTTTTTTGGTCTAGAACACTGTCGGATAATGTAAATTCACCTCGTCGATACTTCTTTTTTATCTAATATTTGAAGACATAACAATCTTCGATTGAATCGATCATCGATGCTCTTAGACGTAATTTGGATTACTTGATCGATTTATTCCTTTTAATTTCGTAATTGTAAACCAGTTGATTCTTCTTAAAAATTTAGCCTTGTCTAAAGGAATATTCTTTGCTCATCTTTTCTTTAAGAGATGGCCGCATTCGCTCATCATCTCTTGTTGCTTGTTTTGGACGCTCTCCACCACATGGAAAAGTTTGGGGTTTGTCATTTGCCTCATAATACTAGTTTTGGCTGTGGATTAAAATAAATAGGTTTCTTTCCCTTATCATCATTGTACATTGGCTAATTTTCTTTATCCACATTGTTTATCACCGCTTTTAACTATAAGAAGCGCGTGAATTTCGCTTCTTCTTGAATCAAGGTTTGTTTCTCTTTATTTTATCTCAAACTTGGGCGATTCAACTTTTAAATATACCACCTTATCGAGCAAGTCCCGAATGTTGCGACGCCGTGTAGAAATGATGCCATTTTATCATCCATATTGCCCATTAGCAATTGGATCGCGTTCTTCTTTCAATTGTTGGTCGTGACTTCATACGTTGCTGGCGACTTATGAATTTTGTCACCGGCTCATCTTTTCTCTCAACAAGGCAAGGTCGTGATTATTATGATTTTCTTTGCCGGCGAACCTTTTCACAAATATATTCTCTAATTGAGAAATGTTTTAATCGAATCATTTTGACAATTCTATATACCATTCAAAACGGTGAGGTCGCTATTGAATTAATGAAAACGGTTATCGTTCCTCACTGTATTACCACAAGTAGCCTTAAATTGAGCCGATGTTGCTTTGGATTATCATGCCGAAAGTATTAAATTTCGGCTTGAGTAACCTTTCGGCACGGCTTGGTTATATTCAATTTGACTCTTACTCACCGCCTTTTAGCGCTCCGAGGCTATGACGCCTTTATCTTTTCATTGATTATTATTTCTAGGCGTTATTCTGTTCGGTGTCTGCCGATTTTGAATGTCGGTTAGAGGTAATGGGTTAACCGTTTCCTCCTTCGTAACGTGTAGGAACTTGAGGTACCAGTGGTATAAAATTTATATTATTATTAATTTCACTGATTAATGACAAAACATGTGATCTTCTTTCACATCTATTCCTCCATCTCCATCATTTTGTACCATTATATCATTCATTTCCAATTTTGTCTTTTTTTTTTTTTTTTTTGTGGTCGTCCGGCCATTTCTTCTTCTTCTTTGTCCGCTGCATTTTGGAAGAACTAGGCCTTTCTTGCAGATACATGTGGCGTTGAGTATAAAAGCGTATACCAGGCTGATCATTTCCTAGTTCAACCATATAGACAGCTTCGACACTCGTGATATCTTTCTCATTCTGGTATTCTTCTTCATGTTCAGCAAAGATCAGAGATCCATCATCTATTTACTTCTGTGAAGACTCTTCTTCATAAATGTCAGTTCAGTTCCACGAGTTCGCGTTCTCGATGGTCTTGGCGGAGTTCATCTATATCTCGACCATATGACAACTTTCACTTCCATAGTGTCATCTTTATTATTTTTTCTTGCACACAAATTTTCGATCGGCGTTTCCGATCTCTCGGTTCAATGGAACAAACACTTCTTCTATTAAAAAAGCGATCAAAGTCGCCCTTCTTGGGTGAATCGATGGTGATGGGATCCCTAGGATTCTCTGTCGACCATCTTGTCTTTCATCAATGATATCCATTCTTTTGGGTATCAACTTCTAATGAGTTGTTTTAGAGGCGGATTTCTGAGTATATGTATCAGATATCACACATCTTCCATTCTTCAGGACTTCATTACGGGATCTTAGTCTCTATATTTGCATATCCTTTCGTCGGGACCTTTTCGGATTCACGACCAGCGGTCCAAGTGTCCGCCTTCAGATGCTCACCATCTCGAGCGTCTTGGGCTCATGGCTAGTTACGGAAGAGATGACAACTTTCTTGGTGGAGCTTGGTATTTTCCATCACCATCACGAAATCTTCTTTTCATTAGGCCTTTGTCTTAGCTACTTTGAGAACTTTATATATATCACGGCGATGTTTGTTTGTCCTCTGTGGTGGAGCTTGATGTGGTTGGTTCTTCCGAAAAGATTGTTTTACTTCACCAGTAGAGCTATTCTTTTTTACCCACTTTAGGTTGTCAAAGTTGTTGTAGGTAGGGATACTCGCTTCTGGCGGTAGTATCGTTTGTTCGCTAGGTCGTTCAAAGGGGATCTGTTGAGCTCTCAGCTCAACGTTTCTCCTTCTTCTCTGTCTTCTGGTTAATTTGCTTCATGATGAGGAAGCTTCATGATCATGCTTTCCAGGTACAAGAGGTTGTCAATAGCACGTTGTGCGAGGAATTAAAGACACAATTGCACTTTTTTCTTTTCGTCACGGAGCAGATTAACCTAGCCTTTTGAAAACGAAGTTCTCACGTGGAGAACTCTTTGATAGTAGTTGGTCATTTGGGCCATTGGCTAGTAGAGCTTGATAACTTGAGGCCTTCCATGGTCTCGGACGACGTGTGGGTGGGTACTTGAATTGCACGATAGCGATTCAAATTACCAAATTGAATGGCTCTAACATCTCGTGTTGATGCGGCGTTAGGTGGCGGTTACACCCGTTGAGCGGTGAAAGGAGTGCTTTGTAGATCCATTCTGCAAAGTGAAAGATGGGGATTAGTAATTAGCAATTATTATTTCACCCCATATTTTAAAGAGCCTTGAGGAACAAAATAATGGTGTAATAAAGATATATTACAGAATGATTCATTCTACATAGAGTCTCATATTAAATTTATTACACACTTAAATCATCATTTTTTGTTTTGAATTTTCAAAATTTTATTCTTCTTATATACGTATATATGAAGATGAAAGAGAATCATGTCCCCGGAAAATCATGGGCTCCAAAATTATCGACCTCTCAACAAATATTGAATTGAAGAGATTGATTTAAAGTGTCCGTGTAATTTTCAGAAGGCAGATGGAATAGTAGATAAGACATTACCCAAAGATTTCATCCTCATTTGGTGAGGACTTTAGATCTGGTTCCAGGTTTCTTATAAGCCCCCATAGTTATTATCCCTCGATAAGTAAGAGAACTTTCGATTAAAATTTGTCGTTAGATAAACTAAATGCATATAGTAGGAGCATATGGAGTTTCAGAATTTTGATTATGAAATTTATCATTGCAGCTTAAACCGGACGGTTGGGAGAATGATGATGTGCCCGATCTAGATCCCATAGTTCCATCATCCCGGGCAGTCGCGGTCCCTAGTCTACTTTGTTAGAGGAATTTGACATTGGCTCCTTTGTGAGCTAGAGTTTTCTTAATTTGTCATCACAAAATGAAAGGTGGATAGATTGAGTTTGATTTAAACTTTTTGATAGAATTTCATTTAAGCGAGTTTTATTCTACTTAAAATTGATTAATTGGAATATGTTTAAACTTGATTTATTTCTGTTTTGCTAACGATTATATCTAGTCACGAATCGGTTCGATATTTCACCGATTTGAAACTCTTATTATAAGTTTTAGGTTTTGTTCGGATCTGTTACGAAAACCGAAACAACCGTGTACTTCTCAGAATTTAAGCATTCAAGATATAGTGTCGGGCATGCAGTGATTAATAATTTAGGTAATTTTATTTCTGAATTATGAGATTGATTTTGTATTTTAGTTCAATTCCAATTTAGCCTGCGCGGCTTTTTTAGACATTAAAATTTGCACTTAAATTCTCCATGTCCGAGCACATGCAGGTGTTTATAGCTTAGATACTTTCACCAAATTAGTGATTTCTTTGATTTTGAAAATCATAATTAGAATGAAATTCCTTAATTTTTGATTAAAGGAAGTCCTATAATTTTTGTAGATTTTGATTTAGATCGCCTCGCTTTATGCAAGAGTTCGGTCGATCGATGAAGGCATTTTGATTTAGATTGTAGTTAACATTACTTGCAGTTTACTTATTGAGTTTTGTAATTCTCCCAACGATTATATTCAATTTACATCACTTTTGATAAGTTATCGATTTCGTGTTTATTCTTTATTTTCTGCTTATTAATATAGTAATCACCTCCATATTCGTATAAGAGTTATTAAACCCAATTTGGATTCATCCTTAACTCCATATCAAATTTTATAAACTTTAAGTTTATTGCATGTTTGTTATGAGTTTAGTATTAGTCTTCCCAAATTCCAATTAAAGCTTGTTTAATCTTGAGAAATTTACAAGAAAAGAGAACTTACTCATTATTTCATCAAATCCCTCTAAATAAGGCTAAGAGAGAGCATTTGCTTGAGTTTAGAGTACTCGAGAAAGAAAGGGAAGGATTTTAATTCGCACTTCGGGAAGGTTTTTAACTTGCTTAAATAGGTTTTGTAAATGCTTTTGCTTTCTTCCTTTTTTTGTTTTACTTTTGTGTTTGTTGTATGTCATTTTACTTCTTCTTTTTTCTTGTTTCACGCTTTTAGTTTAAATTTAGCTGTAGGTTTCCTTACCTAGCGTTCTTAAGTCAGTTCATTTTACTCTACCATTTTTCCTAAGTCAAAAGATTGACGAATTTAGGCACCTCGTCAGAATCCCCGCAGGGGTTGCATGAGTGTTTTGCCTTTCAGACGCTCTCATGAAGCGTGGCAGTGGTGTCTTCGACATGACCCGGTTTCATTTCGTTGCCCCCTGAGCACGACCTTCAAACCAAGAAGACATACTGATATATATTCATTCCCCTCCCCCCTTTTTCTAAGTCTAGAATTTGGCAAAATTTCATTTTGTCAGGGGACATATACGGATGTTAGCTTACTCGATCGCTTCGTGCGTAGCGAAATATGCCACCACGGCCGGTTTTCATCTCGTCGGTGCTCTCATGAGCACGACGAAGCCTTCAATCCTGCAAAAAAATACAAGCATGTATATATCCACATTCACATCATATGTTCATTCGTTCTGCATTCTGATCAATGAGGAGCAGGTTAGCGTCGAAAAGAGGAGAACTCTCATGTTCCTCTTTGGTTATGGTGAAAAGAAGGGTCGACAAGGGGAGACGACGCCAGAAACTGGGAGAAGCACCTGCCTCATGACGGTGTTACTTCTCGGTTTCCATCGTTTGCAAGGGAAGAAAGAGAGGCTGTTTGGCTGCAGGGGTAGTGGAAAGCAAACCTAAGAACTCATCTCGATGATATTCTTCTCGGTTTGCTTGCAAGAAAGATTTGGCTGGGAGGCGGCTCGAAAAGAAGAACTCGATGTTTTTTGATTCTGTGAAACCGGTTTGAAGAGGAATATCTGAGTCGACGAGAAACTTCATGTGGTGTTACTTCTCTGATTCTGATGAAAAGAGGGAAGGAGGAGAGGAAGTCATCAGTGGGAGAAGAACCCATCTCATGTGGTCTTCTTCTGGTATGGATTTGAAAAAAAGGGGGTATTTTCGGTTTTGGGAGAAAAGAGGGAAGAAATGAAGTGGAGAAATTCGTTTTTGTGGAAATGAGGGAATTTGGAGAGCCGATTTTCGGTTTTGGAAAGAGAAAAATGAATTGAGGGAAGGAGAAGTGCAATTCGATTTATGTGAGGAAAAAATAAAATCTTTGTTTTTTTTTTTGTGGGAAAGAGGAAAAGAAGGGAGAAGAAGGAGAAGGAAGAAGGAAGAAGAAGAAGGGAAGAAAGGAAGAGGAAAAAGCTCTTTACAGTTTTGATTAGGCAATCAAACTGAAGGGAAGACTGCCAGTTTAGGAGAGAATCAGTAACTGGAGGAACGTCCTCGTGGAGGAAGCGTCACCAACAACCGGCAACAGTGAAGGAGAACGAAGCATGGTCGAATGAGGAGGAGGCTTGGTTTAGCCTTCGTGCGTGAGGAAAGGGGAACCGTCGAGCCGCGTGGAAGATGTTGAACCACCGGTTTAGGGAGTAGAGAATAGAATTTGCATTTGAGTAATCGACCTTAAATTGAGTTTTACGCGACGATTAGATAATCATATATATATATCAATGTAGGTTATTACGTTTCAACGCCGCGATCCGTTTCTGTCAGTCGTTTGGTTGAAGTTGATGTTAAATTGAGTCAATTTCACCAAAATGTCGCGTCGTCGCTTTCGCTCGACATTCGCGACTGCAATTAGTGCAACAGTCTTATTCGATAGATTTCGACGTTTCGAAGCTAATGGCGTAATCAATTTCGCAAACGTAGGTCGTTTGGCTTGCGTTGGCGCCTCCTGACTTCGATATGCGCGACAGCGTTGACGACTTGGCGCGCTTAATAATCGTCGCAATATTTATATTTCGATCAATTTCGGCGTTACAACGCTGCGGTGAAGTCGCTTGCCCGATCGGTCGTTTCGACAATTTTCGATGGCGCCCAGGTGCATTTTGAGCCTCATTTATCGTCACCCAGTCTGTCGAATTGACTTGCTTGACTGACTCTATGATACATATGTGGTGGTCAACAATCACATGTCAAGAAATATTTATCGCTGCAATTTAGGCATGGTCATTTGATCTAAATTAATGATATATTCTTCTTCATTTATGTGGATGTAAAATTGAGAAATTTTTCACATCATCAATAAATGCATATGGCAGAACCTGTTTTGTTTATGCAATGATGCATCCATTCAAGTTCATTGGCCATATTTTCAATATGAATTAAAATTTGAGTTATCAACAATTGACTTTTTTAATAAAATAGATTAATATAATATGAAGAATGCTCATGCATAAAGGTGGTTCTGTTTGATGTATATTAGTTAAATAACTCATTTGTCCAGCACACCATGAATTGAACATTCAACGCAATTCTTGAAAGTTCTTAATAGGCAGCTAGTTTTCTACTTTTAGGGTTAGTTTTCCGTATTTAGGGAGTTAGCTTATTTGAAACTTTGCTTTCTTATCTAAATTCGTTGCTACTTTATGGAATTTGCTATACTCTTTAGATATTAGTGACGGATGGAAGAAAAGAGAATAAAAATCTTCGATTTTTTTCATCTTTTGATTTCTTCCTCAGAGATCATAAAAATTTCTTTTTTGATTATATAATCATGCAATAGTAGCTGATCTACAAAGAATACTATTAATGCAAAGAAAAGATAGTGTTTTTTTTCTTATACAAACTCCATTTTGTGGTGTGGAAAGATGCCAAATATTTTTTTTCTTCATAATCATTCAAATAGAACAAGAATAAAGTTAATATGAATAAATTTAATATATAATATTTGTTAGCTTATGAATAGTTGATATTTATTAATGTAGCAAATATGTTGCTTATGACATGTAACTTGTCAGCTTGCATAATTTTTACACTTGGAATGAGCTCGAGGCTCATCTTAAACTAACTTAAATCATTTTCTATAGGCTCTGTTTGGTTTGAAGGAATTGGTGGTGATGTAAATTGGCTTTACTTTGCTATTTCATATTAGTTATTTCATTCCAAACTTCCAATTTAATTCTTAGGTAATTGAATTTATCAAAAAAATGTGCATAACAGTTTTTGTCCATTGAATTTTTTTTCTAAACTCTGTTTATGAAAAAATATAAAGAAAATTTTATCAAGTCATTGTTGAGACACGTGTATTTTCTCATTAGAAACAAAAAACTCAGTTCTTTGCAACAAAATAAGAAAACAAAATCACTCAATTTCTCCTCAACTAAATGTGGCTGAAAGCCAATGCCAATTTAATTCTTTCATTTCCATTTTTCTCTTCCAATTCCTTCAAACCAGACATAACCTTATTGTTGTTGTCTTGATATTATGTTAAAGAATTTGTTTTTTGATGGAAAAGATATATCTGTTACTTAGTAAATTTATTTTGATTGTCTTATTTTATAGAGTCCTCAAACTAAAAGTGTCATAGGCATTCTTTCACCACAAACATTCACATCTTATTATATCATTTTTAACATCCCTATGTGTTTTGGACAACATTGAAATCTTTCTATGATCTATAAAAAGGTCATTACATTCATTCTAACAAAATATGGTTTGGGATGGCTAGTTGTTAGCCTTGGACCACCCTTTTTCTCCATTTTTCTTCTACATTGGTATTAATGATCATCTTAATGATGTATTCTCCATCCTCTTTGATCAAACGAGAAACATTAGGGTAAATAAATACCTAGCTTAAGGAGATCAAATGCGGAACATTAGGAATGTACAATGTGAAAGAATTAGATTAGATTACACTTCTAAGTTCACCTTGATGCTCACTGACTTAATGAATCTAGAGAGATCTGAATCTAGCATTCAAATGATCAAATGGCTTGAGATTAGCTTAAAAAGACAGAAGAGAAGATGTCATCATAATGGTGGTTGCAATTGTCATCATCTCCCTCCGCTATGCCACTGATCATGAGGAGAGAGTTGTAGTCTCATATAGTTCTTAATCTAGTGTTTGTTTTAGGAAAAAAATGGAGAGGAAGTAGCACCAGTTTTGATTATTTTAGTGTTTTTTGACTTTGTGCCATTGGTCGCACTGTGGTCACAAAATTTTGAAACTTGATAGGGTAGGTGTGGTCACTACCTTATCGCAGGATAAGTCATGTTGTTGTCAGCCTTGACTTCGCTTGGAATTCTGATGGCAAGTGGTGGCCTTGTTATTATTTAAGTTTTGAAGCACCAATTACTTTTCCACTGGATTTAATTAGTTTTGTCTAAAATGGAATTTTTGACGTTTTCGGTTCCCTTTCTTGAAATTATGACTACTTGCGGTTCTTTAGAGCACTCTCTCTATATATAATATTTTTTTCCCTTGCGTGCAGACAAAGTTGATCGCCCTGTAAGCACATCAATCTACTTCTTGCTTCCATCAGGAAGTGTGTCCAGCCTCCATCGCATACCCTGTGCTGAAACTTGGCATTTTTACATTGGTGAACCACTCACGGTTAGCATTCTTCTTTTTTGCTACGAATTTGTAACATCAATATTTTTATGATCTTTTACCTTTCCGTTGCTCAAAAGTATCTTATTAAATATAACCAGATACCTGCCCATTTACTAAGCTGGTTATGTCATGATCATCTTAAAGTTATATTTTTTTTGCAAATCAGATGCCAAAAAATTAACAAACTCCAGAGAACAAACTCTTAGTGGAATCTTTAAAAAATTAGCATTCTTTGCTTGCATTTTCCTGATTCATACTGATCCCATTCGGAATCCTTTTTAGGAGCCTTTTAATGGTTAATATTTGTTATATTATGGCTTTCTTATCAGTTTTTATATTCAGAAAATTTCTTATTATCGGATAGTAAGATAGAAATGTAATTTTTTTGTCAGTCTGTGCTACTAGAATTCATATTTTGATAATCTATTAGCCTTTTCTTATGTACCAACCTTTGCCAAATTTGTATTTGAGCCAGTTTGCAGCTGTTAATAAGACTGGATAGTTATCAAACAGCAGCCCAATTGTCTTGTGTTTGTTTGTGTTAGTTGTGGCAATGATTTCCCAGTAGTTCTAAGTGTCGAAATTCAGTAGAACAACAGAAATATCTTTTGAAGAAATGGGCATGAAAGAGATTGAGAGAATTGAGGAGGAGAGAGAGGGAGAATAGAAAAAAAGATTGCCACTGCATTATCGGAAACTTGAGGATGTGTGAGATAAGGCGGAGCATTTACTCATAGCCAGAAATTTTCTCCTCATAGAGACTGATTAAATGAGAATTTGACACATAATAAGATACAATGGAGAAGAAGGATTCATATAGCCGACCCCACATAGTGGGATAAAGGCTTCTTGTTGTTGTTGTAGAGACTGATTAAGTGAATTAAAAGTGCACGGCTGGTGGTTGGTTCATTTGGAATAACACATTGGATAGTTTTGCTTGCATGGGTATGATTTCATGACCACATTCAATATTTAAAACGGGATGCTCTGAAATTAAGAAAATACAAGCCATAACAAAATCTTATTTAATCGTAAATGCTTTCATTATTTTTCTCCATCTAGCATACAGGAACAATTCTTTTTGATGAAATGATCTATAATTTTATAATATATTGCAAAGCAGAAAGAAATATAAAAAACTATACTTGAAATTATTGTAACTTCTGGATTCCTAAAATTAATAACCCTCCCTGCATTACTAAAGTTGTAATTGAACCAAAAACCAATAGTTAGAATCTTTATCAATAATTTTCTTATGATACTTCATTAGCCAGGTGTTAGAGCTCCATGACGATGGACATTTTGAGTTCACCATCCTTGGCTCTGACCTTGAAGCTGGTCATCGCCCACAGTATACCGTGCCGCCGAACACATGGTTTGGATCATTCCCCACCCTCGATATCTCATCCTACTCGACTGATGGAAGTGTTCTCGCAAAAGCTCCCAGCAGAGATCCTGATCTCCATTACTCTCTTGTTGGCTGCACCTGTGCCCCAGCCTTTCAGTTTGAGGACTTTGAGATAGCAACACTAGCTGATATGCTTGCTCTTGCTCCCAAGGCAGGTCCCCTTCTTGAACATCTTGTCCAACCTAACTGAACTAGATATTTGGCTTTGGCTTTGTTTTGCCTGTTCTTCTGATACGAAGAGAATATTTGTGAGCCCCAGCTTCTTCAGATCAGAGTTATCTGGCATCATGTTGTGAGTCATATTACAATAAAATTGGGTTCATAGAGATCAGGCAGGTGTGTAAACCTGTCTATATGATATTTCTTCTTTAAATGCCCAGACATTCTAGTTTTTGAATATCGAGTATTCTTATTTCTACAATCTCAAGTATACTACTTGATGGGCGAGTTACAGGAATTTTTTTCCTTAAGAAATGAATATGTCCTGTTTATTTTATATGGTATTAGTTACCCATCCTTGCCATGGATGATCCCAAATAGAAGTTGGGATCATGCAAAATTAAGTGAATGGTTGTGCTGGCTATGTTTAAAGCATGACTGGCAACTGGAGAGGACCTGGATCTTGTCTACTATATGCACTGCAATTTAACTTTTTTTAAGAGAAGTGCTAACTTTCGAATACTGAAAAGTTGGTCGCCCCCTCAGATCGATTACATTTTTAGCCAAATATTTTATTTCAGCAAAATTATTAACCTGTTTGGTTCCCATTGAAAATAGTCACTGAAGATTTTCTCAAACTTAGGGCTGCAAATGAACCTAGCGTCCGACGAGCTACTGTAGCTCGGCTCAATTAGAGCTTGTTCATGATCATTTGATTAACTAATCAAATGAGGTTGAATATTTTTTGTAAATATTTGATTGCTAAATGAACAAGTTTGAACAACTTGTTGTTCGGTTCATTTATGTTTATGAACATTAGCGTTTAAAGTTTGCGAACAAGCTTGGTAAGGAGCTCGATTTTGGTTCGATTAAGATTTTTTTGTGAACAATATTGTTAAAATTATTATTATTTTAGACTTAATGAACTTTAATTGATACAGTTCATATATATTTCTCAACAAGTTGCTCGTGAACAAGCTCGATTAAGTCTTGATTAAAAAGCTCGTTTATTTCATTAAATGAGTTACTCGTTAATAAGCTTGATAATTCAATTTGAACCGAGTTTGTGAACAAACTCGAATCTAGCTTGAGCTCGATAATGGTAAACAAGCTTAAGCTTGAACACCATTTTAAAAGCTCTAATCAAGCTTGAAATTGATAATATTAAACAAGCTCAAGCTTGAACACATACATACTCAGCTCGATTCATTTGAAGCTCTGCTCAAACTGTTGTGCAAAAATAGATACGTAAAGTATGTTGTCTTATTCATAAAGCTAACATTAAATAGTATTGCTGAAGTTGAAGATGGCGATGATTTTCTTAACTACAGTTTTCATTGCAAAATTACTACCTTTTAACTTTTTCTTATTTTCTTTAAAAAAATCTAACAGTAGTTAACATTGGAGCTGTGACTTGGACAAGTTTTTTTCCACAAACTAGAGATCAAGCAAGTCATGCATAGCAAATTGAAAGAGATAAAACAAGTGATTGCTGCAATATTTAGCTGCAACAGAAACAAAAACAAAAAAAAAATCTATGGAAATAAGAAAAATGTGACTATATAGAGGGAAATAATCACTTTATCTTGTAATGCTGTAAATCGTCACCTCATTAAGCTTCAAGTAGGCATTGACAAGATACCTCCGAGTCATCTATTTCCATGTTTTAAGCCTAAACAAATCTGTCATTTGAAATAATTCGGAAGCTGCTTGTGCAAGTTTCTTGCGGTTTCAACCAGGGGAGAACTCATAGTGACTCCTCACCGACTTTTTCATCCGGCCACTGTAGAAGAAGGAAGCTACTGGTGATGATCTGCAACTTCTATAACAGCTGAAAAATCAGGTGATAAAATAAATAATAATAATAATCTTAACACATTTGTATTGTGTCAAAAAAAAAAAAAAAGGAACTCAAAAAAAATCTTAACGCATGTATATTATGTAAAAATTACATTTTTATTATGCTTTATTAACATTGACAGACATCAAAGTTGATACTGACAATGTGTGTTTGCCTTGTTGGCAATATAGAAGTTGATGTAGGTGTCGATGTTGGACATAGATGTAGGTGTTGCCTTATTACCTTGTTGATGAAGTTGGGCATCGATCTTTTGAAAATGGTAGTGACGACCTTATTGATTATAGTAGTTGATGATCATGTGGGCATTGATGATGATAGGTTAATGTTGATGAAATGTGTCAACTTCAACCTATTGAAAACTAAGCCATACATTGAACTAGGAGAGGCTCACGATTTTAAGATTCAATTAAGATTGAATTGGATGATATAATAAATATTAAATTTCTTTAATATGATTAAAATGAGATAACGATTTTTTACTAAATATATGAACCAAAAAATTTGAGACATAATATTTTAATTATTTCTTATATTTTTAATGTGCATCTTGTATTTCTAGATATTTGATCAAAAAAAAAAAGTGGTTAATTTATTAATATTAGAACTAAGCTGTTCATAAAAAAATTTAAATTGATTCATCAATTGATTGGCTTAATTACTAATTCTAACGTAGATTTGTGCAAAATAGTTTTGGAATTGGATCGAACTAGTCGGGGTCTAAGGTTAGCTTTGTTGCAAATAATTGACATTGACATTATTGGCTATGGCATATAATAATGTTGTTAGCATTGACTAATATTAATGTTGATTTCAATGGCATATTTTAGCCTTGGTGGTGATGATGGATGTAGATGTTATTAGCAACAGTGAAGGACAACTTTGTTGATGTTAGTGGACGTAAACATTAATCGAGAGATGATAATGGTGATGATAATCACTATTGGTGATTGTGAACAATTCTCTAGAATTCTTTATTTCTATGAGTTCTCTTCAACACAAGGTTACCCTTATGTATAGAAAGAGGGTTTTTTTATGATTTTTAGAGTGATATGTTGATTAATTTAGTCAAAATTCCAGCACTTTATCATACAAAATGTGTTCTTCCCTTTAATTATATAGTATTTCTTAGTCATTTATGTGCACCAAAATTGAACAATCTTTGATTTATTATATTTTATAATCATAAGCATGTAATATTCAGAGATCTTGGTCTCTCAATAATATCATGAATCTTTTAATTATAAATTTGAGTGCTTTAGCTTCATTTGGATTCGTATCAAGATATATTTAGTATTATTAACTTCACCTAATTAAAATATTTATTTTGATTTTAAATATAGTGCAAATGAAATTTGGATGAGAACTCTTATCTGATTTTGGGAGAAAAATAAGATATTCTCTCATTGCTTTTAGAGTGAGATTATTTGCCTTAAGATTGCGGGCATGGCATTTGATATAAATAAAGAAAAATTAAATATGAAGTATTTTGCTCAAATAAAATTATTTCATATGCATGTTTCATAAAAAAAAAATTGCATTTATATTACCATTAATTAATATTCTTATATTTGATTGTATTGTTGCAATAGGAACATTTGGTTTAATATTATTTTTAATATAAATTTATTTAAAATATCTAATATTATTCTTTTGAATAGTCTCCCTTTTTTTTAACGCCCGCTCACGTGCCCAGATTTATTATTCCTTTCATTATCCTCAATAATGCACTACCTTACGGTTTTCTCTATGGCCGCAGCACAAATTTTAAAATAAAAACATTGCGGAATTACTGCTAAATTTTTTTTTTTAATATGTTGAGCGAATTTAATTATAACTATTACAAATCAATAATTAATAATTAGTTGGTCGCGACTACTTTCAATGAAAGCAGAAAACTGAACTCAAGATACGTTTGGGATAGTTTTGTGATTATTTTATTTTTTTAAAAAAAATAATCAGAAAATAAAATAGTTTTATTTGGCTATCAATTTTTGGTTATTTTTTAGAAAATTTTGTGTTAAAAAAATTATTTTGAGAATCAAAATTATTAGAATATGATGATATATTTTTTGAATTTTTTAAAAAGAAAAATATTTATGATACAGAGTAACTTTTTTCAAAAAATTAATTTCTCTACATTAATTTTATAACTAATTTTTTAAAAATTACAACTATCCCAAACAGACTCTCAATAGTTATCTTCTCAAATCTCAATCTTATTTTTCGATGGTTTGATTAATTTGTTTCTCTCAATTCACATATATAAATCATATTGGGATGAAATTTTCTATATATGTATTATCAATTTGATAGAAAAAAAAAAAGATTTACATACATATCACACAATTCTTATGCATTTACATATCTAACATCTAAAATTTATATTTATATATATAACACTTTCCTATAGATAAAAAAGTGCATTTCATTTATAAAAAAGTTGATAATATTAATATTTTTGATGTAATATGAGAATTTTAAATATTATTTTTATAAATATTAAATTTAGATGCTATAAATATATAAAAACTGTGCGATATGTATGTAAATCCTCCAACAAGAAAAAGAATCTTTAAAAATGTTGATAATTTTACATTTTAAAATGAAGATTTCTTTTTTTTTTTGTGAGAAAAAATATTTCTATTTAAAAATATAAATGTTAATGCGTCAAATCAATATCAACATCTATATACAATATATCAAGGCATTTTAAAAAGCTAAATTCATCAAAGATTAATTAATATAATATGTACTCAAATAATTACATATATAGCACTTAAAATTCTCTTATTTGCATATCCAAAACTAATACTTTATTGTTTACTTATATAACACTTAAAAATTATTTCATTACTTAGAATTTAAACCTCCTTGTATCTGTCTTAAATTTGTTATCTTCTTCCTTGTAAATTTTGAACCGATGTACTTGCATATTCATCAATATTTGATTAGAGTAGGTGTTTTAGGTCAGAAGATAGGATAATGATGAGGTTAATGAAATAAGAGATAGCCTTAGTGATGGAGAAGAGGGTCATATAAGATTAATAGTATATATCATGATTTCAACTTATTAGTGGTAGATTTAGCAAAGACAACTTCATTAAACTAGCTTTAGTTATCTAACAATAGATTCTCCACTGAGTTGTCATAAGAGATAATCGAAGTTGTGGTTCTAGTTTCGATTGACACTACATCGAATCAAATTCATTGTAAAATTTTTCAAGCATTAAATAATTGAATATACTTGATAGCACTTATCTTGATAAGAAGATGCTTTATAGTGAGATATTGAATGTCTTAGGTTTAGGACTGCAAATGAACCGAGCAGAGCTCTGTTCGAGTTCAAGCTCGTTTGCCAGTATTGAGCTCGAGCTCGATTAGAGCTTTTAGGATGGTGTTCGAGCTCGTAAAAAAATTGTGTTCGAGCTCGCTCGAGTTTTGTTCATGTTCGGTTGAGATTAACTTATCGAGCCATTAACAAGCAGCGTTTAATGAAATAAAGAGTATCGGCCTTAATCGAGTCTTATCTGATATCGTTTATGTTAATCGAGCTATCGGCAGCCTTCGAGCGCCTCTGATGTCGTTTATGAAACAATAGCCTTAATCGAGCCATTATCGAGCTCTTTAACGAAACTTGTTATTTTAAATAATCTTGTTTAACATAACTAACAATAACTTGTTTAAAACATTCATTTAACAATCGAGTATTTACAAAAGTGCTCAAGCTCGTTCGATTAATTAAATGAACGAATATAAACAAGTTCTAATCGAGCCGAGTCACGAGTAGCTTGTTGAACGCTCGGTTTGTTTGCACCCCTACTTAGGTTTCTGCTCCAGATCTACTTCTCTATGAAAATTTGCTCTTTGACCTTAATCCATCGAGCATCGGCAATCTCATAAACTTAAATTCACTAAAACTCTCCATTAACTAACTCTAATGAAATTTGGATGAATCTCACTTCACTGGAGCAAGTCACTGCACCTATTTAACAACCATCTTTTATAGGGGATGCCTACTACTCTCTCCAACACCTATAACAATAGCTACACTAGCAATTCCACCATTTGTGCCAATGACATTAGCTTTCTCTCTCAATACTTATCATCCTCATTGACAATTCTAACAAGCTCTGGACAATTCTAATCTAATTTGTCAGATCTTGCATCTTCATTATTATTAAAAGACACTGGCCAATTTCAAGAGACATCAATGATGGATTTGACAACGGAGGCAACAAAGTCAGGCAATGGGAGGGCTGAGAGGAGAAAGGTGACGGCTTAATACAAAGAGGGGACAAGAGCTAATACAGTGTTAATTTCAATGTGTTGAAGTAATTTTATGTTGTATAATAAAATTTAGATGTGAGATGTGTAAATAAAAAAAGCATTAAATATTATGCTTGTAAATCCCCTTGTTATATTTTATATTATCTTAATAAATAAATACTCATATTTAAAAATTCCTAACATGTTATATATAAAATCATTAATGCCTAATATTTAATAATGAAATCTTTGAGTCACCACAATAGTATTCTTATTTGACTTTTATTTAAATATTTGTATTGTATGATATTATATAATGTGTGTGTATTTATTTATATTTTTGCATACTCAGATTCACATGAGTCTTATTAATCCAATCAACTAACAAGCATAAATCAGATTCTATGACTTCAAATCTTTTTAACTTGAACAAACTTAGTGTCATCTAAGGCCTTGAGTCTCCAACTATAGCTACATATGATTGAGACTCAACTAATCTCCTAGATTGGCAAATCTAGTTTGCACCTCAAAACTCAAATGCTTATCTTATTTAAAAGACTTGAGAAGTTTTATAATTGACAAAGTCATTATTCAGAAAGATCTCAACAATTTGTCTTGAGTACTAAGGTTTAAACTAAAAATTCACTCATGATTCTTTGTCCGAGAACTTATATGCATTCACACTCTCTTCTTGAATTCATCCTATAATTTTTATTAAATGAACAACCAATATCCCAACCTATAATTAGTAAATGCAGTGTAGCACAAAGTGGGTGGGATCAGAGGTGGACACCTCTTCATCAAAAAAAATTAAAAATAAAAAAATGATGTATTTTTATTATTTTTTTTATTTTTTACCCCATCTTGTGTTAGTGATTTTATCTTTGCATATAAACAATGGGTCATTGATTAGGATTTTGTGTGATATGTTACATGATCTCATTTTATATTTTCCAGGCTTAATCTCTATTGTTTTGTATTTTCTCAAATTGATATAAGCTTTATATAGCGACACTCATGATAGTTCTTCAATCAGCAGATTTGTCGATAGATTTACGGGACTTGGGCTCTAGCTAAGATTGACACTAATAATTATTCGGGCCATTTCTCTCTCTTCTTTTAAATCAATAAAATATATGGCTCTTTAATCTTTAATGCTCAAAATTTTCAGAAAAAAAATCTTTAGCACGAACTTTGAACAAAAAAGAGATTGGGTGGATGTTCAGTCGAGTTACGACTGATTCTTATCCTTCTATCCACCTCCAATAATATAATTTTATATTCGAACTTCAATAATATTATATTTATTGCGTGCTAGAAAATCAGTTGTGTTAGAGTGAAAGTTTATGTCTTAGCCTTGTTGTGAAATCCAGCACACACATATGTCTTTAAAGAGTGAACAAGAAAACTCTAAAATTTTTACGTGGAAAATCTCGAAAGAGGAAAAAATCATGGGGCTGGCAGGTAAAAAAAAACTCCACTATATATTTGTTTTGTAGTACAAGTTTTCCCGATAACGGGATTACATAATTGTACATGAGAAGGGCTGACAATGGGAATCCCAAAATCAGACAACAACAGCCATATAGTTATGTTCAGGTTGTAACAGTTGCTAGTGGTAGCAGATGATAGTGAATAGCGGGGAACATCCACTGACGATGAAGGTCGTCATGATGAAGACCGATGGAGATTGACGACGATGAGGATCAGCGGTGGTGGCGTGGCGGCGGTTGGTTAACCACGGGTGGTGTGGCAATCAGTGGTGTAACCGATTATGCACGGAGGATTTTCAAGCTTTAGTACTCTCTCCTCTCTCTTGCTTGGCCTCCCTTCATATGAGAAATGATGGGCTATTTATAGATTGGAGGAGTGACATTTATGTAAATATATACAAAACCCGTACCATTCACTCCATCGGACAGCTCAAAATGATTTCTTTGATCATTTGATGTATTTTGTGTATTTGAATGCTCAAATGAAGTCAAAATTATGAGATCTTGGGCTTGTTAGATCCGGCTCGTCAAGACTCTCGGTTTGACTATAAATACTCCATGTTTAAAAGTCGATTGATAATAAGCATTTGATCTCGGTTAGTCTTGATTCAGAATCACATTGCTTTCAACATCAAGATTAGTGCTTTATTGAGTGGAATTTTCGTGGTCATATCGGTTCTTATATTTTTGAATGATATTATCTCAATCATCCAAAATATATATCAATACTTCAAAATAGCAGATTCTTCAATGAAATTTGTGGGTCCATTAAATACATTTGAAACAGATCTTCATGAGGCCAAGATTATGATCACGCGAGCGGGTGCTGGCGCGGATGTGTCTTGAGTCTGTGGTAAGATTTGAGGTTATGGATCCATATGGACACTTACTGTGCGCCCGCGAGCCTTCGGGCCCATGGAGAGTCATGAACGGCGCCATGGCGGCGTGGCAAACGCCACCGCGTCGTCCGCATGGCGGCAGAAAGTGGACAAGCTGAGGATAATGCGCGATGCGCCTACGACCGTCGCGCGAAACGCCATTTTGACAATTTTGGCGGTTTTGGCGGTTTTGGTTTTGATAATTTTTTACCTTTTGCCTATAAGGTGTATAAAACCCCTGGGTGAGGAGAAGGCACACTCCCTGTATCTTTGGAGTGTCCTCTTCTTCTTAAGGAGGTTGTTGGCGGTCAGGCGGTACATCGTGGTTCCAGTTTTCCCTCGAAAGAGGCGTCAACTGGCCTCGTCGGACCGATCGAGTTTGGAGGCGATCAAGGCCTGCGGTACATACGTTGTGTTTACAGTTTTCCCTCGAAAGAAGCATCAATACTCGTCGAACCGGGTTGAAGCGATCAAACTGCGCAGTACATCTGGCGTGTCTGATTTTCCCTCGAAGAGCGTCAATCATACTCGTCGAACCGGCGGGTTGAGGCAATCAAGACAGCGCATCGTGGTTTCAATTTTCTCTCGAAGCGTCAGCCTATCGGCCACCGAGTTTGAGTCGATCAAGGCTGATACATCGTCGTGTCTGATTTCCCAAAGAGGCATCACATCGTTAACCGGGTTGAAGCGATCAAGGCCCGCGGTACATATCTACAATTTTCTCTCGAAAGAGGCGTAAATTGTATCGTCGACCGGCAGGTTCGGGCGATCATCGGCGATGCGGAGATGGGGTTGATGGCGATGCTTAGCGATAGTGGCCGGCGTCGTGGTCGACGACAATGCCCGGACGACGGTGGTGGCGAGATAACCAACGACAATGGTAACCGCCGTGGATTTGGCCTATGGTAGCAGTAATCAGCAGCAATGCCGCAGAAGTGGCAACGGGGTGGCAGCAGCAATAGCGTCAGTAATCAACAGTGGAAATGTATTAGTAGTTAAGCGAGATGATAATGACATGTGGTAGCCAGAGTGCAGCGATAATTGCAGCGGTAACCGGCGCAGTGGTCGGAAGCACCAGGGGTCGCAGCTGGCAAGCAGTAATGGCGCGTCGGTAAAGCGATAGCGGATGATATGGTAATTAATCAGCGGAATTACGATGGTCAGCCAGCGGTAACCGGCGGCAGTGGTTAGCGAGCCGGCAAGGTGGCGAGCCGCTAAGCGTCGCAGCGAGATAGCCGGTGGCGATATAGTGACCATGAATGTCAGCGATGGTTAGCGGTGGCACAGTAGTCAGCCGGTGGTAATTCTGGCAGGGTGGTCGGCGGCAATTAAGCATGATGGCGCGATGGTAGCAGCCGGTGGCCGGCGATAGTTGGTGGCCGAGTGGTCGCGATGACAGCGGTGGCGATCGTTACTACTTCTTCTTGTAGAAAATTAGATTTCTTGAAACTTCAATGGATGGTTTAACGATTAACCCAGATGGCGGAAGCGTTAAAGGCGTCATTCGAGCAACTCAAAAGTCGATAGATAATTTCAAAGTATCATTTAGGGTGTCAAAATTGGACTCGATAACTTCGACCGAACGACTCGAAAAATTTGGGTTTGGGTTGACCCGGCGGGTGGGTTGAAGTTGAAGTGACGAAGTCGGGTTTGGGTTGACCCTCCAACGAATGACCCGATTTTGACCCGCAACTCAAAATCGACTGAAATCGACCGGTCGGTCCAAATTGACCAATCGGGTTGTCGTTCAGGGAATCGGGTCAATTCGGTTGAAGTTTTGACCCGTTTCCAAAATCAGGTCGGTTCGTCATTTTCCGGTGGACCCAACCTGACAAATTGACACCCCTAGTATCATTCTCCATGATATTACTTGATGCCGTTAACTTGCATGTGAGGGGTATAATCGAATTCGCTGAGGATTTTTGACCCATCCGAGGTTGTTTGTCAAAGTATTACTTGATGACATTAACCTGCACAGAAGAGGTCGAATTGAATCCACTTAGGATTTTGACCCATCCGAGGTCGTTTGTTAGAGTGTTACCCGATGACATTAACGGTGAAAGAGGTCTCGATCGGAGGATTTTGACCTATCCAGAGATTATTTTTGAGTGTTACTCGATGGCGTTAACTGTATGGAAGAGGTCAATTGGACGGCGGATTTTGACATATCAGGGTTGTTTGTCAAAGTGTTGCCGATGACATTTACGTATGGAAGAGGTTGAATTGGATTCGAGAATTTTGACCTATCCAGGTTGTTTGTCGAGAATGTTACTTGATAACGTTAACGTATAGAATTGAATTGGATCCGAGGATTTTGACATATCGAGGGTTTCGCTTTCGATGGCGTTAACATGTGTAGTAGAAATTTTTTATCTATCCGGAGGTTGTTTGTCGAGTCTTTGCTTCGATGGCGTTAACATGTATGGAAGAGATCGAATTGAATCCGATGATTTTTGACCTATCCAGGTTGTTTGTCAAATGATGGCGTTAACTGTGTGGAGTGCGAAGTTTTGATATATCCAGATTGTTTGTCGTCTTTGCTTTCGATGATGTTAACCATGGAAGAGATCGAATTGAATCCGGAGGATTTTGACCTATCCGGGTTGTTTGTAGTATTACTTGATGGCGTTAACGTATGGAAGAGATCAATCAAAACATCTGTTGTGGTTGTAGCCAAAGGTCTTGCTAACCTTGGTCTTGTTTTTCCATGAGTATGATTGAAAAATCATAATGTGCAAAGCTATATCTCTTCTCAATGTTGAAATATCCTCCAACTTTGACTTGTTTCTTGGGATGGGAATCGATTAGATGCTTAACATATTAACATGGGTGATCTTCTGAGATTAAGAGTTGCCCCTAATTTTTGACAAAATCTGAAGGAACGAAGTTTGATGAATCTTCATTCTTCTCTTGCGCTCCTTAAAAGCTTGAAATGCTCCACCTCGATGGTGATTTTTGATATTGTTGGAAAACTTTGTCGCCATACAAGATGAAATAATGAGAATCAATTTCTCACAGATGGTAGCATGCGTCTTAGAAAACCTCAGTAGAGTGAAAGTTTACTGTAGCCTTGTGTGAAATCTAGCACACATGTATTTAAAGAGTGAAAAGCTCTATAATTTTTTCGTGAAAACCCTCGAAAGTGGGAAAAACTGCAGTAAAAACTATATATTTATTTTCGTGTTTTCCGGGATTATTACATAAATGAGAAGGGACGTGAGAATCTCAAAATACAATAATAATATATAGTCGCGTTTAGGTTGTAGTGATTCTAGTGGTAGCATATGATAGTGAACGGCGAGCAGCGGCGATGAAGGTTATCATGATGGCAAACAGATTCCTGAGCGGATCGATGGCGGTGGTTGGTAACCAACGGTGGTTCGAAAGTCAGTGGTAACCGATTATGCTGGAGGATTTTCAAGCTTTGAGCTCTCTCTCTCTTCCTTGGCTCTCTTCATAAGGAATGAGAGGTATTTATAGATGGAGGCGTTTATGTAAATACGCAAACCCATACCCACTCCACTGGACTGACTCAAAATGATTCATTTGATCATTTGATGTATTTTGTGTATTTGAATTCTCAAACAGTAGAATTATGAGATCTTGGCTTGTTAGATCCGCCGTCGAGTACGGTTATTATATCCGTGTTTAAGAAGTCGATTGATAATAAGCGACTTAATCTGGTTAGTCTTGATTATTATTATATTACTTTTCAAGATTAGGTCTTAGTAGAATTTTCGGGATCATATTAATATTATATAATGAATAATATATATATATATATATATATATATATATATATATATATATATATATATATATATATATATATATATATATATATTATATGATGTAGTATTATTAAAATTTATATGTTAAATTATATTTGAATTTTTTATGTAATAATTCTTTCAAATTTCGAGGACCAAATTTTTTAGAGGCACAGTTGTATGTACTTCTCTGACATAAATTTTGAAGCTGACAGTCGAGTAGAAGATTCCAATTTTTTTTTTATTGAAAGTGATCGCAATAATTTCTATCAAGTTCTCGGAGGGAGAATTTCGCTCAAATAGAACTCTAGCTTGAGGATCTTCATTTGTCTGCCCTTGTCTTGGTTGCTCATAGTATAAATAGGATATTTAATATAAGATGGACTTCGATGTGATTGATCATTGTGTCAAAAATCCTGCACTTGGAATTAATTACTTTAAAAAACGAAGGCTAATGGGCATGCATGATTCTAGGCATGTATTATTACTATTATTATTGAAAACTTTATTTTATATATTAATAACTGAACATACAACGATAAATATAAAACTCTTTATAATTTAGGTTTATGTAAGAAAATTATAAATATGAATAATATTATTTATCTTATTTAATGAATAAAAATTCAGCTTCACAGATGTATTTGAATAAAAACTTTAATAATTTGTTATATATATTTTATTATAATTTATTAGAAAGTTAGAAGTTATAATATTTGCATCAATTCTTATGGGGTAGTGCATTTATTTTGATTGAGAAAGTTTATCATTTTAATATTATATGAATTTTTTTATATATATAGATAAGATGAGAGTAGCATATATGGGATATAAGATTTTTTTTTTAATGAAAGCTCATAAAAGAAAACAAAAATATGGGATTTAATCTGATTGAAATGATTTTTCTTGAACGTGTCATAGATTATTAATGATAAGGTCATTCTCATAATTGTGAAAAGTATTGATATAAGCATGAACCAAATGTTTCTTGTGGTGGAAGTTGGAGGTGCTTTTTAAGTGTTAGAATTGTATTTAATAAATTATTAGTGGTTTATTGGGTAGTTCTTCTTAGAAGATGGGAGGTCAATGACAAAAAGGTTTAGTATTAGCTTCGATATTAACATAGGATATTAATGGTGATGTTATGCAATAAACTTATTAGAGACGGTAGGAGATGACATTGTTGGTGTTGGTGATTATCAATTTTGTATCGATGGTGTGTGATAGCGAGCATTAAGACTGATTAATAACATGTATCAATCTTGTTGGTGATAATTGCATTAACTTTATTAGTGATAATATGTGTTAATATTAGTGTACATGACATTCATGGGACGTATTGGTGATGGCATATATAGGTATTAATGTTGAAATATTGTATTAGAATTTGTTGGCATGTTGTTGACCTCCACATATGATTCACAAGTCAAATGAATCATGAAAGTTAAAATAAATAATTAACAAGAGGAACATCCCATGAATCAGGTTTAAAATGCCCTAATCGTAATTGAATTCAAGCAAAATCATCTCAATTTGAAAATTCGGCTTCATAATTGGCTTAAAATATTAAAATTAATTAAATAAAAAAATATTGAATCAATTAATAGCCAATCAATTAATTAAAATTAATTTAAAATGAAATTACGCTAGTTAGGTCACGACATCCCGACCTCGTTCAAAATTGACTGCCATTATCGCCAAAATGTCAAAATCTATCAGAAGACGCTTTCCGCGGTCAATTCGACAAATTCAATGGGATTCGGCGATTGACGTCAGCAATTTAATTTCACTTCAACGTCGGCGTTGTTTAACGACTCGATTGTAAATCGACGCGCGGTTGTCACACTAAAATACTCAAAATTGATACCCATATTGATATGATTTGTCACAAAATAATTTTATAATTATTGACTGAAAATATTAATTATAATGTTATTATCCATGCTTCGTAATTAAATAGCTAATGGCCGATCTCTAATCCTTTCCCTAATCGGCGCCACTTCTCCACTCCTAATTACATTAATCCTATTGGGCACCGTCGAACAGCCAATGGAAGACTTCATGCCTCAATACCCGCAGGGATAAAGCGAGGCCATATTCGCGTGACTCTCTCTCTTTCTCATTTCTTGCTCTTGGATAAAGCTTTCTCGTGCGATTTTCTTCCTCCCATCCATCCCAATCGGCGCAAAAAGCTCAAAATCGAGCCTCGTTTCCAAGGTCGGCCTCTTGCTATAGTCTCCTCATGAGCCTTAGTAGAACCCCAACCAGGCTGAAACCCTCTCTCCTTTCCTCCTTGCAACCGGAAACTCCAGGTTATTTTCTTTCAACCCCATTTTTACATATATATGGCCTCGTTTCTTGTGAATAAAGTGAAGTGAATGTTTCTTTTCCTTGGTTGAAATGATGCTAGGGTTTTAATATTGAGATTTGGGATGATGTATGGCCCAATCTCATGCCGCTTGCCATTCTCTATAGATTTCATTTTTTTATTTTTCTTAAAATAATTTTCTATGGGTGAAAATGATATGTGATATGCCTCTTTACTTGTCCAAAATGAAATTCAAAGTTTGAAAATAAGGTTTGCGATATGGTATGGCTCAAACCCTAAGTTTATGCATATTTTCCTTTTTTTTATGCTTTAGATTTTCTGTTTAGAGGGGATGATAATTGTTAAATCCTTTTCATATGCTTATATAAAAGTTAGAAGTGCGGAGAGGGGTTTGAGGTGAAGTATAGCTTGAAACTCTATGTTATTTGTAAAGTTTCTTTTTCTTTTAATATTTTAATTTGCTG
The DNA here is from genome assembly GCA_021442155.1 of Cymbidium sinense. NCBI lineage: Eukaryota > Viridiplantae > Streptophyta > Magnoliopsida > Asparagales > Orchidaceae > Cymbidium > Cymbidium sinense. Next base: position 104,910,922 of record CM038218.1, read on the forward strand.
TTTTGGATAGATTGACACTTGCTAAGTCTCTTTATATGCCTAACATAAAATTGGAAGCATGGAAATGGGTTTAGAGAATTTGTGTGGCTCAAACCCTAAGCTATTTGCAAGGTTTCTTTTTCTTCTCTTGTTTCAATTTGTTGTTTGGGATAAATTGACACTTGCTAAGTCTCTTTTATATGCCTAACATAAAATTGGAAGCATGGAAATGTGCTTAGAGATATCGTGTGGCTCAAATCCTAAGCTATGTGAAAATTCCTTTCTCTTTCCAATGCTTTATATTTCTGTTTGGGCGAAATTGGGTTTGTCATGTACCTTTTGCATTTTTAAAATGATGTTGGAAGTGTGGAAATGAAATTAGAAATGTTATATGACTGTTGCCTTAGGCCATATGTGGTTCTCCTTCTTCCATGTTACAAATTTTTATATCTAGGATATGAAATGGGTTTGGTTTTAACTTGTCTTATTATTTTGAAGCCTCTTCTTTAACTACATCTAAAATCATAAATTCTATAAGTGAGCTTAGCATAGCTTTAATTCTCTTACAATTATGGATCAATCATGGGCTTCATTCTTACCTTATTCCATTTCATCCTTTTGATTGGATAAAAAAATCAGATTTATTCCCTACATTGTTCTCTAAAAAAAGGAGGAAGAGAGATAGGTGGTTGGGGAGTTATTTATAGTGCTCATCTTCTCTATTACATGAATTGTTACCATATAAAATGGTGATTTGGGTGAGGGTTAGCCTTCAAATTTTTCAGATTCATGAATTCAAATGTATATGCCACTACATATTTATTTTCTGAAGTTATTCATCTAATCTTATGTGAACTATCTTACTTTGCTTCCTTTGATTATTTTGCTATCATGGGAATGATGATTTGAGCAAAATTTATTTTTAGATTTCTTTTCTTGATTTGGTAAATCCAAATGCAAGTATCATTCATATTTGATTTCTTAAATGAATTTCTACATTTCCATTATACGAGCATGAGTTTTGTTTATACTCCTTCCTTTAATGCCTCCTCAAGCTTATACAAGCAAGAAAGAGTGGTGAAATTTCATATTCATAAATTTCTTTTGTATAACTAGATATTTCTTCCTTAGATTCATGACACATTATGGAAGATTGAGTGTTAACTATGCTTAACATAAGCCCCTATTCCGTTTGCATATTTCTCTTAAAATAATGAAGCATATAGCTTTATTCTAGAAGGTTGAATGTTAACTATATGCAACAAGAAGTGAGCATATGTTTATAATTTAACACATGACTGTTATCTTATTCACTAAAGTTGAAAAAGGCATTTCATCTCTCATATAAAAAAAAAAAAGAAATGACATAAGAAAAAAAAATCATGTGATAATTTCTTATTTGTGATGTTTCCAATGCAATGCTTAGCTAAACTTACAAATGTCACATGTCTTTCTTAAGTACATATACATGTATTCTTTTGTGTAAATGTAAGCTTAAAATTATATGTTCTGATAAGTACCCATTCACATTATTCTAATGTGATGGGAAAATTTATTATAAGTACTTATTCAGTTGTTCCAACATGGTAGAGAAATCTATTAAGATAAGTACTCATTCACATTATTTCAATGCGGTGAGAAAATTTGTTATAAGTATATGTTCACATTGTTCTAACGTGGCAGGAAAATTATTCAATAATATAAGTACTTTTTCACGTTGTTCCAATGTGGCAAGGAAATACTTTGCTAGGTTGTGTTAACCCATGCAAGTCTTTCTTGGTATGGTGGGAAAATAAATTTTTACTTGTCTCACGATCTACCATGCATGCATTGCCTTCAGCGGTGGAAATGTCTAGTCTCTCGAAGAATTCCCCATATGCGGGGATGACGCCGGGAGGCTATCAAAAATTTTGGTAAATAAAAAGTGTGTGTAAATGCCTATGTTCTTAAGAAGGAAAGCATGTTTATATGTTCATTCATGCTTAGTTCAATTGTTATTCGAATCGCCATATCATGTGGTAATTATAATATGTTCACTCATGCTTAGTTCAATTGTTATTTAAATCTTCATATCATGTGACAACTACTTGCTTAAAATTCAAATTTTTTTGCCTAAATGGTGATTATGCATTGAAGTAGAGATAATGTGACATATTATTGTATAATTTAAAATTTACTTCATTGTAGTACATCTTTATATTATATGAGTGGGTTATGTGAAACTTAAGTCTTCTTCTCAAGTATATCTTGACAATCTTTTTTCTTAAGTCATGAAATAGTTGAAAAAAAAGCATGGATGATTACTTCATTAAGTTTAGAATTTAGTATTACAAATTTAGTATGGATATTTGTCCATGTCTCATTTGCTTATCTTACAACAATCTTTATATGCTTATGAATAGTTAAAAATGGAAAGAAAAGTATATTATGGTTGCATGATTTAAGTCTTATTTTGTTATCAAATATCCATTCATATGAGATGATGATGGATAACTTTAAAACATTAAGTTAGATATAACTTACAAATTGATGTGATATGAATTCAAAATAAGCCCAATTGTTATGGATCTCTTCCTTTGAAAGGTGGGTGAACTCTCTTAGAAGACTTAGACTTGCAATATATTTTGTGAGGAGAATGAGAGAAATGGGAGAGTAAAGCTTTCATGAGAGAAGAATTCTCTCTTATTTATAATGAATACTTGGCCCTTAGCATGAGGCCAAAAAAAATGAAAATGGGATTTGTGTCATCTCATTAATTTATATAGTTTTTCTACATGCCATTAAAATGGAAAGAAAATCTTTATTGCCTTTGTCATTCTCTTCTTAATGACACATAAAATGAGCATGAGTTTAAGAAAGTTTTCATTTCCTTTGTCATTCTCTTCTTAATTACTCCTAAAATGAGCATGAATCTAAGGAAATTTTCATTTCCTTTGTTATTCTTTTCTTAATTACTCCTAAAATGGGCATGAATCTGAAAAGCTTTCATTTTCTTTGTCATTATTCTCTTAATTACTCATAAAATGAGCATGAATCTAAGAAAGAAAAAATAAAAAGAGGAGTGGAAAGGAAATAAGTCCTCTTTTTCAACTAAAGTGTGTGATGCAAAAAAAAAAAAAAAAAAAAGAAAGAAAAGTCTTCCTTTTATTTATAAGTGCATATCATGATAAAAGGGGACATGAAAAATAACTTAAAAATAATAATAATAAATGATATTATGAATGAATCATAATGTCATGGGCTTTCTTCTTCATACTTGGCATATCCTAAAAATGTCTTAAATGGGCTTATAAAGAAGCAATTAGCCCATTTAGAATTAGTGAACTCTCTTTTTTTTTTTTTAAACTAAAGGGGAGGCCCATTAGGCTTAGTCTTATAAATGGGCTTATGTAAAATATGATAAAGAGAAGGTCTAATGGAGATGGACCAATAAACTTTAAGGTTTGTCATGTTACTATGAATTAAATGTTGCAAGACTTAAGATTACCTTGTTTATTTTGCCTCCTCTTATGGCTTGATCATTTACAATCATAAGAATCAATATTTGTTTAAGCAAAATTTTCATATTTTCTTAATCGTGTGTAAAAAGATTTCAAATTTTCTCAATCATGAAAATCATTATTTCAGATTTTCCTAATCTTGTGCAAGAAAAATTTCAAATTTTCTAAGTTTATCAAACTTAGTATGATTATTTAGCTTATGAAACCTAAGCTTTATGAAATTGTCATGATCCAAGGATGAGGATGAAAAGAAAAGTGAATAGCTTCATACTTGAGATAATGGGCTTTTAAAATGCCATTTGAAATGAAGTTTAGTGTGATTTTAAACCCTTTTATTTTGTTGATTGGTAATGTTAAAGTGGCATTTTACCTAATAAATGTTCATATTACACCCATAAGCAAGTGTCAAATCTATTTCTTGCATTAGTATGAAGGTGAGACATGATCCTCCAAAATTACTTTCTTTATACAAAACCCAAATTCTAGTTGATTATCATTTAAAAGAAAGAGAGAATGAAAGTTTAGAAGTAAGTGAGTAGCTTCATTAGAATTAGTATCATTCTTCCCTCTCTATGAAAATGTGAAGGATGTCTTGAAATAGGATTTCATTAGCATAAAATTTGAAAATTCCTTGACCTTCATTGATTAAGTTTAGAATGGCTATTCCTTAAGCTTATAGCTCTCTTTTAAATTCAAAGGAGTATTGAATTCAAACTCATATATGAGTTTACATTTGAATTAATATTTATTCGTCAATTCTAATATATATAAAGGAATTTGGATGTGGCACGCAAACCTCTGTGTGATTCATAACCTCTCTTCAAATCCCCTTAAGATAGATACTACACTTGATGCTTATCAAATATTTTAAAAGGCTAATTGTATGTCTTATAAAGATATCCATGTTTGAATCATGACAAATCAAGAAGGGTTTAAATTTATATCATTAAGAACATATGATAACTTAATGTATAAGTAGTTATCTTATCTCTTTAAATACAGATACTTGTTTGATTGTCTAGAACATCTACTCATTTGGTTTGTATTTGGGATGTTATGACTTTACAAGAACATATATTTACTTATTTTTTATAACATGTATTAAACATGACATGTTATACTAGATATAGTCACTTTAACTTAGACATTTAAATGTTCATACAATATTTTAAAAGAAGAAAAACTTGTATGTATGTTGAACTGTCTACTAGACCAAACATTTAGGGAAAAATATGCAAAGTGAAAGAACAAATACTATACATCTCGATTTGATCTTAGGACCAGGTCCGAGTTAACAAAACCCAAAAATGCAACAACAAAATCCATACTTATAATTTGACATCTACACTTCAACTTAGACATCTTAATGTCCATACAATATTTAAAAGAACATATACTTGTATGTATGTTGAAGTGTTCACTAAGTCAGACACTTAAGAAACTATGCAATTCATATACAGAAAAATGATCAAATACTATGCATCCCGATTTGGTCTTGGGACTAGGTCTGGGTTAACAAAACCTAAACATTCGATTATGATATTATAAGAACTCTCATTTAATAAAATATGAGAAGTTAATTCTATCATAAAAATGACAAATGATAAATCTATTGACACTTCTCAAGTCCAAACACCCAAGAGAAAAGTCTCAAACATGATCCTCTACGCTAAAGCTAGAGTTGAGAAGGTTTAGAGATTATAAATATAGGAGTAATGAATTTAGATCCGATCCTCTACAAGAAAGCAGGTAGAGTTGACAAGGTCTACTACATTTAAAATATTATCATTAGTATGTTTTAAATGATCAATGATCATGCTTAAATCTAAATCAATTATAAAATGATCAAATATTCAAATAAAAAATATATAAATCAAATAAAATTAATTATTTAAATTTAAACTTAAAATCATCCACCGCTCCGTAATTGTTTATTTGGGGTGACAAATTAAGAAGTCTTTTGCTCACAAAGAACCAATGTTAAATCAAATACATAACTATTTTTATACTCAAATAATCTTAAGCTCATAAGGATGTGACCTATGTACTTTATCTAATTGGTTTTGCTGCAAAATGACACCACATAAATGGTTCGGATCCTCTCGTGGTTTGTGATATGACACCACTAAATTATCGTCACGGTCGCAGCCCGTATGTTCTTCAATGGCTTTGCTCTTTGAGTTGTGAATTATGGAATGTGTTTGATTGTAAAAAAGTCCTTTGTTAACTAAGGTTGACTTATATTTGTCCCCTTAGACAAACTCCACAAGTCTATAAAGGCTTGGATGTAACTCATGTGTTCTTGTGAGTATTCTTGAGGTTAGTCTACCTCCTATGACTAAGCGGAACCATGAAACAACCCGATCTAGATCTGAGCCATCGTTCTCCCAACAAAAAGTTTTAAATAAAATGATAAATTTCATAAATTCTAAACTCCACTCATTGTTATTATACACTCGTTATTTAACAATTCATCAACTAGCCTTAATTGAAAGTGCTCTCTATGGGAGGTAATTAACTATAGCTTACTTTAGAAACTTGGAACTATCTAAAGTCCTTGTAAAATGAGGATGAAATCTCTAGAGTAGTGTCTTATTCATCTCCTTTTTCATCGACACTTAAAACACTCTTTTCATCAAAAGAGGTTGGTAGAGAATTTATTCTAGAGATTTTTGGCGACTCCGCTAGGGGCAGGTTTCTCATTCCATCTTTGGCTAGTCGAATCTTAGTTATAATGACTATGTAATATAAAAAATAATAATTATCAAATGAAAATGAAATTGAAAATGAGACATTAAAAGAGAAAACTTAAAAGCTTTCTAGATAGAGTCTTAAGTCATTTAAGATTTTATTTAGAGCCCATGCTTTAGTATATTTTATCTTATTGTATCCATAATTTTGAAAGAAAGGGGATAATGTAGCTATTTTTAATTGTTAATTTTTATCTTTAAACTCCATAATGGCTCTGCAAAACATGTCATTATTACTCTCGGAGATGGCGCATACATCCGATTGGCCAATGTTATCATCAATACGAGAAAGATCGGGGCTACCATCCAGTTTGGTAGCATTGACTTTCCAACTATCGTGGCCCAATGTCACATTGTCAGGCCTCAATCTGCTAAAGTCTGTGCACGTCATGTGCAACAATATATGAAGAGGTCTATTGAAGCTATTAACTCTACTACTGTTGGGCCGAAGATACCTTCTATCTTTGAGAGGCTTGGTCGCTCAGAGACTCCCATCATGAAGAGGGTTGTTACTGCTAGGACTATCTCCTTAGTTCCTCAAAACAACACATCCCTGACAGCTGAACCCTTTACCCCAGAGAGGAATAATGTTGAAGCTTTTTCATCTAGAAGCAAGCTCAGCTGAAGGCAAAGAAGAAAAATAAGTCTTGAGTTACGTGCTTAACAATTACTACATGCAGTCAACTACACAACCAATTATAGAATCATCAGCGAGTATTCTAACCTACAACAGGTTTGACAACCTTAAGCGGGTAAAACGGAATAACTCTACTGGTCAAATTAAGCAGTCCTTCTAGACCCATCAGCGTTAGGCTCCAGCTCTTCCAATAAGGAAACCCAAAACTATATTTGCAAGTGTGCATCGGATCCTCCAAGTTTTTAAGGAGAGAGGACTAATGTAAGAAGGTATCAGGGTCCTGTTATCAGGGATGCTAGAACTGCTCCTCTAAGGAGACCTCATCCCATAATTCTGGCAAGATGCTAACCAATTCATGTCCCATGGTGAGCATTGAGGCATGACACTTGGACCATGTATCCAAGAATCCACCGCCGAAAGGTCCCGTGAAAAAGTAAGCAGATATGGAGGCCTAGAACTCAAAAAGAGATTATCTTAGAAAAAAGACATGGCGTGATATTTGGTGTGCATTCTTGGAGATCTGCCCCAACTCAAATTTATTAGTGATGAGAGCCTAAAACAAAGGACCCATATGATCAAGTTTATGATGGTCGACACTTTGGAGAATTCTCCAGGGGTTCCTGTAATTAATCAACTCCATCTCGGCGAGAGGAAGTTAGCTTTGATCGAAGCTCTCCAATCAAAGGAGTCTCAATTCCACACTTGAAACTGAAAGTTCATTGGAGACGCCGATCAGAGATCCATTCAAGGATGAAGAGGAAGAGGAGGATACAATGACTGTCAAAATAGTGTGCATGGTACAATAAGTTGGCGAGCCATCTATCGTGCACCAATACCAACATAGGCATGTCGTATAGTAGTACCTCCCCCTCAACTTGAAGATTAATAAAATATTCAAACATAGGAATCATCCTTTGATTCTTCAGAAGAAGAAGAAGAAGAAGAACAACAAAAAGGTGATAGAGAAGAAAATCTACCTTCACACAACAACTTTGGCAGAGGCACAAAGATAAATTCAAGGCTAAATGAAAGCCAAGGATAGAGAAATCACTCAATTGAACAAAAAAATAAGTGAAATGATGATGCAGATGATTGCAATAATGTAGTTAATACAAAGAAATATTGTGGCAAGTCCAACACCTATCCCTCCAAATAATCACCAAGCCTCTAGCAGTGCCCATGTGTGGGAGAAAAATTCTATATGAGTTTCCTTCAAATCTATTGGTTAGAAGAGAGAGGCAAGAATATAAAGATTCATCTTTTTAGGACTCCACATAGATCTACATATGTACTTATTCAAGTGATCGAGTACGTCATCAAGGAATAGTGTACTATCTAGAAAGATAGAAGTAATTACCCTTTAATGGACCTAATCACCTTAATAAGGACTCCTAAGGATGATGGGTCTACATATGTACCAGAGATTCTTTCCCTACTTTATTTAGAAAAGTAAAGCAAGGTTTATTTTAAATTGGGTTCATTAAGTTCCCTACAGGGGCAAGCCCCCATAGTTAATTACATCCCAAGGAATGAGAATCCCTTAGAAAAACTCTCGATTAAGGTAAATGATTGTTGTCTTCAAAGATTTTAATAGGAAAAGGATTATCAATCAATTGGTTTATTTTTAAAAATCAAATGGGATTGATCAAAAGGGGGAGTTATTATCAAATCCAAAAGAAAGATAAGTAGGAGATGCTCACGATGCTAGAAAACCAAGCAAGCATCTCAAACTATCCTATAGTTGGGCTTTACATTTTTGAAATTGATTTAGTTTGTTTGAGTTAAATTTTTCATTAGAAATTTAGGACTTATGATTCCTTAACACAAGATTAAGAAAATGCCTAAGAGGTGAGGAATTATGCTTATGACCCATAAAAGGGAGAAGCAACCTCAAAACCTAAATCTAGGGAGTTTTGGCAAGGGCCAAAAACACAACCTAAATCTAAGAAAAAAATGGGTAATTTGTTTGCCTCTATAAGAATGGAGAAACCACCTGCTTGGGCTTACAATCACTTGAGGGTGGCTACTAACTCCTCTTATGATTTTAAATACATGTAGACAATCTTTATGCTTATGCAAGATAGGTAAGATGTTATTTATTTAGAAAGAGACTAAGTCTCATGCTTCAAATGACCTAAATCTAATGCAATTCAAATTTTATTTTATTTTCATTTTTGGACAATTATTTTGACTCAGGCTAATAGGATTTATATGCCTAATGCATGAGAAATAAAGTTATTGGCCAAAATCAGTGAGAAGGGAGGATGTGTGTTTTCACCATGGCTCTCAAAGGTCAAGCCAAGTTTCTCTAGCAAAGGTGGAAGCCCTCCAATCAAGAGTGAAATAAGATGTATTTACGCATGATATTATAAAAGAAATACTCATCCAGCTAAGGGGTTGCTAATTCTTTTATCTTGATTTTAAACCTAAGCTTTATGTGAGGTTATGAGTTCTTTATTTTTAATTTTTTAGCTATTAAGTTGGGTAAAAAATTTATTTTTTCTTAAAGAGCTTAATCTACATCCAGACCATACATAAAGCAAGGAAGAAACTAGGAAAAGATGTCACTTAATGAGTAAGCTAAATAAATCATCAATCAATTTATAAAGCTAATCACAAAAAAAGGTCATTATGGTCGGGTACCACCGCACAAACCCAAAAAGGCAAATGTGGGTAGCCGAGCTCTACCCTTATACAACTTGGATTACAAATGAATTAAATTATAATTAAGCAAAGAATTCATTGTTATGGGGGTCTTCAAGCTTCATTTCTTCTTTCTCCTTTTCTTCTTCCTTCTTCTTTTCTTCTTTCTTCTTTGGTTCCTTCTTTTGGATGGTTGAAAGATAGATGCTCCAAGGCTTCACATGGTGTATAAGATATATCTTATGACCAATGCTCATCCTAATCCCCATAATAATCATTCCAAAATCCTAATTGCATAAATTTACATGAAAAGAAAAAGAATGAAAATCTAACTAACACCTGCAAAATAGAGATTAGCTAAAACAAACCACACAAATCCCAAGAATGTATATTAGACTTATCACCCCACACATAGGTGACTAAGTCCACCTTTCCTATTGGATTATGCTTAGGAGTGTAAAGCACCTGCAAGTAAAAGCATTTATATTTTTATTTATGATAGTGCCCCTTAAGCACAATCCCAAAAGAATGATTAGACTAAGAGCATCCTATCATTTATTCTACGAGCATACACCCTAACATCCAGTCTAAAATATATATCAAAAAATAAAATAAACATCAAACCCTACACTACCCTAACTAAAGCTAGAAGTGACTTAGGCTAATGTGTGTGTTTTGAAGGTTTGTGTGGTATGCTTAGCTATGGATTTAAGTTAGAATTTTCTAAGTGTGAAAACATGTTCAACTTAGAGGAGGGTTTCATTTATGTTGTTTAACTATTTTAGATTGATTTTATTTCATATTTTGATTTGGTTCAAATGAATCCTACAATTAATTACTAAGTTATAAAGAGAGGGAAAGAGAGAACTTCTCTTTCCTTCCCTAACCCAAGTAATTTTAAAGTAGGTTCACATTTTTAGTTTTGTTTAGTGAACATTTTGATTAAGTCTTTTAATTAATCCTAAGTTTAGATGAACTCTAAACAAACCCATTCAAAAAGAAAGGCATTTTAAGATTAAATAAAATGAACTAAACTCACAAAACACACATTACTTTATTTCTTTCCCAACATGTATAACATGTATATGAATGAATCCTAAGCATATCTATGCATACAAATGAGAATATTTAACACACTTAAGGATTCATGCTAAGTAATCCATTTAAGGAAATTTGAAGTTTAATATGCATGATTTTCTTTAAGTAGAAAGGTATTTCTTATCCAATTTTTCATATGCACACATGAAAGTAAGAAAGGCATAAGTGAGTACAGTGCCATTGTTAACCAAAGGTGTAAGGTACAAGACCTATTTAGGGCTACTTAAAGCTTCACAACCTTGGGGTTGTCCAGACTAATATATCACTTTCCTTAAATACAAACATGTGTATAAAAGAAATGAATGGAAAAGAAAGAATGCAAAAGTTGTATTAATTGATTCATTTCATTTATGTCATTTATGTATACAAGCATAGGTAACCCTTCTTAATGTGATATCATGGGGATGAATAGGATATGAAATTAAGTAAGTGTTAGGTTTTTTTCAAATGAACCATACATCTTACCAACTCCTATTTAAAACTATACTAATATAAAAGAGAAATGAAATCTATGCTAAGCACATCCTTATATTCTTAAAAATGCAAGCTTATAATTAAAATATAAGTAGCACACTTTTAGTTTAAGGCATTAGATTTATATGTTTTGAAAAATAATTTGAATTTAGTACTGATAATAGCCACTCATATTTCTACTTTATCCAACACATGCAAATTTGACATAAAGTAAACAATTTCATTTTTAAACTTGCATTTGAAAAATATGAATGCATGAAACCACATGACATACAAATTTAACATGTTGGAAAAAGAATCAAAGCAATGAAAGCATGTAAACACATTTACTTTAACTAAATCTTAAAGACATTCTTATAGAATAAGAAAGTTTAAAATAAATCAAAGTGTATTCAATGTGATTTTTGTTTAGTTTTAATTTGATTTAATTTTGAAAAAGTGAGTTGAGTTTGTTGTTCCTAACCCATTCTTACATGTATTTGATATTTTTGTTTAATTTTTAGATGATTAGATTTATTTTTATGGTTTAATTAGTTTAAAGTATGAATTAAGTAATTTAATTAACCCTTACCTATATCACCTTAACATAGTTAACCAAGTAATTATGAGCCAATGAGACGATATAAAAGCTCACAAGGAATTTAAACTTGTAATGCATCTAGGAAGAAAAGGGGCCTAATGCAATTTGGCTCATAATTAATGGTTAATTAAGCTAAGGGGTTTAACTTAAGTAATTTCAAAACACCCTTTCACACATATGAATTGGGTTTTGATTTTCTTAATTGAACTTAAGCTCTTAAACACTTAAGCATTTACCTAAAGTAGATTAATTAAGTTCTTAAAATTTTTAGAATTTTTAAAAATTAATTAAGTGGATAATTAATGAATTAACCCTTAATTAAGAAAGGATTAAGGAAGGAAAAGGGGGTTTAGGGAATAACATAGAGTAAATGTCCTAAAATTATTCTCTAAATCTCTATCTATTGGATCTGGCCTTAATCAACTCTAATAATGGATTAAAATACTAATCCAAACCTTAATTATCCTTAATTACATAAGGAGGATAATTAGGAATCACATTTGCAATTCTCCCAATTAAGCCTTCAATAAATCCCAAGAAAATTAGGGAAGGCAAAGGTCATCTCCTAAAACATACCCAAGAAGTTTGGGATCAATCAAAGGTTTAATTAAGAGGTAATTAGCAAAATATGATTTCCAATTAAACCCAAAATCAGAGAAAAAAATAATTCAAAATCTATTGAAATTATTTTTAAAATATTCTAGGTTTAATTATCTTTCCAAATTTTACCTCATATTTTTCTAAATTTTATTGAAGGAGATATGAATTATAGAAGATCAGGAGATTAATAATCATTAATTAAATCCTTAAACTAATCCCTCGGCTAATAGCGCGGCACGCGGCAGTGGCGGTCATCATGCTTTACATGTGTCGCGCTGTGAGCCTATTAATTAAACACACGTCGGGACGCTTTGATCCGTTTGATCAAAGTTGGATGGCGGGATCATCCTATTTATAAAAGTGATAATTAATTTTTAAAACATGGAATCTCGTCCATCCAAAATGTGCGGATGGATGGCAGTCTCTCCCAGTTCTAGGATTACAGAGGTGATCTTGGGAAGGTCCGAGCTTGATTGAGCTCAGATTAGAACAAGATTTTTCCCACACCATCTAAAGTTACTAAGAAGCATATCCAATGGTGGATTTTACATGACTTGAAAATTTATTTCACAAAAGACCAACACCCCCTAAGCTAAGTGGTCGAAAAATTCCATGCATCATGTGATCGCATCGAGCTCGATGAGTAGCTTAGTGGATATGAAGCCTTATTGAAATTTTCAGGCCTTGGGGTTGAGTGGATGCTTTATGGACCAACACCACTTGATCTCCTTTGAGGCTTTGCTTCAATTGAGGTTCTCCTTGCTATGGGAACTCAAATGGATGCTTGGGTACACTCCAATTGATCCCCTGAGGGAGTGTGTAAGAGGAATTGAAGTAGCTTTGAGTGTGGAGGAAGTTGAAGGTTCAAGTAAGCACCTCTATTTTTAATTGGACAAAATCGAGAAGATCACTTTTCAAATCCCTCTTAGAAAGCTTAGGATGGCTCTCTGATCTTTCCTAACACTCTCTAGGCTTCAATCAATGATGATTTCAAATTGAATTATGGAGAGTATATCTCCCCCTATGGCAATCGGATGATCAACACCTCCCTTGCCATTTTGATCCAATTGACTACATTGGAGGGTTGTTTGACCTGTTAGCTCTTTGCACATGGCTGGTTTGAGGCCTTGAGTGGATTTCAAACTCCCATGTGCATCAAATTGAGTGGAAGAATGATTTGGAATGAGCCAATTTGACCCATGGGATCAGGTTTGGCCTTGGGTCCATTTGGGCTAACCCAAACCCATTGGGTTGGGTGTACCACTCTTCATTAGGTCCACTTGAGCTATTAGGAAGGCATCAAGTTGATATGAAGAGGGTATGACCAAATTACCCATGGATTATGCCAAAATTTATTTTATGACCAAGGGGTAAAATGGTCATTTTATTGATTTTTTAATTTGTATATGTTGGATATGTGGAGAAACTAGGTTTGGCCAAGTTTTATGAGATTTGGAATTCATTTGATAAGGTTTAGCTCATGTTGACCCATTTAGCTCAAAATGGATCAACTTGGGTCAAGTTGACCAATTGGTCAAATTATATAGTTTTGAATTTGGCTCATATGACTTCATTTAGGTCAAATGGGTCAAGTTGACACATTTGACCCATTTGACCTATTTGGGGTTGGCCAAGGGTAGGTTTAGGTTAGGTTAGTAATATGGAGTGGATTGATATCTTTATTTTCAATCAATTTTTGTTAAGTTCAAATTTGGCTCAACATGACCCCTTTAGGTCAAGTTGGGTTTAAGGCCAATTGATCTAGGTTAGGTCTAGTTGGCCAATTGAGGCTTTGGTCAAGTTCAACAAGTGATTTGGAATGAACTTGACCCATTAGTTCCAATCAATTTTGCTTAGATCAAGTTTTGACATATTTTGACTTTTTAGATCAAGTTGGGTCAACTTGGGTCAAGTGGCCAATTGGGCTAGGTTAGGCTCAAATGTTAGCTTGGTCAAGTTTAAATATAGGTCATGAGTAAACTTAGATCAATGGTTTCAATCAATTTGGCCTATGGCAGAATTTGGCTATGTTAGGTTTTATTTTGGGCTAAGTGTTGACTTGGTCAACCTTTAAGTTTGACTTGGTTTGACCCAATTTGATTGATTGATCATCCCATGATGATTGTTGATCATGATGAGAGGCATAGGTGAGTTTGGTTCAATCCAATTTGGTTAGGATTAGAATTTGGCTCATAAGGGTACTTTAGGTCACTTTGGGTCAAGTGAGCCTAAGTGGGTCAAATGGCTTGGTCAAAGCTTGATTTGAGCTTGATTGATCTTGTATATGGACTTGTGATTGAAATATAAATCCATTTGCAAGTGGTTTGAAGTCAAATGGTTTTGATCTATTTGACAATTTCATATTCAAAGGGTGAACATGAAAGGATTTGGGGTTTGATTTTGGATTGATTGTTAATTTAGTGATTGAAGTTTGTATTCATATTTGAATTCATGGTTATAGGGTTGATTGAATCATGAAGGAAAATTAAGAGTTTGACTTGATTTGAAATTGATTTGGTAAGTTCAAGATTTTGACTTGAAAGGCTTAGGTTGGATTTCGAATGGATTTGAGTTTGATTTTTGGAATTGATTTTGATTGTTTGAATTTATATTTATATATGTGAATATAAATAAAATATAAATGGATCATGAGAAAATTTCAAAGATTTGAAGTGGTTTAATCATGATTTGGGCTAAGTCCATTAAGAGGGATTTAAAGGACTTAGGAAAAGTTTTTGAGTTTGGAGTTTGAATTTTTGAATTTGGTTTGATTGCTTTATATTTATATTTCATTATATATATGAATATAAATGAGGATATAAATGAATTATGAGAAAATCATAAATTTGAATTGATTTAGATCATGATTAGGTTAAGTCCTTAAAGGTAAATTTAAGGACTTAGGAAATTTTCATGAATTGATTTTGAATTTTGAGTTTAGTTTGATTGGTTTGAATTTATATTTCATTTATATATGTGAATATAAATGAGAATATAAATGAATTATGAGAAAATCTTAAAAATTTGATTTGGTTTTGATCATGAGTTTGGCTAAGTCCTTAAGGGGAAGATTAAGGACTTAGGAAGATTTGAACTTAGGAATTTCATTCATGGTATGTATGTTTTGTAATAAATCTTCATGATAGTTAATTTGATCACACAATCCATGATGAGTTGATTTAGGTTTGGATAAAATCAATTAAGATTGATTTGGAGTTTGACTTGAAGGAATGAAAGTGAGGAATGGTTCAAGCTAAGGATAAGCAAATTTTTCTAACACCCCTGAGACATGACCTATTTCTATGGCTAACTCTTCTAAGTCTCTAGGGCTAGGTTGAGTGTTCACCTAATCACTAGATGTGTCTTAAGACTAATAAACTCTTAAAGTCAAAGAGGAGTCCTATGTCTAAGATGGAGGGTTTGAGAACTTATCCTAAAATGAGGTCAACACCATGACAATCCTCTAGTAAATCTAATCTCACATTCTTCGAGAGTGCAAATTGAGCCTGAAGTGAGGGTTGGAGTGAACGAGTCAGCTCAACAACCAACTTCTCAAAATGTACAAAGCACATCTGAAGCTGTGCCTCTCAACTTGATACTGTTATGAATGAGAAAATCAAGGTTGTTATAGATGCGGAGTAGACAGAAAAATTGGTGAGCAAGGGCCGACCATATCCCGTGGAGTATGATCAAATTCCATACCCAAAGGGATACTCAATCCAGAAATTTAATCTATTTGATGAAATGGCAATCCCAAGCATCATCTAGCTCAGTTCAAATCATCTTGTGTATTATTATTCTGCCAGTTTGTCATCAATTTGACTTCAACTGCTTTCGAATGGTATGTTGAGTTGCTAAATGACTCGGTTAAGACTTTCGCGGAACTTGAGACCATGTTCATTAAAAGGTTCACCAACACAGTTAAAAAGATAACTATTGCTGATCTCTCCCTTGAGAAAAGGAAGAAAGATGAATCAGTAACTAGATATATCATGCACTGGAGAAATATGAGTATGAAATGTGAACAATAGTTAGAAGAGAAACATGCAATTAATTACTTATGTGCAACATTGATGACAGATGGCGCCTTATCTTTGCATGGATTCAATTACCACATTTTAAGAGCTGCTTGATAGGGTGGCTAATTTGAGAAATTAAATTTATCTGATAGCCACCAAGATAAATCCAAAAGAGGAAAAGTTTCAGATCCAAAGAAGGGTGAAACACATTTCACCTTCTTCAAGAAAGATACAAGCAAGCGGATAGTCTATAACATAGATAAAGAAAGGCTACCTGCTTTTCAAGAAAAACCAAAGTAATCATTCAATCCTGCTCCACATCCCAAGCTCATACTTGTGGACAATGAGGTTCCTCGGTAGTGAAGGCGAGTGACCAAAGCAAACAAAAAGAGTGAATGACTCAATGGCCCCAACCCTCAAGGACAAGCTAAACAAAGAATATTATTTTAAGAGGGAAAATGTGGCTAAACTATTCTAGCATGCACTCAAAGAAGGTCTCGAACTACCAAAGTGTAAAATACTTGAATAGGCTAGACAAGCTGATAATAACTGCCCATACCATCGGGTGCTCAACCATCCCATTAAAGATTGCTACATATTCAAAGATTGATTAGAGCGAAAGTATAGAAATGGAGAATTCATATTATCAGACAGTGTATTGGTGCGTCCAAAGAAAGAATCTACAAAGGTAATCACTTCCTCTCAATGTCATCAAGTAAAGATAAAGGCAAGTAAAATTGGTTGATGATGAAGGATGGTAAGTTGTAGTTTTTAAAAAGACTATAAAGATGTTGAAATGATTGGAAAGCATCCCAAGTATTCAGTGAAAATCACCACTTGATCCTATACTCGAGTTGAAAGAAAACCCAAGTTATGAAAAGGCTAGTTCATCTCATGAAAGATAGCCTAGCCAAGTACCACAAGGGAAAGCCAAAAATCTTCCAAGCGAAAGAATAAGTCAAAGAAAAAGAAAAAGGCACTGCAAAAGATCATCAACAACATGGATGGTTACATACTAACGCAAAAAATCATCAATAATATGGATGATTACATACATCCAGCAATGTGACCCATCACACTTGCTGATTTTATTACCAAGCTTCAGATCAGTGAAGAAGTAGGGGAAGAAGATGAAGAACTTTCCGCTGAATCTTGCTTGGTGGTACATGGAGCTGATAACAACTTAGAGGAACTCTATTTCTAAAATGAAGATGAATTAGAGCCCACCATGTCGACAAACATGAAGAATGTAAAATTGGGCAGTGATTCTGAATCATCTAGCCCATCATTAGACGGAGCAGAAGCAGATGCTGAAGCAACCAATTCATATGAAGATTCAGATTCAAAAGAAGTAGCTCAAATGCAGTGAGAAGTGGTCGAGTGCTGCCATCTCAATAGAGAAAAGAGATAATAAATATAATGGAAAAGAAATTGAAATCAATGAAAAAGTCATCCCTAAGGATTTAAACAAGAAGCCTTCACCAAATAAAGGGATCAACTACAACATTCTATCCCACATAAGAAAATTGCACAACTTAGCTTATATGAAGCACTTCTTATATCATAAGATCTCCATAATATTATAATTGAGGCTCTCAAAGAGCCAGAGAAGTTCGAAGCAAATTTTGCTGAGCGCTACCTAACAGAGACCTTGTGTTCAAGATCCTCCAGCCAACACATTTTTAGAAGAAGATCTTATGCTTGGAAATGCAAAGCATAATCAATCTTTGTATGTTACACCTGAAAGTGATGAAGTTATAATACCATAAATCTTAGTTGATCCGGTTCCTCTATGAATCTTATGAACTTGAGGACTCTTATGTGGCTATCTCTAGATGAACAACATCTGGAACAAGATAAAGTCCTGGTTCAAGGTTCAATGAAAAGGGATAAAAAACTATTGGATCATTCGTCCTCCCTCTTAAATTCGGAGACCTCTACACATAAGCCAAATTTCATGTGATCGATGCAGATACTTCATTCAAAGCTCTCCTAGGCCGACCATGGCTTCATGAGTATGGCATTGTCCTATCTACACTGCATCAATGTATGAAATATACAAAATATGGAGAAGAATGCAAGATTGTGGGTGACATGCAACCTTTTGCGGTGCATGAAATGAAGATATATCAAGATGCCAGTTACTTCCTTTCGAGGGAATCAAAGCTAACAAAATAACTAGTAAATACTGCATCTACTTCAAAACTCATAAAAGAACAAGTTAAGAAGAAGGGACAGATTAAAATAAATGAAGGAAAAGAGATTGTTTTAAATATCCCTTAAGATACAAAGAACAAGTCTAAAATAAGTAGCATTATCCCTCATTTAGGCAGTGATACTATAGAAGAAGAGGAATGTGTTCCTTCTAAATCCAAAGGTCCACGTGAATCTTCAAGTAAAGTATTAATTGAAGAGGATTATTTTGACTCTAATTATGAGTTTGAATCTGCTTTCGAAGGCAAGGTGCAATGCACTTACTTTAAAACAGTCATAGATCCATCGACAGTGGAGACTATACTCATAGTTACTCTTGTTCCTCCTTAACATTTCAAAGAAATCATCCCTTGAGAAACTCATAAAGTTGAGGAACTCGTGACCTTCTATGTACCTCCCCTCCCTAGAAAATATGGGCCAGGAAGCCTGTTTTATAAATCTGAGGGATGTCAAGGAGAATATCCTGATTGGGTAATGCAGTTATCTGAAGAGGAAGAAGTTGTGCTCACAAAGATACCAAAATATTATTCTCCAAAGATGCAAAACTAATGCATAAGCATGGAGTCCATGCTGGAGCAAGCAAGCAAAGGACTAAACTCTTTGAGATGATGTGGTACCCAAAAGGCTCTCAAACTATTAGTAGAAAAAATAAGCAGACTACCAAAGGCCTTGGGTTCATCCAAGATAATGGTCAACAAGAATACACTTGTTACGCAATAATATAAATGGAATTTAAGAGTGATAATGAAAATGAGAATGATATTTTGGAAGTTTGTCTTGCAAATAATGAAGAAGTAGAAGCCAGACCAGCATTTGAAGAGCTTGAAGATGGTGGGCAGGCGACTACTATGGATGAACTTAAAGAAATTAATCTGGGAACTGAGGAGGATCCTCGCCAACGTTCATCAGTGCTTTACTTCCTAAAGATAAAGTGAAAGAGTTAAAAACTTTGCTCTATGAATTCATGGATTATTTTGCTTGGACATATGCTGAAATGCCCCTTTTCCCCTGACATAGAAGTTCACAGACTAGCAATCAAGCCAGATGCAACACTAGTCAAGCAAGCCTCTAGGTGAATGAGATTGGAGATTGAAGAGTAGGTAGTTGCATAAACCAAAAAGCTCATTGAAGTTGGTTTCATTCGGGAAGAAAAGTATGCTGACTAGATAGCTAATACTGTCCCTGTGAAGAAGAAGAATGATCAGATTCATATATGTATCGACTTTAAGGACTTAAATAAAGCATGTCCAATGGATGACTTTTTGCTTCCTGTATCAAAACTATTAGTGGATAATACTTCAAATCATGACATGTTCTCATTTATGGACGGATCATCAGGATACAATCAAATCAAAATGGCTCATGAAGACGAGAAGCATACCTCATTCAAGACACCAATCGGTATAAACTCCTATACAATCATGCCCATCGGCTTGAAGAATGCTGGAGCTACATATAAAAGGGCTATAACACACATCTTTGACAAGTTGATTCATCAAAAAGTTGAGTGCTACATTGATGACCTCATTGTCAAGAGTATATATCGCAAAGATCGCCTCAGTGACTAAAGGATAATTTTTGAAAGAATCAGAAAATATGATCTCAAGATGAATCCTCTTGAGTGTGCCTTTAGAGTCACCTCGGGGAAGTTCCTTGGATATATAGTGCACCACAGAGAGATTGAAATTGGTCCCAACAAAATTAAAGCAATAGTTGAAATGCCTCCTTCATGGAGCCTTCATCAACTCTGTTTTATGCAGGGGCATCTTGTATTTATTAGAAGATTTATATCAAACCTATCAAGCAGATGTCAACCTTTGCAAAACTAATGAAGAAAGATACTCCTTTCAAATGGGATGAAGAATGTCAAGAGGCCTTTGACGGTATCAAGAAATATCTATTGAATCCATCTATTCTTGCAGCCCCAATCTCAAGAAAGCCTATCATCTTGTACCCAACAACACTAGAAGAATCTTTAGGTGCTCTGTTGGCACAACATAATGAAGAAGGAAAGGAGAATGCTCTACTACATTTTAGTAAGACTAATAGGAGGAAATGTGTTATTCTAATTGAAATATTATTTTGCATTCCCATCTCTCATTGATGTCACGGTAATGCGGGCACGCCTTATAATTTGATATTACATATGTTCCCCAGAATGCGGTGAAGAAGCAAATCCTGGCAGATTTTCTTGTTGTGTATCCCATCCCTGCAGATTCATTGCTTAAAGATGATCTTCCTGACGAGCAGATCATGCATATATATGAAAAAGAAAAGTATCAAATGTTGGATTTGTATTTTGATGGAGTTTCATCCATCAGGTACACTCAACCTCATTTTGATCATGTTAGAAGGTGGTATAATGAGGCACTCCTACAGACTGACTCAACCACGAACCAATAATGAAGTAGAATATGAAGTGTTGGTAGCAGGTTTAGAGGAAGCCATTTCCATGGGAGTCTAGAATCTACAAATTTATGAAAATTCTCAACTCGGGATTAATCAAGTGTTGGGCTTTTACAAAATCAACAAGCTTGAATTGGCTTACTACCACAAGCCAGTTCTCGACTTATGAAGCAAATCCCAAATATCATTATAATTCGAGTCTCCATAGCTAAGAATAGCAAAACAAACTATTTAGTTAAGTTAGCTAAAGAGATGGCGAGTATAGATGATGACAACTACATATTAATTAGTGTTTGCACTCGTCGGGTACTAGAGCCAATAAGTTTTAAATTCCCACTAGAAGAGGGGTCATCAAATGCAAATTAGTAGGATGCAACTCATGTTGCTCCTCACACTCCTTTATAAATTGCTTATCAAAGTCAACAAGACAAGCCTCAAGCCATTCAAGAGGAAAGACTTCAACCTGAGGAAGTGACGAAACCATAAAATGAAATCCTTATAATATAAGAGAAGGAAGATTGGAGATAACCCTTCGTTGACTATTTTCAAGAAGGAAAATTGCCAAGGAATAAGTCGATAGCTGCACAACTTGAGAAAATACTTCGACTATATGCTTATGTTGGAAATACCCTTTATCATAGATCCTTTGAGCAGATGTGGCTACGATGTTTGAGAATAGAAGAAGCCAATAAGGTAATCATTGAAATTCATTAAGAACTTTATGGTGCTCACCAACCAGGTCACAAAATATCTTTCAAAATTAAAAGAATGGGATACTATTGATCGTCTATTGTTAAAGATTATATCGATCATGCTAAAATATGTCATGAGTGTTATATCCACGGTAACATAATTCATCAACCTCCAAATCCATTGCACCCAACGATATCATCTTGGCCGTTTGAGTGCTTGGGGACAGATGTAATTGGACCGATTGATCTACCATCATCAACTGGCCACCACTTCATCTTAGCAGCCATTGATTATTTCTCCAAGTGGGCTGAAGCCTCTCCTTTTAAGGAAGTCACAGTTGAACAAGTGACCAACTTTTTCACCCAAAATATTATCTATAGATTTGGTGTGCCACGTCAAATAATTTTAGACAATGGGTCAGCCTTCAAATGCACTAAAGTCTATAGATTTGATGATCAGCATAAGATTGATTGGCGATATTCATCAATTTATAATCCGAGGGCAAATGCTTGGCTGAGGCTTTCAATAAAACACTAGTCAAATTACTTAGAAAAATTCTCACAAGAAATAAAAGGGAGTGACATACCAAACTTGTGGAAGCATTATGGTCTTATCGCTCCACTTACAAGACTCCCACAAGATCCACTCCTAATGCACTAGTGTTTGGGGCCGAAGCACTTCTATCACCCGAAGTTGAATTACCTTCGCTCCGAGTAGCCATTCAATAAGATCTTACCCAATATAAGAATGCACGTCTACAGATGGAAGAGCTTGATGCGCTTGATGAGATTAGGCTCCAAGCTCAACAAAATATAGAAGTTTATCGAGTGAGGATGTCCAAAATATTCAATCATATAATACATCCTCGAGCTTTTCAAGAAGGAAAATTGGTCATGGTGCTGAGAAGATCAATTATCCCTCATCGTAAAATTGGCGGTAAATTTGAGCCTAATTGGGAAGGACCCTTTATCATTGAAAAGGTATATCAAGGAGGAGCATACTAGCTCATTGACTTCAAAGGTGAAAGACCAATGCCGCTAATCAATGGTCGATATTTAAAAAAATATTACACATAAAAGTGTAATCAGATAAATTTTATACTTGAAGTTTTCATTGACAATCACATGTGTAACTTTACTTGAAAATTCTCTTGTAACACAAGAATGCATTTCTAAAATAAAGTAAAAAATCCCCCGATAGCATTTTTTAAAATATTTTATAGTAAAATATCGGCTTTCAGTAAGACCTTCTTGTATTTGGGTTGACATTGCTTAGAGATCCCCATATGCACACTCAAAATTATGTATTTAAATTCTCAAGTTTAAAAGTCTTATTGACCAAAAAAAAAAATTTAGTCTGCGAACTTTAACAAATCAAATTGGAAACACATCTTCCATTCATATATCAAATCCAAAGGCTCGAGTTAGTGTATAAGGTCAGACTCAACATGCCCAAATACGGTCGAAGTCAGACAGTCTACTTACTCAACGCGCCACAAAGGCCATAGTAAGAGAGATCCCCATCTCGTTAGCCGATGATAAAATCCTTCATCAATTGCTCAAGACCAAGTGGTGTATAAGGTCGACTCAACACGCCAAATATACCGAAGTCAGGTAGTGCACTCAACACGCCATAAAGGCTGTAGTAAGGGATCCTCCTATTTCGTTAGTTCAAAGATAAGAGCGTCCAAATCCCCAAATCTCTCAAACTTTGTGAGTTCAAGTGGCCTAGACTGGGAGAACATCCCTATTAGTCGTAAGATCATTTTTCAAAATCAAACAAAACTATCCTTACTCAAGAAGGCACTAAGCCGAGTTTGGTATCAATAACAAATATGAAATCTCAACTCCTTCAACAAGTCTATTAAAGTAGAAAGTAAAGATCAAAATAAACTCTTCTTCAACAAGTCCAAGTGTAAAGGATCAAGAAGTTATCATAATGTTCATAAAGTCAAAAAGAAATAAGGAGTTTATACATGTCCTATAAGCAAAGCATAGGACTAATGACTCTTTGTCATTGACCCAACATAAGCTCTGAGGGCTAGGTCATTGACAAATAACCTTCTATAAGCCCACAAAAGCAGAAAGCTAGGGTAGAAGGTAATTTCATATCGCCTGACAAATCTTCAAGATAATTCAGGACTTTCCTCCATCAAATCCATCAAGGCATGAAGCCAAGATAAAAGGAGATACAAGATACGAATCCTTGAGATGAAATCTTCTACAAGTCCATCAAAGCATAAAGATAGGGCCAAATATGTTCTCATCTCATCAATAAATCATTGACTCCATCAAATCCACTAAGGCATAAAGCCAGGATAGGAGGAAAATTCAAATTCCAAATTTTGAGATGAAATTTTCAACAAATTTGCTAAAGCACAAAGCATAGGACCGAAGACATTGTCATCTCATCAACTGCATCAAGTCCGATAAGACACAAAGCCAAGACATAATGAAAATATAAATTTCAAATTTTGAGATTGAATCTTAAACAAGTTCATCAAAGCACAAAGCATAGGACTGAAGATATTATCATCTCAACAATAAATCATCAACTCCATCAAGTCCTCTAAGGCACAAAGCTATGACAGGAGGAAAATATAAATTTCAAACTCTCAAGAGAAAGTCTTCAATAAGTCTGTTAAAGAATGAAGCAAAAATTGAAGACAGTCCAAATTCTCTCTACAAGTAAATGATGACAAGTCAAAGCATCTCCTTCATCTAGCCCATCAAGCACAAAGTAATGGACTGATGGCAACTTCTACTAGTTCAATGAGCTATTGC
The DNA here is from genome assembly GCA_021442155.1 of Cymbidium sinense. Classification (NCBI taxonomy): domain Eukaryota; kingdom Viridiplantae; phylum Streptophyta; class Magnoliopsida; order Asparagales; family Orchidaceae; genus Cymbidium; species Cymbidium sinense. The sequence continues at coordinate 104,935,298 of CM038218.1, forward strand.
AGCCAAACCGATGAAATTCAAAAGCTTGCCCAACCTAAGAGTTATACTGACTTCTATCAAAGGGCAGTGATAAGATATTATCAAAAAGTTATCAAAATTATAACTCTAGTGTGACATCCAACCAAATCTCTTGGAGATCCATGAGGTCAACCTTTTCACAATAAATACGGTCCGCTCCATGCGCGCACCATGTTTGTTGAGGGGACATTTGTTGACCTCCACATATGGTTCACAAGTCAAATGAATCATGAAAGTTAAAATAAATAATTAATGAGATGAACATTTCATGAATAAGTTTTAAAATGCATTAATCGCAATTGGATTCGAGCAAAATCATCTCAATTTGAAAATTTAGCAGTGTAATTGTTCTTAAATTATCAAAATTAATTAAATAAAAAAATATTAGATCAATTAATAGCCAATCAATTAATTAAAATTAATTTTAAATGAAATTACGTGCGCATCAAATTCAGGAAGCCCCGATGACATCCGAATGAGCTCCATTCGTGAAATTGATCTCGCATTATAGCCGAAATGTCGAAATCTATCAAACGATGCTTTTCGAAGTCAATTTGACAAATTCTACGGAAACATCGAGCAATTCAAATGCGACGTCATACAATTTAAACCCAATTTCACTTCAACCGTCGCTGATGTAGTCTAAACGGCCTCCGATAAAAAATTCACGCTATGCTGATCACCAATAATAAAAATATCTAAATTGTACCCATAATATGATTTGTCTCAAAAATAATTTATAATTATTGACGCAAAAAATATTAATTATAATGTTATCATTCGATTGCATAATTAAAAAGTGTAATAGCTTCGATCCTAATCCTTGCCTAATCGCCACCACTTCTCTCACCCATAATAGCGCCTAATTAATATCCATTCAAACAACCAATCAAGAGTTTGGTTTAATACAGCAAGATAACAGTCCATTCATGAATTCTCCTCTTACATGTTCGCTCTCCTTCATCTCTCTAAGCTCGTTTTCTTCCTCCCATCCGACGGCAAAGAAGCTTAGAATCAAGCCTCATTTCCAAGCCATCCATCCCTCTTGCTCCATATCGATTCTCCTCATTTATGAGCTCTCAGGGCAATGGTCACCAAATGGCCATCATCCTCCTTTCCTCCTTGCAACTAGAAACTCCAAGTTGTCTCCTTTCAATCCTAAGTGCATTTATATATATATATATATATATATATATATATATATATATATATATATATATATATATATATATATATATATATATATATATATATATATATATATATATATATATATATATATATATATATATATATATATATATATATATATACATATATATATATATATATATGGTCTCATTTCTTGTGAATAAAGTGAGGTGAATGTTTCTTTTACTTTGTTGAAATGATGCTAAAGTTTTAATCTTGAGATTTGGGATGATGTATGGCCCAAATCTCATGCGGCTTGCCATTCTCTACGGATTTCATTTTTTTTATTTTGCTTAAAATGATTTCCTATGGGTGAAAATGATATGTGTTATGCCTCTTTACTTGTCTAAAATGAGATTCGAAGCTTGAAAATAAGGTTTGAGATATGGTATGGCTCAAACCCTAAGTTTATGCAAGTTTTCCTTGTTTTATGCTTCAGATTTTCTATTTAAAGGGGATGATAATTGCTAAATCCTTTTCATATGCTTACATAAAAGTTAAAAGTGCGGGGAGGGGTTTGAGATGAAGTATAGCTTGAAACTCTAAGCTATTCGTAAAGTTTCTTTTTCTTTTCATATTTCAATTTGTTGTTTAGGATGTATTGACACTTGTTAAGTCTCTTTTATATGCCTAACATAAAATTGGAAGCATGGAAATGAGTTTGGAGATGTTGTGTTGCTCAAACCCTAAGCTATTTGCAAAGTTTCTTTTTCTTCTATTATTTCAATTCGCTGTTTGGGATATATTAACACTTGCTGAGTCTCTTTTCAATGCCTAACATAAAATTCGAAGCATGGAAATGTGTTTAGAGATATTGTGTGGCTCAAATTCTATGCTATGTGCAAATTCCTTTCTCTTTCTAATGCTCTATATTTTTGTTTGGGCGAAATTGGGTTTGTCATGTACGTTTTGCATATTTAAAATGATGTTGGAAGTGTGGAAATGAAATTAGAAATGTTGTATGACTCTTCTCTTAAGCCATATGTGGTTCTCCCTCTCCCATGTTACAGATTTTTCTATCTAGGATATGAAATGGGTTTGGTTTAACTTGCCTTATTAGTTTGGAGCCTCTTCTTTAACTACATCTGAAATTATAAAATCTATAAGTGAGCTTAGCATAGCTTTACTTCTCTTACAATTATGGATCAATCATGGGCTTCATTCTTACTTTATTCCATTTCATCCTTTTGATTGGATAAAAAAAATCAAATTTATTCCCTATATTGTTCTCTAAAAAAGAAGGAGGAAGAGAGATAGGTGGTTGGGGAGTTATTCATAGTGCTCATCATCTTTATTGCATGAATTGTTTCCATATAAAATGGTGATTTGGGTGAGGGTTAGCCTTCAGATTTTTCAGATTCATGAATTCAAATGCATATGTCACTACATATTAATTTTCTGAAGTTATTCATCTAATATTATGAGAACTATCTTACTTTGCTTCCTTTGATTATTTTGTTATCATGGGAATAATGATTTGAGCAAAGTTTATTTTCAGATTTCTTTTCTTGATTTGGTAAATCTAAATGCAAGTATCATTCATATTTGATTTCTTAAATGGAATTTCTACATTTCCTTCATATGAGAATGAGTTTTGTTTATACTCCTTACTTTAATGCCTCCCCAAGCTTATACAAGCAAAGAAAGAGTGGTGAAATTTCAGATTCATAAATTTCTTTTATAGAACTAGAAATTTCTTCCTTAGATTCATGACACATTATGGAAGATTGAGTGTTAACTATGCTTGGCATAAGCCCCCTATTCCATTTGCTTATTTCTCTCACAAAAGTGAAGCATAAGGCTTTATTATGGAAGGTTGAATGTTAACTATGCATAGTAAGAAGTGAAGCATATGTTTATAATTTAACACATGAATGTTATCTTATTCACTAAAGTTGTAAAAGGTATTTCATCCCTCATATTGAACAAAAAAAAATGACATATGCAATAAAAAAATCATGTGATAATTTCTTATTTGTGATGTTTCCACAATGCTTAGATAAACATACAAATATCACATGTCTTGCTTAAGTACATATACATGTATGCTTTTTGGTAACTACAAGCTTAAAATTATCTGTTGTGATAAGTACTCATTCACATTATTCCAATGTGACGAGAAAATTTGTTATAAGTACCTATTCACGTTGTTCCAACGTGGTAGGAAAATCTGTTGAGATAAGTACTCATTCACATTGTTCCAATACGGTGGAAAAATTTGTTATAAGTACATGTTCATGTTGTTCCAATGTGGAAGAAAAACATGTTATGATAAGTATATGCTCACGTTGTTCCAACGTGATAAGAAAATTGTTTTATAATATAAGTACTTGCTTATGTTGTTCCAACATGGTAAGAAAATGCTTTATTATGCTGTGTTAACCCATGCATGCCTTTCTTGTGATGGACAAATAAATTTTCTACCATGGTTCTCACGACACCTACTATGCACACCTTTCTTGGCGTGGTGGGTAGGCCTAGTCTCCTGAAGTAGCCCCCATATGCGGGGATGATGCTGGGAGGCTACCAAAAATTTTGGTAAACAAAAAGTGTGTGTAAATGCCTAAGTTCTTAAGAAGGAAAGCATGTGTATATGTTCATTCATGCTAATTCAATTATTATTTGAACTGTCATATCATGTGGCAATTACAATATGTTCACTTATGCTTAGTTCAATTGTTATTTGAATCTTCATATCATGTGACAACTACTTGCTTAAAATTCAAAATTCTTTTGCCTAAATGGTGATTATGCTACATGAACAGTGAGAGATAGAAATGTGACACCCAATATATTGTAGATTTAAACTTTGCTTGATTATCAAGTACATCTTTATATACTATATGAGTGGATTATGTAAAAATAAGACATCTTATGTATCATATGACTTAAGTCTTGTCTTATTATTAAGCATATGTTTATGCCATGATTGCCCCGCTAAGTCATGAAATTGAGTTGAGATAAAAAAAATCAGCATGGATGATTACTTTATCAAGTTTAGAATTTCAGATTTATGATTATAAATTTAGTATGGATATTTGTCCATGTCTCATTTGCTTATATGCTTATGAATAGCTAAAAATGGAAAGAAAAGTATCTTATGGTTGCATGACTTAAGTCTTATTTTGTTATCAAATATTGATTCATATGAGGTGATGATTGATAAATTTAAAACATCAAGTTAGATATAACTTACGAATTGATGTGATATGAATTGAAAATAAGCCCAATTATTGGGAATCTCTTCCTTTGAAAGGTGGGTGAACTCTCTTAGAAGACTTAGACTTGCAATATATTTGTGAGGAGAATGAGAGAAATGAAGAGTAAAACTTTCAAGAGAAGAATTCTCTTTTATTTATAATGAAGACTAGCCTAGCATGAGGCCAAAAAAAAAAAAAATGGAAATGAGATTTGTGTCATCTCATTAATTTCTATAATTTTTCTACATGCCATTAAAATGGAGAAGAAAAACTTTCTTACCTTTTCCATTCTCTTCTTAATGACTCATAAAATGAGCATGAATCTAAGGAAGTTTTTATTTCCTTTGTTATTCTCTTCTTAATTACTCCTAAGATGAGCATGAATCTAAGGAAGTTTTCATTTTTTTATCATTCTCTTCTTAATTACTCCTAAAATGAGCATGGATCTAAGGAAAAGCTTTCATTTCCTTTGTCATTCTCCACTTAATTACTCATAAAATGAATTTGAATCTAAGGAAGAAATAAAAAAAGAGGAGTGGAGAGGAAGGAAGTCCTCTTTTTCAACCAAAGTGTGTGATGCAAAAAAAGGGAAGAAAAGTCTTCCTTTCATTTATGAGTGCATGTCATGATAAAAGGGGACATGGAAAATAACTTAAAAATAATAATAATAATAAATGATATTATGAATGGATCATAATGTCATGAGCTTTCTTCTTCATACTTGGCCTATCCTAATTTTTTTTAAATGGGCTTATAAAGAAGAAATTAGCCCATTTAGAATTAGTGAACTCTCTTTCTTTTTTAAAAAAAATAAAGGAAAAGCCCATTAGGCTTAGTCTTATAAATGGGTTTATGTAAAACATGATAAAGAGAAGGTCTAATGGAGATGGACATATATAAGGGTGTAAACGAGCCGAGCTTGGTACTTGATCGTGTTCAGCTCGTTAAGAAATTTCTTTGTTCACTATTGGCTCGTGTTCGTTAAGGGCTCATTAATAGTTGTTCGTGTTCGGCTCATGAATTTGTTCATGTTCACGTTAAGGTTCGTTGAGGATTTTTTATTTATTTATTTATTAATATTTTAAAAATATTAAATTTAATAAAAAATTTTAATACAAAAATACAGCTTTATAGTTATTTGTTTATAAATTGTGGATTGTGAGGACTAACAATAAAAATAATCTTTTTAAAAATAAATTTTATTACAAACAAAATTACATAAAGCAAAATTATAATTGAATATCAAAATATGATCTAATAACATATTTTATTATTTGCAAAAATTACATTATTACAAATTTAATTTACTACATTTGAATATGATTGAGTACACAAAAATTCAAAAATTACAAATAAATAAATAAATGAGTACATTAATACAATCCAATCAAACACTTATACAAAAGAAATTGAAACTTTAACATCTTTCAAACTCGAAATAATCTTGATAATCTTGGCTTGATTATTCACTCTCCAGAAGTCATCAACTTTGCCACATAAGATCTGCTCTTTGCCACTTTATACTTGAATACTTCTTGTTGTACTATATAAACAAAACTAAATAAAATTTATGTTATATAATTATTGAATGGGCTCAGTTTGAAATTTTATATCAGATAATCAATGATGTCATCATAGCTTGATGGGTCATGACTCATGGTTGCTTAAATTCTTAAAAAACACGTAAATCCAAAATACAATGAAATAATAATTAAAATGAAAGCAGCCATTTTATCAAGAACTAAAATATAATGAAATAATAAATAAAATGAAAGCTATAGTCAAAAAATAATTGAAACAGACCCAACTAAATAAGATATATAAGCAACCATTTCATTAAGCTAAGTTGCATCTCATATTAAAAAAGATTTAACATCATAACCCTTTAAACACCATAACTCCAAGCAATTAGCATAAAACCAAGAATATTATTGATAAACTAAGGACTAAAATATAATGAAACAATAAATAAAATGAAAGTTGCAGTCCAAAAGTGATTGAAACAGACCCAACTAAACAAGATATATAAGAAACCATTTTATTAAGCTAAGTTGTATGATTACATCTCATATTAAAAAATATTTAACATCACATCCCTTTAAACACCTCAACTCTAAGCAATTCAGCATAAAACCAAGAATATTATTGATAAACTAAGGATCAAAATACAATGAAACAACAAATTAAATAAAAACAATAACCTGCATGTAGCCAAATCTAATCTAAAAATGGAGAGATAACAAGTAGTCATTTCTCATAATAATAGCCGTATTTTTTCGCTTGTCATGGAGAATTTGATTTTTTTCTAATGAAGTATTAACTTGTCAATTTATAAAGTGACTGAAATTTGATGGCATGGTGTGTATATAATATATATTTTATGTGGGGTTTTTCCTCAGGCCTCACGGCTAAGAAAACAGGAGAAAATAGCAAGTAGATTGATTTCAAAATAGCGGAAATATAGTAAAATAGTATTGCAAAAAAAACAACTTTTAATATTGATGGGCTTTAATTATAAAATGAGCTCGCTTTAAAATATTTTATCAACTAATCAATGATGCCTTCATGATGCTTAAATTCTTCAAACACTAGAAATGATAAACCAACTTATTTGATAAGGTAAATACCAAAACACAATAAAATAACAAATAAAATAGGTTATTTTGTAAATGACTTCTCATTTAATTCTATTTTGCTTTGATGAGATTAAGAAAAAAAGCCTCATGTCTCATGTTTAAGTTGACTTTTTCAGCACAAATTTGCATCTCAGTTTCTCATATTAAAAAAGGTTTAACATCATAAAATATCAGCTAATCAATGAGGTCATCATTGCTTGACTTGGTGGCTCTATCAAATTATTAAAAACCCCATGAATTCAAAATATTCAGCATTATATCAAATGTAGTGATATTGAAGTTAAGACCAAGTGCATATTTGATGAACTAAGCAACCATTTTATCAAGCTAAGTTGCATCTCATTTTAAAATCGACAATCAAATAATAAAAGTTATAGTCAAAAAATAATTGAAACAGACCCAACTAAACAAGATATATATATAGCCATTTGATCAAGCTAAGTTGAATCTCATATTAAAAAAGATTTAACATCACAGCCTTTTAAAAATAATAACTCTTAAGTTTTAATGTAGTCATAATGGTGTAGCCCGATTGTTATATAAATAGTATCAAATGGTACTCATGAATGAAGAATCTGGAGAGAACAACAAGTAGTCATATCTTAAAATAGCTGTAAGAATAAAAGTAACAATTTCTCATAATAATTGTCAGTATTTTTTAGGTTAATGAAGCATTAACTTGCCAATTAACTTACCATTATGGTGTAGGCCAATTATTTTATAAGCAGTGCCTAATGGTCCTCATGAATGAAAAATCTGGAAATAACTATATACGCAAAAAAACAACAAATAAAATAATAAAATAACAAATAATATGAAGGTTGCATCATCATTCAATATTCAAAAATGAAAGATATACCTTAATGGATTCATAGTGGTGTGGCTCAATTGCTATATAGATAGTACCAAATGGTCCTCGTGAATGAAGATTCTTGAGAGAACACTCAGAACAGCAAGTAGTCATATCTCAAAATAGCTGTAAGTAATTATTAGCCAAAAAAGTATTAAACAATTATAATGAATGGGCTCAGTTTGACATTTTATATCAACAAATCAATGAGGCCATCATAGCTTATTGGCTGCTTAAATTCTTAAAACTCCCAAAATCAAGTGCAGTATTATTGAAGTAAAGACCAAGTGTAATAATGATGGACACAGGTCACTAAGAATATAAGCAGCCATTTTTATCAAGCTAAGTTGCATCTCATATTAAAAATGATTTAACATCATAGCCCTTTAGAATCTAGAAACCATAAATCTTAGTAATTTAGGATAAAACAATGTGTAGTATTCATCAAGTAAAGACCAAAATACAATAAAATAACCCAAAAAAAATGATGGAAAACACTTGTAATTGCTATCTCGGGCTGCATAATGGTGGAAAACACTACGAAAAATAAATGCAGATTCAAGAATAATGTATGTAGAATTCCATCGTGTAGGAACAACAAATAAACCCTTCGAACTGGAAATCCCTAATTGCTTCGCCACCTCAACAAACTTATGAGATCTAGCAGGAGACTTTTTAAGATATTTTATTGACTCCCTGATTTGATAAATAATATCTTGAATCTTTTAAACTATCTTGAATCATTATGTTCAAGATATGAGCACAACATCTGACATGGAAGAAATAACCCATAAAATGTACCTTACCTATTGACTAAAAATTAGATTTGAGAGCATTAGCAGCAACATCATTATCACTCGCATTATTCAATGTAATTGTGGAAACTTTATCTTGCAAATTCCACTCCAACAAGCATTCACATATTGCATCACAAATAAAAGTATCAGTGCGAGGTTTAAGCTCAAAGAAAGCGATAATACGCTTGTGAAATTTCCAAGACTCATCAATATAATAAATTGTTAAGCACATGTACCCCACTGTTTGATTAGAAGTTCAACAATGAGATGTTAATGGGATAATATGTATGCTTTTAAGATATGCCTTCAGCTTTTCTTTTTTCTGCTTCATAAACTTTCATGCAATCATTTTTTGTAGTATTTTTAGAAACTCTTTCATAATTATGATTTAAGACCTTCAACAAAATATTGAACCAAGTATGTTCAACCATCATAAAAGGATACTCATGCACAATTATCATTTTATAATTATTTCTTTAACCTAAAGATGATCATAATTCTTTGGATCTATAAAAATATGAAGCTCAATTTCTGAACTAGCATCATAAGACATAAAATTTAATAATTTCTGCCTTTTTTTTGGCAACTCCACAACTTGTTTATTTTTAACTTCGATCTTATCACACTTCCTAACATGTCTGAGAAGTTGTGAAGTAGTGTTAGTCTTGAATTTATGAAATTTTATACCACAACATATGCATTGTAAATAGAAAGCATTAACGCCTTTTAAAGTAGAAACAGTTTCTATAAAGTACTCCCAAACTGTAGACTTCTTTTCTAGTCTTCTTAGTAGGGATTCCTCCAACATTACTATCAAATATAATTGCTTTTGAAGAACTAGGTTGTGAAGAAAGATTAGGATTTTCATTATTATTTTCATCCTCTATAGCAATCTCATTACCAAATAATGCAGTTTGAGATAAATCAAAATTTGGCATGGTAGTAGACTATATTGAAAAAGAAAATATGTGTCAAAACTAAAGATATAATCCATATGCTACCAGTAAGAATATTAACATAATTTATTGTTACATTCCATATAGAATTGAAGCACTAGTAAATTTGACATATTAAGCATACAAAGTCAACTTAAATATGAAACATGAGGCTTTTCTTCTTAATCCCATCAAAGCAAAATAGAATTAAATGAGAAGTCATTTACAAAATAACTTATTTTATTTACTATTTTATTGTGTTTTGGTCTTTAGCTTATCAAATAAGTTGGTTTATCATTTTTGGGTGTTTGAAGAATTTAAGCAGTCATCGAGCTATGAAGGCATCATTGATTAGCTGATAAAATATTTCAAACTGAGACCATTTTATAAGTAAATCAGCCATTAATATTAATAAGTTATGAGCTTGTTTTACTGCATAAGATTATTTGACTATCTTTGCTATTATTTTGAGATCAATCTACTTGTTATTTTCTCCTATTTTCTTAGCCGTGAGGCCTAAGGGAAAACCCCACATGGAACATATATTATATACACATCATGCCATCAAATTTCAGTCATTTTATAAATTTGGCAAGTTAATGCTTCATTAGAAAGAAATCAAATTCTCATACAGCGACCTAAAAAATCGGTTATTATGAAATGACTACTTCTCTACTTACTATTTTGAGATATGACTTGTTGTTCTCTCCGATTCTTCATTCATGATCATTTGACTATTTATATAGTAAATCAATATTATGATTACATTGAGACTTAAGAGTTGTCATTTTTAAAGGGTTGTGATATTAAATCTTTTTTAATATAAGATGCAACTTAGCTTGATAAAATTGCTGCTTATATATCTTATTTAGTTGGGTCTCTTTCAATTATTTTTTAACTGGTGCTTTCATTTTATTTGTTATTTCATTTATAAATACTAAACTAGAAATTGAAATCAAATTACTCAATACTATACCAGCTACTTATAGATAGCAAACTCTAAAGGGCCTAAACTCCAAAATATGCATGATATTACAAACTCAAATTGAGAAAATACACTTCAATATTTCATTGCACATTCCAACCAGAAATCGAACACTATAAATCAAATATCCAAGAAATTTCTTTAGCATATTAGCATTTTTGAGTCATCTAGAACCTAGGCACTTCAACAAGCCAGCAACTCAAAAGTTAGACAAAAGCTGGAGAAACTACAAAATAATAAACTATATCGAACTGTAAAAATTAGAAAAGCGGGTTTTGCAATCGGTGGCTCGGCGGCTCGGTGGTTCGGCTAATCGGCTTTACCCATGGATTAGAGCATCGTAACTCACAAGAATATCAAGTGCTCGTAGTAGTAGAGTCGTAGAGGAGGCCCAGGAAGGAAGGAGAATAGGATAGCGGTAAATAGAACATGAAGACTCAAAGAGACAAGGCATCGAAGAGAAAAAGTCGAAGAGTGGAAGAGTCAGAGTCGCGGAGCCCATAAGCTTAAGTAGTTAGGTTTAGGAATTAGGTTAAGATTTAATAAAAAATCTCCTCAAATCTGAAAATATGACTCATTTCATTTCAACAATTGAAAATTTTAAATTAATTTTAATTATTATAATGTGTCTAAATTTATTTAATTTAAATATTATTAATTAAATTAATTATTCATGCAAATAAAAATTAATTAAATAATAATCTAATTATAAAAAATATATATTATATAATTTTATATAATATTTTTAAATATTTATTTATTTCGAGCCAAATCGAAGCGAACAACAAAAGATTGTTGATTGCTCGTTATATATCGAACTTAAAATAGTTGTTGTGTTTGGCTCACTTCAATGAGCAGAACACGAAGTTACTTAATAATGAGCGTGCTGCAACAACGAACTTTTTGATAGCCCTAGATCTATAAACTTTAAGAATTGTCATGCTATTATGAATTAAATGTTGCAAGACTTAAGATTACCTTGTTTATTTTACCTCCTTCTATGGCTTGATCATTTGCAATCATAAGAATCAATATTCATTTAAGCAAAATTTTAGATTTTCTTAATCTTGTGTAAATAAGATTTTAGATTTTTTCAATCATGAAAATTATTATTTTAGATTTTCTTAATCTTGTGTAATGAAAATTTTAGATTTTCTAAGTTTATCAAACTTAATATGATTATTTAGCTTATGAAACCTAAGTTTGAAATTGTCATGATCAAAGGAAGAGGCTGAAAAGAAAAGTGAATGGCTTCATACTTGAGTTAATGGGCTTTTAAAATGCCATTCAAAATGAAGTTTAGTGTGATCTTAAACCCTTTTATTTTGCTGATTGGCAATATTAAAGTGACATTTTACTTAATAAATGTTCATATTACACCCATAAGTAAGTGATAAATCTATATCTTGCATTAGTATGAAGGTAAGACATGATCCTCCAAAATTACTTTCTTTATATGAAACCCAAATTCTAGTTGATTATCATTTAAAATAAAGAGAGAATGAAAGATAGAAAGTAAGTGGGTAGCTCCATTAGCATTAATATCATTCTTCCATCTCTATGAATATGAAGAGTGTCTTGAAATATATTTCATTAGCATAAAATTTGAAATTCCTTGACATTCATTGATTAAGTTTAGAATAACTATTACTTAAGCTTATAACTCTCTTTTAAATTCAAAGGAGTATTGAATTCAAACTCATATATGAGTTTACATTTGAATTAATCTTTATAGTCTAAATTCTAATATACATAAAAAGAATTTTGGATGTGGCATGCAAACTTATGTGTGATTCATAACCTCTCTTCAAATCTCCTTTAAGATAGATACTGCATTCGATGCTTATCAAATATTTTAAAAGGCTAAATGTATATATTATAAAGATATACATGTTTGAATCATGACAAATCGATAAGGGTTTAAATTTATGTCATTAAGAACATATGCTAACTTGATGTATAAGTAGTTATCTTATCTCTTTCGATACAGGTACATGCTTGATCAACTAGAACATCTACTCATTTGGTTTGCATTTAGGAATGTTATGCCTTTACAAGAACAGATCTTTCTTATTTTATAACTTATATTAAACATGATATGTTATATTAGATATAGTCACTTCAACTTAGACATTTAAATGTTCCATACAATATTTTAAAAGAAGAGATACTTGTATGTATGTTAAAGTATCTACAAGACCAAATATTTAGGGGAAATATGCAAGCCACATGCAAAGTGAAAGAATAGATACTATATATCCCAGTTTGATCCTAGGATTAGTACGGGTTAACAAAACTTAAAAATGCAACAATAAAACCCATACTTACAATTTGACATTTATACTTCAACTTAGACATATTAATGTTCATACAATATTTTAAAAGAATAAATACTTATATGTATGTTGAAGTGTTCACTAAGTCAAACACTTAAGAAAATATGCAAGTCATATACAAAGAAATGATCAGATACTATACATCTCGGTTTGGTCTTAGGAATTGGTCCGGGTTAACAAAACCTAAAAATTCGATTATGATATTATAAGAACTCTCATTTAATAAAATCTAAGAAGTTAATTCTATCATAAAAATGATAAATGATAAATCTATTAACACTTCTCAAGTCCAACCTCCTAAGAAAAAAGTCTCAAATCGATCCTCTACAATAAAGCTAGAGTTGTTGACAAGATTTAGAGGATTATAAACATAGGAGTAATGAATTTAGACATGATCCTACAAGGAAGTAAGTAGAGTTGACAAGGTCTAGTACATTCAAAGATTATCATTAATATGTTTTAAATGATCAATGATCATGCTTAAATCTAAATTAATTATAAAATGATCAAATATTCAAATAAAAAATATATAAATCAAATGAAATTAATTATTTAAATTTAAACTTAAAATCATCCACCCCTCCATAACTATTTATCTAGGGTGACAAATTAAGAAGACTTTTGCTCATAAAGAGCTAATGTCAAATCAAATACATAACTATTTTCATACTCAAATAATCTTAAGCTCGTAAAGACATGATTCGTGTCATCTATCTACATGGTTTTATCATAAAATGTCACCACATAAATGGCGGTTATGAGAACCTTCGGGTGGTTTTGCATGACATGACAACTAAATTACGGTCTATAGCCCTATGTTCCCAACTTTTTTATATGTGAATTATAAAATGTGTTTGATTGAGAAAAAAGTCCTCTGTTAGCTAAGGTTGAGTTATATTTATCCCTTAGACAAACTCTACCCCAGGTCTACAAGGACACCTTAGACGACGTAACCCATATATTGTTGACAAGGATCATTCGGTCAAGTTAGGTCGACTACCTCCTCTAACTAAGCGGACTAGGGATCGCGATAACCCCGGATGACGGAACCATGGGATGTAGATCAGGCGCATCATCGTTCCCCCAACCAAAAGTTTTAAATTAAAAATGATAAATTTTATAAATTATAAATTCCACTCACTGCTATTATACACTCGTTATTTAATGATTCATTAACTAGCCTTAATTGAAAGTTCTCTCTCAGTATTGGGAGGGTTAATTAACTATGGGGGCTTGCGCCTATAGGAAACCTGAACATATCTAAAGTCCTTGTAAAATAAGGATGATATCTCTGGATAGTGTCTTATCTACTATTCATCTGCCTTCAGAAATTTTCACCGACACTTAAAACACTCTTTTCATCAAAAGAGGTCGGTGGTAAATTTTCAGATCCTATAATTAAAATTGACCATATACATTGATTTCATTATCGATGGTGGAGATTATAGTTATTAGATGGAGCGTCTTAACTTTTTTGGGCAATGATGGAAGTCAATATTAGTGTCATTGACATGCATCATTATTATTAGTGATGAATCCAAATCTATGAGTAGATGGAGGAGAAACTCTTTGAGATACTTGAGAAATATAGGGTTAGATAAAAATATAACAAACATGAAGATAGAAAAGTAATGAAGTACAGGAGAAATAATAATCATTATTCCTGAGGATAGAAGTAAAAGACTAGGGAGCCTAGAGAGATAGGGAGCGCCAAAAGGTCCCCTCGTAAGAGAGAAGTGTCCTTTTTTATAACATTAATGGATGAATATACATATAAAGTACATATAAGGCAAATCAAGTATAAATAGATGCCCGTCTAGGCTGGCGACGGGTATACATGTGAGCAAATATAGATTTAGCATATAATAGGGGTGAGTAGCCCATTGTTGTGCAAGTACACGAGCACAGATTGGGTTGAGAAGCATAATTGTCTTATTACTTTGAGTATTCACCTGTTGCCTTGAAATATTGCATTTGCATTCAAATATAAAATAGAAGTTTACAAAAGTTTCAAAAAAAAAAAACTATGAGGATGTATAAAACTTCCTATCATCCTCTAAAATATCAAAAATAGTGGAGGAATAGTGCGCCAATGTAAATCACTATGTTTCCACTCAAAAATATATGTTTGTGCAAACATGGAATAAAAATCTATCAATATGTTATCTTTTATGGCTGTGTGCTAAAAGATAACTTGCTTTAACTGATGTATGAAGGTAATGTCCACGTTGATGGATGGTTGGGAGGCCTATCTATTGCATTTTAGAGTTGTTGGAGGAGTTCAATGATTGTTTTGTTGTCACCGTAAATCACAATGACATTCACCTCAATTATCCATTGCACTATGCATTCCTGAATAAAGAGGACACCTTTTAGTTCAACTTGAGCACTATCCTAATGCTGAAATTGCTTGCCCATAATTTGCTCAAGTTGTCATTATCAATTCTTATAACAATGCCAAGCCCGATCACACAGTTGGAGGCAAGAGACCCATCAATGTTATATTTAAGTCAAGAAGAAGGGGGAGAATGGGGAGGGTGGTGGGGGACACCAATTGGTTTTGGAGGTAGCCCATACGGTTGAGAGGTGTTCCGGTGATCCTTGATGGTGTGCTTGTGTGTGTGTGAGTGAGGGCTTCCAAAATAGTTGATTGCATAATAATTGTCATGGGGATGTTATGCAATGTTTCTTGGCATTTTTAGCTCTCCAACATTGGTAGAGAACACTACAATAGTTCCTTCTTAGAGCAATCGATGCTCGTTACTGACAAATTGATTCATGCATTGTTCTCTGGGTCATTATTTTTTAAGCCCTTGATTCACTGATTCAAATTGACCCTTCTTGCTTGGACAAACCTTCTAGCGAGTGTAGTTATTCTTGTAGCATTTGTTGTCGACTATCTCTTATAATGACTATGGTTGTCTTGGTAAATAGACTCATCAAGTTGCTTGGGTCTACCTGCTACTTTGGGTATACAATTAGCAAAGGTGTGCGTCGATGTTACACATCATTCTTGTTATTAATCATGAGTGATGATGTTGATATTAATAGCATGTATTGATCTTATTAGCAATGAAGGGTGCTAATGTTATATGACATAAGATGATATGGCAGTTAGAAGATGTATTTGGGCAAAGATGGTCATTGAAGGTGATCATCAGGCAAAGATGTAAGATTTTGAAGATTTAAAGTTCTTTTTTATTCTAGATTACTTTTATGAGAAAAATGTGTCTATTTATAATTTTTCACTACAACCTTTTAGTTATTTTTTCCAAAATATTTAAACACCCTATTAAACCACTTGTTATGATCCTCTTGATCTTACAAGATTTTTTTAATGAATACAACTACCATATAATGTTAAAAATGAGTGATTTTGGGCATGTTAGATTTTTTTTTTTTTTATTGAGACACTTATTTTAATTTTAAGAATACAAAATTTGAAAATTATTGTCCTTTAAGCCATGTCATGAAATTTCTAAGTATACATTTTATGACCTAATTTTAGCTCATTTTATTGCGGTTAAATTTGTCTCATCAAAATATTCATTTTGACTATAAATTTAATAAAATTAAGGTTCAAATGGTCATAAATTTAATTATACATAATCATAATTAATTATTTATCATAAGAAATTTTATATAAGTTCCAACGCTTAATGTAGAGCTTTTGATCATAGCCAATCGTTAGCAGAGTTATTTATGACACTTAGTTCTAAGTAACATGTCCAAGGGTTGGCACACTTGCCTAGTGGACGAGCAGGGTCCCCCCATGTAACCTGCACGTCTTCGAGTGCTTCTTCCAAAAAATGGTGAATTTAAGGGAGCAGTATGTGTTTTTAATTTTAATATAACTTTAAAAAAGAATAAAAAACTAAAATCTTGAACCGATCCAAATTAATTTTTATATTCAGATCAGTTTTATAATATTTTTTAAATTTGATAAAATTTAATTTACAATTTTCAGTTTAAGTTTGTATTATCTTAATCGGATTAAACAAATTAAATTAAAAATAGCTAAAAAATCATTTTTTTAATTATTTTAGAAAATTCCTCTCAAAAAATCATTTTAATAATAAATTTATATATTATTAATTTTATTTATTAAAGAGTTATTTGATTTTGTATGAAATAATTTGATAAAATGATAAAATTCTTTGATTTATAATTATTATAGTAATTTATATTTTTAATTTTCGATTTTTTCTAAATCGAACTACAAATCCGAAAAAAATTTCAATTTGTATCGGTTATGTTTATGTTATTGATTAAAACAATCAATTTTTTCGAATATTGAATTTAAAACCGAACGATTTAACAAATTTTAAAATCGATCCATCCAAACTAATTGATTAGCCATACCCCTACCTTATACAATAGTCAAGCACCTCACATATCATATTTTTTTATTTTTAATATAATTTTTAAAAATAATGAATTAGTGTCCCCATTAAAATATAGGAGTTTAATGTTATATATATATATATATAGCGGTGGATCTACAATGAGGGCACTGGGGCACGTGCCCCCACTAAGTTGGCGGAGAGGAGGAGGTTGTAAGATTTGTGGAGGATTTAAGCCGGATTTAACTTAAATCCGGCCAAAGAGTATTGTTGGACAAGTTAAATTCGTTGCGTTTGTAATCCAGTTAAAACCGCTTTCTCAAGTTAAATACAGATTTACTAAATCCTGTTGGCAGCTAGATTTATCTTATTTAGACAAGTAGAAGAACACGAAGGAGGGTGGGAAAGAAATAAGGAATACATAGATAACCTTTGTGATGTCTACCTTCTCTTTTTCACGCAACCGCGAAGGAGTATAAATATGAGAATTTTGAATGCTGAAATGCTGTCAATTCCTTTCATTAAATTATTTTTATTTTGATTTAATTTTAATTAATGTTATATTATTTAGAAAACAATTAATTAATATATCATCTTAGATTAGTTATAATTTAATAGACTTAGATGTAATTAATATAGGCTTACTACTTTATGATTGATTAATAGATTTGTAATTAATTGATATATTATACTATGATAAATATATTATTGATATGACACTTAAAATACTAATAGTCGAAGCACGAATCTTGATGCTAAAAGCATCGAAGTTGAAGCTGAGATCGGCCCAAAATATCATTGGAAACTCTAGGATGTCAATTAAATCTCTAAATAACTCTCAAACATGGAGTGTTTATAGTCAAATCGAGCATCTCGACGAGCCGGATCTAATAAGCCCAATATCTCACAATTCTGACTTCTTTTGAGCATTCAAAGACACAAAATACATCATATGATCAAGGGAATCATCATGAGTCATCCAGATGGAGGGTGGTTGGTTTGAATGTATTCTGAGGCGTCACTCTCCAATCTATAAATAGCTCATCATTCCTCATATGAGAGCAAGCAAGAGAGGAGAGCTCTAAAGCTTGAAGATCCTCCAAGCACAATCGTGCCACCACTTGACGGTCGTCAACCACCGCCGCCGGCCGCCACCGCTGATCCTCACCGTCGTCAATCTCTATCGGTCTCCATCATGGTGACCTTCATCATCAGTCGATGTCCCTTACTGTTCATCATCATCTGCTACCACTAGCAACTATTATCACACGAGCATTGACTACATAGTTGTTGTTCCCCATATACAATTCTGTAATCCGTTATCGGGAAAATTTTGTACTCAAATAAATACATAGTGGAAGATTTTTTTCTGGGCAGCCCGTGGTTTTCCCTCTTTTGAGGTTTTTCACGCGTTAAAATTTCGAGTCTTCTTGTTTACTCTTTAAATACGTGTGTGTGTGTTGGATTTCACAACAAGGCTAAAGCGTAAACTTTAACTCTACCAGGTTTTCTACCGCCCAGGTTTGACCGTCGTGCATAACGATTCCCATTATTTCATCTATGGCGATAAGTTTCCAACAAGATCAAAACTACCATCGAGGTGGAGCATTTCAAGCTTTTAAGGGCTTGGCGAATGCAAATTCATCAAACTTCGTTCCTTCATATATTGCCGAAAACTGGGGTGCAACTCTTAATCTCAGAAGATCGCCCATATTAAGCGTCTAATCGATTACCATCCCAAGAAACAAGTAAAAGTTAGAGGATATTTCAACATTGAGAAGAGATATAGCTTTACAAATTATGATTTTCCAATCATACTCATGGAAAAACAAGACCAAGGTTAAGGAGCAACTTTGGCTACAACCACAAACGGATGTTTTGATTCGACCACTTCCATACATGTTAACGTCATCGAGCAAAGACTCGACAACCTAGATAGGTCAAAAGGTCCTTGGTGGACTTCCCGATCTCTTCCATAGGTTAACGTCATCGGGTAACACCCTGACAAACAACCTCAGATAGGTCAAAAATCCTCAACGAATTCAATTCAACATCTTCCATATAGGTTAACGTCATCGGGTAACACTCTGACAAATAACCTTGGATAGGTTAAAAATCCTTGGCAGATTCAATTCGACCTCTTCCATACAGGTTAACGTCATCGGGTAACACTCTGACAAACAACTTCGGATAGGTCAAAATCTGGCATTGATTCGACCTCTTTCACAGTTAAGGTCATCGGGTAACACCCTGACAAACAACCTCGGATAGGTCAAAAATCCTCAGTGGATTCAATTCAACCTCTTCCACATAGGTTAACATCATCGAGCAAAGACTCTGACAAACAACCTAAGATAAGTCAAAAGGTCCTTGGTGGACTTGACTCTTCCACAGTTGCGTCATCGAATAACACTCGACAAACAACTCGGATGGGTCAAAATCCCGGATTTAATTCAACCTCTTACACAGTTAACGTCGTGGGTAACACTCGATAAACAACCTCGGATGGGTCAAAATCTCGCCGGATTCAATTCAACCTCTTCCATACGTTAACGCCATCGAAGTCACACTCGACAAACAACCCGGATAGGTCAAAATCTTCATCGTCGCGGTCACCGCCGCTATCATCGTGGTCCCGCTCGCACCGACCATCGCCGGTCTTGCCGGTCACCACCATCATCGTGGTTATCCATCACCTGCTCGCCCATTGCCTTTGTTACCATTGCCGATCACCGCCGTCGGTCCAACCTCGTCTCCGTCGCGGCGGCTATATCGCCCGGTCCCGGCCATCAGTAATTTTTGTCGATCACCACCATCGTTGCCGGTCTCCCATTACTGACGCCGGTCGCCACCGTTGACCACCGTCGCCGTTGCATTGCGACCACCCCGTCGGCCGCCAATCAATGGTATCGCGATATTCGTCGGTCCTTCGTCGAATCATCGATCACCACCATCGTCGGTCATCCCGCCATTCTGGCGTATCACCACCGTCGATGCAGGTCTATTCTTGCTTTGCCACCACCCGCTTACCAACCCGTCGCCCGGTCACATGCCGACCATCGTCGGCAATTTTCGCCGGTCACCATTCGCGTGGTCATCCCGCCCATTACCGACGTCAATCTCCACCGTCGACTACCATCGCCATTACTCGCTGACCACCCTCGTCGCGCCATCAGGCGGTCACCGCCGCCGACTACCGTTCCCGGTCCTACCGTGACCATCGGTAATCTTTTCGGTCACCACATCGTCGTCGGTCGCCGCCATTCTGGATCGTCATTGTGGTAATGTAGCCATTTCATTCGACCACACGTCGGCCACCGGCTAATCGTCGCCCGCCACCATGGCGGTCACCACCATTGTCGCCCGGTCATCCCGCCGACTTGATTATGCGATATTGATGCGCCGGTTGTTACCGACCACCCTGGCTTTATCCGGTCCGCCTAGTCGATCGTCGATCATGCCGCCCTAATCTTCGCGGCACCATTATTATTCTGGTTATCTCGCCACCACCGTCGCGGTCAGCCATCGACCTATTACGGCCACCATCGTCGATCGCCGTCAACCCGTCTTATTGCTCGTCTCCTTGATCCTCCGAACGGGCCTCGACAAGTATAGTTGACACCTCTTCGAGGGAAAGTCAGACGCGATGTATGTCGGCCGCCATGATCGCCCCGGTCGGACGAAACAGTCTGACGCTCTTTCGAAAGCTGTAGACACGTGTGCGGGCCCGGTCGCCAACGGACACGGTCTGAGTTGGCGCCTCTTTCGAGGAAAAGCTGTGAACACGATGTATGCCTGGCGGTAACACTTCTTGAGAAGAAGAGGGACACTCAAAGATATGAGGAGTGTGCCTTCTCCCGCTTGGGGTTTTATAAACCCTATAGGCAAAAAAGCGCCCAAAACCTCTAAAAGCGGCGAACGGGCCAAAATGGGAAAACAAGCGTGGCCTTCGGCTCCGCTCGGCCCGTATTGACTGTCGGCCCGGCCAGCTCCGACCACGGCGTCAGTTCCGCTGACCGTCGAGGCCGTGCCATTTGACGACCCGCCACGCATACTGCCCCACGAGAATCCGCTGCGCCCCCACAAGCACTTTCGTGAGCGCCGTTCATGGGATGGTCGTAACCTTAAAATCTTGCATCCGTGCATACTACACACATCCACATGCGTAGTCATAATCTTTTGCTCCCATGAAGATCTGTTCTCTCAAAATGTGTGATTAATGGACCCTCAAATTTCATTAAAGAATTTACTATTTTCAAGTATTTGACATATATATTTTTGGATTATTGAGATAATGTCATCCAAAAATAGGGGGGCAGCTGATATGACACTTAAAATACTACTAGTCGAAGCACGAATCTTGATGCTAAAAGCAAGCTGATTCGAAGTTGAAACTGATCGAGATCAAGCACATAAAATATCCTTGGAAACTCTAGGATGTCAGTTAAATCTCTAAATAACTCTCAAACATGGAGTGTTTATAGTCAAATCGAGCGTCTCGACGAGCCGGATCTAACGAGCCCAAGATCTCATAATTCTGATTTCATTTGTGCATTCAAATACATAAAATACATCATATGATCAAGGGAATCATCATGAGCCATCCGATGGAGAGGAGTGGTTCGAATTTTGCATGTATTTCAGACGTCCTCCCCAATCTATAAATAGCCCATTCCTCATATGAGAGAAGCAGAGAGGAGAGCTCTAAAGCTTGAAGATCCTCCAAGCACAATCGTTACCACTGATCGTCAACCACCGCACCGCCGCCATCATCCTCATCGTCGTCAATCTCTCGTCTCCATCATTGGCGACCTTCATTATCAGTCGATGTCTCTCGCTATTCATCATCTACTTCTCTGCGTTACCACACGCGTGACTACATAGTTGTTGTTCCCTTTTCATATACAATTATGTAATCCTGTTATCGGGAAAAATTTTGTACTCTGAAATAGATACATAGTGAAAGATTTTTGCTGGGCTAGGCCTCATAGTTTTTCCCTCTTTTTGAGGTTTTTTCACGTTAAAATTTCTGGAGTCTTCTTGTTCACTCTTTAAATATCTGTGTATGTGCTCGATTTCACACAAGGCTAAGGCGTAAACTTTCACTCTACCGCAACTGGTTTTCTAGCACGCAACAATTATAATTAATTTAATTATGATTATTATTTTATATAAATAAACTAAATATAAATTATTATTTAATTGACTTATTAAATATCCTCGATTATAATCTCAACATAGACGAATTATATTTTTTATTGATTATTTAAATAATATTTAAGAATGATACATTAATCGCTATTATTTATTTATTTATTTTTCATTGTGCTTTTATAACTATCATTTGAATATTTATAATTTCAATTAATATTTTCATTTACATTATTATTATATTCTTAATTACTTAGCTTACATCTTCTTGACTTAATTATTTAATTAATTTTTTAGTTTTATTTTGTGATAAAAATATAATAAAAATAACCTCTAAATATTCATTATTTAAATTTTAAATAAAATATATAACTTAAATCTTGATATAATTAACCAAATAGTAGTACTGGATTTAACTATCATCATACCAAATTATTTTCTAGATTTAACTTTCACAATATTTATTAAACCGAGATTTACTGAATTTACTAAATGTCACTTGAGTTAAATCATTTGTACAGCCAAACTGCCTCTAAATGTTACAAAAATCCAAGTCCTATTTCTCCTCCAGTCCTCTATTTTGCCTTGAAGCTTTGATTTAGTAAATCTCATTAGCTGGTGGACTTACGGTCTTACATGATCTACATAAATTGAAACATGCATGAAGATGATTTGGAGGAAAGGTGAGATTAATTTTATGATTTCTCATTTCTTTGATTTTTGGGTAGGAACGGAGCTAGCATTAGATGAAGAAAAATAATAGTTTCGGACATCGAAATGGTGAGCTCCCTTTGTCACAATACCAACTTTTTTTTTTCAAGCAGAAACCAATCAAGACAAAGGTTACATTATAGTAATTATTAATTTAATATTAATAAAAAAATTTAAGTTAATTAATTTAAAATTGTTTATAAGTTTAATTGATTACATAATTTTTTATTTAATTAGATTTATTGTCATAATTTGCATTTAATAGTTATAAAAAAATCACTTGCATAATCTTATAAAAGTTTTTTTATTAAATAATAATAAATTTAATTGTGTTGATATTATACAACAACTTCAATATCTAAAAATTTGGAGGGCGATATTTCAAGTAATATAATAATTTTATAAGTTTTTATCATCACATTTTTTTATCTATATTAAAATAAAAATTTACTTATGTAAGTCTCAATCTCGAGTTAAAATATTAAAGATATTATTAAAATTTATCATTTTATGCCCCCACAAATAAAATCTTCTGGCTCTGCCCATATATATATATATATATATGAGGATTTACATACATATCACACAATTCTTATGTATTTATATATCAAATATCTATACTTTAATTTTTACATATATAACACTCAAATCTTCAATATCACATCAAAAATATCACAATCACTAATTTTCAAAAATGAAATACACCTTTTTAAACATAGAAAAATATTAGATTAGTATATATATATATAGTATTTTAAAAATAGCTGAATTATGCTTTATTAAATTTTTTTTAACTTTAAAACTAAATATAACTTATATTATATACTTTATCTTTTCACACCTCACAGAGTGAGGCACCTTGATACGAACCTATTTCCTTGAATTGTTCGGAGCTTGAGTTTTCATTTTTTTAATGAGTATGGAACCCATGAATAATGGGGAAGAGTTATGCTTTCGATCCGTTGGATTCGTCTTTTCTATTGGATCTAATCACTTGGATTGAGTGCTTCTTGAATTGATCTTGACGCCGGATTAACTTTCGATCGCTGGGTGATCTTTGATCAAGTTGATTCTTCTAATGGCTTAGTGGATTACGATGTTGCTTCGGCGGTTTGATCTGGATATTTGATCGAATCTTTGCTTGTGGTTTCGTGGTCTTTCTTGGATTAATTAATCGTTTGAGAAACTAACCTTATACTTTGCTTTGTTTGTTTGTTTTGATTGTTCAACCGTCGAGCTCAGAGGAATTAGGTCGTGGTGGGATCAAAAGGTTTCTCGATGGAAGTATGGTTTCAGAAAACCTAGAAGATGAGGATGAAGAGACGAAGGAGGAGACTGAAGGAGATAAGTTCTTTCTGAGATTTCTTCACTATTTCCTCTGTTTGGCTTTTGATATCTATTCATACTTTTTCTCACTCTCCCTATGGTTAGATCTGTTGAGTTTACTAAGTGGATCCACGTTCTTCTTCAGAGGTTGTTATTACATTTATCTTGATGTAGCTTGCTTGATGACTTGTTTCTTGATCTCTGGCTCTGTTGTTGTAGTATGTTTATTAAGTCAGGCTTTTGTTGAAGTATCTTGATTATGCTTCCTGAGGGCCTTCTGTAATGCTTACTGTGCAGGTTTCTACTGATAATGCTATCCTTTCTGTGGTCCTGTCCTTCTGTGCTAGTACTTGGCTGCTGTGGAAAATTGTTAATATTGGCTCTGTAATATGAATGTTGTCTTTCTTCAGACGTAATTAATATGTTCATTGAATGTAATAATCTCTGTTATTCGTAATACCCTCCTTTAAATGTTCTAAGTCTTCTATTATAATGTTTGTTAATTTGGCTAAAAATATCAAGGAGTCCTTCATGTTAATGTGAAGTCCTTTAGCCAATTAGGCCGTTTTCTTTCTCCTTTGCTTCTGATATTACCAGGGGAATAAAAATTCATATCACACCTCATATAATAATTGACACCTTGAGCATGAGATAATTTGATTGATAATGAGCTTAATTTTAATTTTTTTTAATGAGTGTTGAGTAATGGTTTGCACCACAAATATCTTAAAAGTTATTTGAAAATGTTATTTATTCTTTGACAAGGGCTATTTGGTTGCCTGCATTTGGAGTACACTGTAAACCAAATACACGTATCTTAACTTTTTGGGTGTTTGGTTGGAATTAAAGTAAATTTTTAATGTAATGTAATGTATTCCAAATATATTAGAAAGACCATTTTCTGTGTATTTGGATTTTGCTCGATTTAATTAAAAGCCAATGTAAAGTGATATTGTGCCATTTTATGGCCCGTCGTCTTCGCCATGCCGCCATTAATTCATCACGTATTAATAAACCTTCTAAATACTTTACATTATATTTTTTCAACCAAATAGAAAAAAGTAAAGTTATGAATTTGTAAAACTCTAAATCAAATAACTGTAAAATAATCCATTTATATTATATTTTTTTATCTTCATTTAATCTGGTCAAATAAGTTACTTACGAGAACAAACGCTATTTCCTGCATCCCGTCAAATACTTGACCCTTAGAGTACCTGAGGCTAACATGTTAAGGCATAATTAATGACTCATCTCAATAAACTATATACTTATTTCTTTTTATTATATATTTGATTAGAGTTTAAAATTATAAGGCATTATTAAAGCTCAAAAAGGGTTTTTATATATCATACTGCAGTATTTACCAAAACTTTATTATTACCAGATACCAAAAAGAGGCGGAACTCCCATTCTGGAATGACGTCCAGAATGATAAAATGTTATTATTATTATTTTATATATATATATAATAATAAAGTTTTATATATTAAATGAGTAAAATAGATAATTTGAGCTGTTATGTATGCATAAACCCATAGCAAAAAATTTGGTTTTTATGAATGTTCGAAGCCTGAGGCTTTTGCGGTCCTTCCTGCGTCGGTCGCCTCCGCTGCAACAGCGTGAACATCTGAATCGAAGCACAGAGTGCACACTTTTTCCTGAACGAGCAAGCACTTGTTCTCGTCTATTGGGCCTCACGATTTCTCTTTCGGAACTCGATCTCGAAACGACGGTGAAAACTATCATCAGGCTTTTGTTTCTTCAAGGGTTGGAGCTCCAATTCGCCCCGCGAAGCTTAGTTTTGTGCGATACTCTGTATACCTGGTCGTGTTCTTCCAGCTTCGCTTCCTGATAGTAAAGGGAGGCTTTTTGAGATTTTTGTTGCTGTCTGAGCGGCGCTTCAAACCGTTTACCTGGAAAACGCTCTGATTATATGAGGCGAGTCTGTCTTATAACTTCATGAGAATTTCTCATGGTTTTATTTCTGAATATAATTGTTTGGAACTGTTCTGCATGAGTTCATTTGTGGTTCCTGGTTTTGGACCTTTTTTGTTGGCGGGAATTTGAGGTTTGAACTACAAGCTTGCATTTTTGTGTGGTTTATCGTGAAATTGATTGCATTTTCGAATAGTTTATTTCTAGCATGCGTTTCTTGTTAGAAGATTTTTGCGCAGGTTACATTTCCTTCGGGCTAGGGTTCTTGGGTACTCAGTATGCGAGGTTTTGTTGCCCCGGATGATGATAAGAATTTGCTGAGGTTTTCCTTAAAAATCTAGCTTGATTAAAGTAAATACATGATTCAGTTTGGAAAATAAGGTCCTTAGGCAACCCAAATTCACATCTCTTATACTCTTTAAATAACATTGGGATAAATTCTTTATTTCAAGGGGTTTCCTTCTTCTTAGAGAAGACCATGGTTGAGAATTTCACCTCTTATCATTTTAAAGGGCTTCCTTCTCAGAGAAGACCATGGCTTCTTTCAAATGTTTCCTTCTTCTTAGATATATATTAAATTTTCATTTTGTGTATTGAAATTTGATTTTTGAATTCAGCAAAACCTATTTAGTTTTTATAATGGACTTGGAGTTTCTTCTGCCTCCTCCACGTTTGATCTGGCATGATTAAAAATTGAATGATGTGTCAGACATATATCGCTATTTTGCTAGGTCTGGTGATGCGGGCTTTCAATTTTGTTGGTGAATTGGATTTCTTTAATATTTTAGCTGAACATGAGACCTGTTGCAAATGGGAATCTTGATAAAATTTTGCTGATGGTGTGTGGTTTCTTTTTCTAGTTGATATTGGTGGCCCATGTTATACTAGAGAATTTTCTTTTATGGATGGAGGAAGCATAGTTGAAGTGATTGGCAGCAAGGGCTGCTCAAGGCTCTTTTTGAGTACTGTCAATTCTGTTACAAGCATTAAAAGTATGAAATCTTCAGAGTTTATGTCTTCATCTCCTTCAACCTTTTCGGGATCAGTTGGTCCTGCAAAAATGGGACCCTTTAGCGGTCTTGTCATATGTGTAACTGGTCTCTCTAAAGGTAATTTTTTCTCTATATTTTAAATTTCCAATATACTGCAGATTTTCAACAATTTTTTTGATTATTGAATCAAAGTTGTTGGAAGGCATGTTTAATAGATGCCTTTCGGTCTCTTGAATTTGTTTTCAACAAGAAAAATCCTTAAAAAGGCATCTGCTTTAGAGAGACTTCCTATTGGCTATAATCACATATTTACATATTTTAGTTGACCTCTAGTTCATATCTTAGCGCAAGTCCAGTCGTTGTGAGTGAAGACAGATTCAAACACCTGACACTGTTGTTTGTAGCTAGGTCTGTCGGCTTTTCACGGTTTTCATTTTGTTTTATTGTTGAAAGAAGCTGGAGCTTCTTGTGTTTGGAAGAAATTGCTTCTATCCAACTAACTGAAGTTTGCCATAATTTTCTGTTTAACTTTCCTCTGAGCTTTAATGGACAACTTAAGTTTGCTTCAACAACTTTGTATTTATTTATTTATTATTTTTTAAACAAACATATGAGATGCATGGAATGATGGAACCTCGTTTGCTGAAAAAGATTGACGGAATCTAGTTTGCAGGTCAGCTTTGTCTTATAGCTTCTTAGATTACTATTATGCATTTATTGGATAATCCGATATGTTTTCTTGCAGTTAGAATTTATAATGCAGTATCCTGCTGTAAGTTTTAACCGTAAACTTAACTTCAACACTTGTATTGCTCTCTTCATAATCTTTTTTTGCAACAGAAGCAAGACAACAGGTCATGGCTGCGGCAGAAAGGCTTGGAGGTCAGTACAGCTCTAGCTTGCATCCCAGATGCACGCATCTTGTGGTCCAGATATCCTGTCAAACAGTGCCATTGTTGTTGTTGAAACTTATAAACTTTATTTGCTCAGCTCAAGTAGTCTCTCATTCATGCACACATATGCTGCTATTTTTCTGTTCAGTATCATGGTGGCTTTTAGTTCATTTGGGACTACTTTAAATCGTCATACCTGGTTGATAGTCATGTACAATTTCATGGCGCAAAATTAGTGTGTAATAATATGTAAATTGAACTTTTGCCACCTTAACATCCATACAGCTGTGTTGGGAGAAAGTTTCAGCATGCTTTGAAGCATGGGCAAAGAAGCGGCCTCTTTGTTGTTACTTTGGGTTGGTTTGTTGACAGTGTCAGGAAGAACGGTCAGCCTTGATTTTTTGCATGTGAATTTGAGTTTCTTTGCACTATAAAAGCTCCTATTTTACTTTTAAATGAATATTAAATTCTCAGTCTTTTATTTTGTGAGTTCTTTTTAGTCATTGATTTAAAATGTACATTTCGGCTTCAAAGCATTTCGGTTTAGCTAAATGAGTTTATATAATCTTATTAAGTTGGGCTTTAGCCTGATTTGCATTTGGAAATTGGTATATTCTGGATATTTCCGTACCTCTTTTCTTGATGACTCTGCACCTTGCTTCAACTTTTGTAGTGAGGATGAATGAATCTTTATATGTCGTTAAAAATGTTGGAGAAAATGGCATCCCGCTAGTGGAGTGGGATGGATTTTTTAGCCTCCCTGGAACTGATAAGTCTTGTCTTCCCCTAACACATATTGGGGTTGATAAATCTTCTAATGGGATCAACAACACGGGGCTAGTTCATGAGCAGATTTTATGGAAAGAACGTAGCAGGGGATCACTCTTTTCCAATAATTTTATTTTCATTGATCCAGATGTATCAGTTGAATTGAAGAAGAAGGTAAAATGGCATCAATTTAAATATGCACTTCTAAATGTAATATTGCAAAAAATTGTTTATATATATAATATATACATATTTTTTTTCATGTTTTTTCTTTGTAGGTTGTTGATGCAGCTAGTAGGGAAGGTGCGAAATTCCTGGATCATTGGTTTGTTGGTTCTCCAGCAAGTCATATTGTTTGTGAGAGTCTTTCGATTCCAAAATATATTGGCCATGCTGATAACCTTGTGACGGTAAGATGTATTGCATTGTATTTAAAATATTATACAAACATAAAACATTGTTCTTACCAATTTATTTTATTACCTATATCTTTTTGTTGTCGGTGAATTTTACAGCCAATATGGGTTTTCAAAACTGTGAAGGAGAGGTGCTTGCAGCGGCTAGTGCACTTATCTGATCTGGTTAGGCAAGTTGCAATGATTATTGAGAACAATAAGATCAATCAAATAGGACAGGTAACATACTTGATTAATGCTATATTGCTGTTGTTTTGTGAAGAGACTTCTTTCTAGCTGTTAGGATATCACAATGTTATGCCAAGTCATTCTCTTTTTATTTGTAAAGCTTTTTATTGCTTTCAATGCTTAGTAGAGATTAGATGTTATTTTTATAAATATTAAAATTTAAATATCATTTATGTAAATATAAATTTTATTTGCTTATGTATGTAATTCTCCTTATTGTTTGTTTGTAAACCCCATGCCTTAAAATGTTAATATTCCACTATGGCTCTCCTCAAAGCCTTCCTCCTCCCTTTAACCTATGTCCCCTCTCTCGCTCTATTTCCCTGGACTCTCACCAACTTCCACCATTTTGATCTTCTCCAATTTCACCTCCTCGACAAGCTCCACTTCCTCATCAAAGACCACCATCGCAAGCTTTCAAAATTTAATGGAGACTGAGATTTAGGAAAACCTCTTCATGAAAATATGGGGGATGATGAATGAAGTAGGGTTAGGGTTGTTTTTTGTTATACACTTAATAGATGTGTTAATATAATTCAAATTTTATTCAAATGCTCATTCCTTTCATTACCTGATGTTTGAATTTCTGTATGTATTTTTACATGAGTTAAATTTAAACAATACATTTAAATGGAGAGAGAAATCAAGATAGGAGAGAGGAGGAATTGAAATAGAGAGAAGCATGAGAGAAAGAGGGGAGAGAATAAGATAGAAGAGTTCAATTCTATTTCATTCAAATGTATTTTCCTTTCATAATTTAAGTAGAGGAACTATTTATATACTTTTGCTTGACTTAAATGTAAATAATACAAATACTATGGACTTAACAAGTTCTTATTACATAAAAGGATGCATCCCCAGAAAATTATGAGTTTGTTTTTGTGATACGGCGGTGGGCAGGTGGCGGCGGTAGTGACCAACACGAGGTGTATTTGGAATTCGCCTAGATTTGAGCAAATTTCAAATACACTAAAATATAACTAAGGAGTGAATTCTAAATGTATTTACTTTTACTTTGTATTCCAACTAAATGTCAAAATTTTCAAAACTCTTGCATGTACTTTACTTTACTTTGTATTCTAACCAAACAACCCCTTAGTAGAATTATCTTTGAGCAAGATTGTGAGATGTCATCTTCTTGTGTCATTTTCGTGGGGATGAGGCCATATGAACTTGAGTTTAGTCATCTTGTTAGGAGTAGCATGAATAGACGCGCTTCTTTATCATCATGAATCATCATTGTAGGAGTTTTAACATTGATAACAATGTTGACTTTGGCATAGGTTCAGGGGTAAGAACAATCACAGGAAGAGTTCTAGATGCAATAAGGTGGTTTGGAGCTTAAACGCATCTTTTTCATTGTTTATTAACTTAAAATACTTATAAGTATATCCTCGATCACTCTCATAAACGTGTTTAATAGGTTCTATCAAATGTTATTATTTATTCTTGAAACATGAATGTTGAAGAATCTTTGGTTTACTTGTTCATTTTGGCATTGTTGTACATGGCCATGGGTTTTTGTGGTTGATATTGAATGGAGGAAATATTTGAGGAAGTGGAATATTATTAGCTAGCTGTGCAATTTGGATTAAATCAGATCAATTTCATTGGAAATTTGTACTTAAATCAAATATATTTTGTTCTGATATTATTGGAATCAGGATTGATCCAAATTACTAGAAAACCAAATCTTATTTCTCAATTTAGTTATGTTTTGGTTCTCGGGTTCAAAGACACTTACAAACTTAATATTTATGTCTTCTAGAGAAGAAAAATGGTTCAACCTTTGTTCACAATCTCATTAAAAAATTGAAATTTTCACAGTTCAGTCTCATTAACAACATAGAAATTAAAACTCAATCAAGCAATATTAGCATACACTATGTAATTGTAAATGTTTATGATTTAAGCAATTTGCATGCATATAAGATATTTTACAAGAATCACTCTAAACCATTTAAAATTACATAAAATCATTAATGATACATTTGAGTATTTTGGTTAGCAATTTTTTGAAACAATAATTTTATAAACCTTGTAGATTTCAAAAAATGTTTACTCCGTTGTAGCAGAGGATTGATTGTAGCTAATCAATACATTCTAAAGACTCATGGGGATTAATGGAAGGAAAACTAATTGTTATGCTCCTAAAATTTCTCTTTAAGGGATTCTAGCTCTTAACAAGGTTTATTTTAGTTTTTGAGTCAAAAATTTCCTAAAGAAGCATGTATCTAAGATATGTTATATCTCTAGCATATTTGAAAACACTCTTAGTTAAAGATGTGATACATGTGTTCGAATTAGGTATGGTTGTTGTAAGACTAGTTAAGTAAAAATCAATCAAAATGTATCTTATTAGGGATCTGATGTTGAGGACGTGGGATGTCTTATAACCAAGATGGATTGGCTTAAGACTTCAAAATGGTTGCTAAGAGTGAATTTCACCTCCACAATCAATGGAGGGATATGGCTAGATTGGACTTACGCTATCATGTGGTAGAACTTGCCTCAATACATGAGCATATAAAGTGAGGGATGACAAACCTAATTTGGATTGTCACACCATGATCTTATTTTCTTAAGTTAATGTGAGGTGTAATGGAATAGGACGGCTCTCAGAAGCAATTTCCAACAACTCATCTCAATATATATGGATTTGAGATAAGTGGGTAAAAATTGAATTTTATCAAGTCATCACAAATAAATTCTTATATTACAAAATTTTCTAATAATATTTTCATATTTAAATTACATAACTAGAAGCTTGTAACATCGAATTATAACATACATATAGAACAACTAAAGGTATCAAAACTTAAATTGTAAGTACCTCAAAAAGGCTTTATAATTCTCAAAAATTGTATACCCAAAAGCTATACAAGTCAAAAGGTATGTCTAGTTACTATGTTCCTTTTTATTCTTGCTTGAAAGTAATGTGTAGTCTAGTAAGACGAGTAATACTAAAGAAAATTCAATACACATAGAAGAAACAACGTGATGTAAAATTAAAAATTACATAAATATAATAGTAAATAAATACATGCTTTCATGTATAAGAACTAAATAGTAATATACAAGATTGTGAAATTTAAATAGTAATCAACAGAGGTAATTACACATGTATGCAATTGATTTCATAAAGTCTCAGTTTAATTTTAAATAAAGTTATTTTGTTAGAAATATCATTTATATTTTTATATATTTGATTTTTATCATAACAAGAGGGTCGTAATTTGGTAAGTCAGAACTGTTGATAAGGTAGGGCATCCCAACATTGCATATCAACAATCCCAGTAACACAAATTGATCCAATCCAACCTAAATGTAAGAGTCAGGAATTCTATGATTTTCTGTTGTTTGATTTTTATCATAACATGAGGGTCGTCATCTGGTCCGTCGGCCAGAATTGTTGATAAGGTTGGACATCTCAACATTGCATATCAACAATCCCTCTAACACCAATTGATCTAATCCAACCTAAATGTAAGAGTCGAGAATTCTATGATTCTGTTAAATGCTTATTTTGTTAGAACTTTTGCTTACATGCACAAATTATCATAAAATAGTCTAATCTACCTATAGAAATTATTATAATATTTTTTGCTTATCATACTCATTAATTTCATTTGCACATTTATCTGTACTTGCATTGAATAATTTATTAGTATGTATAGCAATATTGCATGACATTAAGAATGCTGACTTATATCTTAGTCATTGTAAATCAATAGAGCATGATTACTTGGCTGTGCAGGTAATCGAATCCACCTAAACAAAATATGAAAAAAATGTTTAAATGCAATACATAATAAAATCATAATAAGTAAACAATATTAGACATCAATTCTATAGAAAATCTGAACTTAATTTAACAATTACAAGTCTTATCTCAATATTTGGGTTAGTTTCGTGACGCGCTCGACATTTTCTTGAATATATAGTTTAGCAACCAAAATTTTCTTATTAATGCTTGGAATTCATAAATTAAATTTAACTTAATGCCTCTGTAAACTTAATATACATTCTTACTTGAGTATGATTTCACCCCATTCAACTCGTCGCTGTGAAACTGGTACAATATTCCAAAACTCTTCTAATTAATACCAAACACAATACCTGGTTAAATTAACATAAAGTTAAAAAATGTCACTATATTTACATAAATGTACTTCATTTCATATCATTATTAGTTTGATAATATTATAATCTTACACATAATTTTCATGGAATTATAAAATAACTTTATTTAATTATAAATATTTCTACTGTTTGTAAATTAATCCTCAATTTCTAAGCTTGCTACAACATTAGTTTTAATTAGAAATAATAACCATTTAATTAAACTAACCTGATTCATAGAAAAATTATAATACCTAATTATAAAATAATTACTTGCCAAACTCAATCCCAAAACCCGTCAAATAGCTCAAGTTTCCAACTTATCCTAACTCATAGTTTGCTACAGATTAAAATCAAATAGTAAAATGGGTGGAATGAATTAGAAAACTGCTTAATCTAATCATATTAATATATTTACATTGATTCGTATAACTTATAAATCTCTTAAATTCCCTTTGTTTTTTTTTTTTCCAGAGCTCGATTTGCAATTAAAACAGGGTTAAAAAGAGGAAAATGAGTAATGGTAATTAGAATACTTAATAAATTAGAATATATATATATATATATATATAATCAAAGTACCTTAATTTCCTTCTCAGCAGCTGGACTTTTCCCCGGCTGAAGCAGCAGCACCTGAGGGATGGGGGTAGTGGGAAACAGCGGAAGAAAAGGGTGGCCAGCTCACTTCTATATATTTAATATTAATTAAATTTCTTAAATAAATAAAATTTTCTGAAATCCCAGCAATACACGTTTCCTTTAAGCCTAACTAGCCACGCACGCTACATTAATCGGGTGAACAGTAAAATGCTACATCACTGTTCAAAACAGTAAAATAAATAAATTTTAATTGATTTTTATATCTTATTTAAGGCAAATTTAAATATATATATATATATATATATATATATATATATATATATATATATATATATATTACTCTTTTAATAAAAAAATATGTAGGATTTTATAAAAATGATTTGAATGATTTTGAAACATAAAAAAAATGTGATATATTTCAAAATACATTTAGTTTTACCTTTTGGTGTATTCGGGTATTACAAGGATCCTGTCATGAAAAAAAAAGGAGATTTAATTTATCTTGATTTTTTTATTTGTAGAAAAAAATAATTCATGATCTGACATCATCACAAAGTAATCTCTTGTTACATTGTGTGACAAGTAGATGTATATATAAAAGCAATTAAACATTGGTAGAACTAGCAATAAAGTATCACAAATCCTAAGCTTACCATTCCACAGGTCCTATCATCCTAGGTCTTTTGCAAAACAAGTGTTAGATCATGTATATTTGATCATCACAACTCATCACAATACAACACAAACTTGCATTGGTATATCATTGGCATTATATTAGATGTATTGTGGAAAATATCTATATCTAATAAATATGACCAGACCTAAGCCAATTATACATCAGCAATGTGCAATACAAGTGCTCAACTTACAAATGCTGACATTTAGGGCTATAATTGAGCTGAGTCGAACCGAGCTTTCATATATAGGTTCATGCTTGACTTGTTTAAATTTTTTAGTAATAGTACTTGACTTATTTATATTAATTAAACGAGTTCCTCAATGGGTCAAATGAGCACTTGACTTTTTATATTAAGTTATAAATAAATAATTTTATAAAACTAAACAAATATAGTTAAAAAATTCAATGAGTTAATTAATGAATATTAATAAAATAATATTATTGATATTAAATTATAATGTATTATTATTAAAATATAGTTAAATAAGTTCTATTTAATAACATTTTAAAAAAAATAATATACTAGCTATTATTGAGTTTAACACCTTTATCTAATAACTTATTTGTTGAATAATAAATGAGTTTGTTTGTGAACATAGATAAATGAGTTGGACCATGTTTAAATTCAGCTTATTTAACCTTTAAGTTTTCAAAAAATATTCAAACTCATTTATTTATTAATTTGAAAAAACTTGAATGAGTATTAATTGAGTCGAGTTTAAGTTGTTCATCAAATACATTGGTTCATTTGTAGCTCTACATACTTTTAGAGTGTGAAAAGAGACGTGTCAAGTGCATTGCACCACATATGAGTTCGCTATGGCCACATGAATTTTGTCATCTCATGTGATGTTGTGATTATTGCACAAGAGCACGAGTAGTGATGATTGAACTTACCTGTCACTGTGACTCATCAATGTAACTTAACTTACACCACCTTTACCTAGCTCAAATAATTGTGTCAAGGTGTGCAAGATGACCTACTGCATGAGTATATATGCTTGCTAGGTTGATCGGTAGAATCAACATCACACCCACAGTCGACCGTATCTTGGTGTGTAAGACTAGTGATCAACTGTGTAATTATATGTGCTTGTATGACCAATTATTAGGATCAAGTAGTATTACTTTGGCAACTGGCTATATCATGGTGTGTGAGACCAATGGCCTTTGCGTGCGTGTATGTGCTCGTGAGGCTAATCTTTTGTATCAATTTGCATCATTCCTATAGTTGACAAACCTACTATATTGACAAATCAATTGACAACTCATTCGGGTTTGTATTGGAGCGATGGTGGTCCTCTTAGATCATCCACACATTGCTATTTCTACAAATTAAGTTAATGTGTCATATATTAAAATTACGTGAGGCTAATCTTTAGTATCAATTTGCATCATTCCTATAGTTGACAAACCTACTATATTAGGACACAAATCAATTGAGAACTCATTCTCTGTGTTTGTATTGGAGCGATGGTGGTCCTCTTAGATCATCCACACATTGCTATTTCTACAAATTAAGTTAATGTGTCATATATTAAAATTATGGGAGAGAGTAATTGAGCATAGGTTACGATGTGATACAAAAGTTTCTCACAATCAGTTTGGTTTCATGCCAGGTAGATCTATTATGGATGTTATACATTTCTTAAGAGATTTGATAGAGAAGTATAGAGAAAGTAAGGAGGATCCATGTATGATATTTATTGATTTAAAGAAAGCTTATGATAAAGTTTCAAGAGATGTTCTTTGCAGAGTTCTAAAACAGAAAGGAGTTAATATTTGTTATATTCAAGTTATTAAGGATATGTATTCTAGAGATGTTACTTGTGTCCAAATACAAGGAGGATTGACAAAATATTTTCCTATTTCAGTTGGATTACATCAAGGATCAGCTTTAAGCCCTTATCTTTTTGCTTTAGTTATGAATGTTCTTACTAGACATTTACAAGATGTACCTTGTATGCTTTTGCTGATGACATTCTTCTTGTTGATAAGACTAGAGAGGAGTCCAAGAGAAACTTGAATTATGGAGGTCAACATTAGAGTCTAAAGGTTTTCGTTTAAGTAGATCTAAAGCGAATATATGGAGTGTAATTTTAGTTGTAGAAGTTCTAGTAGTTGTGACATTAGGTGAACAAGTCATTAATAAGAGTGAGCGATTTGGATATTTAGGCTCATTGTTCAAAATGATGGTGAAATAGATGGAGATGTTATTAGTAGAATTCAAGTTGGATGGTTGAAGTGGAGGAATGCATGAATAGAAAAGTTTCACGTAAATTCTTAAGAAAATTTTATAAGATGGTGGTAAGACCGCAATGACTTATGATGCAAATGTTGGCCAATAAAAGAGAAGCATAAGAAGTTAAGTTAAGTGAGAGGATGCTCGGTGGATGAGTGGCTTTACTCTTAGAGATAGAATGCAAAATGAGTATGTTCGGAAAAAAGTTGGAGTAGCTCTAAGATAAGATTAGAGTCGTTTTAGATGGTTTGGCCACACAAAAGCGTCGATGACCCGATTAGGAGACTAGGTGCATTAGATTTGCCTTATGTTAAGAAAGGTAGAGGTAGACCTAAAAAGACTTGGTTAAGATGTATAAAAATTGACCTTAGTATACTTGAATTAAATGAGAATTTGACACATAATAGGACACAATGGAGATGAAGGATTCATGTAGCCAACTCCACTTAGTGGGATAAAGGCTTATTGTTGTTGTTGTTGTTGTTGTTGTTGTTGTTATTATAGTTGACAAACCTACTATATTAGGACACAAATCAATTGGCAACTCATTCTCTGTGTTTGTATTGGAGCGATGGTGGTCCTCTTAGATCATCCACATTGCTGTTTCTACAAATCCAAGTTCTAGGAAGTGGTTGTAGCATTCATTTTGTTGATTTCATTTACTCAAAATTTATCATTTTTTTTTGAAAACGCAAAAAATCCAATCACATCACAAAATACAAATAATAAGGCATGATATTTATAGATAGAATCATGTCTTAAATCTAGGCTCTTAGCGCAATGGTGTGCTAAGCTTACCCTCTTATCAAAAGAACACCTAAATAGTTGGGCTAGGGCATCAAGTGGTGGGAGTAGGATACAATACTTGTGAGTGTCTGATATCGAGTGGATTGCTTGTGCAAGCATGTGAATTGATGCCTTTTAAGTGTCTTCGCATGCTCCATGAGGCATCTGAGTATATATGAAAATGAATGTGCAAAATAATTAGTGATCACAAATTGAAATATGCGCCAAAAAAGTAGTGATTGTGCATGGAAATGTGTGCGCAAAAAATATTGACCACATGTCATAAATATGTGTGCAGAAATTCAGCCATTGAGTGCACAAAAATTTGTGTATAATGACAGTTGGTTTAACGTTAATGCTTGTATGGGTGATCATAAAATTGCAATGTTGTTGTCTGAGTTGTGTGGTT
The DNA here is from genome assembly GCA_021442155.1 of Cymbidium sinense. Classification (NCBI taxonomy): domain Eukaryota; kingdom Viridiplantae; phylum Streptophyta; class Magnoliopsida; order Asparagales; family Orchidaceae; genus Cymbidium; species Cymbidium sinense. Next base: position 104,973,850 of record CM038218.1, read on the forward strand.
AGCTGCATGTGTTGGGTTTGCAGGAAAGATCGTCCCATGGTGTTACTTGACTTTAGGTGGCATAGGCATGGAAGCTAGGAGGCTATGGGCAATGAGTGTGTATGCTTGGTCAGAGGCTATGGGTAATGGATGTTACATGTAGACTAGTATTACTACATGCATGGCTGTGGATCAGGAAGCATGTTGGCTAGCTCTTGAGTGTTACGACAGTTGGATGGTTATGGGGTTTTGTGGGTAGTGGATGTAGAATTGGACACATAGGTAGTAGCTTGGCGGCAAGCTAGTTGTTATGAAGGTAGGTCTAGCTATGAATTTTTGCATTACGCATTGGCTACTAGGAAAATAAATCTGAGGCTTTTTATTGTGGCATGGCTACTAGGCGTGATAGTCTTGGAAGCGTGAGGTAGTGTTGTTGTTGGTGGGTGCATCAATATATCTAGGTGTTGCAATAGGAAGACTAAGAGCATGTTTTATGGTATTATTGCTGCTTTAGGATGTAGGTGGTGATTGAGCAATTTGCCACAAGATAGGTTAGTGGGGGTGTGGGTCTTTTTGCTGTAGTCATGGGAGGAAATGGATATTGAGTTAAACCCCCGGCAGTTGTGATAAGGATAAATGGATCAAATAGTAGGGAGGCCAATATTTGGAATATTGTATGGAAGTGTGCTATCATGAATTGCTGTAGTGGTTCTTAGCAAGGCTCATGGACTAAGTATAGATGGTTAATGTTTGCCGGCTAGGCTTGTTAATACTCGAGTGGTGTGAAAGCTAAGCATGTATATGTAGTGGTAGATGTTATCACGAAAAGTTGCTAGGAGATTGAGGTGTAGGGTTGGATAGGCTTTTGAGTGTATTCTACACCTAGGTGATGGAGGAGGCGACACGGGGAAATCATGGTGTAGGTTGGAACTAGGAGAGTGATCGAATTCTCTAGTGACGCGTAATTATTGGAAGATGCACAAAGAGATGGAGTCATGTGCCCTATGATTAGGTGTAAACCATATTTTAAAAAATAATTTGACTCATCCTTACTTTCAAAATTCAAAATGCTTGAAATTGGTTAAAATTAAAATTTTAAATTATATATTAACTATTTTTTAAATTAAACTTAAATATTGATCCATGTATGTTTTAATTTTTCAACTTTTGGGGCTCATTGTTCACAAATCTAGCCAAACTTCATCCATACGAGCTTAATTAATTAAATCAAATAGGAAACATCATCATGACAGATTGGGTAATGATCGCGATGGTAGTGCGATATTATGGTTGATTGGAGTTGATTGCAACCATGATGAGGAATGCGATCGGACATTGATTACGATCACGTAGAAAGTGCATGATTGAATGAAGATCTCAATTGTGGTGAAATGCACACAATCGAATGGACGATGCGATCAGATAAAGGATGCCCAATCAGTCGGTTTAGTGTGTTTTGAAATTGTCTAGTTCAAAATGGGGTGACTTAGTGCTTCAAAACTTTTGGTTGTACTAGGGTCGACCAATTTGATGTGCGCGGAAATCATGGTGTAGTTTACTTGGTTTTATAGTGTGGGCTGGATCCAACAAATGAGAAGGTATGAATACAACAAAGATGTCTTCCTATCATAAAGGTTAGAATTCAAATCATCGAGTGTATGTGGTACCATGATGATTGAATTAAGAAGAGATTCAAAGTCAATCAAATTGTGTAAGTTGAGTTTGTGAGTACAATAGAAGCAACATCAACTACCTTCAGATTATAGTTTGGTGTAGTTCTGAGTTACTTGACTAATGAATCAAGAAATGGCTCATTATGCTTGCTATACATATTTTAGGAATTGGAATTGAACCATAGCTTACAAGATTTAGCTTGAATTGATTGGTTCAGCTTGAATCAATTCCTTAGTTATTATAATACTTTTTATTCACAATTCTATTGTTGCTCATATTGTTATGCTATCGATCTAGGGATTATAGTTGACAATAAAAGAAAAAAATTTCTATACATGTTAATCAAATACGGTTACATATATTTAAGCAAATTAGTATTCAGGTTGATCCCAATCAACTCCTAAAATCTAGGAACAAGCAAATTGAAAAAAAAACACTTTCTATATTTACATCTAAATCTAAAAGGAAACTTTTAAAACTAATTATGAGAGAATAAAAGAAAGGAAAATTTACGTACATAGCACACAATACTTATGCATTTACATATCTAACACCTAAAGTTTGATATTTATCAACATAACACTTTTCTTATGCATAAAAAGGTGCATCACTTTAGAATAGTATTGGTGGTGGTATTTTTGTTATAATAATAAAGATTTGGATGATATTTAAGTAAGTATGAATAGGTGTTAGATATGTAAATATATGAAAATTATGTGCTATATATGTAAATGCTCCTAAAAGAAAATAAATGTCTGAAATATACATTAGACTAGTATGCTATTTTCACAATTCCCTCAAACAAGTCAATAGATGTTCAAAACCAAGAATATCATTTGGTTTGGTGAAGCTAGGACATAACAAAAACTTTTTAATTATATCCGCTGCTTGTAGTTGTGATGGTACATGAAAGATGACAACCTCTTTTTCTTCTATCTTCTCACAAATGTTGATCAATTTCGACATGGTTTGTCCTATCATGGTGTATTTGAATTTTTGCAATAGCAATGGTTGATTAGTTATCTAACATTAATTTTATTGGACCTTCCACACCCATTTTTAGCTCATTTGACAACTGCCTTAGCTAGATTTCTTCACATGTCCCATGTGCCAATGCTCGAAACTTTGCTTTGCACTATTTTGTGTGACTACTTATTGCTTTTGTTTTTCTATGTTACAAGATTCCCATAAACGAAGGAGCAATATCCAGAAGTTGATCTTTTATTTGCAGTGCACTTGGCCCAATTTGCATCTCATAAACTTCAATGGCTTGGCTTGAAGTTTTCTTAAACATTAAGTCTTTCCTTGATCTTTTTTCAAGCACCTGAGTATTTGGTTGACTGCTCTCATGTGTTATACGGAAGGATTACTTAGGAATTGGCTTATGTTGCTAACAACATAGCTTATATCTGGGTGAGTGTGGGTAAGATGAATTAGCTTTCTCAGTAAACACTAGAATATTCTTGCATCTGTTGCTTCTTCATTATTTCGAGGTACCAACTTTGTGTTTGGATTTATAAGAGTTTCTGTTGGCCTAAATTTCCTCATATCAATCTCTTGCAATAAATCTAGTATATACTTGCATTGTAATACTAAGGTTCCTTTTTGAGATCTTGCCACTTCCAATCCTAAAAAGTATCTCAAGTGCTATAAGTCTTCAACTTCAAATTCCATAGCTAAACGACTTTTAAGACTCTTTATTTCTTCTTCATGATTTTTTGTGCGAACAATATCATAAGTATAAATAATTAGTACTACAATTCTTCCATCAATAAATTTTTTAAAAAATAGCATGTAATTAGCCAAGGATTGAAATAATCCATTTTTCTTAAGAACCTTCGCAAACCTTTCAAACCATGCTTGTGGTGATTGCTTAAGATCATCTAATAATTTTCTCAATTTACACAAAGCTCTTTTTTTATGGCATTTAAATGCAGACTTCTTATATAAGATCTCCATTTAGAAAGGTATTTTTTACATCAAGTTGAAATATGGTCCAGTCTTGCTTCATTGCAAGTGAAAGTGTTTAACTTGGTTACTGAGGCAAATGTTTCCTGATAGTCAATGTCATAAGATTGAGTGAATCCTCGAGCCATCAATCTAGCCTTGTATTGGTTCACACTTCCATCTGTATTTTGTTTGATTGAGAATATTCATTTGTAACTCACTGTCTTCTTGCGTTCGTAATGAGTGACAACTCCAATAATATGTCGATTCTTGCGTTTCTCTACCACATTTTGTTGATGTGAGCCAACACAAGAACATTGATGTATTCTCTCGAAGATTGAAGATAGGAATTAAGATGGTTGTTAAAGAAATTTCTTACATTGTTAGTTTTAAGAATTTGAATGAATGTTTTGAATTTGTTTTAGATCATGTTATGAAAGGATTGAAAGGTTGTGGTGGCTTCAGATTATTTTTTTTTCATAAGAAATGTCTTGGATGCCCAGGTGATTGTCCACCAATAGTAAAAAATAGCGGGCAGCTGAAATGTTAGATGTGCGGGTTGGACCCCAAATATCCCCATGAATTAAATGGAAAGGATGGCTAGGAGTGTATTGCTGTGGAATATATATAGTGCAAGTATGTTTTGCAAGTTGGTAGATATCACATTAAAATAATTTGGGATCTTTATTAATGAATAATGATGGATATAGTTGTTTCTTATGTAAGAAACTTGGATGATCAAGATGGAGTGCCAAGGCATAACATCACTACATTATTAGAATGATAAATAATACTAAGACCAATAAACTGATACGGAGAACTAACATGACCTTTAGTGGATGAAAAATGAATCAAAGACTTCTTCACATTGAAGCGGTAGAGACCCACACATAATCTAGCACTAGCAATTGTCTTCCTCTAGCTTAAGTCCTTAAAAATACAACTAACTGCAAAGAATTTAGTCTCACGGTTTAAATCATTGTTCACTTTACTATTTGAAATCAAATTATAATTAAGATCGGGCATAAACAAAATTAATGATAAAGTAAGGTTCTTTGAAATGTGTATGTATCCCACCCAACCACTTTAGTGCAGGTTCCATTGGCAATTCACATGATTTGATGGGTGGTAGATGGAAATTGAGAATAATGAGTGATCACCTATCATGTGGTTTGAGGCATTGGAATCCACGATCCATGATGTGGATGGAGTGTAACTGACATGAAAAGCATGAGTAGCGGTGGAGACCTTGTCAGAAGAATTTTGGGAGAATGTGGCCTTATGATTAGCTGTTGAAGAATATCAAGTTAGTCCTTATTGAATGGAGCTTTTAATTGATTTCGAATTTGGTCAGATTGAGTGGTGTTGGCACTTGACTCACACTCTTGGCTAGGCTTACAACTATGCAATACCCAATAAGTTTCTTTGAGATGTCCTGATTTTTTACAATGATCACACTATTGATGGCCCTTAGGAGGTCAATTGCTACTGGAAGGTGGTTGTCCACTTGAGGCAAGAGCAACCAAATTTGTGGGGGAGGGGCTTTTTGTTGTGGTCAAGGCTGAATCTTCTGATGCTGTGGGAATTTCAAAGAGTCCCAACATAAGACGATGATGACTCTCTTTTTAGCAAACTTCAAAAAAGGCTTCACACAGTCCTGGCATTGGTTTCATTCTGAGTATTTGCCCTTGAAATTCATCTAAGGATTTGTTCAACCCCTTTAAGAATTTAAACACATGTTTAGTCTCCATCATTTGTTTGAGGTAGTTCGATACTCTGTGCAGTTCCAATTGTGTGACTTAAAGAGATCAAGTTGCTGCTATAAATGAGTCAAGGTGGTAAAATAAGTGACAAAATTCTCAGCTCGTTGCAAGTCGCGAATTAAGCTCTCAATATGGAAGAGCTCAATAGTGTTATTGTTTTTAGAAAAAGTGTCGCGAGCTGCATCTTAGATATCTTTAGCAGTGGTGTAGAGCAAAAAATTTCACCAAATTTAGTTGTCATTGAACCAATCCACCAAGACATGACAAGATTGTTCTTTGCACGACAGTGGTGAAATTCTGGGATGGACGGATAAGGTTGAAGGGCAACATCGGTGAGATAACCATCACGATTTCGGCCACTGATGAACATCATCATGTATTGAGATCATTGAAGGTTAATGTGTCCATTTAACTTGCAGAGACATGATGGAGGTGGGAGATGCATTTGTTGGAGTCTGTGAGACTTGAGTTAGTACAGAACTTGGTGAAATTGAGCTGAGAGAGATGAGATTCGACGAAGAAGAGTTTCGTGAGTCAGTCATCAGGTTTTCTTAGGATGGAGAGATCGAGTGATAAATACGTGTCGAACAAGATCGTTCCTAAATTAAGATGAGGCTTATGAGGTGGAACTCTGCAAGCGAGAGGCAACGAAGCTCACAAAACATATTAAATTTGTAAGATCGACAGAAAGACATAACTCGGAGAGGAGTGAGAAAGCTCCAACGAGTTCGCGAGATGAAACAAGCTTTCTATATTTACATCTAAATCTAAAAGGAAACTTCCTAAAATTAATTAAGAAAGGATAGAAGAAAAGAAATGAATGAGATACATTACACTAATTTGTTATTTTCACATTTGAAATTAGTAGAGCAAGAAGATTGATACATAGTATTTATATGTTTAATAACAAAAATGTTAATACTAATAATTATTTGAATTTATAAAATTATGAAATTGATATGTGGATCAAAATATATAATTTGTTGATAGGATCAAGAGGTATCTAGAAGGTTTAGGATTAAAAAAAAGGCACTATCACATGTTGAAAGTGAAGATTTATCTTTATTATGATAAGAATTATAGTAAGTTCTTCGAGATGTGTGATCATGATAATATGTATAATCATTTATTAATATTTGGCATTATAATTATTCCTTCAAAAACAGTTTAAAATAACAATTATCATAGCATATGATTGCATGATGCATGAATTAGGACTCTAGGATCTAGGAGGCTATGTCATAAAAAAGAGATGAAGGAAAACCAATGTGTTGTAATGAAATTTTTATTTTTATAACATGAACAATACAGTGATTCCTGTTTTGAGAGAGAATCTTTTGGCTTTGATGAAGATTCTTTAGATTTGATACTAAATTGATGTAGAATTGTTGTGGACGATGGTTGCTATGATACCAAATCCTAATTAGGTGACTTAGGGTTCCCTCCATGAAAATATGTGGGGATTATTTAGCAGGGTTAGGGTTTGTAATACACTTTGAAGATGTGTAAAGGTGGTGATCGCATCTAGCATTAGAAATTAACATACAAGAAGATATTCCTCCATCAAGCTTTTCTCAAGTTGGGTAAAAGCCAACTTAGAATGGTCAATAGGGGAAGATACTTAGAGCTTGTGTATTCCAAATTAGACAAATTTATCAATATGACAGTTATAGAGAAATAGAATGTACAAAACAAAAATCATGCTATTTCAATGTGAAATGAGAGAGACAAGCTAGAAATATTGAGAGGAGGTTGGAGGGGTTGAGTGTAACATTTTAGGAATAGAGAAAAATAAAGAATATCAGAGATTGAAATAGAGGAGAGAGAAAAATGGGAGAAGGAAACCTTGACAGTTTGAAGCAATGAATGAGAGGGGATATTTCACATCTGCCTAATTGTTCATTCCCTTCACCACCTAAGGAGATGATCTATTTATAGACCCTAGTTAGACTCAAACGTGATTAATGCAAATGCTAGGAATTTTCACATCCTTATTATGTAAAATGATACAAACTTAAAGAAATATGCATTATTTAAACAAATAAATGAAAGAGTTAAAATGTCTCTTAAAGCTATCTTGATCTTTCATTTGGTTGATCTAATTGAGCATTACACGCTTATCATTTCACTTTATTTTTTTATTAATTTTATTTTTCTCAGGCTTGTTGATAGCTCTGGATACTATATTATGACACTTTGGTCTTTGGTTCAATTTACTTTAGTAAATCAGTTCGTTATTGGCCAAGTTATTTTTTTGACTCTACGAGCATGCAATGCTTTAGAATCAACCTCTTTTAAGTTTCATATTGGAAAGTTATATGAGTTAACAAGGCATGAACTGAAGTAACACGATGCATGGAAATGCTATTTTATTATTGTTCTGTTACAAGTTTTTGGCACCATTTTTTTTTTTGCAATTAACATTCGCTAAAATTGCTGCTTCCTTTTTATTGGTTTGAAACTTGTTTTTTGAATCTTTTTACAGGATACCAATGAGGGACTGTGTCAAATCTTATTACCTTTGATGAATTCTCAAGCCTATGGGAAAATAAAAGATTCACTTGAGGAGAGACAAAAGTGCATTGAATTGGCAAAATTGGGTGTGAGAAATCGTCGTTTTCGAGGCATGCAAGTAAGTTAATTGATTGCCTGTTGATGTTATTTTCATTGTAGATTACTTGGTTTAAATTATCATCTTAAGTACATGCTCTTTAGTGGAATGTTTTCTTCCACTATGGATGATCTTATGTAAATTTTCTGTAAGGATATGCAATTTTTATGCTTAACAACAAGTTTACTTTCTTTGAAATAAAAAAGATATTGATTATTTTTTTTGTTTATTCTTTTTGTTGTAGGAAATTTACATTATGAGCTTCAACAATTACCATCTTTTTTAATCTCCTCCATACGATGCAATAGTATTGATATTTTGCTCACTTTTTAAAAATTAATTGGTTTACATATATCATCACTATTATAAGAATGTGTTCATGCCATATTTAAACCAAGATCGAACCATATTTGAACCTTATTTGATATATGTACATCCATTTCATATCATTTTATTCCATCATGGTTCAAAATATTTGTACAATTGAAAAATCATGGTAATGTTCAAACATGTGTTTGAACATATTTGTATATAGTTCTATTATGATTCGAGTATGACTACATTCAAGCATATTTGGACATGACCAAAAGTATGGTTCGAATAAGATTTAAACATGTATTCAAATATGTTTGAACAATGATTATGATTCAAGAAAAGGTTTGAACATAGTTCAAACACAATGCACATGATGTAAGAAGGTTCAGAACAAAATCTTTAATACTTTATCTAGATCTATGTAAGAGCTCCATCAGAATGACTTAATCTATGAAGTACAATATAAACATTAAAAAATAATACCCATTTCTCTTGAAGTCACTGATGAATAAAGAAATGATGAACATTGCCACGAGGTCTTATCCCCAGGAGCGATGAAACCTCGAATAATAGAACGCTAATGTATAGAAAGGGTGAAATGACATTCTTCCTACAGCGGGGATATAAGAATATTAGGGATATCTTAATTTAAAATGAACTTTTGAGCATTTTTCCCATGAAATGAAATAATGAGCATATTTCTCTAATTTTCGCTATTTCGAGGCATAGAAAATCAAATTTTCTTATGTATATATAATGAAAAAAATGTGCAGATTTTGTATTTAAGCATGTAAATTTTTAAAATTAATGTATATTAACTTAATAGTGATATGAGTACAATAAAGACAAATAATGAAAATTATCATAGAGAAAGTAGAATAATACAAAAAAAATAGATAACAAGAAGGTTAAGGATGAAGTATTCTATGGCTTATGAAAAACACAAAATTATTTACTTGGATCGTCTAGCTTGAATTCTAGTAAATATAAGTGCATGTGAATAGGGTTTTTTTTCCTGATTCATACTTCTTCTGTTATAAAGGATATAAAATCTCTTATCTATCAACAATATTATATATAAAGAGGAAGGATTTTCTGTTAGTAATGTTTTGCTGGATTTGTGTTAATTGTTAGGAGAAAAGCCCAAAATGTCTTGAAGTTTTGTGAAGTAATTTTAATAATAGAATTCCCTCTAATTATGTTATTATGATAATCGAACCTATTATTAAGGATATGGATTGAACTATTTGCTTTATGGTGAGGAGCTTGGTTTGATGGTGAGCTCCTTCAGGTATAATGTTCTAGTAATCAAACCCACCATTGGGATATAACTTGAGGTATTTTTTGTTAATTATCATGGGAAGCTTGCATTTCTTGGAACCTCCTTTAGTTTGATTTGTATTGATTATATGCATCATCATTGTGCATGTAATATTATTTTTTAGTTTTATATGTGGGTCTTGTTGCCTTGAATCGTGTCAACTAAGCATTTACTTATAGATGATCTGACTCAAAGATGGGACTTAAAACTTGAGCATTTAAGGAAGGTCTAGAGTGATTATTCTAGTTGGGACCTAATCGATTCTACAAGCTTGCTTCGAAAGGATTATGCTTAGATGGATTTATTGAATGATTCATCCTAATAATTACATTATGAAATCTCATACCAATAAGGATGCAGGATATGCCCCTGATAGGGTGGTTATCTTGATTGTGATGATGTCTTTATAATTTGGTTGTCTCATCCTCGAATGCTACTTAATGGCTTAGATTATGAGTTGTTAACCTTAACGTGTACTTGATATAGCATGAAGCTCTTTTTTAGCCAATATTGGCTTTCACCCAAAGTCAATGATGCCCGTCTAAATAATGCAACTATTGATTTTTGATAGGGATATTACAATTGGATTATTTCCACCATCTCAACTAAGTAGACTAAGGTCTATGACCTAAAATGATGAAATTATGAGATCGTTATCAGATTTTCCTTCATTACCCTTCATTACCCTCCATTCATTTTGAGCCAATAATAGTAAATTTTTCTCTAATTTGAATTGATACTATTAAAGCATTAAAGTGCTTAATTCAAATCTTATCTCTTATGATCAAGAGGGTAATTAACCTTTGAAACTTTTGCATATGAAAAACTTTGAACAAATCTTTATAAGAAGGTGAAATCAACTTAGAATCATTCAAATGTCAATAGTACTTGGTGGGAATTTTGAAAGCCCACATAAGCAATCATACAAATCATCATTCATCCTAAGAATAGTCTTCTATTCATACTTATATATAATCCTTACTCTTGTAATCTCGATATGTCAACATAGTTAGGTGGTAAGTTATTTATTAGATTAGTCTTTGATATGATTGACTCCATCATATCCAACATATCATTTAATATTGGCTTAGGAAAATGCTCACTTATCCTTGCACATTCTTAATTCCTGCTCTTCTTAGTTGTAATGTAGGAATAACACATTGGCTCATTCTTTATTTAATTAATCTTTTCTTATGTAATTTTTCTTATCTTTTTAGTTTAAAATGTTCATTAGGGTTCACTCTATAATGTACCATATTATGTAACCTTGTTTAAAATTACACAATAAAATGCCTGCCTCAAAACTTATTTCAGTGTTTTTAAAAGAATTGCAATAAGGCTTATGCTTTAATGGCACTATGTGAGACTCACACCTCATATGATGTGAAGCATGCGCTTTTAGATCTAATTTTTTTAAATCAAATAGAAATTTAATTACTTAAATAATACTCACGTCCTAACATATACATGTAGTTGATCTCAGGGTTAATATAACCTAAGTGCCTCTTCTCCAGCATCCTCTTTGTGGCTCATGCATAACACTAGCCATCACCGCCACCATCATTATTTGTGTGTTCTTACTTTGATGTTGAATAATTGGAGTGTGAGAAAAATTTATTATGTTGAACTTATTTTGAGTTGTTATATCATTAGTTTTTATTTTAACATCTTATATTATTTTAATATTTATATAACACTTTTTACTTTATGATTTGATGTTAAGTTATTAATGTGTTATTTGATATTTTTGCACTATTTATTACTTCTTAATATATTAGGATGTTAATGCGTTACATTTTGATATGTTAATAGGTTAGAATATAAAATATTACTTCTTGCCCATTATCTTGATGTGCTTAAAATAATTCTTTGTGCAATTTATTAATTCTGAGGCTTACACCTCAAAATGCTTTGAGGTTTATGCATAGGTTCATAGATGAAATTTGCTTCATTATTTGATTGCATAATTTTAACCCTTAGGTAATAATGTTATTGAAATTGAATCAATGTAAGGATGCGTATCTCTAATTGGTGGTAATTTATCAAGTTATTCATCAAGACAACTCCTTATACTTGTATATTAATTTTCTAACATCCTTAGACATTCGAACAACTGTTAGTAGATAGGTCAACGAACCGAACGAACCAGGCGAGGCTGCTCGAGTTCAAGCTCGTTGTCAAGATTGAGCTTCGAGCTCGGCTCGAGCTTGATTGAGCTCTTAGGATGGTGTTCAAGCTCGTTTAAAAAATCATTCTCGAGCTTTTGCTCGGTTGATTCGGAGCTTTGACAGCCATCGTTAACAAATAATAATAAAATCGCCTTAATTTAATCAGTCTTAATCGAGCCATTATCGAGCTCCTTAACGAGCTTGTTCCCGAGCTTTAAATGATACTGTTCATGAACATAAATGAACAAATAAATTGAACAACTTTTGCTCATCTAACAATCGAGTATTTACAAAAGTGTTCAAGCTCGTTCGATTAATTAAATGAACGAACATAAATGAGTTCTAATCGAGCCGAGTCACGAGTATCTTATTGAACGCTCGGTTCATTTGTAGCCCAATTAGTAGCATCTTGATTCAATTTGTCAAGTATCAATATATAGATTACTCGTTCAACCCAGTTCCTTTTAAAACATGTTTGCTCAACATATGCAAAATTCTGTTTTAAATTTTTTTTTTGTTCATTAGGAGCACTTGGTTGTTTTGGCGTAGGACTTTTAGGTTTTGTTGGTTTTAAAGCTTCTCTTTTTTTTATTAACCTCAAAGATAGAAGTATTGGACTTAAATGTGTCAGGCCTAAATCATACCGTGCAACATTTATAGTTATGATATCACAATAGATCTGAACACAACATTTAGCTAGTAAAAGAATTTGAATTACCAAAATTATATCTTTATCTACCAGAGCTATTTTGTATTGGTGATTGTGTGATTGTGCTTTAATTTATGTGTTCAATGATTAACTTGGTAACCACATTTATTAAGCTTCCATGATTGATGATAAATTTAGACTTTTGTATCACATTTAAGTATGCCTGGAAGATTGAAGTTCTTTTCCAATCAAATTCAACCTCAGTTTGGTAAAATGCTCGTCATGACATTCAATGAGTTCTCAATTGAACAATTTTCAAAACTGATGAGTTCTTTATTAAATTTATATGCATCTTCTACTTCTCCATTCTCATTTTTTTTTCAATATTGATATTTAGGTTCCTAATAGGACACTCACTTGAAAAGTTACTTGCTTAATGACATTTATAACAAACATTAGCAACAATTATGGATCCCAATGTATTAGCTATTGAGCTTCCTTTTGATTCTTTGTTAACAGCAGTGTTATGTCTTTAGATGCAATCATTTGAGTTTGATTATGTTGGCTAATAGAGTTGTTCGTACTTCCTAGTATATGAGATTCTTTACGAGATTTTTTCACATTTGGTCAACAACAACAACAACAACAACAACAAGCCTTAATCCCACTAGGGGGACATGAATCCTTCGCTCATGTGTCTATTATGTGTCAAATTCTCATCTAATTCAAGTATACTAAGATCATTATTTATACATCTTAACCAAGTCTTTTAGGTCTACCTCTACCTTTCTTAACATAAAAATCTAATGATCTTCCTAATCGTCATCTGGACGTCGACGCTTTATGTGGCCAAACCATCTAAGCGATTCTCTAATCTTATCGCCACCGGAGTACTCCAACTTTTTCCAACATACTCATTTTGCATTCTATCTCTAAGAGTAAAGCCACTCATCCACCTAAGCATCCTCATCTCTGTAACACTTAACTTCCTTATGCTTCTTTTATTAACATTCTCGCACCATAAGTGCAGGTCTTACCACCATCTTATAAAATTTTCCTTAAGTTTAAGTGAAACTTTTCTATCACATAATAGGCGGATGCATTCCTCCACTTCAACCATCCAACTTGAATTCTAATAACATCTCCATCTATTTCACCATCATTTTGGACAATGAGCCTAAATATCTCAATCGCTCACTCTTATTAATGACTTGATCACCTAAAGTCACAACACTATCACTAAAACTTCTACAACTAAAATTACACTCCATATATTGCTTTAGATCTACTTAAACGAAAACCTTTAGACTCAAAGTTGACCTCCATAATTCAAGTTTCGTTGGACCCTCTCTAGTCTTATCAACAAGAAGAATGTCATCGAAAAGCATACACCAAGGTACATCTTCTTGTAAATGCCTCAAGAACATCCATAACTAAAGTAAAAGATAAGGGCTTAATGTTGATCCTTGATGTAATCCAACAAATAGGAAAATATTTTGTCAATCCTCCTTGTGTTTGGATAATGCTCTAGTATACATATCCTTAATGAGTTGAATATAACCAATATTAACTCTTTTCTGTTCTAAAACTCTCCAAAGAACATCTCTTGAGACTTTATCATAAGCTTTCTAAATCAATAAATATCATATGTAGATCCTTCTTACTTTCTATGCTTCTCTATCAACCCTCTTAACAAATGTATAGCATCCATAGTAGATCTACCTAGCATGAAAAAAAAAATACTACCTTTGCCGGTCCCAAGTTTGGATGTGAAAAGTGGAGGGTAGAGATGACAACCAGTGTAAAACTTGTCAAAATAATCATGACATGAATCATTTAAAATATTGTGTTAATGCTAGGGCGTCCCCTGGAAGTGACACGATGTATGACTTGAACATAGTAAAAAGTGTGCAAGGGTCGTTGCATCGACGCCTGGGTGCAGTGTTAAATAAGCAAGAGGTTCCCACATTATGGACGGATGCGGAGAAAGAAGTTAGTCCATGAAACTAGAATTAGGTTAGGAATTTGCAATAGAGGTATTCTTATAGGTAAATTAATGAAATTAATATATGTTATGGTTTATAGGAAGATAAATATTTTATGTGTTCAAGAAACTAAATGGGATGGGGAGAAATACATGGAGATTGATAGTTTAGATTTTAAGCTTTCATATTCAGGTAGAAGTCGAATTAGAAATGACGTAGGTGTGAGTATAGATAAAAGTTTGAAGGATAATGTTATAAAGATTAATAGATGAGGAGATAAAATTATAACTTTAAAGATTATTGTTTATACTAAGATTATTAATGTTATAAGTGTTTATTCTCCTCAAGTAGGTTTGGATGTAAGCTTAAAAGAAAATTTTGGAATGAATTAGAGGAATTAATACAAAAAATACCTCTTGAAGAAAAAAGTATTTATTGAATGAGATTTAAACGAGTGATGAAGATTTTAAAGATTCAGTGGTGGATTATGGAAAGTGATTAAAGAAGAAGACTATATTAGATTTTGTTTTAGCATGATTTTGTAGTAATACTTTACTTAAGAAAAGAGGTGAGTATATTATTACTTATAAAATGAGTCTAGTAAACCATGATTGATTATTTTCGATAAGAAAAATAGATCGTTTAGATCAGATTGTAAGGATTGAAGGTCATTATAAGTGAATGTTTAAGCACCCAACATCGATTGGTTTTAGATTTTAAGATTTTAAAAGATGAAAAATAAATCAAATTATTATCTTAGGATTAGATTACACTAAAGAACACTAATAAAAATATTTTTAAGAGAACTACAGAGGATTTTTTGGGGTTTTTAATGTGTGAAAAAGTAGAAATTAAAAATAAATTGCTAAAATGTGCTTGGAGAATCAAAAGGAAAAGTTTTTTTAATAAAATAATGGTTGAGTCGAATGCAAAAAAAAATAAAAATAAGAAGATTATTATAAAACTTAGTTTAGATGTAAAACTTCGGAGAATTGAGAAATATATAAAGTGTAGATTTTAAGATAATATATTAAAAAATTTAGGTTTTAGTGATTTATACAATGATTAAATATCAAAGAAGAAAAATGTATGTATAAGTTAGCCAACCAAAAGAGATAGGAGAAATAAAGATCTAATTGAGGGTTTATATTAGAAAATCATAAAGTGCTTTTCTTAAAATGATATCAAAAAAAAAAAGCGGATAATTTTGATTTGATAAACTTTTCAATGAATGATCGAAAATACGATTGATTTTAGAACCTTAATACCCTAAACAAAATAGAAATTTTATTTTTATCGTCATTAGTAAATCAAGTTACAAAAGCTTTAAAGAAAATGAAATGTGAAAAAACAGTAGGACTTAATAATATTCCAATAGAAGTGTGAAAATGTTTAGGAGATCAAGGAATTTATTGGCTTATAAATCTTCTTAATATTATTTTAAAAACTAAAAAGATGCTAGATGAGTGGAAAAAAAGTTTGTTGGTTCTTATATTTAAGAATAAAGGTGATGCACAAGAGTGTTCAAATTATAGAGGAATTAAGTTAATGTGTCATACATTAAATTTATGGGAGAGAGTAATTAAGTATAAGTTATGATGTGATATAAATATTTCTCACAATCAATTTGGTTTCATGCCAGGTCGATCTACTATGGATGTTATACATTTGTTAAGAGGTTTGATAGAGAAGTATAGAGAAAGTGAGGAGGATCTACATATGATATTTATTGATTTAGAGAGTGCTTATGATAAAGTTTCAAGAGATGTTCTTTGGAGAGTTTTAGAAAAAAAGGGTGTTATATTGGTTATTCATTAAGGATATATATACTAGAGTCATACTTGTGTCCAAATGCAAGGAGGATTGAAAAATATTTTCCTATTTTATTGGATTACATCAAGGATCAACTTTAAGCCATTATCTTTTTGCTTTAGTTATGGATGTTCTAGGCATTTCAGGAAGATGTACCTTGGTGTATGCTTTTCGATGACATTCTTCTTGTTGATAAGACTAGAGAGGGAGTCCAAGAGAAACTTGAATTATGGAGACCTTAGAGTCTAAAGATTTTCATTTAAGTAGATCTAAAACTCAATATATGAAGTGTAATTTTAGTAAAAGTTCTAGTGGTAGTGTTGTGACATTAGGTGAACAAATCATTAAAAAAGTGAGTGATTTAGATATTTAGGCTCTATTATTCAAAATGGTGGTGAAATAGATGGAGATGTTATTAATATAATTCAAGTTGGATGGTTAAAGTGGAGGAATGCATCTGACCTGTTGTGTGATAGAAAAGTTTCACTTAAACTTAAAAAAATTTTATAAGATGGTGGTAAGACTTGCAATGATTTTAGGGTGTAGAATGTTGGCCAAAAAAGAAGCAAGACTAAGACTGTTGAGAGATGAGATGCTCGTGGATGAGTGGCTTTACTCTTAGAGATAAAATGCTAAATGAATATGTTGGGAAAACGTTGGAGTAGCTTTAGTGGCGATAAGATTAGAGAGTCACCTTAGATGGTTTGGTCACATAAAGCATTGGCGCGATGATCCGGTAAGAGAGCATTAGATGCATTAGGTTTCCTTATGTTAAGAAAAGGAGGAGAATTTATTATAGAATTAAGATGTAAAAAAATGACCCATTATACTTGAATTAAAATGAGAATTGGTCAATGTAATAATGTTATGTGGTATCATTTCTGTTTTTATTAGCCAAATGTAAACATAAAAAAATATTTTTGAGTCCTCTTTAATTTAACATTGTCCACTATTTATTCAATCACAGACGTAAAAAAAAGAATTGATTGGTAAATATTTTTTTTTTGTAGCAGCAATTTCATTTCAGCCTAAGTAGTGGCATTTTTGAATGCTATTACTTTCCTTTGTCTCTTTATAAAGATCAAGTAAATTTTAGTTTGACTAGTTAGTTTTGTCACTCACCAAACACCAATTTCCATTCAAAATAAGTTACTCATATCTATTACCTAGTCAATTATGATCTATTCTTCTGTCGATGGTAGCTGCATGAAATTTGACTTTTCTAATTGTGTCTTTGTCAATATCATATGTTTGTGATTGTCATAATTTTTATTGGCATACTCCCTATAACGTTCTTCTGTCATCATTCTTTCTATGATGAGTTTTTTTCTTCTAATAGTTTTATGAGTAACTTATTCGTTATGGCCAGATTCATTGTTTGCTTCTTGCATTTGAACATGCTTTGCTTTTAAAGTGTTAATTTGGTAGTTAACTTGGTTTATTATGCCGCATAGTAGTTGTTCTTGTTTTTCTAGTAATTCTTTACTTGGTTTTGCATCATAGCTAAACCTCATTCCTTTGGGAATTTGTTGACTGACCCTTATAATTCACCTACCTCTAAGTGACATGTTGACTCAATTTAAAACTTGTATATCAATTTGATTTAGGATGAATGCTCAAGGGTTTATTATTGTAACCTCAATTGAGATACACAGTAAAAGCTTGCAAAAAGACACAACTTGCAAGTTACCAACTCATAATTTTAACAAAGGTTGGATTTATTGCGAAGACTGCAAACATGCTTATTTTATTTCATGCAACAATGTAATAGTTGCTAAAACTAGAAATCTTCACAAGAAAAATTGTGACCAAATAAAATAAGGGTCTTGGTTGCTACAGTCAAGATTTATGTATAAAAAGGGAATCTGACATGTATTGAACTTGGCAAAAATTCAAACATTCCCATACTCACCAATCACTAAACTATTAGATAGAATGAACTAAGAAATCACTCAGGAGAATATCTAGGCCTCTTGTCAGTACTAGGAGGCTTGCCTTGAAAATAGTCTTGAAGACCTACAAATCATTTGAATAGTCCACATCTAAATGCTCACACAAATATTGAGTATTTTATTGATTCATTGAATGAATATTAACTTTCTTAAGGGTCTTATTTATGAGGCCAACTGACCCAAATATAGTTTATAATCCATCAACATCTCATCATGTTTCACGAAGTGCAGCACCTGAGAGTCTTGGTTGCAGCAGTTGGAATAAGGGAAGTTTGCAACACATACGCAGAAGACATATAGGAGATGAAATGGCGTGCTTGTAGCTATAGTCCCAGTGAATCAAAGCGATGAGGGAATACATTGATTGCTACAGTTTTGAAAATCAAAAGACATGTCGCAGGGGCTAGTGGGAAACCGAAGTGTGAAGGGAAATAATGGAATATAATTTAGTAGTGGGAAGCAGGAGGTAGTTAACAAGTATAAGTGGGAAGCAGAAGTTAGCAGCAGGAAGTATAGCGAGAATGACCAATTGTATCCAAAACAGCAACAAAAAGATGAAAATGGGAAAGTAAAGAAAAGCTTTTTTCGTTCAATTCCTCCCTAACTCTGCCACCGTTGAAATGAATTTGAACTTAAAACGTGATAAACTTGATATTACATGTGCTGAGTCTAAATCTTACATGGCAGACCAATCCTAACAAGAGAATTCAAATAATATATAATACATCCTATTCTAGCAGTTTTTATCATCATGAGCATGAATTACATCAGGGGAAAACTAAATAAAAATTACATCATATGACTCTTGACTCTAGTACTCACTACTCATCTCGATGCAGCCTTTCTGTTTTTTTTTGACGAGTATATATTTTCAGCTTTCCGTTAATAGGCATGTCATGGGTTGGCATATATGTTACATAATTTTTTTATTTTTTAAATCATACAAATGCTTTTATTGTGCTTATACTCTATTACTTATCAATATACATTTTTGTATAAAATACTCATGAAGAATCTAAGTATACAGTTTCATTGTTATTTCTCATAGACCTTTTTTTTACTTCCATAGAACTATTATGAAGTGACACTTCTGTTTTTGTTCAAATAATTGAAGTCTTGCCAGATGCCACTTCATCCTATTACTCCCAGCAGCCTTCTTGAATCATTGGGCTGGTCAGTATCAGAGCCAACTTCTTCGGCCTGCATCTTCACACAATCCTCAGAGATTGATGATGCTAATTCAGTTTTTTATGATGCTAGAGGTGATGGAAGGGATTCTGAAGCATCAGTTGAATTCTGTTCTCGTGTGTTAAGAGAGAGGTACTCGTAGCACATGAATAATTTTTACTTGTGGTACATCTTTGTTGCTGCTAAAGCTAAAGCTTTGTCCATTGATTTGGGCTGTTTGGCTGGTTGACATGCCACTTCATTGGCTTTGACAATGCAGCTTGGTGAGCCTGTTTCCGTGGGCTTTATGAGGTCGTTGGGGTATCACTGTGCCTGCCGTTGAGAAACACTCTTACCCAGTTGCATTATGGCAATGATGGCAAAGACAAAAAGATCCAGAATTTCTACTTTTCTACTTTTTTAACATTTATCTATGCTCCTTGTTTATACAGTGATAGGAGTGAAGTGATATTTAAGAATCATTTTCTTACTATACTATTCCCTATTGATCGGTTTGGTGAGCTTGGGCCTTCTTCAAGAACCTTCTTTAGTGATGGTGGTTTTACTTGCTTACAAATACTGGATCACATCTACAACTTCTATCAGGTATTTGCTTAATTTTTTATTTCCGTTCAATTTTTAATCATCCTTCCTCATAAAATTGCTAAAACCAATGTTTCTTAAATTCTTGGCTCAAAGCTGTCTCTGAAGCATACTGATCTGCAATTTTTCATGGGTATTTAAAAATATCCCCTATGTCCTTTAATCATCCATTCCTTGCTCGCATCAGAATTCAGAAATAACTTTTTTACTTCTCCAAATCTTATATTGACATCTTTTAATTGTTTCCATTATATTTTATAGGTCCGTTATGTCAAAATAACAGTAAGGTATATAATATTGCCATACATATATTTAAGTAATATAATTTATGATATAATATATTATATTATGTATATAGATAATAAATTATTAATTTTATATGACATACTATGTGCTATATATAATACAAAATTGTATAAATTATTTTATTTTTATACTATGTATGTACATTTGATATTTTATGTACTTATATTTATGCATTTGCACATTTATTTAACAATATAACTATCAATGTCGTAAGTTTGTTAGAGTTATTATCCACTTCTTTTGTTGGGCAACCACGGATTTTATGGAAATGACTTATTGCTTACTTTTAGAAGTGGGAAGTGTAGCGTCTTCCCACTTACGGTCATCCTAACAAGCCCTAAGGTTGTGGGAGAGAACTAGGGAATGCATACTAAGAAAAATAGCATCAATATCAAACAATTAATTTTGATAGCGAGATATCATTTAGACGCTTTTTTGTGCTATGAAAATTGATGCAAAATATAAATAAATATCAATTCGAGGACCATCTTCTGATCTTTATTAATTTTATAAGGACATATGACCAAGTGTCACATGAACTATTCTAGAAAATATTGAGAACTATTTATGGAGTAATCATGGAGTTTCAAAATCATAACATAAAAAAATTGCATCAAGTTATTTTTTATTTATATTCAAATTAAAATGATCCGTATAAAAGGTATTCAAACAAGCTATCTCAGTATTGTTAATTGCAAATACATAGTTTTGATATGTAAGACAACTTCTAGGTGAGGGATAAGTTAAAGCAATGGGTTAAATTTTTTTAGGGGGTGAATTAGTAGAATAGAGACAGTAATTGGTATGTAATTTTGGTAACATGAAATTAATATTAATTTGCCAATGACATTAAAAGATTAAATAATATCTTAGGTTGATATATTTCAGTCTAAAAATTTTTAGATCCAAGCACAGAGGACAAGAAAATTAAAATTAATAAGTTTAATAATTGGAACTTTGAATTCTTAATGATAAAAGATAGAAGATTATTTGTACCAAAGATAACATCATCAACCTCTAATGGGAATAATGCTGCATGCACTAAGAATCATAAATCTATCCCTTAGCATTGAATGTTACTTTGAAAATTCTCAATGAAGACACTAAAATTCTAGTGAAGGCATTCTTTAATATGTATAAAAAGCTCTTCATAGTCAACAAAGTACGTACAGGGCATAAGTTGTTCAAACTCAGAATGTTATGAATAGCTTTGGCCATTGATCCCATCAGTAAGTTTTATTCAATTATGAGATAGTTGAAATTCCTAAACACATGTTTAATGATAAGATACACATCTTAAGATTAAAAAAATCATTGTTTGATCATTCTTTTTATGCTTAATGATGCCAATAATCTCATCATCGATAAGGATATCATATGATGCAAGAAAGGTGGATGTACATCATCTTTTGTTTTAAATATTAATAACATGAGTAGGTCTCATTGTAAAAATAACATAGTAACGGACAAATTATAATCTTGCAGCAAATCTAAGTATCAACTCACAATAGATGTTAAGTCTTGATATCACTTTAGTGGATGGCAGTATTGTGCCAAACTTAATAATAGAATGAAAGAATGCAAGAAAAACAAAAGTTTAAACAAGGATTAAGCCAAACGAAGAGACAATGAATATTTTTGTGGAAGACATTTAGGTGCATTGATACTTATGAGTTGTTTGGTTGGCTGCATTTGTGGTGTAAAACAAAATTAATTATGTTGAAATATTGGTGTTTGGTCTGCCACTTTTCAAATGCAATGTATTTCATCAATGGATTCCGAATTCATCATCTAGTTCATTTTTAATGTATTTAGAATTTATTCGAACTAAGTAATTTTCAAATACTCTACAAATTATTTTGTCATTGTATCCACTATCACTCATCAATTGCTAGTTGTCCCTTCCCCACCATCTGTTACCATTGCTGGCCTTCACTTGCCATTGGCTGCCATCACCTTCTCCTCCACCTATTGATGCCAATGTTGTCACCTGTCAGTAGGGGTGTGCGTTTGATTGGTTTTGGATGTATTGGATGATAAATTTTTAAAACCAATTGATTTTGGATTCCCAAAAAAAATTAAACCAGGTTGACCAAATAAAATGCGAAACTAAACAAACCGAATAACAATTTGGTTCGGTTATTTTAGTTTGATTTTGGATAAACTTAAGTTGGTTACATTTAAAAATTATTTACGTAATTTTTTATTATATAATGAACAAGTAATAAGCAAAACTATATAAATATAATTAAAAAAGTAATTAACTAATCTCATGCACTAAAAAATATTTAAAATTAATTTTTACTTATATGAATGATGCTTAGAACTTAGAAGTTGATGGAACTATATTACCATATTTTGAGACTAATGTACTCCAAATTAGAGAATTGGATAATGGTCCTCCAAAAAACTCCTATCAAGTATTTAAAAATTAAAAAAATAAGTGTATAATAGATTTAATGTTAAATAAATAAAGTTGTTTGAGAATTTACATTTTTTCTCACAATTTCTAAATTGTCCTCCTATACCCACCTTTTCATTGTTAGAATTTCACCAAATAAAAAAAATCAAATAGCAATAAATTACTATAGTTTAACATTCAACAAGCTTTATCATAGGTATGTAAAATATAAAACTAAATAAAATAGAATATGTGCTATTAATCTACTAAATCAAGTAAAAGATAATAAAAATATAGTATACATTAAACAAACTTATCATACACCTTGCAAAAATATCCCAGATTCATTTAAATGCATAAAGAATTTGTTGAATAACACAATTTTATATGTTTTTACAAATTAGATTTAGTTTTTGGAATTGACCTGCTAACAAAGAATATATTATAATCTATAAACAAAGATGTCATTCATTTTAGACATCTTGAGGAATTGATTCTCTAAGGTGCATAACACGATGAGCTTACTAGAAGTTGGGAATGAACAGTGAATGCCTTGACAGACGAGGACTGAAGAGAGGACTGAAAATGAAAGGTCACACTACTAGATGAAGGGGAATGAATTTCTTGAACAATGAACTGCACAAGTGAAGTGGACGACACGAGGCAAGTGAATGGAGTGTTGGTCGGCGTGGGAAAGAAGGAAAAGTGTGAAACTAGAAACCCTAGGCGCAACCTAAAATATACAGCTGACTCGAGAGCGAAGGAAAAAAAAACATGTTTACTTACTGTTAATACCTCGTTCATGTCGTCGTGGTTCGCGTGAGTTGTGATCACATCGCATGGTTTGTTGTCCTCTTGCGTAGTCCGAGTTGCGTGAGTAGGAGCCACGCCTCGTGGTAAGTCGCACTCCACTCTTCACCGTCTGGTTTGGTCCATTCCCATTTCATGTAGAGATTGGGATTTGGGCGGCTCAGATTAATAGCCGAGATCAAATGAGGTTATAATACAAAAGCTGATAATATTGTAATACATATAATTAATTTGGTTTATTTGGTTGCATCCAAAATTTTAATTAACCAACCAATCCAAAAATCAACGATTTCATTAATTAAAACTAAAATCCAAACTATTAAAATCAAAACCGAACCAAATTATCTAAACAATTTTGGTTCGGCTCGATTTTTAAGTTAAAATCAAACAATGCATACCCCTTGCCTGTCAGTTTTATCCACCGTTTGTTAGTCATAGTTGTTGCCATCTGCTATGTCCCATCGTTGTCGGCGGCGGTCGTCGTTATTATGGTTCTTATGAAGATTAATATCAAAAGAGATTTACAATTTAGGTTTTAAACTTTGGTATTCTGGTCGGAACCATACTAGAAATGATGTAGGTGTATTTATAGATAAACGTTTGAAAGATAATATTGTGAAAATTAATAGGATTGAAAATACAATTATAACTTTAAAAATTATTATTGATGCTAAGATTATTAATGTTATAAGTGTTTATGCCTCTCATGTTGTTTGGATGTATGCTAAAAAAAATTATAATGATTTAGAAAGATTAATATAAAGAATACTTTTAAAGAAAGAGTATTTATTGGATGACATTTAAATGGACATGTTGGTAGAATGATATAATATTTAAAAGTATTATAAGTATTTATGATATGAGTATGGTGTGATTAATGAAGAAGGTAGGATTATATTGAATTTAATGTTTTATTTAACAACATAGAGAAGCATATTATCACTTACAAGAATAAAACTAATAAAATATAGATTGATTATTTTTGGATAATAAAAATATCTCGTTTATATTATAAACATTTTAATGTTAATCCAGGTTAAAGTTTAAGCACTTAACATCGACACATAGTTTTGAATTTTAAGATAAAAGGTTGAAAGATGAAAAATAAATTGAAACATTGCCCTTATGATTAGATAGGGATATTTATAGAATGCTAATAATTTTTTTTTTAAGAATAAGCTATAAGATCTTAATATTTAGGCTTATGAGGAAGCAAATATTATGTGGAGCAAAGTAGTAAGTGAAATTATATAAGTTATAAAAAATGTACTTTAAGAATCAAAATGAAAAGTTCTTATTAATAAAAATAGTTAGTGGTGAAGTTAAAATATGAAAAAAAAAGATCAAAAATAAGAAGTTTTGTTATAAAAGTTAGTTTAAATATAATCTCAAAATTTTCAGAAAGATTTACAGTGGGCCTAAGGAATTTTAAAAAAGTAATAGTTATAAAAAATTTAGCAGTTAGTGATTTATATTATATGTTATATACTAATGTGGGAGAAATATATAAGTATAAGTTAGCTAAGTAAAAAGATATGAGAAATAAAGATTTAGTTCAAGTGAAATGCATTAAAGTTGAAGATCACAAAGTATTTTTTTTTTAAAAAAATAGGGTATTCAATATAAGTGGATGAAATATTTTGATAAAAGTTTTTAAAAAAATAATTGACTTTAACAACCTTAGTTTCTTAAATAAAAATATAAAATTTTATTTTTATTATCGTATTACTAAAATTGAAGTCGGAGAGTGGTTTTACTCTTAGAGATAAATTGAGAAATGAGTATATACATGTTAAGGTTGGAGTAGCTCCAGTGATAAATAAGATTAGAGAGAGTCGCTTTAGATGGTTTTAAAGCATTAGCCATATGATGACCTAATTTAGAGAGTAGATGTATTAGATGCGCTTTATGTTAAGAAAGGTAGAGGTAGATTTAAAAAGACTTGGTTAGGATGTATAAAAAATGACTTTAGTTTAATGGAATTAATGGAAAGTTTGAAACTAAATAGGACACAATGGAGAAAAAGGATTTAGGTAGGCGACCCCACATAGTGGGATAAAGGTTTGTTGTTGTTGTTGTTGCTTTTTTAAAGGGTTTGGATTGTGTTCTGATGCAGAACAATAAAGTAACTGCTTAATTCAATGTTTTAAAAATGTGAAACGATTATATGGTTTGTTCGGTTAGTCTTAAAAACGGCCAATGCATTGAACCAACTAAAATTGATTGAATCGTCGGTTCAATTGTTTAACCGGTGAATCGGTTCCAATTTTAGAAAATCGATCGTTCAATTAATAATTATATCAAATTATTTGAATATATTAAATGATTATATTTAAATATTAAATTTAATACAATATACAATTTAAATATTTTTATAAGAAATTTATAAACTTTAAAACTTTTTATTTATTTATGGGGTTTTAACTAAATTAATCATAACCAAAGTATGTTACAAGCTCGTGGTTTAGAGCTCTACTCTAAATATAAAGTGTGCAACACTAAATTCCTTTCATGATGTGAGACTAAAAAAATTGAATATAGTGAAACTTATTGAGTTGGGCTTTAAGATTGAGAAATTTGGATTATATGATATGGGCTTTCATAATATCAAATAAGTTTTGAAATATAAGAATATAAGAATAATATTTTAATTTTTAATTATATATTTTTATTTTCAATTATATTTTCTAATATAATATTTTTTAAAGAATATACAATTTATAATAATATTTTGTAAATATTTTACATATTATATTTTTAAGAATTTCTAAAGTATCTTTTTATATTATATTATTTATATTCATAAATCTATATTAACAAAATTTAAATTTTTAAGATTTTAAATATTTCAATATACATATACCTAGATTTAAAATATTTTTTTAAAAATATTTATATATTACATTTTTAGATTAGCTATGTTTAACATGGCTTTTAAAATAAATTTTTATATAATAAATTTTATGTTTTTATAATAAATTAGAAATTTTTTATAAATTATATTATTATTAAATTATACTTATATTTATAAATCTATATTATAAAGTTTTTTAGATTTTAAATATATTTAATATACATGTATTTAGATTTATAATGCAAGTATATTATATCTTATTAAACTTTATATCGTTCTTCAAAATTTATAATTATTAAAATTGTTTTTTATGTACTTGTCATATTCATTTTTGATATATATTTATTATTTCTTCATTTAATTAGATCAATTTTTAATTATTTTAATATTTATTAAATCATCTGGTTTAACCCTAGTTCAACCCTGATCGAATTATTAAATCTTGGAACTCTCCTTTCTATTCAATATCCGGTCTAATTTTCACAATCTTAAGCAAGCTTCTAGACAATTGATAATATGAAAGGAACTATTCAACACATAATTTAGAGTTAGTTCCAATTATTTTTTACTTTTGATAATTTATAGGCATTATCTTTGTGGAGCAAAATATGAAATTCTTATAGTTCATAAAAGTCTATAGTATATTTTCACTTAGAACGAATTAAATTTGAGGTATATAAGATGATTAAAATTAATTAAAGATTATGATTTTGACATACAATATTACTCTAGAAGGGCTGATGTGGTTGTAGATGTATTAAGCAAAAAATTCAATAGGAAAGCAAATTGGTTATTAACTTAGAAGACAAATTTGATTAGAGAGATGAAAGCTCTATAATTAAAGTCAGAGTTTAGAGTGATCAGAGCACTTGTATCAAATGAATATTTAGTCCACTTTGTATGACAAAATCAAAACTACCCAAAAAGCCAGTAATGATTATTAAAAACTAATTGACCAAATGTAGGTAGGTAAAAGAAAGGGCATCAGTTTGGATGAGCAGGGTGTGATTAAAAGCAATTTACATTTTTGTGTATCAAAGAAAGCAAGCTTAATTCAAGAAATTTTGCATGAGGCTCACAATTCAAGTTATTTTATTCACTTAAAAAGTACAAAAATATATAAACATCTGAAACACTATTTTGATGGCCTAGAATGAAAAAAGAAGTGACTGAATATGTATCTAAATGTAAAGTTTGTTAAATAGTTAAAGCAGAACATCAGAAGTCTAATGGTATACTTCAGTCATTGCCTATACTAGAGTGGAAGTGGGAAGATGTAGTTATGACTTTTATCACAGATTTTATCAGAGGTTCCCCTACTTATTTAAATGATTGCTTAAAAATTTAGAGGATTAAATTTTTATGTGGGGAGATTGTGATACCCAATTTTAACAAGTATAATTACAAAATGCCTTAAATAAATTATATGCAAAATCTCAATTTTCATGAAAATCATCAAAAGTTATTTTATTGCATTGTACTCTTTAAAACAATCATTTTGATATCTAGAACTATATGTTAATTCTTAAGGATGAGAAAGATATGGAATTGATTTGGTTTATGAAATCTTCCCTATAGTTTTTAATTTATTGTTCACGGCTATGGCGCGCACTGTAGCACAATAGTGGAATTTAGCGAATTCCACTTTTGATAAGACTAAGATTTAATTAGATTAATAACTTATATAATTATATTATGTTTAGGATTGCCGAATTATTCTTTTCTTTAATAAATCAACAATCTCTTTCAGATAAAACAAGTTATACTGCTTGAGGACGGTAGAGAATGTCCCGCTCATTGAAATTATCAACGGAGATCCACTACATGAGTTTTCTTTCGTAGCATTGTCACCACAAACTTCCTTGGAATTTTTGGTGGCAATTTTCATTTTTTCTTTAATTATGGGAAAGAAATTTATTTAAAAGAATTTCTTCTAAATAATTTATATGCGACTTATTAAGAATTGAAGAATTAGTTTGTTTTGTTTTCGGTAAATGAAATCCTACAGTATTTCATTATAAAAAAAATCGTGATTAAGATCGTAAAATTTCGATGATTTAATCAACATTTTCTCCTTCAGATTGACCGCTCTACCAAATACATCATCGACAAGATATCAAAATTTAGTTTCAAACAAATTTTGCATCACTAATCGCAATTTCTGACTTGACATCAATTATCAAGGTAATGAAAATTCTCTTCCGATTTTCTAACCCGTGAATTCAGAGGCGTCGGGATCACCACATGGAAGAATGACCACTCCTAAGCAGAAGTCCTTTTTTCACGGAGAGGTCGCGCGCCGCTTTAATGGAAAAGATCAATTCAACGATCGACATGATCGATTTAAAACATATCTTTATGGTCTTCAACTAAGGGGTGAACCTCTAATAACCCCGCAACACCATCCCAAAAGACAAGAGAACTGTTATTTCTCCAAAGAAATAAAAGCAATATTATTGAAATTAATCCTCTCGATTATTCAATAAATAATGTGATCTTATTTGAAAGATATTTGGGAAACAATCCTTTCCCATTTGAATCTACTCAAGAAAATTATGAAAAATCTTAATACAACTAAAATGAGATTCATCACGTTCACGATCAAACGAACCATACAATTTTGTATGAAGTTATACAAAAGATTATCAAAATGAATGCTAACTCATTCCAAGAAAAAATGTATTTATCCCACTAATTTACGACAAAATTGACGAAATTATCCATGCATGTATGATGGCGCTTTCTTCCTTCTCATGACAAATGAAGATTCATGGATGTCATCACAAAGGATATCATCAACAAAGAACTTCCAGCAATAATGATAAGTTTATATATATATAAAACTTGGGAGGAAATCAGAAAAAAGGAAAAGAAAGAAGGAAAAAAAGGGAAGAAGAAAAAGAGAAGTGGATGAAGAGAAGGAGAAAAGGAGGAAGGAAAATAGATAAGAAGTGAGTACTTTGATTTAAATTTAAATTTCTGAAAATTCTTTTAATTGATTGATTTTAATTGGGTTATGAGTTATAAGTTTTTAGAAGAAGTCACATTGAATTTTTATGTTAGAAAAATGTTTCAAGCAGTTTGTTTAGTGGGAGAAAATCATTATTTTGGTAAGAAAGTAAATTCTAACACAAATGTAAATCTTTTTTATTCTTTTGTATTTATATTTATACGTTAAGTAATTTGAAAATTATAAGAAGATAAAATTTCTTTATATTGTAATGAATATTTTTACAATTTCTTATTTATGAGTAATCAATCATGTGAAAATTTCATTAATACAATATTACAATTAAATATATGTTGATCATATAAATATTTTCAAGTTGATAACAGTGTGAAATGTAAGTTTGCGATATTATATGTTGCTCATTTTCATTCATAGTTACTTTGCAAGTTTAAAATAAAGACTATATGCTTAATGATTATTTGATTTTATAAACATATAGAGTTGAGAAACATCATGTGATAGAAATCAAATTGGCAATGTGATTTTTATGTTACATACATAGATGAGGCAAAAGGGTCTCTAGTGAGGTTAAAGGGTTCTAAATGATATAAAATGGGAGCAAAAGAGTCCTTAGTGTAGCTTTTGAGCTAGTTTATGATAGCAAATAATCTTGATAACTGTACATGACATATTTTGAAGTTGGAAATAATGATATATAAATTATACTTGAAAGCATACTATATTTTCTTATAAAAGTTTTATAAAGCAAAGTTCAAAATTGCTAGTTGATACAAAAATATTGATCATATATCTAAAGTTCTGTTTTAAATGCTTGTGATTGACATGCATATTAATTTCTTCTCTTTACTATTTGAATTATGTATTGGAGTTCTTATCTTGTCTAGTCTTGTGACTCATTAGATGATTATAATGGTTTTTACAGAAAAAAAAAGATAAGGTTGTGGAGTATATTTTTGCTCTTTTTGGAAGTATTTTGTGGGGGAAGGATTTTGTAAATAAGGTTTTTACGTGAATTTCAATTGAACTTATGTTTCTATTCAGAAAGTTGGTGTCTTAAATGTTTTGTTGTTTAGTTAAAAAAATATATTTTAAATTGTTTCTGCTTGTGATGAATAATTGATTATAGTAGATTATTTTTTTATGGATCAATGTATTACTTGTGCTGTTGGGTGAATTTAGGTGATTGAATGTATCTGCTATTCTATTTTATAGGCAAATAAATAATATCATGAATTTTGAAAAGCATTCAATCAGCTAGATTTACTAAGTTTTGTTACGCCCTATTTTGATTGATTGTTGGTGATCATAGTAGAGCGTGACATATCAACATAAAAAATTTGAGGCTTTGTGAAGCCTTAATTAGTCTTCATGAATGACAATTTGGATTGGCCATGTGAAAGGGTATTTGAACAGTAACCACTAAGTAGATATATTAAAAATTTTATCTCGAAGAAAAAAATTGTTAAAATTATGGAGCCAAAATTTTCTCCCATCAAATACTCACAAGTTATATTTGAGATCTCTTAATTATTTCAAGTATTAAATTGTGATTTTCAAAATATGATTATAATTTTATGGGAGCTTTGAGATTTTTTTTAGATTTTAATAGAACTTAGAAAATCTTATTATTAATTCTATCTTCATGACTGTTTTGTTATCATTATAAATAGAGTCTAAATGAGGAGGCTGTCACCCCACAACTATAACCATATAAAGATAGAGGAGCTAGGGGTTGCCAACTGAACAAATAATAATAATAATAATAATAATGAGTTCTTGTATGAGGGAGATTTCTTCAAGGTGTTGTTAATTTTTATTTCTTGAAAAGGATAAGCATTCATTTAAACTTTTGCAATAGAGAAGGGTATATAGCAATAAAGCAACATATTTCTCTGTCATATCTTCATCTACGTAACAGGTGACATGATTCCCTTTAAGTCATCATCGTTGATAAAGTGGTTTCTCAATTTTTATCTATAACTTTGTATGAAGAGGAGTCTTTGATGTATCCTTTTTGAAGTTACGTGGAATATTTGATTTTTGTGTCATCATAAACTTAGATGGATATGATCAAATCGCATAAATTTATGTGCCTTGTGTTTGTTCTTTCATCTTAGTTTGATTTTTTGCTTTGTGTTTAGTTACTACCCTAACACAATAATGCATGTTAGAATTAACATGGAAGGCTTGAAAAAAATAAAACATATAATTAGAATTTATAAGATTTGCACAAATACAATTAACAACACGTAATGCTCCATGGGATTGATTAGATAAAATTAATGCATAAAACCCAGCTCTAATCTTATAATAAGGCTAATTATGATGAGCTTTGTATTTTGTTCTTACGCTCTATAAGAAAAGTTCCACTTAAATTAGAAAAGTTCCACTTAAACTTAAGGGAAAATTTTATAAGATGGTGGTAAGACCTGCAATGGCTTATGGTGCAGAATGTTGGCCAATAAAAGAGAAGCATAAGACTAAGTTAAGTGTTACAGAGATGAGGATGCTTAGGTGGATGAGTGGCTTTACTCTTAGAGATAGAATGCAAAATGAGTATATGCAGGAAAAAGTTGGAGTAGCACCGGTAGATAAGATTAGGGAGAATGCCTTAGATGGTTTGGCTACATAAAAGCGTCGGCCGTCGATGACATTAGGAGAGTAGATGCATTAGATTTCCTTATGTTAAGAAAGGTATAGGTAGACCTAAAAAAGACTTGGTTAAGATGTATAAAAAATGATCTTAGTATACTTGATTTAAATGAGAATTTGACACATAATAGGACACAATGGAGACGAAGGATTCATGTAGCCGACCCCACCTAGTGGGATTAAGGCTTGTTGTTGTTGTTATTGTTGTTGCTCTATAGAAGGTAGACCTTGAGCTACAAATAGTTTTTCATATTATGACCAAATTTTTTTGGAAGAAATTAAGGGCATAGCCCAATTCTATTCAAGTGAAAAAGAACTAAAATAGAGGTAATCCCAGAGGGGATTGAAAGACTAAAAGAAGGAGAAAAAAAAATCAATTGACAGAGAACATCAGCTAGAAAGGGAAAAAGAGAAAGGAGGAAAACTCAGAGAGACAAAACCATCAAAAGAGAGATGTACATGCAGTCTTCACTTATTAGAACCTATCTGCTGTGCAGTTAGTTCATTCACCGGGAACTCTGTCATCTAGAGGGTTAACGATGGTGAAAACATAAAGGCAGCAGCAACAATGCAATTCCATAAAGACATCAAAGAAAAATTAACATAAGAGTCTAAAAGTTCGAACTTGTAGAGATGACCTTCCAAGATGGAGAGAGGGCTGTGCAACAGAAGGATATAATATACTAGAGATTACATCAGCAAAAAATTCATCATTGTCCGGAGAAAAAAAAAAACTAGAAGACCTCTAGTAGCAGCATGATAGCATCAGAGAGAAAAAATACACATGATTATGTTAAAATTAACTAGATAGAGATTCCTGTAAACCCAAAATTCTTCCACTCCTCCAAAATGAGTCAAACATATTCAGGCCAAGATAATTTGAGATTCCACCTTTTGAGCTTGTAGGCGACCAGAGATTTGGCCTCGGTTTTTAGAATTTGGAGAGAGGAGGCACCATTATGGTGAAGTCTAGAATTCCTTTCCGGCCAAATTACATAAACACTAATAGTAGTAATAGGTAATGAAGCCTTTTTATAGCCTTTTATAACTTGCTGGGGGGCAGTACACCCCAAGGCCGGAGGTGAGAAGTGAGAAACGCTGCCTGGAAAAACCCCAGCGCGCCAATTCCTCTGCTCTAAGATTATTATGACCAATTCGGATATGGAAGTATCCTGTCATCCAAGGTCAAGTAACCCCTCTGGCCCACAATCATGGGAACCTGTTGCATGGACTATTCCTTCTTTATTATATTCAATGACACTAATCTAGCTTATTGCCTCTAACTGCTTGAACTATTAAGAACTGCATGCTATTCCTCGTCACTGTTGCAGGAGAACATGACTGCTGATGAGATAAAAGTAGCAATACACACTGACTCGAGACATGCCGACAGGCTTCGAGCCCTCTATGCCGGCAAAGAGGCTCTTGAGCAGGGTTTTGTGCAGTTTCGACGGATAGATTTTTTAGGCAGCAGGAGGTACTTCGAGGCGCTGAAGCGAATCAGCGGCCAAAACAATAGCAATTGCTACGAGCTCCTATTGAGAGCTTGATTTTGCGGTCATGTATAAAGAAAAAAAAATTTGAAATGTGTATAACAAATAGTGAATAATTGGTTAGAAATTTCTCCACATGTGTAGTAAAGATGTTGTGTAAACGATCTTTGGTTAGAATGCATTAATAAATTAGTTTCGGTAGACTTAACCGTTTATGTCTAATTTTAAAAGCATATCTTTATAAGAGGGATGCGTTTTCTGTGTTTTTCTGACATTATTTATCAACTTTCTTTTTTTCAGATATTTAAGTAAATTTAATTTCAAATTCATACATATAATATATACGTAAGAATTTTGGGTTGAAAGTTTAATCTCTCAATCATTAGGTTATAATGCTTTGCATGAATGTTATGTTTATCAAATTTTTTTCTTTTAAATATCATTAAATTTTGGTAATTATAAAAAATTGAAGCATTTACTTAAAAAATAAAATGAATAATGAGTAAAGCAAGACAACCAATTATTGAGAATTTAAAGCAAAACCACCAATATTAAAAAAAACTAAATTTAGTTGTATTTTGATCAATTGATTTTTTTATTTAAAGTTGGAAGGTAAAACTAAAAATTGTTTGATTTCTTCCAAAGATTATTGAGCTTTATGGGATGAATGTTTGAATGGAATAAAAGATCATCAATCATCAATCATCAAATGATGGTTATATTAAGCTCTTGATAAAAACGGTTGTTAAAGAATGTTGTCATTTTATTGACAACTATTATGATTTATCATGCAATAAAATTGCATCCAATTTTTTTAATCTATAAGAGAATGGAGCTCTTCTTAGCCTAATAATTGGGTGCTTCAACCCTAACTCAAATGATCCTGAGCTTCAGGCCTATTATTTATGAATATGTGGTTGAATTTGTGAAATAAATTATCCCAAAACCAAAAATTGGCCAAATGGAAGTTAGTAATGGGCATTGGCTCGGTTGAATTGGTCCGTTTATTAGCCTATTTACCTGATCTATAATAATCAAATCAAACTGAAAAAACTATTTGACTAAAGTGAGGGCTAAGCTTTTTTTAAAATGAATACTTTTTTTTTTAATAAAAGGCATTGAATGAAATTAATTATAAACTCATGAGCACATTACATATCTCAAAATATAATCACTTCTAATCCAAACTTTTATAGTAAGACCTGAAGCTCCTAATTACTAATTAAAGCAGGCTGCATCACTAAGATAATTCTCTTTGTAACTTTTCAAGCCTAATTATGTGATCGTATTAGCCTTATTATGATTGTTTATTTATGGTGTGAAATGGGGAGAAATTAACTCAAGAACATCTAAGTTAAATTTATCTAAGATACGGGATATTTTACTCTTAAGCCTTTTTTTAAAACGAGAGCATTTTTTTTCTAACCATCTTGATTTTTATTTTGTAAATTATATAAAAAAAGAAATTTGATGACATTTTTTGGTAGTTTAAGATGACGAAATTTGCATTCTGAGCTAAAATTTAATTCAAAATATCCTCAACCAGTTCCGTTCGCTTGAATTACTAGTCATTGTATTCATGGCGCCATTAATTTAACCAACAGTTGCTCCAAATTTAAGAAGATCAAATTTGTTTGGCCAATTCAGGGACCTGAAAGCTTCACATTACCATCTAATTCCTTAAACAACTACTGTTTTGAAGTTACAATCAGAAGATAAGCTTAACAGTCTTCTACCAGCCCTAATGATAAAGAACCAAAAAATAGAAACGATGAAACGATCAAGAAACTAAACCCTCCCCCGACTATTCCAAGCTTCACCTTTCAGAACTTCCTTGCCGTTCAAATCATTCCAATCTTCTTCCTTTTCTAACCCCTCAACCATCGCACCAACCAAAATCTAACAGAAGATTACTCTCTTCAGCCTTTATCAAACATATAAATACTCGATTCAAACTCCCCCTCTAAAGCCATCACCGAGCAGATTAATTAATTATTACAGTAATCGAACGAGAAGATCGCTCGAGATGGCTTACCAAAAGAAGATCAGTTTAATCCTCCTAATCTCTGTGATGTTCTGCTTTGCTTCTCTGCGCAGTATTAATGCTCACGAATGCTACTGCAATTGCTACAAGTTATGCATAAGTCTCGATCCCAAAGAGGTGTCGCCGCTCATCTGCAGTAATCTGTGCAATGGTTACTGTATCAGCAAGGGACATCCAGGCAAGCCGGATCATGGCGATCCGTATTGTGGGATCAAAGTTCATACTGGAAACAAGAAGGAGGTTAGCTTCGTCCATTAGGCCGCGAACGCCTCGTCAATGGCCACGAGAAGAAGAAAACTAATATCATCAATGTTGCTTGAAGGTTATAATATGATTTTATATTTATAAGTATGTTCCTATTTAATAAATAATTAAGTGGCCAGCATGGATGATTCGACCTTCGGTTCTATTTAATTGAATAAGATTTTAAGGTAATTTATGTGTGTTCTTGTGTTATTGATTCGTGTTATCTTCTGCTGAAAATAAAATAATAAATTTCGCAAGGAAAATTTTATAGACCGTTGGCGTTGGAATTTAAAATTTGCTTGAATATTTGATAGGTGAAAATAATAATGCAAAGTTTGCTAAACTGCATGCGATGAGATCAAGAAGGCTCTTCGTAATTTTTCTTATCTGATATATCAAATTATTTATTTGCCCTCCCTCTTCACTAAAAATTTTTTTGTTCTTTACTTTTGTCATAATATACAAATTTATCCCTCATGACAATTAATGCTAATTCTGCCCCTGATATATATATATATATATATATGATACTTTATAAACTCTAAATTTAAAAGAATCAAAATCAATTATATATTCATAATAATGTACATAAAAAATATCAATAACTAAAACTACCAATTATATATATAATTATAGATGCTTCATAATCAACACTAAATGATATTGAATTATCAAATACTTTCAATATAAAACATTTTTCACTTTGACTAAATAAAATCTTTAATACTTTTTTAAGGTTCAATTCTAATAAAATCTTATCACCATTTTAATCACATAACAAATATACTAATTTATACTAATACATAAAAGAGTTCTTTTTAATTATACTATGTTACAACATTGTTGCGTGCTAGAAAACTAGTTGCAGTAGAATAAAAGTTTACGTCTTAGCTTTGTTGTGAAATTTAGCACACATGCAGATATTTATAGAATGAATAAGAAACTCTAGGAATTTTACGTGAAAAAATACCTGAAGAGGGGGAAAAAATCACGGGACCTAGCCCAGTAAAATCTTCCACTATGTATCTGTTTCGGTGTACAAAGTTTTCCCGATAATAAGATTACAGAATTACATTTGAGAAAGTCTGACAATGGGAATCTTAGAATCAGGTAACAACAACTATGCAACAATGGTTAGGCTGTAACAATTGTTGGTGGCAATTGGTGATAATAAATAGTTAGGGTTGGCGGTCGACGACGATGGTCGTGATGATAATGGCGGAGATGGTCGAACGATGGCCGCGGTAATGACGACGGCCGACGATGGGTCGATGAACTATTGATGTGGTGGCTGATGGTGATGGCCGACGATGGCACGATGGCGAGTGGTCGTATGATAACCGCGAACGGTGGCCGGCGATCGGGCCGACGGTAATGGCGCGATGACCGGTGATAGCGGTTGACGACGGTGAGAACTGGCGATGGTGGCCGACGACGGCGGTTGGCGACCGACAACGGTGGTCAGGAACCGTTGAGTGGTAGCACGATTATGCTTGGAGGATCTTCAAGCCTTAGAGATCTATCTTCTCTTTAGCTTAGGCTCCTCTTATGTGAAGAATGAGAAGCTATTTATAGATTAGAGGGATGCCATTTCTGTAAATACATGCAAAATTCAAACCACTCCATCGGATGACTCAAAATGATTCCCTTGATCATGTGATATATTTTAAATATTTGAATGCCCAAATGAAGTCAGAATCAAGAGATCTTGGGCTTGTTAGATCCGGCTCATCAAGATGCTCAATTTGATCATAAACACTCTATATTTAGAAACTATTTAGAGATTTAATTGATATCTCAAAGTTTTTAATAATATTTAAAGTGCTTGATCTGGAGTAGTTTCGACTTAGGATCAGATTGCTTTTGACATCAAGATTCGTGCTTCGACTAGTAGAATTTTTAATTCCATATCAGTTGCACCAAAATTTTTGGATGACATTATCTCTATCATCCAAAAATATATGTCAAATAATTGAAAATAATAATTTCTTCAATGAAATTTGCGGGTTCATTAATCATATAATTTGAGAGAATAGATCTTCATGTGTGCCCAAGATTATGATCACGAAAGTGGGTGCGTAGGGTGCGTCCGTGCTCGTGCAAGGCTCGGTTACGGCCCGCTTCGAGGCTTATTTCTCACGCCTACCGCGACGATGAGCATTTTTTTTTTCATTTTTTTTAGTTTTTTTTCTGTTTCTTTCTATTTTTTCCCTTTTTTGCCCCCTATAGTGGGTCTATAAAAACCCCCCCTAAGGTCAAGTAAGGAGACATAACTCCTCTAACGTTCTTCTACATTGGATGAGAAATTATCTAGCAGAAGTTCAAGGGCTAGGGTAAAATTTTTTTTTTCTTTTTGTCAGCGAAGCTCTAATCTTCTTCTTAAGAGAAGGTCATCTGCTTTGCTAATTAAGCCCCGTAGCTCATACGGTGAGGCTCCAATTTTCTCTCGAGAGAGGTGTCAACTATCCTCATCGGACCGACCGGGTTTGGAGGAGATCAAGGAACGTAGTTCATACGATGATGCTCAGATTTTCCCTCGAGAGAGGCGTCAACTGTCCTCGTTAAATCGACCAGATTTGGAGAAGATCAAGACTCGTACATCATATGGCGAGGCTCCAGTTTTCCCTCGAGAGAGGCATCAACTGTCCTCATCGGACCGACCGGGTTTGGAGGCGATCAAGACCCGTAGTTCATACGGCTGTTGACCTCACTTTTGGAGTGAGCTCTTAACCTCCTCTCCTTAGACTTAGGACTCTTATAGACACTAAGAACTCCTTAGTCATAAGACATTGCTAGTGATTAGGTGAACACTTAACATAAGCCTAGAGACTTAGAAGTGTTAATTATAAAATTAGGCTATGCTTTAGGCCTTAAAGAAATTACCTATCTTATAGCTTAAACCCAATCTAGATACACTTTCTCAAATCAAACCCAGATTTAATTCTTAAACCAAATCTCAAATTTAAATTCAAATTCAAATTCCAAATCTAATTTCAAATTTAACTCCAAATGATTGACACCCAAAATCAAATTCAAATCCTAAGACCCTACATAAGCCATATGAACCACATTCATAAGCTTAGACAAAACTCCCTTTAGATCAAATCAAACTCAATTGATTTTCTTATAAATCAATTATTCTTTCATTTATATTCACAAATGCAAATGAAATCCAAATTCAAATGACCAAAACTATATCGAAAATCAAATCCAAACTTAATCTGAGCCTTTAAGCCAATTCTCTGGACTTAACCAAATTCTATCCAGATCAAGTCAAAATCAATGGATTTTCTCTTGAATCAATCATTTATTCGATCATTTATCCAAATATAAATAAAAGCTACAATCATCAAACCAAATCAAAGCCAACCCAAGTCAAACCCAACCTAGCCCTTTTGTCTTGAAAATTTCAAATGAGCCAAAATCCCTTAGACTTCAAATTGATTACCGTTGAATTTATACTTCAATCTAGGGCTCATATATAAGTTTAATTAAACTCAAATTAAACCTAAAACCTAACCAATTGACCCACTTAAGTCCACTTGACCCAAAGTAACCAAAAGAACCCATTTGAGCCAACTTCCGATCCAACCCAAATTGGATTGAACCAAGCTCATCAAAACCTTCCACCATAATTATTGATCATCCTAGGATGATCAATTACAATCAATTAGGCCAAACTAAGCCCAATTGATAATTTAGTCCACTTGACCCAAATTGGTCTAAAGGACCAAATCGGATCACATCATGATATAACCCAAATTGATTGCAACCAATGGCTCAAGTTCATTCCAAATTGATTATTGAACTTGACCAAAGCCATAATTAAACCTAATTTAATCAATTGAGCCCAATTGATCAACTTGACCCAACCTAGCCTAAATTGACCTAAATCCAAATTAAATCCAAATTAATTCAAACCCAAGACCACATTCATATTCAATTAGCCAATTGAACATGAATCAACCCATGACCCAAGCTAATTTGGCTAATTTTGGTCAAATTGGTCAATTTGACCCAATATGACCCATATAACTCAAATTGGGCCATATCCCTTGAAACTAAGCCATGACCCATTGGGGGCTGATCAAACTCGAACCAAACCCATTTGGGATCAGCCCAAAATCAATCCAACCCAGTTAAATCCCTCATAGATCCTCCCTCACATAGGATCCACCTAACCTCATTTAATTCTCCCTCATCACATGCACTTAGCTCCTCCCTAACATTTGCATTGAATTGAGCTGATCATATGGCAGTAAGATAGGACTTTGAAGCAAAAATCTAAAGTCCTCAATCAATCCATCATCCATCCCAACCACCCCAAGCAAGATGACAATCAATTTGGAGCCAAAAAATTTAAAAAAGAATGAATTTTTATCCATTATAAAAGGAGGGGGAAATGAGACTTCACACCTCTTCCCCCCACCACCATTCATCCCCCAAAAGCTCCCCAAGGCAAAAAGAAATACATCCCCCTCCTCTTTGAGCCATTTTTTAGCTCAAAAATATAAATAGTTGCTTTTCTCGTGAGACGACGGTAAACATCGGAGAAGACGACGTTCTGAAAGGAGGCAAAAATTAAAAATTATTCCAAAGCTTCCTCACATACCTAGGAGTTCACTCAAATCTTCACCGCCGCCGAAAACCATCCCCGGTGAGGTAAATTTTATCAAACCATAGCCGGTCTTAGGATTTCACGCATTTTAAATTAATTTTCTTGCAATTTTAGAAATTTCCCCTAGATAATCTCACATTTTTTACTTTAAATCATCCCAATTAGAAAATAAAATTTTTTCGATGCGAATCGATGCGAAAGCGAGTCCATTTGGACAAGTTTTGGCTTAGAAATCCTCATTTTTCAAAAAAAAAAAAGCTATTTTTACTGTTCACCGTTGGTTAGAACCGCTCGATTCGTGGTTCACGGATCAACGGTTTGATCACGCGATCATATGATCCCCTTCGATAACATCTAGACGTCCGATTATGCGCCGCGATCGAACGGCTCAAATCGTGCACCGATCGCATGATCCTAGCCTCTGGATGGTGTGATCTGATTTGGATCATCCGATTTCCGATCGGACAGTCCAGAGTGAATCGCGGGTCGCTCTCCAGATCGTTGACCGGTCTTTCCCGCCCAATGGCTGACATCAGCGGCGCGCAATTTGTTTGATTTTAAAAATTAATTTATATCACTTACAAATTCAAAAATTCATAGAAAATAAAATAGTTAATAAAAAATTACAAATAAACACTCCTTGGATTTATCTCTCTGAGAGAAATCCAACAAATCTAAAATCCCAAAAAATCACTAAGTATTTTGAGCTTAATTTGAGTTTTAGTGAAAATCAAATTTTATTAATTAACTTAAAAATATATGACAGATTAAGCAGAAATTTTCAGGGTTTGAAACTAAAGTTAAAACACACCTATCATAAAAATTTCAAATGAAAAGGACTTCTGCATTGGGAGAAATTAAATTTTGAAATTCAGGTTGTCCATTTTAAAAAAATAAATCAAATAAAAATTCAAAAATTTACAAAAATCTTCAAAATGGCTTAAATCACTTCAATTGACATCTAGGGCTCTCAAGAAAATAATGTGATTTTGTGAATCCTAATGAACTTTAAACAAACAGTTAAGATTAAAGTTTAATCAATTAAGGAGTTAATTAAAATATAATTTAAAAATAATTTAAATATCAAATCAAAATCAGGAATGAAATAGCACTTAAGTGATCATTAATCAAACCTCAAATCAGAAAAAAAATATCACCCTTAGAGCAAATTAAATTAAATATGATTTAAGCTAATAAAACTCAATTAAATGATTAAATCTTAAATCAAACTTAAAATTAAACAAATTTAGGAAACTTTAACAAAGGTGAAACTAGTATAACTGAACCTACACTAAGCATGGAATCTTATTCATATGAAACCCCTTAATGAGTATAAATAAATTGAAACTAATTAATCATTAAATAAACTAAAAAATAAAATTGATTAATAAACTAATACAACATAATCATTTAATATTAATCAAATTAAATCAAATAAAGTTAAAGTAAACTTAATTAAAATATGATTAAATCACATCCATTTGGAATAAGATAATTAATTAACCATTAAATATTTCAACCTAATAACAAAATCAAACATGTTATTGAAATCAAACAAACATAATAAATGAACCAAATCAAATAAAACTCTAATCATAAATAATCAAACTTAATTGAAATGAAATAAATAATTAATTCACTTAATAATAATGATGGTAATAACAATAATCCTTTAATCAAATCAAACTTAAGTAAAACACTTAACTAAATCAAATCACAATTTAATCAATATTCAAGTTTTGATAAACTAACAATAAACTAAACATAATATAAAATAAAATATCATTCATTTAAATCCAAAACACAAATAAAATATAATATACATCATTAAGGTTAAATAATCTTTTATTTGATTTAATAATTCTTAAACACATTCCTTAATTAAATTGCTAATAATTAATATAATTAAAACTTAATAAATTAATCCATCTTAATAACCAAATTAACTTTATAAATCAGATTAAAATTAATTCAAATCAAACACTTAATTAATCTACTAATTAATTTGATCACAAGTCTTAAGTAAACTAATTAAAGTCAATCAAATTAATCATACTACACTTAAACTTAATCAAACGTAAATGCAATTAAATACCTATCAATTTTTAATTTAAACTTAAATCATTAAGTCATTAATCACATCATTAACCTAAATAAATATGAAATCAAATTTAAAAAAAATTAAACAAATCTTTATGTAATTTAATAATTGATCACACCTCTTAAACAAGCTAATTAAGTTAATCAAATTAATCTTATTAAACTTAAGCTTAATTAAACATAAATTTGAACATAATCAAAATGCAATTAAATACTAATCAAAACCTAAATTAAACTTAAATTATTAAGTCATTAATTACATCATTGATCTAAACAACAACAACAACAACAACAACAACAACAGCAAGCCTTAATCCCACTAGGTGGGGTCATGAATCCTTTTCTCCATTGATTATGTGTCAAATTCTCATTTAAATCAAGTATGCTAAGATCATTTTTT
Organism: Cymbidium sinense; assembly: GCA_021442155.1. Lineage (NCBI taxonomy): Eukaryota > Viridiplantae > Streptophyta > Magnoliopsida > Asparagales > Orchidaceae > Cymbidium > Cymbidium sinense. The sequence continues at coordinate 105,016,691 of CM038218.1, forward strand.
ATAGATCTTAACCAAGTCTTTTAAGTCTACCTCTACCTTTCTTAACATAAGGCAAATCTAATGCATATACTCTCCTAATCGTCATCGATGGTAGGCGCTTTATGTGCCCAAAAGGCTCTCCTAATCTTAGCTACCACTGAAGCTACTCCAACTTTTTTCCCGAATATACTCATTTTGTATTCTATCTCTAAGAGTAAAGTCACTCATCCACCTAAGCATCCTCATCTCAGTAACATTTAACTTAGTCTCATGCTTCTCTTTTATTGGCCAACATTCTGCACCATAAGTCATTGCAGGTCTTACCACCATCTTATAAACCTTTCCCTTAAGTTTAAGTGGAACTTTTCTATCACATAATAGGCGGATGCATTCCTCCACTTCAACCATCCAACTTGAATTCTACTAATAACATTTCCATCTATTTCACCATCATTTTGAACAATAGAGCCTAAATATCTGAAATGCTCACTCTTATTAATGACTTGTTCACCTAATGTCACAACACTATCACTAGAACTTCTACAACTAAAATTACACTCCATATATTTAATTTTAGATCTACTTAAATGAAAACCTTTAGACTCTAGAGTTGACTTCCATAATTCAAGTTTCTGTTGGACTCCCTCTCTAGTCTTATCAACAAGAAGAATGTCATCAACAAAAAGCATACACCAAGGTACATCTTCTTGTAAATGCCTAGTAAGAACATCCATAACTAAAGTAAATAAGATAAGGGCTTAAAGCTGATCCTTGATGTAATCCAACTGAAATAGGAAATATTTTGTCAATCCTCCTTGTGTTTGGACACAAGTAATAGCTCTAGTATACATATCCTTAATGACTTAAATATAACCAATATTAACTCCTTTCTATTCTAGAACTCTCCAAAGAACTTCTCTTGAAACTTTATCATAAGCTTTCTCTAAATCAATAAATATCATATGTAGATCCCCCTTACATTCTATATGCTTCCCCATCAAACCCCTTAATAAATGTATAGCATCCATAGTAGATCTACCTGGCATGAAACCAAACTGATTGTGAGAAACTTTTGTATCATATCGTAACCTATGCTCAATTACTCTCTCCCATAGTTTTAATGTATGGCACATTAACTTAATTCCACTATAATTTGTACACTCTTGTGCATCACCTTTATTCTTAAATATAGGAACCAACAAACTCTTTCTCCACTCATCTGACATCTTTTTTGGTCTTTAAAATGACATTAAAAGATTTGTAAGAAATTCCTTGATCTTCTAAACATTTCCACACTTCTATTGGAATATTATCCGATCCTACTGCATTTCCACATTTCATTTTCTTTAAAGCTTCACTAACTTCAGATTTACTAATACGATGATAAAAATAAAATTATCTATTTTTGTTTAGGGTATTAAGGTTGCTAAAATCAATCGTACTTTCAAATTCTTCATTGAAAAGTTTATCAAAATACCTCATCCACCGATTTTCAATATCCTTTTCTAAAAAAAGTATTTTATTATTTTCATCCTTAATACACATCACTTGAACTATGTCTTTACTTCTCCTATCTCTTTGGTTGGCTAACTTATACATACATCTTTCACCTTCTTTGATATCTAATCTATTGTATAAATCACTAAAAGCTAAATTTTTTGCATCATATATTGCTTTCTTAGAATCTCTGGTACTTTATATCTTTCCCAATTCTCGAAGTTTTACATCTAAACCAAGTTTTATAACAATACTTCTTATTTTTTATCTTTTCTTGCACTCTCTGACTCCACCACCAACTATTCTTATTACAAGAAGCTTTTTCTTTTGATTCTCCAAGCACATCTTTAGCAACTTGCTTAATTTCACTTGCTATTTTTTTCCCACATAATGTTAGCTTACTCATGAACATCCCAAATTCTAATATCTTGTAGCTTGCTCTTAAAAATATTTTATTTGTCCATCTAATTCTGGGACAATAATTTGGTTTATTTTTCTCTTACAACCTTTCATCTTAAAATCTAAAAATAACAATCGATGTTGGGTACTTAGATTTTCACTTGGAATGACCTTACAATCTTTACAATCTAAACGATCTATTTTTCTTATCAAAAAATAATCAATCTGAGTTTTACTAGATCCATTTTTATAAGTAATAATATGTTCATCTCTTTTCTTAAATAAAATATTAGCAACTACAAAATCATAAGCTAAAGTAAAATCTAATATAATCCTACCTTCTTCATTAGTCACTCCAAATTCACAACCACCATGAATACTTTTAAAATCTTCTACCACTCTACCAACATGTCCATTTAAATCTCCTCCAATAAATACTTTTTCTTCAAGAGGTATCTTTTGTATTAATCCCTCTAATTCATTCCAAAATTTTTCTTTTGCCCTTACCTCCAAACTTACTTGAGGAGCATAGACACTTATAACATTGATAATCTTAGTATAATAATCTTTAAATCTATAATTCTATCTCCACATCTATTAATATTTATAACATTATCCTTCAAATTTTTATCTATAATCACACTACACCATGTCTAGTTCAACTTCTATTTGAATACCAAAGTTTAAAATCTAAACTATCAATCTCCTTGGCTTTCTCCCCAACCCATTTAGTTTCTTGAACACATAAAATATTTATCTTTCTATGAACCATAATATCTATTAATTCCATTAATTTAGCTGTAAGAGTACCTATATTCCAATATCCTAACCTAATTCTAGTTTCAAATTAAAAATTAAATAAATCTTTATAATTAACATAAATACATTTCTTAATTAAACTAATTACATAATCATATTGAACCTAAGCAAACTCATAGATTAATAAAGCTAATCAAATCAAATTAGATCAAATTAAATTAAATTAAGAAAGACTCTCATCAATTTAATATACAATCAAATCAAATCTCATTCAACCTACTTAAATAAGATAAACTAATTAACTATCCAATGTATGAAATCAAAATGCAAACCAAACTTTGATAAACATGACAAATGGATGGGATTAAAGATAAAATCCTAATTACAAAGAATCAAACTCAATTAAAATCAAAATAAAATCTCAATTAATCTAATCGATCAACTATAAATGAACCATAATTAAATAAAATAAACATAAAGTCAAGTCACATAACCATAATCAAAGAAAAGAATTAAATATTAATTTAAAAGGATATTGAATTATCAAGATTTAATTAAACTAAAATATCTAATCTGAAATTAATCAATCAAAAACACATGAATTTAAACAAACTTAAACTTCATTAGAGATCAAGAATATTGAATTATCAAGATTTAATTAAACCAAAACATCTAATCTAAAATTAATCAATCAAAAAACACATGAATTTAAATAGACGTAAACTTCATTAGATATCAAAGATATTGATTTATCAAGATGTAATTAAACTCAAACATCTAAATCAAAATCAATCAATCAAATACTTAAACCAACTCAAATTCTAAGCTCTAAATCAAATCAAATCAAATAAATTTCAAATTCAAATGGGTAAATTAAGATACTTAAGGACCTTAGTTAGATTCTTTAGGAATTAGGATGTAAAATAGGGTGAGTTCCATAGATAAATGGAATTCATTCTACTCTTCATTCTTGAAAATCTAAATATCATTTTAGCTAAATAAAAGTGAAATAAAAATAAAAAATAAATCATTAAATCATTTAAATTGGAATCACCCAAAGGAAAAAGTTTAACAAATTCAAACTCCAAATTGAAACTTAAACTGAAGAAGCCTAGTAAAGTCTTACCACACAAACCTTAAGCACACACATTAGAACACTAAGTCACCACTTCTAGTGCTAAGTTAGGGCGTTGTATGTATGATATTATATTTTTTTTATGATGTAATATTTTAGACTGGATGTTAGGGTGTATATTTCTTAGACTGGATGTTAGGCTGTTATTAACCTAATCATATTTTATGCAGAGGGTTGTGCTTAAGGGGCCGCTGTAATGAAAATATAACTTCATGTGCTATGCAGGTTGCTTAGCCCTCTGAATATAACTCACATTAGGATAGATGGGCTTGGTTACCCATGTGTGGGGTGCTGAGTCCAAATTATTCATATAACTGCTTGGGTTGTATGGTATGTTTAGCTAACATTTATTTTGCAGGTGTAGCTAGATTTACTTTTCCTATTTTTGATGTAATCTTGTATTTGGAATTAAGATTAGTGTCATGGGGGATTAGGATGAGCAGTGGCCAGAAGGCTTAGTCCCTAGGGTGCCCTGTGATGCCTTTGGAGCAAATCAAATCAAAAGAAAGAGAATGAAGAAATGAAGAAAAGAAGACCCCCATAACATGTATTCTTTTTTGTAATCCGGGTTGTATAAGGGTAGAGTTCGGCTACCCATCTTTTTTTTTTCTCTTTTTAGGGTGTACGGTAGAACCCGACTGCACTGACCTTTTATTCTTTTATGGTAGTCTATAAAATTATTTGATGTTGTGTTTAGATTGCATTAGAATAACATGATTTTCATAGTTTTTTTATGATTGATGCTTGAATGTGTGGCCTGGTTGCGGTAGGCTCTTAGGATGAAATTAATTTTTTACCCCATTTAATAACTCATAACTAAAATTTTAAAATAACTCATAACCTCACATAAAAGCCTAAGAATTAAATCAAGATAATAAAATTTTTAGCAACCCCTTAGATGGATGAATGAATGTACAATATCATGCATGTCATATTATTCCACTCTTGTTAAGAGGGGGCTTCCATCTTTGTCAGAGAATGAAGGCTTAACTTGTGAGAGCCTTTGATGGAAGAACACCTCTTTCTCTCTTGATTTGGCCCATAATCAAATTCTCATACATTTAGACATACAAAATTCCATAGCTTGTGTCAAAATAATGAGTCCAAAAAATCAAATAATTTTGATAAAATTTGTATTAGATTAAGTCATGGATTCATCCCACTCATGCTCTAGTCTCTTAGGGAGTGAGTTTAAGGACTTAATCTCCTTTCTAAATGAACAACAACCTAGCCATCTTGCAAAGCATAGGACTTGCCCTATTTAAAGTGTAGAGGAGAGTAGGCATCACTCAGCGATAATAAGTCCAGATGGGTGGTTTATTCTCTCTATGGAGGTAAACCATATACCCATTTTCACCTTAAATTTAGGTCATGCTTCGGCCCTCGCCAAAGCTCCCTAGATTTAGGATATGAGATTATTATTTCCCTTTGTGGGATACAAGCATAAATCCTCACCTCTTAGGCATTCCCACAATCTAATAAAATGTCAACTCAAATAATTAACTCTCTTCAATTTCAAAAATATAAAACCCAATTATAGGGTCGATTGGAATGCTCACTAGGCTTCCTAGTATCATGAGCATTTCCTACTTTCTCCCTATTGATTCCAAAAATAAGTCTTCTCCTTGATCTATCCCATTTGATTTTCTAAAATAGCCAATCCTTTGATAGTCTTAACATTAAAATCTTTGGAGACCCTAATTGTCTACTTTAATCGAGAGTATTCTTAAGGAATTCCCATTCCTTAGGATGTAATTAACTATGGGGGCTTGCCTCCATAGGGAACTTAATGACTTAAAATAAACCCTACTTTACTTTTTCATGTAAAGTAGGGGAAAGATCTCTGGTATATTCGAAGACCCATCATGCCTTAGGAGTCCTTATTAGGTGATTTGGTCTATTATAGGATAGTGATTTCTATCTATTGAGATAATACATCATTTCTTAATGTCATACCCAATCACTTCAATAAGTACCCCCTAAGATTTACGTGGTGTCCCACATCTCAAAAATAAACACCACAAATTTTTCTAGCGACTCCACTGGGGATGGTTCCTCTCTCCATCTTTAGTAGACAATCATTGTCTCCAAACATCGATAGTGGACTTATATTTTATATAGGCCCGAGACTATCATTCTTTTTGTTGTCACTTATCTTATTTCATCCTTAAGCAAAGCTCGCTAACATCCTTTAGATTTTAGGACCTCACTACGTGTAGGTCTTAAAATCTCAATTAGATTCCCCAATAGGTGAAAATTAAAATTAATAAACAAAGGAGATGACCAAAATTAAGAACCTCTTCACCATTTTGATGGTGAGGCAAGGTTCATCCCATGAACAATAAGAAAATAAAACCCTTCTGCAAAATAACATGTTTTTTTAAAAGCATTTTTTTAAAAATCCACATAATAAGAGATCTTTACACAAAAATTTGTAAGAAATTTTCAAAAAAAGGCACAAAACACATATAACCAAACCTCATTTAACAAATCCTATGATTGTTACATGGAGGCTATTTTCAAAATCAAAATTAACCATTTTTAATGTCTTTTTCAAAAGCACATTTTCTTCAGAAATATTTATCCCCATCCCACACTCAAATTTGTTGGAGGAGATTCTATTTTCGAATTAAATTATAATATAAAATTGAAACTCCACTTAGCATACTTCACATGTGCTAGAGTTGAAGTTTTCCCCCTTTTTGAAAAGTAATAAATCATACACACACAAAAGAGAAGTCAAGACATATTTGAATCCGCTAGTTGACATACCCAAATTTGTCAAATGAGAGTTCCCCTTCCCTTGGAGAAGGAAAAGCAAATTGAATTCTATTTGCATTTGTCTAATAAAATTCCTTCTTGCCAGAGTCTTGGACTTCAAAACACATTGGGAGCTCATTTGACATGTCCAAGTATATCAAATGAGAACCCCCTTTTTGAAAATCATAAGAACAAATTGAACTCTATTTAACATACCTAAGTTTGTTAAATAAGTTCTTTTATTTCAAAAATCATAAACCATTTGACTTTCTCTTAACATACCAAATTTGTTAAGTGAGAGTTTCATCTTCAAAATCATAAACACAATTGACTTTTACTTAACATACCAAATTTGTTAAGTGAGAGTTTCATTTTCAAAAAAAAAAAAATTATAAACACATTTGACTTTCACTTAACATACCAAATTTGTTAAGTGAGAGTTTCATTTTCAAAATCATAAACACATTTGACTTTCACTTAACATACCAAATTTTTTAAGTGAGAGTTTCATTTTCAAAAAAATCATAAACACATTTGACTTTCACTTAACATACCAAATTTTTTAAGTGAGAGTTTCATCTTCAAAATTATAAACACATTTGATTTTCACTTAACATACCAAATTTGTTAAGTGAGAGTTTCATTTTCAAAAAATGATAAACACATTTGACTTTCATAACATACCAAATTTGTTAAGTGAGAGTTTCATTTTCAAAATCATAAACACATTTGACTTTCACTTAACATACCAAATTTGTTAAGTGAGAGTTTCATTTTCAAAAAAATCATAAACACATTTGACTTTCATTAACATACCAAATTTGTTAAGTGAGAGTTTCATTTTCAAAATCATAAACACATTTAACTTTCACTTAACATACCAAATTTGTTAAGTGAGAGTTTCATTTTCAAAATCATAAACACACTTGACTTTCACTTAACATACCAAATTTGTTAAGTGAGAGTTTCATTTTCAAAATCATAAACACACTTGACTTTCATAACATACCAAATTTGTTAAGTGAGGTTTCATTTTCAAAAATCATAAATACATTTAACTTTTACTTAACATACCAAATTTGTTAAGTGAGTTTCATTTTCAAAATCATAAACACATTTAACTTTCAACATACCAAATTTGTTAAGTGAGTTTCATTTTCAAAATCATAAACACATTTGACTCACTTAACATTTCACTTAACATACCAAATTTGTGAGAGTTTCATTTTCAATTATAAACATTTGACTTTCACTTAACATACCAAAGTGAGTTTCATTTTCAAAATCATTAACACATTTGACTTTCATAACATACCAAATTTGTTAAGTGAGGTCTCTTTTCAACATACATTTGATCCTTATTTTAACATAATGTTAAATAAGGAACCAATTTTCATGTCAAATCACACTTGAGCTTTCACTTAACATACCAAATTTGTTAAGTGAGAGTCTCATTCTCAAAGAAAAATAAACATATCTCAAACACATTTGGGGCTTTCATTTAACATACCAAATTTGTTAAGTGGAACTCCAATCTTCAAAGAAAAGCAAATTTATCTCACAATCACATTTAACTTTCACTTAACATACCAAATTTGTTAAGTGAAAGTCTCATCATCAAGCACAAATTAAACACATGTGGCTTTTACTTAACATACCAAATTTGTTAAGTAAGAAGCTCCATTCTCAAATCAAAATATAATACAATTAAATCTTAACAAGCAAAAATATTTCGAATACACAATCACAACCTCTTCTGAGCATACCCAAATTTGCTAAGTAAAGGTCTTTCAAACTATCAATATTTTCAAATAAGATGCATAAAACACAAATATCTCCAAGAAAATCTCTCCTCAATTTTTAGAACCCCACCCAACCTACCTAAATTGGTTGAGTATTGATTATAAATCGAAATCAAATGGCAAAGACTCTCCTGAATATCCAAATCTCTCCAATGAACCCCACTTAACACATTTGAATCATCGTGTGTAAGTTCAAAATTCCAAACTTCTGTTACTTGTGTGGAGCAAATATCAAGGCAGAAATCTGATACAAGGTATATTTCCACAAATGCAGACATACAGCTCAGATCAGCCAGTGCAATCTTTTTAATTTTCACACATGGCAGCTCAAAAGTACGTGTTTGCTTATCCTTTCAGGATGGATTTTTTCTTGGATCGGGCTAGCCTCCCGCAGACCGAATTTGCTCACCTCATTCATTTTGGCCGATGTTTCGAGGGGGCTAGAATCACTTGTGAGGGGACCACCCTCATAACCATCAGCAAAAGTATGGTGAGGGCCGTCATCCTTAAGATGTCATCGACCAGTTTCCCTCTAGAGGAAGGTTGTGGCAGTTCTCACAGTTAGTTCTCAGTGCACTTAGTGGTTCCCCCTGCCGCGCTAGCACCCACTCGTTGGCTCCTTCCAAGGGAAGGCTACCTATCTTGATAGTCTCCCCATGAGTTGAGTCTAGTTCTCGTCGCCTCCTAGTATGACTCACACCGTGGCCGATCATGACATCATGGCGAACCAAGGAGCTAGGCTTCCTCATGGAGTTACCTAGGATAGTGTCTCCTCTTATCACAGAGAACAAGTTTCGCCCCCTCTCTGGTTCTGATGGAAAGGAAGACATTAGGAGGATCTCAATTTTACCTTCACCCATAATTCATTTGTGACAGGAGAAGGTGGAGTATCTTGACCAGATTGATCCGTTGGTGGAGCTTACACGTCGAGTGGGGCTCAATTTGATTTACGTTATCATCCCTCGTAGTGTGGGCAAACATAGAGGAGAGGGGGGAGGCCAGTATCGACAAATTACTAGTAGAGAGACATGATGCAGAGATAGTCGTGGCCCAGCCTCCGGACTTTTGATGAACGCTACCCATGATGTCCATGATATTCTACATATGTACTACCCACCATGGGAGAGAAGCTCTTACCCATAGAAAGCCGGTGTTGCCTCCACCACACTGATCCACTCCTTGCCCACCATCACAGTCCATGCATCCACCGTGCCTAAAAGAGATAACATCCGGGAGAAGAAAGCCATTGGTGATCATGGCCAGATCCCCTCTACTCCACCCGAGGTGAGGCAAGTTCTCCCACTGACCTCACTTGATCTTGGTGAAGAAGGAGTGGCAACTCCGCGATCATGGTCACACCACCACACCACCACCATTGAGGTAGTGACTGCGGCGATAGAAGGGGAAGGGGAGAGTCCCTTGGTAGTGGATTTCTAGGGACACTACTCCACCCATGAAAAATGAGCATGTCTCTTCCAGTCATGACCCTCAGAGCCGACACTCAGATAGGTGGTGAGTGCATCCCGCTGAGCCTCTCCCAGAGATAGTAGTACATCGCATGCGATATATTTCGTCTGAGCATAGCCCCTCGTCGGATGAGTGTTTGTCCCTACATGATTAGATTGCTCTTTAGATGAGATCATCGCTTAGTACTTCGCTGAGAAGAGGGAACTCTTCGAGGGAAATTACTTTGATGAAGAGGAAGCTAGGGTCAGTTTTGATCCATATGAGGATGATCTCTTGAAGGACTTAGTGGAAGTCCATATGGACTCTAGGGTTCCTCCATGGGGATCGCATAGCTGAGTTGTAGTTGAGAAGAAGACACGACTCATTCAACCCAACACCTTTTCGAGGTAGAGAGATGAGCATATGAAGATGGAGAAAAGAGTTGAAGACTTGTTAGCAGTAGTCCTAACACTTCAAGGCCAAGCTCCATCAGTACAGTCTACTCCCTTAGAGGCCGACCACCCTAGGTTGTTGCATATTCTGAATCAGCCCAAGAGTACATCCCCCATGGACTAGGATAGTGGCAGTTTGCATAGGAAGGTCACAGATAGTGTTTGAAAGAGATATAAAGTATATGGTGGAACAACAAGTGAAGGAAGCGTTGGCTAAGAGGTATCTCATTTGGTAGACCTACCCAGGAATTGATGTAGTCCAATATCCCAAGGGTTTTGTGCCACATCCTTCAAGATCTTTGATGGCGGTGGAACCCTCGGACATATAACACACTTTAGAGGATATTATAACGGAGGTAGTGATGCACTTTTTTCACTCTTATTAGTAGTTGTGGATTGCATTTGATTGAATGCTACCGATAGTTTGTGAATACTTTTGTTGAGTTGGAGCACCTCTTCATCAGGAGGTTTGCTGGAGCCCAGCAAAGCATAATTATGGGTGATCTCGTTATGGCGCAAAAAAATCTCAATGAGTCCCTTGTTGATATTCTCGGTGGCAAACTTGAGTAAATGTGAAATATGTAGAACATCATGCTATAAAATTCTTCTCAAGAATATTCATGGCCCAATTGCTTTCATGCTCAAGATTTTCAAACTTTTGAGAAATTAGTCAACAAGGTGGCTAGCTTACAAGGGGAAGCCAAACAGTTACCTTTTCAAGACCAATCGTTCAAGCCCATGCTACAGAAAGCATTTAAGAAGAAGCTAGGGATAGTAATGTTAGTAGACAAAGGGAAGCACCCATCTAGAGCTCAATATGAGAGACCTCGTGCATAATAACCTCTATTGCCGCATCCTATACCACCACCTCGGCCAACATACTGACCACCACAGCTGCCACAGTGGCCGCCGCCACCTCCTCCATAATATACTCAGCAGCGGTACTCATATTCATTACTAGATATTTATTTCCCACTACTCTTGCTGATAGATTGAATAAGCCATATTCATTCAAGAGGGAGGTAGTTAGGAAGATCTTTAAGAATCTCTTGAAGAAACCTGACTTCAATTACTTGAGCCCAAGAGGCCGGAAGATGTGGGCAAGAGTAATGATCCTAACTATTGCCCCTACCACCGCATGGTTAGTCATGTCTTGGAAAATTATGTCACCTTTAAGAATTAGCTTGAGCATAGCTACAAGTCAGGAGCTATTGTTATCCCCAAGAAATACATATTAGAACAACCCTCGGTTATCGAGTAATTCTTGGGGATACTTACGATCTCTTAAGACAAGAAGGTTGGGATATTATCTTATCGAACCTCTAAAAAGTGGTCTCTAAGATCAAGAAGCTTTCTTTATAGGTGCAAACTCACCTCCAACAACAGGAAGGTTTGCAAGTTTCCAAAATAACTTGAAGAAGGTGTCACCCGGCCGGCCACCTTACTTGCAGGGATAGCATAGTAGCACCAGTCAAGCCCAACCTCCATCCACATTGTAGCTACTACTTCTCCACTAGCTCCTCTTTTGAGATAGGAGCATTGTATCATGACAAACCTTTACTACTTACTTTATTAGATTTCTATCATGTACCTTCATCTAAGAAGAAATCAATGAAGAAAGATTTCACTTACATCTTGTCCACTTATGATACTCTAGATTTTATTCCTCTCGAAAACTCTCCAAGTCTACAAAATAATAATGACAACTCTAGTTTCGATCATTATTCTTTAGATTTAGAAATGAATTTCCCATTTTTAAATCACACAGGTTCACCTCTTGAGATTGATTTGGAGTCATTCGACTCCGATGATCCTATAGGAGAAGTGGTAGGTACACCTGATGAGAAGGTAGAACTTCCTACAAATTCATCATTCTAAGAGGTCACTGAAGTTAACCTTCGTAGTGGAAAAATTTTACCTCTTAGGGTGGCACCTCAAGATAAGGGTAAGCAAATCATTTTTTCTAAAGAGCACATAGCCCCTCCACAAGATGCTCCACCCAAGGATATGCTTATGGAGGATCAAGCCAAGGTTGACTACAATGTCCTATCACATCTTAGAAAGCTGCCAGTTAAGTTAAGCATATATGACACCCTTATATTATCCAAAGAGATGAGGGAATCTCTAATCAAGGCTCTTCTTGATCCGGAGATATGCTTTAGTGACATCTGAAGAAGTTGCGGTTAGAGGACACTCTAGGAGTTACATTTAGTGATGAAGACTTACTTCTAGGAATGACTAAGCACAACCACCCTCTTTACATTACAGTGGATATTAGAAGATTCAGGATATCTAGAGTTCTTGTTGACCAAGGTGCATCAGTGAATATTATGAGTCTAAAAACCCTCGCTTACTTGAGGATTGACATCTCCAAACTTTCAAAAGGGAGTATGATGTTGAGAGGATTCAATGAACAAGGCGAGAGGGCTTTAGGCTCTATAGTGTTGCCATTAGAGTAGATGATTGGAAGATTACCGCCAAGTTTCATATTATAGACTCAGATACATCTTTCAATATTTTGCTTGGGAGACTGTGGATACATGAGAATAATGTGGCTCCATTCTCTCTACATTAGTGTATGAAGTTCATGAGGGGTGAGATTGAATACTACACCAAGGGAGATCTTAATCCATTCACAGTTCATGAGGTCAGATATATGAGGATGTGGCCTACTATCTCCCTCAAAATCAACAAGTTTATTCTCGCGAACTTGGAGAAAGTTCAAAAATAAAAGAAAAAGAAAAGGAAAAAAGAAAAAGACAAGGAAAAAAAAGAAAAAAAGAAAAGGAAAAATAAAAGAAAAAAAAGAAGAAAAGAAAAAATGAAATGAGAAAAAAAATAAAAGGGAGCTAGAAATAGACTTGGAGGAGAAAGTAGAGCCAGACAATAGATTCCACCCACAGTTTGTTACTCCATTCGAACATATGGGTAGGATGGCTCGACCTGCACCAGGCAGAGGAAGAGGCAGATCCAAAGATATTCCTAGGGACGAAAGACCTCCTTATTGGCCACCTAATAGGAGTTATGTCACTACTACCTACACCTACTATCTATATAGACTTAGAATCTAGTTCAGAGGATGAGTCATATATGATTAGTATACTAGCTAGCACTTCCAGATAGTAGATCCCCATGCAAGTGACAGTTGAGCCAAACAGTGATGAAGATCAGACTCCTAAGCAAAGCATAAGTGTATCCAAGTCTATATATGAAACAGTGAGATATTAGTTGGGAACTTTAGCTCTAACCTCACTTTCCTCACAAAAAGTTGAGGGTTTGGTAGTTAAGGAAGCCCCTAAGTCCTCCACAAATATAAATGTGCAAAAGTTCTTTCTTGGAACATCATCATCAAGTCAAGAAGCTGATGTAGAACTCGAGGATGATTCATACAAAGCTTTAATAGAATTACGTTTTGATTGGTACTCGCCTTGTGTTCTTAATTTAGCAAAGAAATGATTCATTCCACATGCTTGGTCTAAACACAGGACAAACTACTTTGAAAGGTTATGGGATAATCTCACATTCCTATCAATATCTAGGATTAAGTACAGTGGGTCCAGTTGATGATGATGATTACTGCTTAGTCATCACCAATCATTTGGAATCTGATAGGTTCTTTTCAAATCATGCTAACTCATATGAGGAGGTGTGCTTAGAAATTTCAGATAATTCAAATGACTTTGAAGTCAAGGATGCACCACTAGAGTTCAAAGAGGAGATCAGATCAACTATCGACAAGCTTAATGAAATCAACTTAGGAATTGAAGATGATCCACGACCAACATACATCAGTTCTCTATTGAATGAAAAAGAAACCAATGATTTATTGAAGCTATTTACTGAGTTTAAGGATTGATTTGCATGGAGTTATGATGAGATGCCGATCTATCTCCTGACATAGCAGTCCATAAACTAGCAATAGAACCTAATGCTAACCCTATCAAGCAGGCTCCTAGATGCATGCAATTAGACATTGGACAACAGGTTACTTCTGAAATCAAGAAATTAATCGATGGTGGCTTTATTTGGAAAGAAAAATATCCTACCTGGTTGGCCAGTGTCATCCTAGTTAAGAAAAAGAATGGTCAAATTCGCATATGCGTTGATTTGGGATCTAAATAAGGCATGTCCCGAGGATGAATTTCCACTTCCTATACCAGAATTAATGGTGGACATCGCCTCATCTCATGCAATATTCTCCTTTATGGATGGGTCATATGGCTACAACCAAATTAAGATGGCCCCAGAGGATGAAAGAAACACTGCCTTTCAAACCCCGATCGGAATTTATTATTATATTGTCATTTCGCCTTAAAATGCTATGCCACATACTAGGCCATGACTCAATCTTCATGAACTCATTCATCATTAAGTTGAATGCTACGTCGATGATCTCGTTGTCAAAAGTAAAGAAAAGGAAGAACATCTCTTGGCCTTAAGAGTAGTTTTTTAATGGTTAAGATAATACAACCTCAAAATGAACCCCCTGAAGTGTGCATTCAGAGTAGCTTCAGAAAAATTCCTTTGGTTTATTGTCCAACACTAGGAAATTGAAATTGACCCAGAAAAGATCAAAGTGATATTAGAAATTCCACCCCCTAAAAGCCTAACACAACTCAAGTCATTCCAGGGGAAGTTGGCGTATCTAAGATACTTCATATCCAACCTACCAGGAAGATGCCAACCATTCTCAGCACTTGTCAAAAAAGATACCAAGTTCAAGTGGGATGATAAGTGCAGCATGCTTTCGAAGACATCAAGCAATATCTGATGATGCTGCCAGTCCTAGTAGCCCCTATCCCGAGCAAGCCACTCATATTATATACTGCTACATTAAATGACTCCCTTGGCACTTTATTGGCTCAAACTAATGATGAAGGGAAGGGGAACACTCTTTATTATCTCAGTCATCATCTAATCCCTGCTGAGGCAAACTATCCACCTATTGAAAAGCACTGCCAAGATTTAATCTTTGCATCCCAAAAGCTATGGCACTACATGCATTCTCATAAGGTGAACTTGATCTCTAGAGTCAATCCACTGCAATATCTCATGACACGGCTGACCTTATATGGACAGTTGGCACGTTGGTCCATGATTTTGTCTCAATTTGACATAATGTTCATACCCCTCCGTGCCATAAAAGGACAAGCACTTATAGATTTCTTAGCAGCACATCCACTCCTTGTTGACTCTCCGCTTAACGTTGATCTCCCCGATGAACAAATCATGAACTTAGGGGGTACTAGTGCTCGCCGCTGGGAGATGTACTTTGATGGTGCGACTTCCTCTCAAAGAGGAGAAGAACCACAATTTACTATCCGACATGGGTAGAATAGTTCTCCTAACTCCGACTAATGTGATGAGATTCTCATATCATCTGTCTAATCCATGCACCAACAATGAAGCCAAATATGAGGCTCTGATTGTCGGTCTAGAGTTAGTCATTACACTATGCATCCAGAATGCCAACATCTTTAGGGATTCTCAGTTAGTCATCAACCAAATCGATGGGTCCTACAAAGTTCTAAAGCCTAAGCTCCATCATTATCATAAGTACACTATGGAGTTGTTGGCCCAAATCCCATAGGTTACCATCTACAAGATTCCTCGAGTAGAGAATATAGTAGAAGATGTATTAGCCAAGCTTGCCAAAGAGTTGGCATGTTCAGATGATGAGTCCATTCCAAAATAGATAAGTTTTATCCCTTATTGATGCTGAACTCATCGAGAGATTCTCTCTTGAAGGGGAGGTTGCCATTTCCAAAAAGGATGAGGAGTCATATTGGAGGCAACCATTCATAGATTATTTAAATATAGGCAAACTACCTCAAGAGAAATCACTAGCACACTAGGTGAAGCAGAGAGCCCTTTCCTATACTTTTTTAGAACCTTGTATCGGCAGTCCTTCAATTATATGTGGTTATATTGTCCGGACAAATACGAAGCTCGTAGGATCGTGACTAAGGTACACTGAGGTTTATGCAGAGCAAATCAACACGGCTTGAAGATGAAAGCCAAGATCAAGAGACTAGGATACGACTGGCCTTCGATGATCATAGACTGCATGGACATAGCTAGGATATGCCACCATTATCAGGTACACAGTGTGGTCCTACATCAACCACCCAATATTCTACATCCTACATTGGCCTCATGGCCATTTGAGTGTTGGGTACGACATAGTGGGTCCGATCAATCCTCCTTCTTAAAGGGTCTTCTCATCCTAGCTACCATCAATTGGCGAGGCAATCCCACTTAGAGAGGTCACAACTCAACATGTGCTCTAGTTTTCAGAACCATATTGGTTTATAGGTGCCTCGATGAATTATATCCGATAATGGTACTGCATTCAAGAGCACTAAAATCAACAGCTTTGCTCGGAGACACAACATAGATTGGAGATATTCTACCATCTACTACCCAAGAGAAAATGGGTTAGTAGAAGCCTTCAATAAAACTCTCATTCAAATACTGAAGAAGATACTAGATGACAACAAACTATGATGGCATGAATAGTTAGTTGAAGCCTTGTGGGCCTACCACACAACATACAGAACTCCAACTCAATCTACCCCCTTTCTCCTTAGTGTATGGGTTTGAAGCAGTTCTACCATTAGAAGTTTAACTCCCATGACTAAATACATCCGTGGGTAGTAAAATCACAACGGAGTAGAACGCCAAGTTGCGTTGGAAGAGCTTGAAGGTTTAGAGGAGAGACGCCTACGGGCATGCCAAAATCTCAAGTTATACAAAGCGAAGATGATTCAAGCTCATAACAAGGTGGTCCGTCCTAGAACTTTTCAAGTAGGAGAGCTTATTTTAGTTCTAAGGAGGCTAATTATTGCATGCCGTTGAAAGATAGGAGGCAAGTTTAAACCCACTTGGGAAGGCCCTTATGCCATAGAGAAGGCCTACCGAGGAGGGTCTTATCAACTCATAAATTAAAGGAGAGCCGATGCTTCCAATTAATGGGCTCTACCTAAAGAAATATTATCCATAAATCTTGTTTGAAAATAATTATTAATAAAACTTCTTTTCATCTCAAATTATATTTCTTCTGTGTTAAAAATATCTTTTGTTTATGAATCTGCCACGATATATTTAGGATAGGTGTAAGAGAACCTAAACGACATCCTATTCCCTCTTTCACAATAAAAATAAACATATATATTTTATCTCAGGCTATTTTTATGTGGGAGCAAGCCCCCTGTGGCACCCACTCATTAGTCGCTCTAGGTCGGGCTGACATGCTACCTTGCTAGAGTGTCACCCCAGTATTCACTTGTCCGGATGTGAGTCACGCTTTCTCTGACGACTATCAAACCACGAGCCCATCGCTTTGGTAGCCCACTGCAGTATGCTACCCTATGTTGACTTTATTTAAGAAGATGTAAGCCTACACGCTTTCTTCTTGGACTAGGTCGAGTATATTTGAGATTTAATAAAGTCCCGCTTTCTTCCTCACTTTAAGTTTAAGTTTAGTCCACATGGACTCCTCATTTAGTAGTCGCCTAAGTCGATGACCCTTGATAAGATACTATCCCGTGATCGTCGATTAGAGATGTAAGCTACATGCCTTCTTTCTAGATCGATTGTCGCAAAACCCACACCATAGGTTGGTTGATGTTCGATATGTAGCGACTCACCCGTGGATACACCACTCTTGCATATGATCGTGCTTTTCCTGAGTTGGCCATCTACCTATTTGATATAACTAGCTATGTCATCTTCTGTGGTGTTGATTAAGCCTTTAGTGGCCCCTTCCCCAGCATTCTATTTGGATCACATCCTGCAACCCCATTTAGACCCCGGTTACTTTTGGATTTGACAGCCCCTTTTCTTGTAGCCACCCCTGGTTTGGAGAATTTATTGGCAGTGATTCTCCCTAGTTCAAGAACTGAGATAGTCTAGGATCTAAGCTCCTTCTTAGTTTGATCCCTCACAAATCAACAGGGTCCACGTTAAAATAAACTAAATAAATAAACAAAATTAATTTGCTTGTGGATTGAAGCCCAAGTGACTCCAAGCATCTTTAGGCGCTTTAGCAAAACTCCCATGGAATTGCCCACTACTTTGAGTTGAGATAAGTCCCCCACACTCTTTTGATCGGGTTCAACTTATTGTGCCACCAATGAGTTACCCTGACGGTCGTCTTTGCTTTGAAAGATATAAGTCTATTACACATTCTTTCCAACACGATCATTGCAAATCAATGGGAAGCCTTAGGTCAGGCCCGATTTATTGCACAAGCGACCGATCACCCCAGTGGTTCTTTGTTTAGGAAGATGTGAGTCCCCATGCTTTCTTCTTAACTTGACCATTGCAAACTGAAAGACCCCCTTAGGTTGGTTAGTTCTACCTAACGCTTGGTAGATTATCCCTTTGGATTTGTAAACCTGAGATAGGTCAGTCGATATTAGCTTTCTTAGCATCCATCATACAATATTCCATCTAAAATTAAATTAATTTTGACTAATCTCGAGTCAATATGAGTCTACAGTAGAATTCACTCAAATAGTCGCCCTAGGTCAGGATTGATCTGTTACGCTATCGACAGATCACCCCAATGACTGATCCCTACTTTGGAAGATGTAAGTCTATTATACTTTCTTTCTAGTACAACCATTGCACACTGAAAGACAACCCTTAGGTTGGATAGTCCTACCTTATGGCTGGTAGATTATCCCTTTGGATTTGTAAATCTAAGATAGGTCAAGGCTGACATAGCCCCTTCTCACTAGGTCTATTGCATGCCGACAGGGTCCACAATATAACAAACCAAATTAAATTAAATTAAATAAAATTAAATTAATCATAAGGACTACTCTTGAGTTGAAGTAAGACCCCCAGCGACATTTGCTCAAATAGTCACCTTAGGTCGAGATTGATCTATTACGCCATCGACAGATCACACCAATGGCTGATCCCTACTTTGGAAGTTATAAGTATGCTATGCTTTCATTCTAGTACAACCGTTGCACACTGAAAGGCAACCCTTAGGCGGGATAGTCCTACCTTATGGCTGGTAGACTATCCCTTTGGATTTGTAAATCTGAGATAGGTCAAGGCCGACATATGCCTTCTGGGTCCATCGCATAATCGACAGGTCCACATCATAACACACCAAATCAAATTAAATCAAATCAAGTTAATCATTAGTACTACTCTTGAGTTGAGGTAAGACCCCCAGCGACACTCACTCAGTAGTCACCTTAGGTAGGGTTTGATTTGTTGCACCATCGACAGATCACCCTAACAGCTAATCCTTACTTTGGAAGATGTAAGTTTGTTATGCCTTCTTCCAAGTGTTGCACACCGAAAGGCAACCCCTTAGGTTGGATAGTCCTACCTTATGGTAGGTAGACTACCCCTTTGGACTTATAAATCTAAGATAGGCCAAGGCCCCTGTGGCTCCTTCTTAGTGTAGTCCATCATACACCGATAGGGTCCATAACAAAATAAATTCAAAACCAACCTCCCTAGAGGAGTCAAATTAAACATATCGAATAAACCAAATTTCCCTCCAGCGAGGTGCAAATCAAATTGGCCTCCCTAGTAGAGCTTAGATCTAAATCAAATAAATTTGACCGAGTGTACATCCTCGGTGGATATGCCCTCAATTTAGAACACTTCTCCCTAGTGGAGCCATAAATTAAACCAACCTTCCTAGTGCAGTCTAATCAAACAAATCAAAGAAATCCAATCAAATTCTTATCCCCAATGGATACACACCCAAACAAATCATACTCATAATCAAACTCAGATCCATATCCCCAATGGATAGCTTGAACCTATTTCCCTATAGGAAGGTTCATGTACTCAATCCCCAGCAAATTCATTCTTGCTCTCTTATGCCCTTGACATGAAGAGAGCTACATTGCACTAAGATCGTGATTCTATCTACCTTTTGGGTCTAGGTATAGATCACTTCCGTTGTTTGTTGTAATCTTTTGGATGTTGTTAATCATTTCGGTCAACACCAATACGTGCGGTGTGCCTTGTCACTTACACCACACCTATTTAGGGGTCATTTTGTTGACCTCATTTTTAGAGTGAGCTCTTCACCTCCTCTCCTTAGACTTAGGGCTCTTCTAGACACTAAGAAATCCTTAGTCATAAGATACTTCTAATAATTAGGTGAACACTTAACCTAAGTCTAGAGACTTAGAAGTGTTAATCATAAGATTATGCTATGCTTCAAGGCTTAAGAAAATTACCTATCCTATAGCCTAAACCTAATCTAGATACACTTTCTTAAATCAAACCTAGATTTAATTCTCAAACTAAATCTTAAATTTAAATTCAAATTCCAAATCTAATTTCAAATTTGACTCCAAATGATTGAAACCTAAAATCAAATTCAAATCCTAAGACCCTTCCTAAGCCATATGAACCACATTGATAAGCTTAGCCAAAACTCCCTTCAGAACAAATCAAACTTAATTGATTTCATTATAAATTAGTTATTCTTTCATTTATATTCATAAATGCAAATGAAATCCAAATTCAAATGACCAACACTATATCAAAAATCAAATCCAAACTTAATCTAAGCCCTTTAAGCCAATTCTCTGGACTTAACCAAATTCTATCCAGATCAAGTCAAAATCAATGGATTTTCCCTTAAATCAATCATTCATTTGATTATTTATCCAAATATAAATAAAAACTACAATCATCAAACCAAATCAAGCCAACCCAAGTCAAACCCAATCTAGCCCTTTTGACTTGAAAATTTCAAATGAGCCAAAATCTCTTAGACTCCAAATTGATTAGCGTTGAATTTATATTTCAATCTAAGGCTCATATATAAGTTCAACTAAACTTGAATCAAACCAAAACCAAACCAATTTACCCACTTAGGTCCACTTGACCAAAACTAACTTAAAGGACCCATTTGAGCCAACTTCCGATCCAACCCAAATTGGATTGAACCAAGCTCACCAAAAACTTTCACCATGATTATTAATCACCTTAGGATGATCAATTGCAATCAATTGGGCCAAACCAAGCTCAATTGGTCATTTGGTCCACTTGACCCAAAATAGCCTAAAGGGCCAAATCGGGTCAAATCATGATCTAACCCAAATTGATTGCAACCAATGGCTCAAGTTCATTCTAAATTGATTTTTGAACTTGACCAAAGCCATAATTAAACCTAATTTGATCAATCGAGCCTAATTGGTAAACTTGACCCAACCTAGCCTAAATTAGCCTAAAGGGTTAATTTGGCCTAAATCCATATTAAATCTAAATTAATTCAAACCAAAGACCACATTCATCTTTAACTAGCCAATTGAACATGAATCAACTCATGACCCAAGCTAATTTGGTCAATTTTGATCAAATTGGTCAATTTGACCCAATATGGCCCATATAACCCAAATTGGGCCAAATCCCTTGAAACCAAGCCATGTCCTATTGGGGGCTGATAAAACCCAACCCAAACCTATTTGAGATCAGCCCAAAATTAACCTAACCCATTAAAATCTCTCATAGATCCTGCCCCACATTAGATTCCACCCAACCTCATTTAATTCTCCCCCATCACATGCACTTAACTCCTCCTCAACATTTGCATTGAATTGAGTTGATCATATGGCAACAAGAGAGAACTTTGGAGCAAAACTCCAAAGTTCTCAATCAATCCATCATCCATCCCAACCACCCCAAGTAAGATGACAATCAATTTGGAGCCAAAAAAAATTCAAAAAAGAATGAATTTTTGGTCATAATAAAAGGAAGGGAAAATGAGGCTTCACACCTCTTCCTCTCATCGCCATTCAGCCCCCAAAAGCTCCCCAAAGCAAAAAGAAACCCATCCCCCACCTCTTTGAGCCATTTTTAAGCTCAAAAATACAAATAGTTGCTTTTCCGGTGAGACGACGATAAACATCAAAGAAGATGATGTTCTGAAGGGAGGCAAAGGTTAAAAATCATTCTAAAGCTTCCTCACATACCTAGGAGTTCACTCGGATCTTCATCGCCACCGAAAATCATCCCCTGCGAGGTAAATTTTGCTAAACTGTAGCCAACCTTAGGATTTCGCACATTTTGTGTTAATTTTCTTGTGATTTTAGGAATTTCCCCTAGATAATCCCTCATTTTTACTTTAAATCATCCCAATTAGAAAATAAAATTTTTTCGGTACAAATCGACATGAAAATGAGTCCATTTGGACAAGTTTTGGCTTAAAAACTCTCATTTTTCTTAAAAAAAGCTATTTTTACTACTAACCACTTGCATCCATCCACCACGTGATCGCTCCGGATCGCAGGTGGATCATGCGATCAAGGCCTTCGGATCGCCTTATATAATCTGGATGGTCCGATCACGCAGTGCGCGCGATCGGATGGCTCAGATCGCACGCCAATCGCATGATTTTGGCCTCTGGATCACGTGATCTGATCTGGACTGTCCGATCGCAGATCGGACGGTCCAGAGTGAACCGTAGGTCACTCTCCAAACTGTTGACCGGTCTTTTCCGCTCTATGGCTAACGTCAGCGCTGTACAATTTTTTTTATTTAAAAAAACAATTTATATCACCTAAAAATTCAAAAATTCATAAAAAATAAAATACTTAACCAAAAATTGCAAACAATAGCTCTTTCGATCGTCTTTCCGAGAGGAATCCGACAAATCCAAAATCTTCAAATTTTACTGAGTATTCTAAGCTTAATTTGAATTTTAGTGAAAATCAAATTTCATTATTTAAATTAAAAATATATGTCAGATTAAACATAAATTTTTAGGGATTGAAACTAAAGTTAAAACACACCTATCATAAAAATTTCAAATGAAAAGGACTTCTGAATTGGGGGAAATTAAAATTTAAAATTTAGGTTGTCCATTTTAATAAAATAAATCAAATAAAAATTCAAAAATTTAAAAAAATATTCAAAATGGCTTAAATTACTTCAATTGACATCTCGGGCTCTCAAGAAAATATTGTGATTTTCTAAATCCTAATGAACTTTAAACAAACACTTAAGATTAAAGTTTAATCAATTAAGGAGTTAATTAAAACATAATATAAAAATAATTTAAATATCAAATCAAAATCAAAAATGAAATATCACTTAAGCGATTATTAATAAAACCTCAAATCAGAAAAATATCATCCTTAGAGAAAATTAAATTAAATATGATTTAAGCTAATAAAACTCAATTAAATGATTAAATCTTAAATCAAACTTAAAATTAAACAAATTTAGGAAACTTTAACATGTGTGATACCATTATAACTAAACCTACATTATGCATGGAATCTTAATCATATGAAACCCCTTAATGAGTATAAATAAACTGAAACTAATTAATCATTAAATAAACATAAAAATTAAATTTATTAATAAACCAATACAACATAATCATTTAATACTAATCGAATTAAACCAAATAAAGTTAAAGTAAACTTAATTAACATATGATTAAATCACATCCATTTGGAATAAGATAATTAATTACCCATTAAATATTTCAACCTAATAACTAAATCAAACATGTTAATGAAATCAAACAAACATGATAAATGAATCAAATCAAATAAAACTCTAATCATAAATAATCAAACTTAATTGAAATGAAATATATAATTAATTCACTTAATAATAATAATGATGATAATAATAATAATCCTTTAATCAAATCAAACTTAAGTAAAACACTTAACTAAATCAAATCGCTCACATATGAAAAATTTAGTCATTAATCTGTAATTAAACAAACCCTTAATTAATCAAATGATTTAAAAATTTAATTACCCTTAATCAAATTTAATTAGCCAAACATCTATTTAATGCAAACTTAATGAATTAATCCATCATCTTAATTAATCAAATTAATTTAAATAAGTTACATAAAAGCTAACTCTAAAATTAAGCTTAAATCAAACCCATAATTAAATTTAATAATCAATCACACCCCTCAAGTAAGCTAATTTAGTTGATCAAATTAATCATATTAAACCTAAGCTTAATCAAACATAATCAAAATGCAATTAAATACTAATCAAAACCTAAATTAAACCTAAATCATTAAGTCATTAATTACATCATTAAGAGTTAAATAATTCTTTATTTAATTTAATAATTAACTTAAACACACTCCTTATATAAACTAATTACACTTAAGCTAATCCAATTGAATAAACACCTAATTAATGCAAACTTAATAAATTAATCCACCATCTTAATAAACCAAATTAACTTTAAAAATTAGATTAAAATTAATTCAAATCAAACACTTAATTAATCTACTAATTAATTTGATCACACATCTTAAGTAAACTAATTAAAGTCAATCAAATTAATCATATTAAACTTAAACTTAATCAAACATAAATGCAATTAAATACCAATCAATTCTTAATTTAAACTTAAATCATTAAGTCATTAATCACATCATTAACCTAAACAAATATGAAATCAAATTTTAAAAAAATTAAACAAATCTTTACTTAATTTAATAATTGATCACACCTCTTAAACAAGCTAATTAAGTTAATCAAATTAATCATATTAAAGTTAAGCTTAATTTAAACATAAATTTGAACATAATCAAAATGCAATTAAATACTAATCAAAACCTAAATTAAACTTAAATTATTAATTCATTAATTACATCATTGATCTAAACTAATATGAAGTCAAATTGAAAATTAAACAAATCTTTATAATCAACATAAATATACTTCTTAATTAAACTAATTACATAATCATATTGAACTTAAGAAAACCCATAGACTAATAAATCAAATCAAATCAAATCAAATCAATCAAATCAAATCAAATTAAATTAAGAAAGACTCTCATCAATTTAATATGCAATCAATTCAAATCTCATTCAACCTACTTAAATAAAATAAACTAATTAACTATCCAATTTATGAAATCAAAATGCGAACCAAACTTTGGTAAACATGACAAATGGATGAGATTAATAGATAAAATCCTAATTACAAAGAATCAAACTCAATTAAAATTAAAATAAAATCTCAATTAATCTAATTTAATCAAACTACAAATGAATGAACCATAATCAAATCAAATAAACATAAAGTCAAGTCACATAACCATAATCAAAGAAAAAAATTAAATATTAATTTAAAAGGATATTGAATTATCAAGATTTAATTAAACCAAAACATCTAATCTGAAATTAATCAATCAAAAATACATGAATTTAAACAAACTTAAACTTCATCTGAGATCATGGACATTGAATTATCAAGATTTAATTAAACCAAAATATCTAATCTGAAATTAATCAATCAAAAACACATGAATTTAAACAAACTTAAACTTCATTAGAGATCAAAGATATTGAATTATCAAGATTTAATTAAACCAAAATATCTAATATGAAATTAATCAATCAAAAAAACATGAATTTAAACAAACTTAAACTTCATTAGATATTAAGAATATTGATTTACCAAGATGTAATTAAACCAAAATATCTAAATCAAAATCAATCAATAAAATACTTAAACCAACTCAAATTTAAATCAAATCAAATAAATCAAATCAAATAAATTACATAAATTCAAATGGGTAAATTAAGATACTTAAGGACCTTAGTTAGATTATTTAGGAATTAAGATATAGAATAGGGTGAGTTCCATCTACAAATGGAATTCATTCTTCTCTTCATTCTTGAAAACCTAAATATTATTTTAACCAAATAAAAGTGAAATGAAAATGAAAAATAAATCATTAAATTATTTAAATTGAAATCACCCAAAGATAAAATTTAAATAAATTCGAACTCCAAATTGAAACTTAAACTAAAGAAGCTTAGTAAAGTCTTGCCACACAAGCCTTAAGCACACACATTAGAATACTAAGTCACCACTTATAGTTAAGTTGTATGTATGATGTTATATGTTTTGTTGTAATGTAATATTTGACCTGGTGTATGTTATTGATGATAGTAGTTATTAGCCTAATCATATTTTATGTAGGGGGTTATGCTTAAGGAGTCGCTGTAATAAAAATATAAGTATGTGTGCTGTGCAAGTTGCTTAGCCCCTTGAGTATAACTAACGTTAGGACAGGTGGGCCTAATTATCCATGTGTGGGATGCTAAGTCCAAATTATTCATATAACTATTTTTGTTGTATGGTATGTTTAGCTAACATTTGTTTTACAGGTGTAGCTAGATTTATTTTTCCTATTTTTGATGTAATCTTGCATTAGAAATTAAGATTAGTGTTATGGGGGATTAGGATGAGCAGTGGTCAGAAGACTTAGTCCCTAGGGTGCCCTGTGATGCCTTTGGAGCAAATCAAATCAAAAGAATGAGAATGAAGAAATGAAGAAAAGAAGACCCCCATAGCATGTATTTTTTTTGTAATCTGGGTTGTGTAAGGGTAGAGCTTGGCTACTCATCTTTTTTTCTCTTTTCAGGGTGTATGGCGGAACCCGACTGCACTGGCCTTTTATTCTTTTATGGTAGTCTATAAAATTGTTTGATGTTGTATTTAGATTGCGCATTAGAATAGCGTGCTTTTCATAGTTTCTTTATGATTGATGCTTGAATGTGTGGCCTGGATGCGATAAGCTCTTAGGTTGAAATTAATTTTTCTACCCCATTTAACAACTCATAACTAATTTTAAAATAACTCATAACCTCACATAAAAGCCTAGGAATTAAATCAAGATAATAAAATTTTTAGCAATCCCTTAGTGGATGAATGAATGTATAATATCATGCATGTCATATTCCACTCTTGTTAAGAGGGCTTCCATCTTTGCCGTGAGAATAACCTGTGAGAGCCTTTGATGAAAGAACACCCCTTTCTCTCTTGATTTGTCCCATAATCAAATTCTCATGCATTTAGCATACAAAATCTCATAGCTTGTGTCGAAATAAAGAGTCCAAAAGAATCAAATAATTTTGATGATTTGCATTAGATTAAGTCATGGATTCATACCACTCATACTCTAGTCTTTTAGGGAGTGAGTTTAAGGACTTAGTCTTCTTTCTAAATGAACAACAGCCTAGCCATCTTGCAAAGCATAAGACTTGCCTATATGGATTTAAAGCATAGGAGGAGTTAGCTGGCTGCCACTCCAAGTGGTAATAAGTCCAACAATCGGGTGATTTATTCTCTCTTGTGGAGGTAAATCATATATCCATTTTTGCCTTAGATTTAGGTCATGCTTCAGCCCTCACCAAAGCTCCCTAGATTTAGGATCTGAAGTTATTATTTTCCTTTGCAGGCTACAAGCATAAATCCTCACCTCTTAGGCATTCGTACAATCTTATGTTGTGGAATTACAGCAATCTAATAAAATGTCAACTCAAATAATTAACTCTATTCAATTTTAAAAATAAAGCCCAATTATAGGATAGATTGGAATGCTCACTAGGCTTCCTAGTATCATGAGCATTTCTTACTTTCTCTCTATTGATTCAAAAAATAAGTCTTCTCCTTGATCTATCACATTTCATATTCTAAAATAGTCAATCCTTTGATAGTCTTAACTTTGAAATCTTTGAAGACCCTAATTATCTACTTTAATCAAGAATATTTTTAAGAAATTCCCATTTCTTATGATGTAATTAACTATAGGGGCTTGCCTCTATAAGGAACTTAATGAACCGAGCTTAAAATAAACCCTACTTTACTTTTCTATGTAAAGTTGAGGAAAGATCTCTGGTATATTCGAAGACCCATCATTTCTTAGGAGTCCTTATTAGGTGATTAGGCCATTATATGGTGGTGATTTCTATCTTTTGAGATAATACATCATTCCTTAATGTCATACCCGATCACTTCAATAAGTACCCCCTAAGATCTACGTGGTGTCCCACATCTCAAAAATAAACACCACAATGGTGAGGCACTGGTTTTCTCTTGAGAGAGGTGTCAACTGCCCTCGTAGGATCGATCAGGTTTGGAGAAGATCAAGACCCATAGATCATACAAGGAAGCTCAGCCCCTCAAGAGCATCAACTATCCTCATGACAGGGTTTAGAACATCAAGACGTAGATCATTGGAGAGGCTCTAATTTTCCCTCGAGAGAGCTGTCAACTGTTCTCATCGGACTTACCGGGTTTGGAGGCAATCAAGACCCATATTTTCTACTTCTTCTTGTAGGAAATTAAATTTTTTGAAACTTCAATGGATGGTTCAGTAGTTGATAATTGCCAAGATGACAGGGAAGCGCCAATTAGGAACCATCCATCAAAAAACTCAGAAAGTCTGGTAGGTAATTTCAGAGTATCATTAGAGAGAAATAGCTCTTTTTTTATCTCGTATGTATGCGTATATTTTTCGTCAGATCATAGGTGCAAAAATTTTATCCAAGCTGTCCGTGAGCAATAAAGTTAGGAAATGATATGCCCAAATATTTGGGTGAGTGAGTTGCTTCACACATTTCTCAAACCTTTGTCTTCTATTCTCTTTTTTATTTATTATGTATTTGTAGATGATGGCCGGAAGAAAACCAATAGCGTGATAGCTACAGACGATGTATCATCCACTATCACAGTTGATAGTTTAATGGTGCTCGGCAGGAAATTTCATTTCCCAATGAGTTAGTTGCTATTGTTGCCAAAAAGTCTGATCGAGCACTATGGTGGAAATTTAACATTCCCGCATGTCCTCTTCATCATCATCTTATTCCTCATTTCCTTTCTATCATGGAAAGAAAGAAATAAATGAAAGAGTAGAACACAGGGGAATATAAAATCGTCTTGGTAAGATGCCACACAGATCCACAGATGTACTTATTAAGGTGATTGGGTATGATATTGAGGAGAGGTGTACTATATCGAAAGATAGAAGTCACCATCCTACAATGGGCCTAATCACCAAAATAAGGACTCCTAAAGACGTTGGGTCTTCAAGGTGTACTAGAAATTCTTCCCCTACTTTACATGGAAAAGTAAAGCATGGTTTATTTTAAATCGGGTTCCTTAAGTTCCCTATAGGGGCAAGCCCCCATAGTTAATTACATCCTAAGGAATGGAGATTCCTTAGGAAAACTCTTGATTAAGGTAAATGATCGTTGTCTCTAAAGATTTCAATAGAAAAGGACTATCAATCGATTAGTTTATTTTTGAAGATCAAATGGGATTGATCAAAGAGAGATTTATTATCAAATCTAAACGAAGATAAGTAGGAGATGTTCACGATACTAGGAAACCTAGCATCTCAAACTATCTTATGATTGGGCTTTACATTTTTGAAATTGATTTAATTCATTTGAGTTGACTTTTTCATTAGAATGCCAGGGCTTATATTTCCGTAACACAAGATTATGAAATGCCTAAGAGTAAGGATTTATGCTTATGGCCCACAAATGGGAGAAGCAATCTCAGAACCTAAATCTAGGAAGCTTTGGCAAGGGCCAAAAGCATAACCTAAATCTAAGACCAAAATGGGTATTTGGTTTGCCTCCACAAGAGAGGGCAAATCACTCGACTGCTTGGACTTACAATCGCCTGGGGGTGGACGCAAACTAACTCCTCGTACGATTTTAAATTCATGTAGGCAAGTCTTATGCTTTATGCAAGATAACTAGGTTATTATTTATTTAGAAAGAGACTAAATCCTTAAACTCACTCCCTAAAGAGACTAGATCATGTAAAGGGCATGCTTAAAATGACCTAAATCTAATGCAATTCAGATTTTATTTTATTTTTATTTTTGGACCATTATTTTGACTCGGGTTAATAGGATTCATATGCCTAATGCATGAGAAATGAGATTATGGGCCAAAATCAGCGAGAAGGGAGGAGGTGTGTTTCCACCATGGCTCTCATAGGTCGCTAAGTGTCTCTGGCAAAGGTGGAAGCCCTCCAATCAAGAGTGAAATAAGATGCATTTATGCATGATGTTATAAAAGAAATACTCATTCAACTAAGGGGTTGCTAAATCTTTTATCTTGATTTTAAACCTAAGCTTTAGGTGAGGTTATGAGTTCTTTATTTTTAGGTTTGAGTTGTTAAGTTGGGTAAAAGATTTATTTTTTTCTAAGAGACTAATCTTCATCCAGGCCATACATAAAGCAAGGAATAAACTAGAAAAATGATGCCACTTAATGCACAAGCTAAACAAATCATCAATCAATTTATAAAGCTAATCGCAAAAAGAATAAAAGGCTGTTGCGGTTGGGTACCATCGCATAAACCTAAAAAACAAATTGGATAGCCGAGCTCTACCCTTATGCAACCCATATTACAAATAAATTAAATAATTAAGCAAGGAACTCATTATTATGGGGGTCTTCAAGCTTCATTTCTTCATTCTTCTTTTCTTCTTTCTTCTTCGTTTCTTCTTTCTTCTTTAGTTCCTTCTTTTAGATGGTTGAAAGTGGATGCTCCAAAGGTTTCACATGGTGCATAAGACAAAGCCTTATGACCAATGCTCATCCTAATTCCCATAAAAATCATTCCAAAATCCTAATTGTGAAATTTATATGAAAAGGAAAAGAATATCTAACTAACACCTGCAAAATAAAGCTAAACAAACCACACAAATCCCAAGCATGTATATTGGACTTATCACCCCACACATGGGTGACTAAGTCCACTCGCCCTATTGGATTATGCTTAGGGGTATAAGCACCTGCAAGCAAAAGCATTTTATATTTTTATTTATTACAACGCCCCTTAAGTACAATTCTCTGCAAAAAATAATGGTTAGACTAGGATCACTCTACCATTCATTCAACGAACATGCACCCTAACATCTAGTCTAAAATATATATCACAAAATAAAAGCAAGCATCAAACCATGCACCGCCCTAACCTAAAGCTAGAAGTGGTGACTTAGCCTAATGTGTGTGCTTTGGAGGTTTGTGTGGTATGTTTAGCTATGGCTTTGAGTTAGAATTTTCTAAGTGTAAAGCATGTTTAACTTAGAGGATGGTTTCATTTGAGTTGTTTACAAATTTTGGATTGATTTTATTTTGTGTTTTGATTAGGTTCAAGTGAATCATACAATTAATTATTAAGTTATGAAGAGAGAGAAATAGAAGAGAACTTCTCTTTCCTTCCCTAACCTAAGTAATTTCTAAAGTAGATTCACATTTTGGTTTGGTTTAGTGAATGTTTTGATTAAGTGTTTTAATTAATCATAAGTTTAGATGAACTCTAAACAAACCTATTCAAAAATAAAGATATTTTATGATTAAATAAAATGAACTAAATTCATAAAACATACATCACTTCATTTTTTCCCAACATGTATAACATGCATATGAATGAGTCCTAAGAATATCTATACATACAAATGATAATATTTAACACACTTTATGATGCATGCTAAGTAATTCATTTAAGGAAATTTGGAAGTTTAAGATGCATGATTTTCATTAAGTAGAAAAGGGTTTCTTATCCAATTTTCACAACATGAAAGTAAGAAAGGCGGCATAAATGAGTATGTCATAACTGAGGTGTAAGGTACAAGACCTAGTTAGGGCTACTTAAAGCCTCGCAACCTTGGGGATGTTCAGACTAATATACCACTTTCCTTAAATACAAACTTGTGTACAAAAGAAACGAAATGGAAAAGAAGGACTGTAAAAATTTGTATTAATTGATTCATTTTGTTTATACAATTTATATGTGCAAGCATAAGTATCCTTCTTAAGTGATAGTATATGAATGAATAGGATATGGAATTAGGAAAGTGTTAGGTTCTTTTCAAATGAACCATACATCTTACCAAATCCTATTCAAAACTATACTGAAAGAAAAGAGAAGGAAAACCTATACTAAGCATATATCCTTATATCTTACTCACATGCAAGTTTATAATTAAAATATAAGTAGCACACTTTCAATTTTGATAATTGATTCATATATTTTGAAAATAATTTGAATTTAGTAGTGATAATTGCCACTCATATTTTTACTTTAGCCAACACATGTAAATTTGACATAAAGTAAACATTTTCATTTTAAATTTGAATTTTGAAAAGTATGAATCAATGAAACCACATGACACACATATTTAGCATGTTGGGGAAAGAACTAAAGCAATGAAAGTATGTAAACACATTTACTTTAATTAAATCCTAAAGACAATCTTATGAAATAAGAAAGCTTAAAGTAAATCAAAGTTCATTTAGTATTGTTATGTTTGATCTTAAATTTGATTTATTTTTGAAAATGTGAGTTGATTTTGCTATTCCTAACCCATTCCCACATGTGTTTGACATTTTTATATAATTTTTAGATGATTATATTCATTTTAAATTTTTGATTAGGTTAGGGTATGAATTAAATAAGTTAATTAACCCTTACCTACACCACCTTAGCATAGTTAACTAAGTAATTATGAGCAAATGAGATGACATAAAATCTCACAAGGTATTTAAATTTGCAATGCCCCTAAGAAGAAAAGGGTCTAATGCAATTTAGCTCATGATTAATGGTTAATTAAGCTAAGGGGTTTAACTTAAGTAATTTCAAAACACCCTTCACACATATGAGTTGGGTTTTGATTTCCTTAATTGAACTTAGGCTCTTGAACACCTAAGCATCTACCCAAAGTAGATTAATTAAGTTTGGAAGGTTTTGAATTTTTTTAAAAATTAATTAAGAGAGTAATTACTGAATTAACTCTTAATTAATAAGTCTCCTATTCACTGGATCTAACATTAATCAACCTTAATAATGGATTAAAACACTAATCAAACCTTAATTACCCTTAATTACATTAAAGGAGTAATTAGAAAATGTATTTGCAATTCCCCTTATTAAGTTTTCAATAAATCACAAGAAAATTAGGGGAGGTGGAGGTCATCCCCTAAAATATACCCAAGAAGTTTGGGATTAATCACAGGATTAATTAAGGAGTAATTAATAAAATAAGATTTCCATTAAAAGACAAAATTAAAGAAATAATTCAAAATCTATTAAAACTAATTTTAGAATATTCTAGATTAAATTATCTTTCATTAGAAATTTACCTCATATTTTTTTTATTTTTATTGAGGGAGATATGATTTTTTGAAGCTTAGGGGATTAATTAAAATTAATTAAATCCCTAACTAATCCCCATAGCTCACAGCACGACACGCGGCGGCGACGGTCAACGCACTTTACACGCGTCACACCGTGAGCCATCCACTTAAACATCACATCAGGGCGACGACGTGGCGGTGGGACGCGATTTGATCCTTGTCATTTGATCAAGGATTGAATGGCCAAGGATCATCCTGTGGTTTTAAAAGGGATAAAGGATAAAAATGTGTGTTTAATCTCGATCGTCCATCCAAAATGCATGGATGGATGGCCAGGATTCTCCCTGTTCTTCCCTGAGGATCAATGGAGGTCGTCCATGATCTAAGGGGAGATCTGAGCTCGAGTGGAGTAAAACTTTACCCACACCATCTTAAGCTAATGACAAGCCTATCCAACAGTGGAATTCATATGCCATAACAATTTCTTTCACAAAAGACCAACACCTCCTAAGCCTAGTGGTCGAAAAATTCCATACCTCACCAAAGGTGATCACTAGCGCTCGAGATTGATGAGGTAGCTTCATCTAGTGGAGACAAAGCCCTGTTGAAAGTTTCAAGCCTTGGGGTTGAGTAGATCTCTCTATGGACCAACACCTCTTCTCCTTGCTTGCGGCTTTGATCCAATTCAACCTCTTCTTACTTTGGGAACTTGAATGAGAGCTTGGGTGCACTCGACTTGATCCCCTGAGGGAGTGTGCAAAGGCAATTGAAATTGAATGTAGTGTGGAAGAAGTTGGGAATTGAGTGGAGCTCCCCTATTTTCTCTTGAAGAAAATCGAGAAATGCAAGATTCAAATCCCTCTTAGAAAGCTTAGGAATGCTCTCTGATGGCTCCTAACACTCTCTAGGGCTCAATCGACAATGAGGGTGATTAATTTAAATGGAATTAGGGGGTGTATATCTCCCCTTATGGCAATCAGGCGGCCAAAGCTATGGGTGCCATTTTCATCCAATTGACCATATGGAAAGGGTTGTTTGATCTGTTTGAAGTTGGTACATGGCCGTTTGAGCCAAGGAGTGGATTAACAACCTCCCATGTACTTCAAATCAAGTGGAGGGAGGTTTTCAAATTAGCCAATTTGAGCTTGGGGGTCAGTTTTGGCCTTGGGTCCATTTCGGCTGACCCAAACCCATTGGGTTGGGTGCACCACTCTCCATTGGGTCTACTTGAT
Organism: Cymbidium sinense; assembly: GCA_021442155.1. Lineage (NCBI taxonomy): Eukaryota > Viridiplantae > Streptophyta > Magnoliopsida > Asparagales > Orchidaceae > Cymbidium > Cymbidium sinense. The sequence continues at coordinate 105,051,082 of CM038218.1, forward strand.
CTATTAGGAAGGTATCAAGTTGATATGAAGAGGGCTTGACCAAATTCCCCATGGATTTGATAAAAATTTGTTTTATGTCTAGAGGTAGAATGGTCATTTGGCTGATTTATGAATTTGAATATGTTTGGTATGTTGAGAAAATAGGTTTGGCCAAGTTTCATGAGATTTGAAGTTCATTTGATATGGTTTGGCTCATGTTGACCCATTTAGGTCAAAATGGGTCAACTTGGGTCAAGTTGATTAATTGGTCAAATTGGGTCAAACCAAGGGTTGGGTCAAGTTTATATGACCATTTGAAATATTTTGGTGGCTTTGGTTTGATTCAATTTGGTTTAGTTTTGAATTTGGCTCATATGACTTGATTTAGGTCAAATGGGTCAAGTTGACCAATTTGACCCATTTTTGACCTATTTGGGCTAGGTCATGGGTAGGTTTAGTTTGGTTAGTCATATGGAGTGGATTGGTATCTTTGTTTCCAATCAATTTTGGTTAAGTTTGAATTTGGCTCAACGTGACCCCTTTAGGTCAAGTTGGGTTCAAGGTCAATAGGTTAGGTCTAGTTGGCCAATTGAGGCTTTGGTCAAGTTCAATAAGTGATTTGGAATGAACTTGACCCATTGGTTTGAGTCGCTTAGATCAAGTTTTGACACATTTTGACTTTTAGGTCAAGTTGGGTCAACTTGGGTCAAGTGACCAATTGGGCTAGGTTAGGCTCAAATGTTGACTTGTTCAAACATAGTTCATGAATGAACTTAGATCAATGATTTCAATCAATTTGGCCTATGGTGGATTTTAGCTATGTTAGGTTTCATTTTGGCTAAGTGTTGACTTAGTCAACCCTTAGGTTTGACTTGGTTTGACCCAATTTAGTTGATTGATCATCCCATGATGATTGTTGATCATGATGAGAGACAAATGTGAGTTTGATTCAGTCCAATTTGGTTAGGATTAGAATTTGGCTCATAAGGGTACTTTAGCTCACTTTGGGTCAAGTGAGCCTAAGTGGGTCAAATGACTTGGTCAAAGCTTGATTTGAGTTTGATTGAACTTGTATATGGACTTATGATTGAAATATAAATCCATTTGCAAGTGGTTTGAAGTCAAATGGGTTTTGATTCATTTGACAATTTCATATTCAAAGGAAGAATATGAATGGATTTGGAATCTGATTTTTGAATTGGATTTTGATTTGGTGATTGAAGTTTGTATTTATATTTGGATTCATGATTGTAGTTGATTGAATCATGAAGGAAAATCAAGAGTTTGGCTTTATTTGAAGTTGATTTGGCTAAGTTCAAGATTTTGACTTGAAAGGCTTAGGTTGGATTTTGAGTGAATTTGAGTGTGATTTTCAAAATTGTGTTTGATTGTTTTAATTTATATTTCATTTATATATATGAATATAAATGTGAATATAAATGAGTCATGAGAAAATTTCAAGGATTTGAAGTGATTTGATCATGATCTAGGCTAAGTCCTTAAGAGGGAGATTACGGATTTAGAAAAGTTTCTTAGAATTTTGAATTTAAATTTTCGATTTGGTTTGATTGATTTATATTTATATTTCATTTATATATATGAATATAAATGAGAATGTAAATGAATTATGAGAAAATCCCATGAATTTGAATTGATTTGATCATGATTTAAGTTAAGTATTTTAAGAGGAAGCTAAGGATTTAAGAAAGGTTTTGGACTTAGGAATTTCATTCACGAGTTTCAATCATGGATTTCAATCACGAATTTCAATCACGGATTTCAATCACATGGAGTTGATTTGAGTTTGGAGAAAATTAAATAAGATTGATTTGGAGTTTGACTTGAAGGAAGGAAGGTGAGGAATGGTTCAAGCTAAGGGTAGGCAAATTTTTCTAACACCCCTAAGGCATGACCTAATCATATGGCTAACCCTTCTAAGTCTCTATGGCTAGGTTGAGTGTCCACCTAATCACTATATGTGTCTTAGGACTATTAAAGTCTAAGAGGAGTCCTATGTCTAAGAAGGAGGGGTTGAGAGCTCATTCTAAAAATGAGATCAATAAGCACGTTCTCCTCTACCATGATACTTTACTATTTGAGATTCTTCATGCGAGCGGATTCCCTTTTCTCCGAATTGATTGAGGTCTTTAAAATATGTAGCTTTGTCACAATTTTTTTGAGCTTTAGTGATCATCGCTGGTTTGACTTCTTTAGAGAGCATGGGGCTTTCAACATCGAATGTGTAGTTTCATATGTGATGCTCAGGGACATGTTTCCTATCGAGCTATAAAGAATTGGATAAAATTTTCAGTACAGGATCTATCTAGAAATTAGTCCAATGAGTTCTTTTTTGTGAGAAATGAGTGGGGCCTCCCTGAGAGATGGGGAAGATTGAATGATCTTCCAGATCCATTGCTAATTGAAGAGAATGAAATCTTAACAACTCTTAATATTCCTGATGTAGGAAGCTTGCAGCATGAGTTATGTCATATTGGCAAGTATATAATTGAAGATATAATGTTCAAGGTTAGCCTTTCCATTCAGGTAGGGAGATCTCATGCTCTTCCACTGAAGAGATCAAGTAAAGGTGATGAAATGTCTCCTCATATTCATAGGATTCTTTCAAGAAGCCCGTTATAAAATCATGGTTACACCAATGTTTTTTTCTTTAAAGAAAAAGAAGACATGTGCCGAAGTAACTATGCCAAATATTTGGGAGAAGATGTTCGCCCGCAGTTGGCCTTTGAGAGTTTAACTATCTCAACTCATAATGGTGGGATTCGTTTCTCGAAGCTGCATATTTCTGAAGGGGCGTTAAAGCACGTATGCACTAGACGTCAACGAGCAGACGAATTAATATGTTATCTTCTCATCTCTTTCTTTTTTTCTTTCCTTTTTTCTTTATGTAATATTTATGATTTTTTGATTGTAGGTACCCAAACATTAGGGCTGATGGCTCATTTGGGTGTCACTCTAAACGAGTGGAATACTGAATTTGTGAAGGTAAAATATTTGCAAGTGAGTATGAGCGAAAGATAAGTGCTAAGGTAAAAGAAGTGGCAGCTCTGGAAGATTAACTAACCGGGTGGAGAACTAAGCTAGCGAACATGCCAACTTCTCTTTCTCTCCAACGTCAAGAGGTGGAGCGTACTCGTGATGAGCTGATTGAGGTGAGGAGCGAGACTCGCTAGAAAGAGAAATGACTCAAGGAATTTACGGCGGAGAAGAAAGCTCTTGAACTGGAGAAGAAAGAAAAGGCCATAAACTCATTACTTTGATAAGGTCGGTGATACAATCATAAGATAATTTTAACAAAGATATGAGTTAAAGAGGAAATGAAAGTTCCAATAATTATGCAGTAGGAATTACTGATAATACTTTCAGAGATTCTTCATATTCCAAGTTTGAGGTAAAGTTTTTTCCTCTAGATCCTTGAGCTTAAATGTTCTTAGCTTGACCATAGCTATAATCACATGAGGGTTATCCCAAAGAGGTGAGAGCTTATTGCGTTGAGGGCCTTTGCCCGCAGCTTCAAGACTTCGTAGGACAAAGTCACCGACAGAGATGGAATGGGGTTTCACTCTTCTGTTGAAGTGACGAGCTACCCTTTGGTGGTAGGAAGCAGTCCGAAGTAGGGCCATGTCATGAGTTTCGGGGAGTAGGTCCAAGTTTTGTAGGAGTTTTTCTTCATTACTATTATGATTGAATGATTGAACTCTTGGACTTAGAATCCTGATATCTGCTGGTATAATAGCTTATGTGTCGAAACACAAATTATATGGTGTCTCACCAATCAGAGTTTGAGATGTAGTGCAATAAGTCTAAAGAACATTAGAGAGCTCCTCAACCCATTGCCCCCCAGCCTTCTCGAGATGCATTTTTAACCCTTTGAGTACAGTCATGTTGGTAGCTTCAATCTATCCATTAGTTTGAGGATACACGTATGTAGTAGCTGAATATTAAGATCTTTACAAAAAGATGCAAAGACTTTCCAGTAAATTGGGTTCCATTATCGGTGATGATCTTTGTAGGAAGACCAAATTGACATATTATATTTTTTTCAAATAAAATGTTTAGCATTTGCCTCCATAATTTTAGCGAGTGGTTCAGCCTCCACCCATTTAGTGGAGTAGTCGACAGCTAAAATGATAAACTTTTGTTGCCCTGACACTACTATAAAAGGTCCCATGATATCAATTCTCCATTGAGCAAAAGGTCACGAGCTTTGAAGGGATGAGAACTCTGTATGTGGTGTATGAGAGAGGTTAGAGTGCAACTAATAGCTCACACATTTATTTGTGAAATCTAAGGCGTCTTGCTTCATCGTAGGCCAATAGAACCCTTTGCCTTATAATTTTAAGGGCTAGCGCCCTTCCTCCTAGGTGTTCTCCACATATCCCAGAGTGAACCTCTCTTAATGCATAATCGACCTTTGATGGTGAGAGGCATTTAAGGTATGGCCCAGAAAAAGCTCGCTTGTATAATTGACCAATAATAATAATAAAGTTTGCAGCTTACCTTCAGAGACGAGTTGCAGCAGTTGGGTTTTCAGGAATGGTCCCTTCTTATAGAAAGGATAGGATGAGGTCTATCCACAAAGGTTCCTTCGTTTCATTAATTGCTTGTATTACCCATGACCCTTGGATACTAAGAAAATATATTTTCTCAACATGCCTTCTCTTAAATAGATCTCTAGTAGATGATAGAATCAATTCAGTATTTTTCTCTCATAGTATGTGAATAATTTGATATGTCTTGATATGAATAAGAAGTGACTTCACCAAGTGAGGTAAATGGGATTATGAGTATTAAAGTTTCCCTCAACGGAGGTGACAGGTGAGTCAAGATGGATCATTAAGTTTTGAGCTTCACATTGATGACAAGTCTCAACCCCTGTGATATCCCCATATTATTGGTTGTAGGGAATTTTATGTGAAGTCCATACTTTAAGGTATCCTATTGGGAGAAATAAGTAAGATTCCTGCTCTGGCACCAATATTTTTTGAAGCTCCATCAACATAGAGGGTCCATTGAGGAGATAAAAGGGGTGTAATAGATAGCTCATTTAGAGTAAGGGTAGTGCATTCCACTATAAAGTCTGCAAGTACTTGAGACTTTATGTCTGGTCTGGGTAGAAAATGGATATCGAACTCTCTCAATTCTACGGACTATTTGATTACCTCCTAGATGCCTCTGGTTTATGTAAAATGACCCTCAATGGTAAATGGGTATAAACACTGATGATATGAGCTTGGAAGTATGGATGCAATTTTTTTGCTGATAAAACTAAAGCTAAAGCCATCATATCTGCCAGTGGATAATGACTTTCTATATCAGAGAGAATTTTGCTGACATAGTAAATTGGTCATTGCATTGCATTTACCTCTCGCACTAAAATTGAGCTTATTGTGTGGGTAGAGACCGCGAGATATAAGTATAACATCTCTCCTTGGATAGACTTGGACAGTAAAGGTGGAGAAGCTAAATATTCCTTAGTTGCTCAAAAGTAGCTTGACATTTATCAATCCACTAAAAATTATTATTTTTAGCTCCCATTGATATTTTAAAGAATGACAAGTATTTATCTCCAGAAAGGGCTAAGAAGTGGGATAAAGTAGTAATTCATCCATTCAAGCATTGAACTTCTTTGATAATCTTAGGAGAAGCCATATCTCTAAGTGCTCTGATTTTCTTGGAATTAGCTTCAATCCCGCGGTGGGTGACCATGAACCCAAAAAATTTTCTCAACGTAACCCTAAAAAGTACACTTGGTCGGGTTAAGTCATATGTTATTACATCAAAGAAGGTTAAAGCATGTTTCTGAGTCAGAAATATGTTATGATTCTTCCAGACTTTTTACTAACATGTCATCCACATATACCTCCATTGTGTGGACTAAGAGGTCTTTAAAAACCTTATTCATAAGGCATTGATAGGTAGCACCAGCATTTTTTTAACTCGAATGGCATAACTTGGTAACAATATAAACCTTTATATGTTTGAAATGATGTGACTTCTTCATTAGTTGGGTCCATTTTTATTTGATTGTAACCTGAGTAAGCATCCAAAAATTGAGCATTTGATGCCCAGACGTAGCATCGACCAATTGATAAATTCGGGGGAGGGGAAAACTATCTTTTGGGCAAGCATTGTTGAGATCAGTATAATCAATACACATTCTCCAAGTTCTATTTGCTTTCTTAACCATGACAACATTTTCTAGCCATGTTGGGTAATGTACTTCTCTTATAAATCTCGCTTCTAAGAGCTTATTAACTTCTTGTTCAATAGCTTGGAGACGATCAGGTGCAAAACTCCGCTTCTTTTGGATGATCGGTTTGAATGCTGGATCAATCTTAAGGGAGTGCATGATCACATTGGGGTCGACCCCAAGCATATCTGTCGGACTCCAAGCAAATATGTATTAATTTTTGCACAAGAAATTTATGTATTTTACTCTCTGCTCTTTTGAGAGCAGAGATCCTACTTGCACTATTCGTAAAGGTTGGTCATCTGATAATGAAACAAGGAGCAAGTATTCTACAAACAAAGCCCTCTAAGGTACTTCTTCATCTCAAAAATTAAAATTCTTGATGTTGAAGGTCACCGAAGGGTGTGGTTAAGTTTATTTGAGGTAACACAATTGTGCTATTTATTGATTTTCACAGACCATTCCAACCCCAACTGGGGTTGGAAATTTCATCTTAAGATGAGATACCGAAGTAACATCACCAAAAATTGATTGGATGGGCCTTCCGAAGAAAGTGTTGTATGCTGAATCTGACTTGACCACCATGAATTGAATTGAATGAGTCACTTGTCAAGAAAATTCTTCGAGGACAACAGGAAGGGTGATTTCCCCCTCCACTCACACAGGGTGATTATCAAACCCATATAATGGTCTAGGGTTGGAGCTTTTTCCTAACGAGGCCCTTGCTAAAAAATGTGGAGTTGATAAGACATCGACAGAACTCCCATTATCAATCAAAATTATCTTAACATTATAACATGGGTCACCGATCCCCGCACTGATAACAAGTGGATCTTGATGCGGAACTTCGACTCCTACTAAGTCTGAGTCATAAAAAGTGATGGAATGATCAATACAATATTTCATTAACTCTAGCTCTTCGAAGGTGGCAATGAGGTCTTGATTAGATAGCAATGGTCCTCCTGTGATTGTTTCGATTTCTCCAACTATTTGGCGACTATTTTTTTATTTCTATGATGATTGTCCTGGTTGCCCCTGGAGTTATGTTCTTGAGTCGATTGATTCTGCACAAATTGACGTAGATATCCTTATTGAATGAGCCTCTCGATCTCTTCTTTGAGTTGTTTACATGCCTCAATAGTATGTCAACGACTTCGATGGAAGTGATAATATTGCTCCTAATTTCTTGAATTTGGTTTTAGCGGATGTGACCATTTGATGGTCTCTTCATCTCGAATGGCCATCAAGATGTTAACACAAGATGTGTTCAGTGGTGTGTATTCCTTTTCTAGTCGTTGTTCACGTCATTGATGTGAGGGTCAAAAAGGAAGATCACGACTACCTTGTTGCTTCTTTTGATAGGATTGCCAATTTGTGTTCCCTGGGGCACTCTTACATTTCCCCGTGGATTGTTCAAATTATTTATGATAGGCATTAATAGCCTCATCAGTAGAAATTTGTGCTTTCTCACAATGAACCAAGTCAACATATGAGTGAATCATATCTCGCATTAGTGACGAGTAGAAAGACTCAAGACGGAGCCCTCCAAGGAAAACTCATCTTAATAATTCAGGGTCTACTCCATGTATTTGGCGAGCCACTAAGGAGAACCTCTGAAAGTACTCCTTAAGTGATTTACTCTCATTTTGATGAATGCCTGGGAGTTGAGAGGAATCATTAATGATCCTCCATTTTGCGATGATCTATTTTATAAAAATATTGGTGAGTTCGTCAAAGGTATGGATGAATCCCCTTGGAAGGGAGTAGAACTAAGTGTGAGTCTGACTCTTGAGGGTGATTGGAAAGACCTGACAAAGAAGTGTGTCAGGAGCTTGTTGGATATGTATGATGGTCCTACAATGGTCGATGTGTTCATATGAGTTAGTTGCCCTATCATAGGAGTCGATGCTGGGAAGCTTGAACTCTACGGGAATAGGATGTTGAAGAATAGCTTCAGTCAAAGGTGAAGACTTCTGATAGCCGCGATGAGAAGGAGGATAATTTCCATCTTTAAAGTAAAATTCTTCTTGCACTAAGCGTTGTATTTCCGCACGTATAACATGATGGGTGGAATCAACAGGATGAGAACGTGCCAAGCTACAGGCAATAATTGGTGGATTAGCAATCGATAGAGTTACAAGTGATGGATGAGTAGAACTAGTGGTATCAAGGAGGTCAACATCACGGTCTGGAAGCGGAGGAACTTTAGCCTGATGGCGAGAAGACCCCGTATTACCATTTTAACCTCCCCTAGCTAACGATCGATCTTAGGGGAAATGCATTTGCCGCAAAGAAGGGTCATGTGTTTCATAAAAGTCGACATTATCTCATTTTGAGACTCTTCCATTCGCAATACATATTCGAGAGATTCTCGCTATGCATTCACCGATAGGGTCATGCCTATCAAGGGAAAGTGAGATAGAAGTTTGGCATCCTTGGGTCAAGGATTGGTTTCGAGAGATGGGAGTTGGAGCGAGGCCCGTTGTTAGTATTACCTATGTTATAATGCGTGTTCTGAGATTGTGATTGTGGTGTTTGATTCTGCACACAAACCGCTATGCTAGAAAATCAATTATAGTAGAATGAAAGTTTACGCCTAAGCTTTGTTGTAAAATCCAACACACACGCAGATATTTATAGAATGCATAAGAAACTGTGGATTATTACGGAAAACCCCAAAGAGGGGAAAACCACGGCCTAGCCCAAGAAAATCTTCCACTATGTATGTTTTGGTATAAAGTTTTCCGATAACGGATTACAGAATTGTATATGAGAAAGTTTGACAATGGGAATCATCGCAAATATGCTGCTGGTTGCTCGTAATGCTTGTTGGTGGCGATGGTGAATACGGGTCGTGGCGGCGACGATCGGCGAGATGGCCAACTAGTGGCCAGCGGTGGTTGATGAATGATGATGGTGGTGGTCGACGGCAGTGGCGATGCGATAATGGTGGTGCGATGACCAGGATGGTGGTCGGCGACGGAGGCCGGCGACGGTGGTCGACAATGGTGGCCAGCGATGGTGGTCAGCGGTGATGACCGACGATAGTGGTTAACGACGGCGAGGACCGGCGGCGGTGGTGGCAGCGGCGGTGGTTGGCGGCCGACAGTGGTGGTCGCAATCGTCGAGTGGTGGCATGATTATGCTTGGAGGATCTTCAAGCCTTAGAGCTCTATCTTATCTTTAGCTTGGGCTCCCCTCATGTGAAGAATAAGAGCTATTTATAGATTAGATGAATGATATTTCTGTAAATACATGCAAAATCCAAACCACTCCATTGGATGACTCAAAATGATTCCCTTGATCATCTGATATATTTTTAGTATTTGAATGCTCAAATGAAGTCAGAATCAAGAGATCTTGGACTTGTTAGATCCGGCTCGTCAAGATGCTCGATTTGATCATAAACACTCATATTTAAGAACTATTTATAGATTTAACTGATATCCCAAAGTTTCAATGATATTTTAAGTGCTTGATATGGACTAATTTTGACTTAGGATTAGATTGTTTTTGACATCAAGATTTGTATTTCGACTAGTAAAATTTTTAGTGTCATATCAAATATATACACTCTCTTAGAATTTTAAATATTCCTCACATATAGTCATGAACAAAACCACTCGAGAAAACACCTAAAGGTTAAAAGCCAAATATAAATGCTTATATCTTTATATACAAATTAAGAAAAGATTAGATTAGACCTAACTTGTTATTAGAAGGAAAAAGAGACTTCAAATCATATATTCGTACATTTTCCTCATCAAGGAATAAACTTTAAAAGATTTTGTATATATATATAGAGAGAGAGAGAGAGAGAGAGAGAGAGAGATGCTATAAATTATAATTGCCATTACAGGAAACCAGTATTAATAATATCTCGAATCCACATTACTCCCAATTCCCCTAACAGAACAAAAGCTAGTCTACAGCGTGCATGAATGGATGAAAACAATATGAAGGGTGACTGTAACTTTTGAGCACATGCCTTTTGCGTGAGGTTTTGGTCAAATAATTGTAAAATAATAAAGTAGGTATTAAAAAAGAAACGAACAGCTACGATATTCTAACTAGAAAGTTCGAGATACAATAAAGCAGCATCAATTATGAGTAGGCACCAAATCAATAATGACCGGTAACAATATCACCAACTCACAAGCCCAAGATTCTTCCAACGACAATGCTGCGCCAGTTGAAGTCTTGCGATTTGAAATATAATTTTAATCTGGCTCAATATTATTTTATTTGGTGTCAGGAATGACTCATGGTGTTTAATTCAGCACATTTTGAGCGATAAATAAATTAAATTTTGATCTCTTAATATTATATATTATTACGTGCTAGAAAATCAATTACGATAGAATAAAAGTTTACGCCTTAACTTTATTATAATCCAAACACACAATAATGATGTTCAAGAATTAATAAAGAACCTAATTTTACTAAAAAAATCTCAAAAGAGGAAAAAACCATGCCTAGACCAAGAAAAAATCTTCCACATCTGTTTGAGTAAAAATTTTCTCAATAACGGATGAATTATATATGAGAATAACTAATGCTGAGAATCAGAATTAAACAACAAATTTATATACCATGGTTATATGTATAGTGGGTAGTAGATGATGGTGAACGGTCAACGAAAGGATGAAGGTCGCCGTGATGGTGAACGGCGGAGATGGACGACGTCGGCGACGTGACCACGATGGTAGACGGCTGACCTGCCGTCGGTCGGCGATGATGATCAACCATGGTCGACGACAATGAGGTGACGCTGTTAACGATAGGTCATGGCGACGGTGGCGATTGATCGACGACGGTGAGGATCGAAGTGCCGATAGCGCCGGTGGTGGTTGGCGATGATGAGGATCGATGGTGGTGGCCGATGACGGCGGTTGACAGTGGTCGGCAGCGGCAACTGGCGACGGTAGTCGATGGTGGCGACTGGCGTCGGTAGTCGGCGGGATGATTGGCGATGATGGTGGTGACCGGCGGAGATGGCGGCGATGGTCGGCGACGGTGACCGGTGACGGTAGTCGCGCAGACCGGCATGGCCGATGGGGCGGCCAACGGTGGTAACGTCGAGTAGAGAATTTTCAAGCTTAGAGCTCTCTCTTCTCTCTTTAGCTTGCCCTCCCCTCATGTGAACAATGAGAGGCTATTTATAGATTATAGGAGTGACGTTTCTGTAAATACATGCAAAATCCGAACCACTCCACTCCATCGGACGGCTCAAAATGATTCCTTTGATCATCTGATATATTTTGTGTATTTGAATGCCTAAATGAAGTCAGAATTATGATATCTTGGGCTTGTTAGATCCAGCTCGTCAAGACGCTCGATTTGACTATAAACACTCCATGTTTAAGAGTCGATTTAATAATAAGCTTGATCGGTTAGTCGTAATCGAAGCTTTCAACATCAAGATTCGTGCATCGACTAGTAGAATTTTCAGGGTCATATCAGTTGCCCCCTCTTTTTGGATGACATTATCTCAATCATCCAAAAATATATACGCCAAATACTTGAAAATAAAAAATTCTTCAATAAAATTTGCGAGTCCACTAACTATATATTTTGAGAGAACAGATCTTCATGGGAGCACAAGATTATGATCATAAGGGCGCGTGCAGATGTTTACGCACGCGACGGCGCAAGACTTTGGGATTATGGACCCATCCATTTACGATTCTGGACGGGTGCTGCGAAGGGCTGGCTGGAAGATAGCCGTGGCCAGAGGCTCGCGGCAGGCCCGCTGGCGGGTCACGAGTGTCGGTCGACGGGCCACCCAAAGAATGAGCCTGAATCAGGAAATGAGTGGGTCGGTCGCGAAGATCGCGGTCATGCACGGCCACGGGCTGACGCAGTCATGCGGGCGAAGCCGACGGGCCGGTCAGATCGCAGGCATCGGCTGGGATGAAGCGGATGGCGGCCGTGCAGAGCAGTAGCCACGCGAAAGCGTGACATGCTTTGGCGCTTTTCTTTGATTTTTTATCTTTTTTCCCCATGTCTATAAAACTCAGGTAGAAGACACACACTCCTCATATGCTTGAGTGTTCTTCTTCTTGAGAGAAGGTCGTGAGGCGATCAAGGCCCATATTCATCTGGCGAGGCTCGATTTTCCCTGAGCGCCAACGCCTCGGATCGACCGGTTGGAGGCGATCAAGGCCCGTGGTTATAGCTAGTTTTTTCCATCAAAAGAGGCATCAACCGCCTTGTCGGACGTTGAGGCGATCAAGGCACGTAGTTCATAATGAGTCTCCGTTTCCCTCGAAAGAGCGCCAACCTCTTGGACCGGACCGGGGAGGCGATGATGGGCGAAGATAACTGGAGACGGTGGTTGATGGCGATGCCCGATGATGGTGGCCGGTGACAGCGGTCGGCGGTGATGACCGGCGACGATGGTTGACGACAATGCTCGACGACGGTAATGCGAGTGATGACCAATGATCGGTGGTGGCGGCCGACGAGGCGGTGGTGACGCGACGGAGTGGTACCGCAATGAACGGTAATGATGGTGGCAACGACATAGTGGCGGGACAATGTAACGATGGTGGTGACCGTCAGCGGTGATGATCGGCGGTAATGACCGGCGGTTCGTAGTTCCTACTTCTTCTTGTAGGAAATTGGATTTCTTGAAACTTCAATGGATGATTCAACAGTTGATAACTGCCAAGATGATGGGGAAGCATTAATTAAAAATCGCCATTCGAGCAACTCAGAAAGTCTGATAAATAATTTCAGAGTATCATTCTCCATGATGTTACTTGATGCCATTAACTTGCGGCGGTGACTGGCGGCGGTGATGATCGGCGGTAATGACCGGCGGTTCTTAGTTCCCACTTATTCTTGTAGGAAATTGGATTTCTTGAAACTTCAATGGATGGTTCAACAGTTGATAACTGCCAAGATGATGAGGAAGCGTTAATTAAAAATCGTCATTCGAGCAACTCAGAAAGTCTGATAAATAATTTCAGAGTATCATTCTCCATGATGTTACTTGATGCCATTAACTTGCATGGACGGGGTAGAATCAAATTCGAGGATTTTGACCTATTCGAGGTTTGTCAGTGTTACTGATGACATTAACACATGAAAGAGGTCAAATTGAATCCGGAGGATTTTGACCATCCGGGTCATTTGTCATAGTGTTACTGGCGACGCACTTGTATGGAAGAGGTCGAATTGGAACCGCTGAGGATTTTTGACCTATCCGAGGTTGTTTGTCAGAGTGTTACCGATGACGTTAACCTATATGGAAGAGGTCGAATTGGATCCACTGAGGATTTTTGATCTATCCGAGGTTGTTTGTCAGAGTGTTACCCGATGACGTTAACCTGTATGGAAGAGGTCAAATTGAATTGCTCGAGGAGGTGTTGTGGAAGCGTTACAAATGACGAATTATGGAAGTGGAATTGAATTGAGAATTTTGACTATTGGTCAGGAAGTTGTCGAGGCCGGCGATGATTTGTAAGTGGATAGATACTCTGTGGTGAGATCGGTAAAGCGCGAGTTTATGTGGAAAGATTGGGAGTCAATTTGGAAGAGTTTGACCTCGGTGTTATAAAGCAATTGTATAGAGAATTGGATCCAAAGATTTTTGACCTATCCGAGGTTGTTTGTCAAAGTATTACTTGATGACGTTAACCTGTATGGAAGAGGTCGAATCAAAATATTTGTTTGTGGTTGTAGCCAAAGTTGCTCCTTAACCTTGGTCTTGATTTTCTATGAGTATGATTGGAAAATCATAATTTGCAAAGTTATATCTCTTCTCAATATTGAAATATCCTCCAACTTTGACTTGTTTCTTGGGATGGTAATCGATTAGATGCTTAACATATTAACATGGGTGATCTTAGATTAAGAGTTTCCCCACAAAATCAAGGAACGGTTTGATGAATCTTCATTCTTGCACTCCTTAAAAGCTTGAAATGCTCCACCTCGATGATGATTTTGATCTTGTTGGGAAACTTGGTCGTCATACAATATGAAATAATGGGAATCTTTCCACGCCCAAACTTTATAGAAAACCGCTGGTAGAATAAAAGTTTACTTTAGCTTTGTTGTGAAATCCAAAGACAATAATACGAAAGAATTAATAAGAGAACTGAATTTTACGGAAAAATCTCGAAAGAGGAAAACCACGGCAGCAAGAAAATCTTTCACTATGTATCTGTTTTGAGTACAAAATTTTCCGATAACGGATTACATAATTGTATATGAGAATGGTCGAGGAGAATCCTAAGAACAACAACAACTATATAGCCATGCGGAGGTTGCAGTAAATATGATGATGGTAAATGAGGTGAGCCGATGATGAAGGTCGCGGATGGTAACCGATGGCGGTGCGATTCACGATCGAACGATGGTACAGCTGGCTGCCGGCTCTGGCGATGATGACCGGCGATGATGACGACGACGATAAACGCTGCGCGATGAAAAGCAGACAACCTGCGATCTGAGATTGACGACGGCAGGATCAGGCGCGATCACGCGGGCCGCTGGTATGGCGGCGACGAGATCGATGGTGGTGGCCGACGACGCGCTGGCGCGGTCGGCAATGAACGATGGTGGCCGACGGCGATCGGCGTGATAGGGCGACGACGATGGTGGTGAGCGGAGATGGTCGACAATGGTCAGCGGTGAAGCACGGTGACCGCGGTCGGCGGCAATCGATGGCGATGGTTGGCGGCCGACGGGGGTGGTCGGTGACCGTCGAGTGGTGACATAATTATGCTTGGAGGATTTTCAAGCTTTAGAGCTCTCTCCTCTTTTTAGCTTGGCCTCCCTCATGTGAAGAATGATGCTATTTATGATTAGTGATGACGTAAATACATGCAAAATCCAACCACTCCACTCCATCTGGACGGCTCAAAATAATTTCTTTAATCATCGATGTATTTTGTGTATTTGAATGCTCAAATGAAGTCGAATTATAAGATCTTTTAGATCCGCTCGCCAAGACGCTTTGATTAATTATAAACACTCTATGTTTAAGAGTCGATTTGATAATAAGACTTGATCTGTAATTGATTCAATTCAAATTACTTTCATCAAGATTCGGTCATATATAGTAGAATATATATATATATATATATATATATATATATATGTAATCGCTGAACTAATTCAATTTTGATTCTAACTGTATTTGGCTTCTTAATAAACTTATGGCTTTAATCGGAGGCAAATTAAATGAAATATTGATCGAATTTTTGAGCTATATTTCACGTGCTTCAGCAATCAGCATCCTACTTTTATTTGAGTTCTTGTTTCTGGTGCTTTTGGATATTTTTTTGTCTCTAGTTTCTGAAAAATATTTGCTTGTTTGGATTAAAAGAAAGTGAAGGGGATATGAGACCAAAATAATTTGGTTCGATTATGAATGTGTAATTATCAATTTAAAATTTTGATATATTTTTTTCTAGCATTTGAATCCATAGCATAGAAATATAGAGGGTCAATTTTAGACAATTGTAGTTGTATGAAAAAACTATTATGAAGATGTAAATGAAAATTTTGTTATTTGAAGAAGCCAAAGTGGGTATATAAATTTTTTTTTAAATTATATAAAAATTAAACTACAACTTTCTGACCGCAACAGCAAATAGTTAAGTTAAGTTGAAAATTATGATTTTCTCACCGTAGATTTTTCAAAATATTACTAAAATACAATATCCAAATAATATTACGATACGATATAATACTACACCGCCGCCCCAATCAAAGCCTAAAATTGTGCGATGCGATATAATACTACACCGCTGCCCCAATCAAAGCCTAAAATTGTGTTACCAGAATATCTCGTAGTGTATTGTATGAAATTACTCAATATGTATATCGATTCAAACAACTAACTTGCTACCAAAATTGAAAGAACAAGATTCTCTTATAAGGAAAGGGAATCACTCCATTGGTTTTTTTAAAAAAAAATTAAATAAAATTATGCCAAGGATGTTCTCACCAAATATTGTTCAAAATAAATCTCAAATTTGCCCCGATGAAATGGAAATGTTTCAGCTAAAAGAGAATAAAGTTATTCCTATCCTCATTCATTTTTACATGAAATCTTTTATTTATAAGTCCCACTTATTAATAAAAACCAATCTCCAAAAAAGCGTACTTCTCAATATATACTAACTGATGAAAGCTCTCCCTAGGGCTTCCCTTGCACCCCCTTCTCCCCGTCGTCTGTCCTCCTCCTCCACCCTGCATTTCTCCCCTCACCCTTTCTATTGGTTTTAGTCTTTTTTAAGTTTTCTCGACCTCCGGCTCGGAGGTCGTGTTTCTTCGGAATGGCTTCCTCTAAACGCCTCTTTCCTCCCCGCTTGCCACTTCCCTACACAGATCCCCACTCTCCCTCCAATCCAGTAGGGTCAAAGAGTATTTGGAAAGATTTACTTCTTGCGCAAGCAGACAAGAATCAATCCATCCCCTTATCGTATATACCGACGGATGCCGAGGAAGTGGATTTCACGGAAGAAGATCTCTCTGCGGGAAAGCAGGAGTGGCACCTTTCCCTTATCAGCCATTCAATTGGTAAGCTCTACTTGGTTCCTTGCTACCGCAATTAGAAAGAAATGGATCTTCAAAGCACCGATCTTCTTACCTCGAGGGTGATTATTTTCTGCTCAAATTTAATTGTCAAGAGGACTTGATATGGTGTGGAATCATCCCCTCGCTCAATGGCGTCCGTTTGTATTTCAAAAATAGACTTGGGATTTTCGGCCTTCCAATGAAACTATTACAGAACTTCCAATTTGGATAAAATTACCTAATTTCCCCTTGTGTTGCTTGAATGAGGCCGGTTTTTCCAAGGTTGCAAGTAGGATTGGTATTCCTTTAGCGGTGGATAATCTAACTGCGGCTAAATCACGAATTACATTCGCCCGTATTTGTGTCCAAATCAATACTACTTCCCCTCTTCCTGATTCCATTCCAATCAATTTAAATGGGAAAAAGTTTATACAGAAAATCGTATACGACTGGAAACCTTCGGTTTGTTCATCTTGCAATACCTTGATGCACGATAATCGCAACTGTCTTCTAAATCCGTCTTCCTCTCACCCCCCCAAAGGCCGTAGTAGAAGCCGTGCCCCTCCTAAACCTATTAATAGATCGGCTGGTCAGAGTACCAAGGTTACTACTGCTACTCCATCCTCTCTGAACCAATCCTCCCTTGGCATTCGAATTCCCCTACCCAGACAGCTAACCCCCCTTCCATTGTCCCTTTAGCCACTGCATCGAGGCCTCCCTCTCCTTCCAATACTATTGCTGATCTCAATCAACCTCCAATCCTCTCCCCACCTCAAGAGGATTCCACTGGAAACGAAGTCCTTCCATCCTCAAAGGATGTGATGACAACAATTTCTCGAGCGGTCGACCAACTCAGAGTGGTTACTCGATCGGCTGCAGTTTCACCTGGATGTACTCCCTCCCTTCATAGTAATACTAAAGGATCTAAGTCCTTTGGAAATATCCACTTGGACGGAGGAACAAGTGCCTCTTCTTCTCAACCTATTCTGACCCATCAAAAAGGCAACAAAAAGGGTAAGAAGCTCACTACCTCATCCTCTCAATGAATCAAGTATTTCTTGGTAGTTGGAATGTTTGTAGCTTATCTACAGCTGGAAGAATTTTAGATTGTAGAAGACTAATTAAAGATTTTCATCTTGACCTCCTTTGTCTACTGGAGACAAAAGTTAACTCCATCCTCTCTCACAACAATCCCCTCCTCCACAATTATAAATTGTTTAACTCTGAATCTAGTGTTAACAACTTTGATTGTGCTCTAGGAGGTCGGATTTGGATTAAATGGCAATCAGACAAGTTGAATTTTGAGCTATTAAGCAAGTCTCATCAATTTATTCATGGTGAGTAAGCTTCACGGTGCTTTCTTCTAACAAGTATCTATGCAGACAATGATGCTGGTGTTAGATCCTCTTTGTGGTCCTCCATAAGGGATATCTCTGATTCTATCAACACCCCTTGGATAATTTTGGGTGACTTCAATTGCCCTTTGACTAGTAAGGATAAACAAGGGGGTAATATTATCTCCCTAAACAGCTTTATGGAATTCAAAGATTGTATTAATGATTGTGGTTGGCTAGATCGCTTGGTTTATTATACTTGGTTTAATCAGCGGTGAATAATCCTATCTACTCAAAAATTGATGTATTTTGTAATTCTCACCGGATAGAGGCTTACCCAACTTCCTACTATCTACCTTCTCGATCCGGATCACTCACCTCGATTACTACTTCACCCTCCCTCAAATGCTTCTCACGTTTTCTTTTGGGTACTAAATCCAAGATTTAAAGATGACATTAAGGATGTCCAGGGCAAATACATTCAAGGTGATCCATTCTATGTCCTCTAAAAAAAGCTTAAGCAATGAAAAATGAAGATAAGGATGTTTCTTCCTTACATCTTCAAATAGATATAGTGAAATCAGAGAAAGCATTCATTCTAGAAAAGCTGGAAAGAGACCCTTATAACACTTATTTGATTCAAGACGCTAAGGAGATTAAAAATAGGTACACGGAGCTCATTATAAAAGAATCTCTTTGGACTAAACAAAGAGCAAAGGCTCACTGGTTAAGCCATTCTGATGATGATTTAAAATTTCTTTATTTCTCTATCAAAGAAAGGAAAAGCTACAACTTGATTAGAGAAGTGCAAACTGAAGTGGGTGTTTTCTCCGATCACAAGGATATATCTGAGGCATTCTGTAAGTACTATGATAATCTTTTTAATTGTAGTGATTCACTAGTCATTCCAGTTTAGAACTTTCCCACTGGATGCTGTCTTTCCTCGACTAATGGGACTAATCTTGAAGCTGATGTTAATGATCAGGAAATTATTGCTGCACTTAAAAGCATTAGTGAAAATAAAACTCCGGGGCCGGATGGTTTTAACTCTAAGTTTTTTACTGAATCTTGGGAATTCACCAGCAAGTCTTTTCTAAATGCTGTTTATTTCTTTTTTAAGAACTCTAGGCTTCCTAATTGCTTCAAGCATATACTACTAACTCTCATTCCAAAGGTGAAACACTCTAATAGAATTGAAGATTACCGCCCTATCTCCTTATGCAATACTTTCTACAAGGTGGTTGCAAAAATTCTTGCTAATAGAATGAAGAAATTCCTTCCAACCATTGTACATCAAGCTCAATCTGCATTTATTCAAGGAAGAGATATTGCTGACAATCTATGGCTTATGAGATATGTAATGAGTTTTCCATTCAATCTAGAAGCTCATATTTTCTTTCCAAAATTGACTTGAAGAAAGCATTTGATAAAATCAATAGGAAATCACTAATTCATAAATTACTTGAGAAAGGTTTTCCCAAGAGGTTTTCTTCTTGGGTGGAAGCATGTATTTAGATGTACCCTTCTCTATTGTGCTTAATGGAAATATTTTTGGATACTTCTCCTCTTCTAATGGTCTTAGGTTGTCCATTATCCCCCTTTCTCTTTACAATTGCCATGGATACTTTCTCTTGTCAAATAGAAAAGGAAATCAACAAAGGGCTCTACAATCCTATTACTATTGCTGGCCAGCAAGTCTCACACTTGTTGTTTGCTGATGATCTTCTTTGTGATGGGAAATGCAATACCTCCACACTCACTACTTTTAAATCCATACTTCAATCGCTTAAAACTTATATGGGCCTTGAAGTTAATTTTTCAAAATCCTCTATATGCCTTTCCAGTAAAAGGGATGATGACCTTCACCAAATTATGGGCATTCAATTGGGAACATTCCCCTTCAAATATTTGGGATTACCTCTAATCAAAGAACCTATCAAGTTAGCTCATTTCACTCCACTTTTTGATAGACTTCATGTGTGGATGGCTGGCTGGAAAAGCAAATTTCTCTCTTTAGAAGGAAGATTACAACCTATTAGATCATCTATTAACAGCTACCTTTCATACTGGTTTCGTTTTATGGCTATTCCTGATGGCATTATTAAGAAAATCAGTACCTTTACAGCTAGATTCTTCTATCATTCTAGTTAGGCTAAGAAGCTTCATACGATCTCTTGGGAGCGTACCACTCTTCCTAAGGATAAAGGTGGTATTGGGTTACTTTCTGATCTTCTCAATACCATAAAAACTAAAATGATGTGGAAAATTTGTTTGGGGAAACAATTTTGCTAAATGGGCCAAATACATTTCTTTGTGGAATCTAGTATTCGTTTCTCCAAAATCAGTTATGAAGGTTGCTGAAAAATTTAAAACAAATTGGTCTTTAAAGTTGGTACTGGTAATTCCTTCTAATTATTCTATGATCCATGGTGCAAAGGCAACTCTCTCTGCAATTGGTTGGGTGTGGTATATCTCTTAATCTCTCTTCTACTATGAAAGTACATTCATTATTTCATAATGGAAACTGGTTACTCCCTTCTACTCTCTCTCCCAAGTGCTCAAATGATTTTAGATACTCCTATCAAGGCTGGAGAGGATCTTATATATTGGTACAACTGCAATTCTCCTTCCTCTAAAGAGTTCAGAGAGGCTGTCTTTGATTTCCATCCAACCTTGGATTGGACTAAAGGAATTTGGTTTAAGGGTTATGCCATTAATTATGCTATCTATTATTGGATGGCTTTTAAACATGGGCTGAAAATCTCAGATTTGCTAGCAAAAAAGGGATTGGTGCTACGATTCATTGTTGTTTTTGTCACTCCATTTTGGAATCACACAATCATTTATTTTTTGAATGCCCGGTATCTATGAAATTGGTTAGAGCTCTTATTCCGCAAGGTAACTTCTTACTTCTCCAATCCTCTCTTCACCAGGTATTAAATTTCATTGATGAGGATGAGCATAAAGTCTTTGCATAATACATTTCCTTATCATTCTGCTTGTTTATACATTATGGAGAAAGGAATAACAGTATACTCTTCTTCTTCTTTTTCTTCTCGATATCTACGGTTAGAGATAGAGTTCTGCTAAAATACTATCTGGAAAATTAAAACTACTTGGCCTAATTATGTACAAGAGTTGCTTTGGTGGAGAGGTTACAAACCTCCATAATTTTGATCCTACCTGAATGGTTCTGGAGGGTTTCCTGTATGCTTCTATCTGCCCGTTCTATGGAATTTCTGCTATTGTAATTCTGCTGTTTTTTCTTTTCCTGGATGAAGCTGTTATTGTCACTCTTTGGAATTCTGAAGCTCTCGAGATTTCCTTCTGTATGCGTCCGGGTTTTGATTTCTATGAATTGGATGATGATGAGTCTTTTTCCAAGCACATATTATCTGATTGCTGCTAATCTTCTTGCATCCCTCACCTGGATGATCATTTCTGCAATCACAGTTCCCTCTCTCGGCTTGGTGTCTTTTTCAACTGTTAGGTTGGTTCCTTGGGGAATTGTATGGAAGGCGGTTTTGATTACCGTGAGTGGCTCTTATCTGAAAAGAAGCTCCTGCTAGTTGCTGAACCTGTTGTGCTTGTCTGATCATCTATTTATGATGAGTTTTGTAACTCTGAGTCCATTTGTTTAACAATTTACTTACTTTTGTTTTTGATTCAAATTGTGTTCTGCTGCAGGGAATAGTCCTGCTTGCCTCTTTTGTGTTTAGTCATCTCTTTTGTCCTTCAATTGTTCAATATCTGTAACTTTGTAAACATCATTTTTGGAATACAATTGGGCTTCGGCCCTCAATTTTTTTCCAAAAAAAAAACTGATGATAAAATTTTTATAGAATCTAAAAGAGGTATAACCCCACAATGCTATTGAGATATGGGCATTCGTAGACTGAATTGTAGCGTATAAACAGAGATGCAGTGTAGATAGTGCTGATAAGAGCTAATAAACTGCGAAATTTTTGAAAGCTCAACTTGTTAGAAAAGATAAGCCATTCTTTGGATCGTAGAGATATAAAATGAGCAAAAAGAAAACAAAAAAATTGAGAAATATTTTTAATAATTCAGTAGTTGTTCATCTTTTTAATTCGAGTAAAAAAATAAACAGAAATGAATCTGAATAAAAATAAAATTTTTATAAGTGAAGTAAACACAATTCCTAAGAGAGTCCCCACAGATATATATATGCCAAATGATTCCTTTTTATTTTAAGTAAAAAATTTCTTTGCTATCTTAAACCAAGAATTATTTTTTATTTTTTTCTTTTCTTCTCCTCCCTCGACTCTCAATCAAAGCCTTAGAGATTGTCTAATCTCATAATTTTCAGACACATTCCGTTAGCAGAGCCGCTTCAGGAGTTCGAAATTTCTTTTCTATAACAGTTCAAAACAGAACTTGACTCCTGAGAAAGAGAAAAGGTTTTATCCAATTTGCGTCTGAGACTCAGCATTCAAATAGTTTAAAAAAAAACACACACACACACACACATAGGAAGAGGATCCTGCAGAGGTAACTGAATTGGAAGCTTTAAGCAGAATATCAGTAATGGGAATGAGGATAAAAACTAGCAAACTACGAGAAAGTTCAAAGTTTTTCAACTGAAAAAAAAAAAAAAAGCATACAGCACTGAGCTACCAATGGAGAAATAAGCAGCTTATTTCATACAATTTATCTGCATAGAGAAGCACTTCTGGGCTGATAGATAACCTTCGGTTTCTCTCAGCCAGCGATGGTGGGGAAACAGCTGTCGGACCGCGTGAGAGATGGCCGAGGGACACCTTCGGTTCCTTCTTTCTCCATCCGCTGGCGCGGGCTAGCCGGCGTTGACCTCAGCGACCGCGGAGATTCAAGGCTGCGACGCAGCAGCTGCCGCATGGCGGCGATTAGATGCTCGGCAGATTCCAACGGGTCCTGAGACACGGCGCGGAAGCGAAAATCGCGAGAAAAACTCATATGGCGTGCAAGCGCCTCCTCCGTGGAGATCCGGCGGTCGGCACGGCCTATCTCATCTACAACGGCCTCGGCGCAGAGTCCGCAGATCCATTGGCCATGGTGCCGCTCCCGCACGCGCATGATGTACGCCGGCGTGCATTCCTCAGTCATGCCACAGCACTCGCACTTGGCGAACTCCACCTCCACTTGCGCCGCCGGCGCCCCCTTCGTCTCCGCCGCCGAGATCGACATCCCTCTCGCTGCTCAAGTTTTGGTGAATGGGATAATGACTCTTCTAGGATTGGGGGAAAGTGCCAAAAAGGAAACTGAAAAGGAAATCGTACCAATTTAAACGTAAAAACGATTTGGATCTCGAAAACTGTCGATTTAAATGTAATTCGATATTTGTGGTGAATTACACTGCAAACGGTTGAATTATCTCTCCTTCTCCCATATAACGGATGTATCCCCAGCTTTCGCCTCCGTTTCCGCTGCCTCTTCCTTCCTGATCACGGAGATAATGGCATCTTCAGCCAGAGACATTTCAGGATGAAATCAAGCACGGATCGATCGCCGCAATGGAACCAAGTAATATCGTATCAATTAAATTAAACGAGACGATCTCCACAGCGGGATTTTAGCCTTCTCAATCTCTCTCTCTTTCTCTGTCTGGATTCAGATGGAGAAGGGATTCCAGGCCAATTGTTAATGCTTAGGAGAATAGGGGGGGACGGACGAGAGATTTATTGCCGTCAATTACGCAGCTTGTAACGGCGGCAAATGGTAGGACCCACACTAATGATTGAGGCAAATATGGGACCCGCAGTCCTCATGGGAGATAACGAAACACGTCAGCAGGATGAGCTGGCAGATTTGCAGCCTTTCATTTGTTCGCGGTGCCAGCTGTCGCGCATGATTCATGGGCCCAAATTTCCACGTGGTTTGGGTGCAACACCCATCAAGAAAGGATTCCACGTGGATATTGAGCAAAGTCTGTGGTGGTTACGGACTGTGGTTTCCACTTCTACGTTGATACATACCCCAGTTGCCTGGATATGTGCCAATGCGGCTTGCGGTGCACCGAACGATGAGACAATTCGACAGTAGCATGTCGCTCAAATTTGGATTCATCTGTCTTTAACGAAGAGAGATTGCTTCTAACATTCAAATTGGGAGCTAATAATATTTGATGGTGTGCCATATATGAATTTTGGCCTCGAATGCTAATATTTTCATTCAGGTAAAATTAAAATATATGAGGAGAAAAATTTTTAGGGTTTTATGCGTTAAAGGGATTCAATTATGGCCACAAAAAAGTATCAGTGGTCAACAGCTCATATTTAAAAACTTCAATTTTTTTATTAGTTTTGTAAGTGAATCCTGCTTAATGCATTATTAATGTCAATGACTCTTATATAATATTTGAGTCAATCAGTTCACATTATTATTTTTAGGCCAGTAGGTGCTTCTTAATCTATTTGGTTGAAGTTAATTCTACTCTTTTTTAGCCCATTCAAAAATTCATACAAGGCACAAAATTATCATCGAGCTTTAAATTTTGACAATAATTTTCAAGATCTTTATCAATCGAGCTAGCTGGCACTCATAAAGATTCAGTTATTTATAAATCTCTCTCTTGATTGATTTTGAATAAAATTTTAATATTTTATTCATATCTTTATAGATCTCAACTATGATCTTATATGTATTAATCCTTTACAATTAAATTTTTTTTTTTTCAGTTTTTCATCAAATTGAATTGCCATTCTTATGCTCTTTGACTTAGCATCTTGAGAATTTGCATGCATAACTATAATTTTGATGAGCAATTTCTTCTTCTAATTTTCTTCTTAAAATTGATGATAAGCTTACTAATTAGGCTCTCTCAACTAAGCGCTCTTTGGCAGATAGTATGCTCACAAATTTTATGTTTTGATCATCTAATATGAATTACTTTAACTTCTCAACAATATGCCTTAATTTTCGCCAAATGGATGAAGAGATGAATTTGAGTATTTGTAATAAAAAATTGCAATTTTTAAACCATGATAATTGTAAACTCTGAAATAACTAAATTAAACTTACAATAACATAAGGAGCTTTAGTTAATAATAAACTTTAACAATTTCGCAATGTGAAGCTTTTGTTTGATAAAATTCGCTTGTCATATGCCGACGTTTACCCATTTTTCCTTCTCTAGCACTCATAGATCCTTTTTCTTTTAAACAAGTAGTGTTTCTAATTACTACATATATATATATATATATTTAATGACACTTTAAATTTTGCATTTTGCTGCTAATCTCTCAAGGTTGAATTATCAATTTCTGGGAAAATAAAAGTTCTATTTGGGATCATATTTTATTTTACTTTTTAAAAATTATTTATTTAATATGTTTTAAATTGTTTTATTTTTCTTATATTTTAAAATATATCATATTAAAAATATTATTAGTAATTTTAAAATTAATTATCATAACTTGATATCATTATCATCATTATTATTTCTTCTATCATTATTTATAATATTAAAATCTATCTTATATGTACATCATCGTATAAATACAAAAATTAAATTAAATTTTTATGAAAATAAAAAATATTCTATTTCATATTAAATATAAATAAAATAACATAAAATAAAAAATAAATTTTCTCATAAAATATATAAATTGGATTAAAATGTTTAGTCTGCCTTTTATTTACTAATGTTTTTTTTTTTTGGAAGAAAATTTGAGAGCCTAAGCTCAATTAATTCCAGTAAGGAGATAAATACAAACAAAACAGAAGAAGACTATAAGGAAAACAGGATGAGGGTTAACAATAGATTGACATATCAGGACTCAGAGAAGAAAAAGAAACGGCCACGACTCAGCCGAAACAACTCAAAACTTCCAGCATAAAGCAAAACCCAGTAAAATGAGCAGAAAGAGGACTCCTCCGGCATCCACCTTGCCTTCCAAGCTTCCTGTGGGGAATAGACTGGGAATTAACCCTGATAACATACCCGTACAGATGATTCCAGGATATACTGGTTGCAGAAAGGTCACCAGGGGGGAGAACCAACTAGGATGTAGGCGATGGCATCAGCAAAAAAACTGATAAGAAGCGATCATCATCATCCCTGTCAATCTTGTCTATTAGCCCCCAATCTATGTAGCTATCTGTAAAGAACTTCATTCGCTATGTAAGTAAAGTAAATCCAAGGGGAAGAGCCTTTAAGATTCAATGAACCTCCATGAATCCATTAATGCCCGAACCGGATCCGGCCAGCTAGCTTTGAACTTCCATCTCCTTAATTGAAATCCAATTTGAGTTTTGATACGATAAATGACACTTGAGGGAGAGGACTCCACCTGTTAATGAATCTTTATGTTTCTTTCCTTCCAGATATGATAAACAGCCATGGCCGTGATTAAATAGCTTAGCTTAGCAGTGGCTTTATGCTCAAGTGTGGAGAGGGTGCTTAGTACTTGGTTAAGTGTCATATTTATGTGAAGAAAAGAGCCGTTAGGCAAGAGTTGCCTTATCAGGGACATAGAATATGTGCATTCAAAAAACAAGTGAGAATGAGTTTCAGTTTCTTCCTTACAAAGACAGCAAATGGAATTAAAACCTATCCCTCTAGCACAAAGCACGTCTGATGTTTTAAGTCCTCCCAGCACAGCCAACCAGTAGTACAGAGCCTGATTTATAGCCAAGCCCTTGAACCAGACTTCATCATGCCAATTTACCATAGGTAGGTGTTCAAAGAGAGATTGTTTGATAATTCTAGCAGTGATAACCTTTTGACCTTTCCAGCTAGTCGAATCGCCTGACTACAGACAAAATTTTACTAATAATGTCAAAATAGGTAGGAACATAGAGCAAAAGATATTGGGAAGAGCCCAGTTTCCATTAGAGAGGAGAGCTTTTAGTTTGGTGAAGGGGTTAAGATTTAAAGCAGATATGCAATTATGTCCCAAACGATCCACCAGAGAAAACCCTCACACCAGGGGTCGAAAAAGAAGGAGTAAGAAGAGTTAGTTCTTGTTTTGAGTTGGAAGTTAACTTTATACCTTGAGGCATAAGAAGACAATTCTTTCCAATGTGAGGAAGTCCTGGAGGAGAGTTTATTCCAAAAAGAGCTATATTTGTTAAAGAGCCAAGTAGCCAGAGGAGAAGGTTCATTTAAGAGCCTTAGGATAATTTTAACCTTACAGATAGAGTACAGAGTGGAGCTGGAGGTAAGTCTAGATCTCCCATGGACCCTAGGGAGGGAAACCTTGTTCCAAGAGATGATTTGAAGTTTGTTATTTTCCCCACCATGGAAGAAGAAGTTTGATGTGATAGAGTTGAGCTTCTTCAGCACACCTTTAGGACAAGCAATCGATCTGAACTAGTAGGATAATAGACCATTTATGGAGGATCTTATTAGTTGATACCGACCCCCCAAGGATAAGAGCTTACTCTTCCACCATGCTAATCATTTGAACAGCTTATTAATCAGTGGATTAAAGTGCAAGATTTTGAGGGGACCAGAAACCAGAGGGAGGCCCAGATAGTGTAGAGGAAACTTTGAGATGTTGGTTTTAAGCTCTCTGCAGAAGTGAGGTGCTAAGTTAGAGTCCCTTGAGAAGCATAACAGAGATTTGTCTCCATTTACAGAGAGACCCATGCCAGAGTGAAGAGAATCCAAGCAGTTTTAAAGGAAGCCATGGTTGAGAGATTGGCTTTACCAATCACAATAAGATCATCAGCAAATAGGAGGTGAGAGACACCAAAATTTCTAGAAAAGAGGGGAGAGAATCTATTCATTTGGATTTCATTTTCCAAAAAATTGGAAAAAAAATTCATAACCATAGTGAAGAGAAATGGAGATAGGGGCAACCTTGTCTTAGCCCGTTAGAGGAATGAAAGTACCCTTTAATTTCCCCATTGAAGACTATGGAGAATGGCACATTGGAGATACAAGCCTTGATCAGCAATATGAAGGAGGATGGGAAGCCTTTGAGTCGAAGTCTGTCCAGAAGAGAGGCACGATTCACCATATCAAACGCTTTCCTAAGGTCAAATTTAGCCAAAAATCTCTCTTCAGGATTGGAAGGGAGGAAGTCAGAATAGATTTCATGTGCTAGGGATATGTTATCAGCAATATCCCTACTCTTGATAAAGGCTGATTGATCACTATGAATGATGGAAGGGAGCACCTTGCTCAGCCGAGTTGCCAAAACTTTAGCTAGGACCTTGTAGAAGGTGTTACATAGGGAGATGGGTCTGAAATCAGAGATGGTGTTGGAGTGCTTCTTCTTTGGGACAAGGGTGAGCAGACTGTGTTTAAAGATATCCAGAAGTTTCTTAGTTTGAAAAAAGAAGTGTGCTGCTTTCAGAAAATGACCATCTATAATATCCCAATAGAATATGAAGAAGCTTGCATTGAAGCCATCAGGTCCAGGGGCTTTATTTTCATTAATGCTATGCAGGGCCTTGATTATTTCAGCATCAATGAAATCGTCTTCTAATTCCTCCACTTGAGCTCTTGATAATGTGTTCCCTACAAAATCATCCTGTGAGCCAATTTTAGAAACATGATCAGAGTTAAAAAGAGAGGAGTAATAAGTGCAAATCTCTTCCACTATGTCCCCAGGTTCAAAAAATTGGCCATTATTGGTCTGAATAGACCTGATTATATTGGAGCTCTTTCTTTCTTTAATATGGCCATACAGAAATTTCAGATCGTCATCTGAGTAGGTTAACCAATGAGCCTTTGCCCTTTGACTAGCCCACATGTGCTATTTTAATAGAAGATTGGTGTAGTTGTCCTTCAGGCTTTTAGCCTCACTAGCTAAGATAACATTTGAAGGGTCCCTGTCCAACAGCATGAGGAGGGAGTCAAGTTCCTGTTTCACATTGTCAAGCTGTATCTTAATGGATGATGGTTCTCTCATATTTAATCTAAGATTAGATCAAGTAAGTTTGAGCTTTTTGGAGAAGACATACAATGGATCATCAGGAATAAAACCAGCCCATAACTCTTGGATTTGATGTTTCAAGTTCACCTTTTTAGTCCAGTAATTTCTGAACATAAAATGGGGAAAGACTCTGATGGGTTTGGTAAGGTAGGTGATGAGTGGAGAGTGGTCAGAGGAAAGGGGGTTAGCTACATTATAGTAAGAGGAGGGGAAATGCTCTAGCCATTGGGGGTTGCAAAGGACATGATCTATTCTAGAGGAGATGGGATTATCAACCTGCTGGTTTGACCAGGTATAAAAGAGGCCAGTGCTAGATAACTCCATTAGCCCACAATCCTGAGTACAGTCTTTGAAGTCTAATGTTCGATTAATTGGAATGGGATTACCACCAATTTTCTCCTTTGAGAAAAGGACACAGTTAAAGTCTCCCATTAACACCCAGGGAGAGGAAAAGAGGGAAGAAGAAATGGTCCTTAAAGAATCCCACAGAGACAGCTTGTCACGGGCATCATTGAATGCATAAATCCAGGTGACAAAGAAGGGGGGTGAGCCAACAGGAGAAAGCTGACCGTGAATGAATTGAGGCGACCAAGCCAATGGACTGAATTGGATTGCAGAGGAATTCCATTTGAGCCAAATGCGTCCACCATGACATTCATCACTGTTGTGACAGCTTTCCTCCCCGAGAAAGAGTTTTGCACTCGCAACAAAAGACATATCACTGAAAGAACCAACTAAAAGCATTATTTCAAGTAAACATAAAATATCAAGTTTATAATTCTTGATAATTTGAGAACAATCGGCCAACCTACCTGGAGCCATCAAGCCCTGAACGTTCCAACATCCAATGGAAATACCTATCATTGGGAATTGGATGAGCTAGAGGGCTTCTTACCCTTTTCTTGATTTTGCTTACGTCGTATTGGATTAGTCAAGTTGGGGTCTGTGAGTCTTTCCCGAGAGGAATAATTTCCACCGATTTGGTTGAAGCGAGCATTGGGAGAAGTAAGCTGATCGGTCATCATACCATGAGGAGGGAGGAGGTAATGTCGATTGGCTGTCGAGATGGCGGGGATTAATAGGGACAGTATCTTCCTTGGCTGAGGGAGAGTGGGCAGGAAGTTGGTTGAGATCATTAATAGTAGAGATGGAGTTGGGGAGAGAGGAGGTTGGCTCGGGATTAACACTGGAGGAAGGAGGAGTTCATTCCGGCTCAGGTAGAGGGATCAGAGGATCTTCTGGGCAAATAATTAGATTGTCATGAGGCTTATGTATCTTATGGGGTAGAGGTCTTCTGCTGTGGCTGCAACCTCTACCGCGATTAGCTTCTTTGCTAGCGGGTTAAGAGGACAGGAAGAGTGATCATGTGAGAAGGTACAATAATTGGCACAAGTTGAAGGCTTCCAATCATATTGTACCTGTTGCTCGAATTTTAGTCCATTCAGATTGATAGAAATAGAATCAGGAAGAGGAGAAGAGGTATTGATTTGGACACAGATACGGGCAAAAGAAATACGTGCTTTCGACGCTATAAGGTTATCAACCGCGAGCGGTATACCTATTTTACTTGCTACCTTTGAAAAACCCATTTCATTCCAACAACAGAGAGGATAGTTAGGCAATTTAATCCAGAGAGGGATTTCAGAGACATTTTCCTTATATGCCCTGAAATCCCAGCTCCATTTTTGAAAGATGAAGGGCCTGCCATTCAAGAAACATGGAACTATTGTCCCAAACCAAATCAAAATTCTCTTAACAGAAAATTTAAACAAGAAAAAATCACCCTCTAGGGTGAGTAACTCAAAACTCTCTTTTAACTGCCATTTCCTCCTAACCGTCGCCAGGAAAGAGCCATATAAGGGACGTTTCCCTATTGAATGACCGACCAGTGAGAGGTTCCACTCACTCTGCCCGAGTCTCAATTCCTCCTTCGAGAAGGAGACTTGTTTGAGTCAGAAGGGATGAAAGAAAGGGAGAAGAAGCTGCTTTTGTCATTCTATTGGGTAAGAAGATCTTTCCAGTTGCGAGGACCAGAAAAAGCAGAAGTGGAAGGAGGGAGGCCATGAGGAGCAGTCCCAAGAATGGAGCCGTTTGGGGATCGGGAAGGGAGAGAAGGAAAGTAGTTGGAGAAGGAGTGATCAGACTCCATTTGGATAGAGGGAGCCTGGAAAAAAGATCTGGCCCTCGGTCGGAGGCCGGAGGCCAAAGGGAGAGGAGGGGACCTCTGGAGCTAGAAGAACTGTGACCTACCTGAGAAAAAGAACCTGCACAAAAGCCGACGGAGAGAGCGCCAAAAAACTCCAAAAACCCTAGAGAACATCTCACCTTAGGACAAAATAATTCGCTATTATTTATTTACTAATGTTAAGAATTGCTCTAAGTGAATGGCGACTTTCCATTTCTCACCTGCAACCTCCACCCATCACCATGCAACCATGCTTGGAGACGGGATGCAATTATTTTTATTATATTTAATAAAATAAAATAAAAATTGATCAACTGAAATTTTAAAAACATCACATTCTTTTTATTTTTTCTAAAATATGCATGAAATTTAAATGCTTATTTTTTAATAATCACAATTTTTTTCTAAACTTATTTTTCATACACGAAATAGTACGGTTCCCAAAAATATTTTAAATAAGTTTTTTTTTCTTTAGAAAAAAATTCACCTAAACAGAGTAACAAATGTCAAGTTAGTTTGAATTGGTAAACATAAAAAAAGATAAAATTGAGATTAATTTAGATGTTATTTTACTGGATCGATACAATTTTAGATATTAAAACATATCTTAATATTATTCAATCGTCCAAGATGATATGACATTTAAAATACTACTAGTCGAAGCATAAATCTTGATGTTAAAAGCAAGCTGATCCGAAGTTGAAACTGGTCGAGATCAAGCACTTAAAATATCATTGGAAACTTTGGGATATCAGTTAAATCCCTAAATAACTTTCAAACATAAAGTGTTTATTTGAGCGTCTCGACGAGCCGGATCTAACAAGCTCAAAATCTCATAATTCCGACTTTATTTGAGCATTCAAATACATAAAATATATCATATGATCAAGGGAATCATCATGAGTCATCCGATGGAGTGGAGTGGTACGGGTTTTGCATGTATTTACTTAAACGTCACTCCTCCAATCTATAAATAGCCCCTCATTCTTCACATGAGGGGAGCCCAGACAAGAGAGAGGAGAGAGCTCTAAAGCTTGAAGATCCTCCAAGCATAATTGTGCCATCACTCGGCCGATCGACCACCCCATTGGTTGTCAACCGCCGCCTGCCATCGCCACGCCGATCCTGTTGATCCCCCATTCACCTATATGGTTTGTTGCGATTTTGGGATTCATATTGTCTTTTTCTCATATACAATTTTGTAATCTGTCGGAAAACTTGTACTCAAAATAAATACATATTGGAATATTTTTCTTGGGCTAGCCCCATGGTTTCCCTCTTTTGAGATTTTTTTATATAAAATTCGAGTTTTCTTGTTCACTCTTTAAATACCTGTGTTTGTGCGTTGGATTTCACAACAAGGCTAAAGCATAAACTTTTTCTTTATCACAACTGGTTTTCTAGCATGCAGCACAAGATTTGATTTAGACAGTCTACCTGGTAAAAGAAGCCATATTAACTTTAGCCATAAATTATTGACTTATGAGGTAGAAGGTAAGCTAAGTAATCACGGGAGGAATGGGCAAACCGAATTCTTTGTAAGTTTTTTTTAGGATGGGTTTACAATGATTTATTTTTAGTGAGATCATTATATGTAATGTCTTGACATAGTAATATCATATTGCATTCAATCAATACGTAGCTGCTACCTATTGACTATAAAGTATTGTGTATTGATATAATATTAACTACACGGCAATACACAACATATAAATATATATATCAATACACAATACTTCACAGTCAATATATATTAGTAATATATTGGTTAAGCATCACATAATACTATATTATTGAAATCGGTCCGTATAAACTTCATCTAGACTCCGCACATAATAATTTTCTTGTTTAAATGACAAATATGGTGCATCTACAAAATTTTTTTCTCCCTTTCTTTTAAAATAACAAAATATATATGTCACAACATGTCTCAATTTTTGAAGAAAATATTCTATTATAATAAAAAAAAGTCATTTTATAACTAAAAATCACTCATCATAAATTTAGCATGTTTTTATAATTCTTTACCGAAATAAAAAGTTGTCCATAAAAAATATTAAAATTAAATGTGATGATGACTATGTGAGTTACAAATTTGTTGCAAAGTTTCAAATATACACACATCAAAAATATTATTGTTGCGTGCTAGAAAATCGGTAGAGTGAAAGTTTATGCCTTAGCTTTGTTGTGAAATCCAAAGACACACACGTATTTAAAGAGTGAACAAGAAAACTCCAAAATTTTACATGAAAAATCTCAAAAGAGGGGAAAAATCACTGGCCAATAAAAATCTCCACTATGAATTGAACGTGAGTGACTTGTTGAGAAATTCTTGATAACGGAAGGGTGATTGTCCCCTCCACTCGTACAGGGCGATTATCAAACCCATATAACGGTCCTGCGACGGGTTGAAGTTTTTCCTTAACCAGGCTCATACTAAGAAAGGTGGAGTAAAATAAAATATCAACGAAACTCTCATTATCAATCAAAATTCTTTTAACAATATAACAAGGGTCATCAATCCCCGCACTGATGACAAGAGGATCTTGATGCGGAGCTTGAACTCCTTCCAAGTCCGAGTCATTAAAAGTGATGGGATGATTAATACAAGATTTTTTTAACTCTGACTCTTCAATGGCGATGAAGATTTGATTAGATAGTAGTGACCCACTTACAATCGTTTCAATTTCTCCAACTATTTGGCGGTTATTATATTATTTTTTGTGATGATTGTCTCGGTTGCCCCCCAGTTGGAGTTATGTTTGCTTGAGCTGGTTGGTTTTGCACAAATTAACGTAGATATCCCTGTTGAATGAGGCTCTTAATTTCTTCTTTAAATTGTTTCATGCCTTAGTAGTATGTCCACGACTTCGATGGAAATGACAATATTGCTCCTGATTTCCTGAATTTAGTTTCAGTGGATGTGGCCACTTGATGGTCTCTTTATCTTGAATAGCCAACAAGACGTTAACACGAGATGTGTTGGTGTATTCCGATTGTGGTTGGTGGGGCATGGAGGAGATCATGATTGCCTTGTTGCTTCTTCTGATGGGATTGTTGATCTGTGTTTCCTAGAGCACTCTTACGTTTTCCTGTGGATTGTTCAAATTATTTTCGATGGACATTAATAGCCTCATCAGTAGAAATTTGTGCTTCCACACGGTGAACCAAGTCGGTATATGAGCGGACCGTATCTCGCATTAGTGACGAGTAGAAAGGCCCAGGATGGAGCCCTCCAAGAAAAACTCCTCTCGATGTGGTGCACGGGTATTTGGTGAGCTTCAGGAGAATCTGAAGTATTCTTTAAGTGATTCACCCTCATTTTGATGAATGTCGGAGAGATGGGAGGAATCTTTAATGATCCTCCGGTTTGCAATGAACTCTTCTACAAAAATCTTGGCGAGTTCGTCAAAGGTATGAATGGATTCTCTTGGGAGGGAGTAGAACCAAGTACGAGCTTGCCCCTTGAGAGTAACTAGAAATACTTGACAAAGCAGTGTGTCAGGAGCTCATTGGATATGCATGATAGTCCTGTAATGGTCGATATATTCATATGGGTCAGTTGCCCCATCATAGGAATCAATGCTCGAAAGCTTGAAACCTACGGGAATACGATGCTGAAGAATAGCTTCAGCTAAAGGTGAGGACTCCTCATAGCCGCAGTAAGGGGGAGGATGATTTCTGTTATCAAGTGAAATTCATCTTGCATTAAGCATTGTAATTCTACACGTATAATATGTCGAGTGGAGTCAACAGGACGAGAATGTGCAAAGCTATCAACAATAATTGGTGGATTAGCAGTCGGTTGAGCTGCATATGATGGATGAGTAGAACTAGCAGTGTCAAGGAAATCGACATCCGCAGTCTCTGTGGAGGAACTTCTGTCACAGATTAGCATTTTGACCTCCCACTAACGATCAATCTTGGGGAGATGTGTTTGTCGCGTAGTGGTCATTGTGTTCTCGCAAAAGTCGGATCATCTCATTTTAAGACTCTTCATGTGCACACAATCTTCTAAAGGGATTCCTCAGCGCCTTCACCAAGCAGTCCACTATCGTGGAAGTGAAGTGAAGCTTGGTGCCCTTGGTTCAAGGATTGGTTTGAGTGACGAGTTGGAGCGGAAGGCTCAGTTATTCTGAGTGTTGCTTTATTATAACGAGGGTGTTCACAAAATTATGATTGAAGGGTTCTTTTCTCACAGACGGTGTCAAACTATTGCGTGCTAAAAAAACTAGTTGCGGTAGAGTGAAAGTTTACTCTTTGTTGTGAAATTCAGCACACACACAGGTATTTAAAGAGTGAACAAGAAAACTCCAGAATTTTTACTTGGAAAATCTCGAAAAGAGGGGAAATACCACGGGGCCTAGCCCAGTAAAAATCTCCCACTATGAATTGAACTAAGTGAGTGACTTGTTGAGGAAATTCTCCGAGAACAACGGGAAGAGTGATTGTCCCTCCACTCGTCTGAGGCGATTATCAAACCCATATAACGTCCTGGGGGTTGAAGTTTTTTTTCCACCCCAAGCAAGAGAGAGGAGAGCCCTAAAGCTTGAAAATCCTCCAAGAACAATCGTGCCACCACTCGACGGTCGTCAACCACCGCCGCCGCGTCGTAGCCGTGATCCCTCGTCGTCAACCTCTCGCGGTCTCCATCATGACGCCCTCGTCGGTCGTTGTTCCTCGTTGTTCATCTTCTCGCCTTGATTACCGAGCGTGACTACATGGTGTTTATTTCTTTTCATATACAATTCGGAATCCGTTATCTGGAAGATTTTGTACTATGAAAACGGATATATAGTGAGAGATTTTATTGCTAGGCGTGGTTTTCACTCTTTTGAGATTTTCGTAAAATTCAGTTTTTGTTCACTCTTTAAATACCGTGTGCTAGATTTTACAACAAAGCTAAGGCGTAAATTTTCACTCTACCGCAACTTGTTTCTAGCACGCAACAACTATATTGCAATATTAGTATTTATTTACAAGTAAATATGAGGGTATATCCTGAAGTAGTGAGATGCTATCAAAGTAAAGCAAAAAAATCTCAACAAGTCCAATTAGCCAAACTCACTGTTGGCTACAACAATCACATCAAGAAAGTTATAAATTCTCATACTCCATTGAGCTGAACCAAACTCTTATATAACCCTAGTTTAGATATATTATTGTAATATTAGTTTTCATAACCTTTTGATTTGATGTCAATGCCTAGAATTAAAGAGAATTTTTAAATGATTCATCAAGCCTATCACCAAATAAAGAAGGAAAATAATATATCAATACTTTTAAGTTGTTCCCAATGTCAATAACCTACTCATAAAACATAGAATGAAAGAGTAGCGTGCTCAATAACTTTAGCTCATTAGAAGATGAGGCAACTAAGAGTATAGATGTAGCTATCTAAAAAAGCACTAATAGAGTTGCTGCACGAAATACTTCAATGAGTGCTATAATTTTTTATTATTTTAAGAAAATCAAATCGTAACATTTTGGTATCCATCACAATATGATAAGTCAAGTTAGAAAACACAGCTTTCTCATCACAATTTTGAACCACAATTTTTTCAAAATAGTTTTCTAAATGCCACTTGCAGTGAGATTTAAATTACACTGCATGCAAAAAACAACCCCAAATATAGCCTAAGTTGAAAAGCATATTTAAAATGTGTAAGTATACTAAGTCAAACCAAATACAAAGAGCTCCTCTATTTACACAATTAATGATAATAATTATATGTCCATCTTTTCAATTGTATGGTTTTACTAACTTAATTAAACAGTACTTCTAGATGGTTCAATATGTTCATGGTTCAAATAAAGAAGAATCTTGACTTGCTGAGCTTCAAAGCAAATGTTTGTAATTCATGATCTGATGAGCTTCAAGCTAATCAATAGTGGGCCTTCTTTAGCAAGCTCCTCATGCACACATATGACTAAAACAAATCCATATCCCATTTGAACACTTTTACTAAGCTAAGTCGGGAATATCAAATTTAAATCCTTATCAAGATTAGCTCATCCGGCTTGGCCAAAGTAGCCACACTTTAATTCCAATTATCTCAATAAAGGTCGTTGAGCTGGATCAAGATCATTAAAACTTGGCCAAAGTCGGGAATATCAAATTTAAATCCTTATCAAATTTAGCTCACTGAGTTAAGTCTAGGAGAACTCATAGAATTAAATTCTAGTGACCAAAACCAACTACCCAACATAAAGAGAACTTTAAGCTGCCATGATATGAACATAAGACAGTGTTGAGTTGCTTCAAGTGCTCTTTTTAAATATTCAGTCATGCTTCCCACCCACCAGCAATCAAACATAATAACCTCGTGAATACTTTTCAAAAGCTTCTAAATGTTACGAAGCTGAACAAAGAAAAAACGGTCTCCCTTTTTTTTTTTTTTTTTTTTTTGCTGGGGCTAAAGTTGATTTATAAAAAATAACTCGAATTACCTGATAATGCTGTAATTTTTTTACCGTATTATTTGGATTATCCTTTTGATAAAAAAAAGTTTCAAAATTTAACAAGTCATTGTATACAAAAACTTCATGTAACTTTAAGATAAAATTTTCATCAACTGTAATAAAATTTTTTTATGGAATTATAACTCTATATCCTAAATATATTTTTATAATATTTTATAATAATAAAAATATTCAAACTAAAATTAAAATTAAACCAAGAATCAAATGTATTCAAATTAAAAATATTGAATAAGATTATTTAAATTATTGTAATTGATGTTATTTGATCTCATTGTGCGATAATTGTTAGATAAAAATATTTTTTTTAAAATGATGAAGATAGATTATAAAGTATGTGAATTAAATATTTATTTATTTTTAATGAAATAACCTTCTTATCAACACTTAGAAAAATGAAGTTCAACAAATTCATTTCTCATATTATATTTAGAAGATAAAAGGATGAGGAGTAAAAATAAAGCGGAAAGAACAGGGATCATGTGCAAATCAGATGGGTAGGAGCAGCCGTTCAGTTGGGTTGTTGGGTAATAATTGTGCAGGAGACAAAGGTAAAACACATGCCCTTCATGATTCTGATCAATCGTTAGTCCTTTTGGGTGACAAATCGAGAGCCACTAGAGCACGATAAGCGCAAGCAGACAATCTCGCACAGAAAACGATGGAACGAATACATGCAAAAACTATAGGAGAATGGCCAGACAGCTATAAAGTTGTTATTATTGATGTTAAGAAAGTTCGGAGCATCCAAATAAGTAAAAAAAAAACTATCAGATTATCATTTTACTTGCATATAAAATTGTTATCAACTTTCAAAAAATATTTTTAAGATAAAAATATCTCATATTTTTTAAATAAAAAAATTATTAAATAGTTTTTAATAAAATGTAAGACACTCTCTATCTTTCTATTTTTTTAAGATAAATTCATTCACTCATATATTTTTCGAGAAAGAAATAGCACCTCAACTATCAGATTTAGGCTTGAAATGATGATAGTCAAATTAGGAGAAAAAAAAAGTTTTTGATTGAATCGTTTTTATTTTAAAAAAACATTTACTCTTTAACCCAAGTTGTCCTAAAGTTCTCATGGAGGAGAGTCGAGGTATGCGTCTAGGGTTTGCGCCAGAAATATCTTTTCTTCTTGCCTTCCTCCTTCCCCCCTTCTCTTCCCCACCTCTACACCTTGCTCTCCATCTTCTCTCTCTCATCCCCCTCTGACCTCCGACTTTGGCCGGAGGTCAGCCCTCCTTTCATTGGAAGCAATGGATTCCAGTGCATCAAACCCTCTCTTTAACTCCTCCTTCCCTCCCCTTACAGCCTCATCCCCTCAAACCTCTATTCTCGGCCTCCCAAATATAACCTCTAACAGACCAAGTTTCTGGAAGGATCTCCTCCTTGCTCAAAATGAAAAAAGTCAAGCCATCTCCCTCTCATTCATTCCCTTCGACTCCCAGGGGTAGCACAAAAGATTGTTGTTCATGGCGTTCGTGTTCATTTCGTTCATTAAGTATCTGACACAACTATTTTAGGCTCGATATATAAACGAGCCGAACATGAACAATCTTTTGTTCGTTCGTGTTCGGCTCGTTAAGGCTTGAAACAAATACATATTTATAAATAATTATATAAAAATTATATAATATATATTTTTTATAATTAAATTATTTATTAATTAATTTTTATTTGCATGAATAATTAATTTAATTAATAATATTTAAATTAAATAAAATTAGACACATTATAATAATTAAAATTAATTGATAATTTTAATTATTGAAATGAAGTAATGAACAGTTCATTTTTGGATTTGAGGAGATTTTTATTAAATCTTAACCTAATTCTAAACCCTAACTACTTAACCTTACGAGAAGGCCCAGCCTGCACTCTTCTCTTTCGACTTTCTCTTTGACTCTTGACTTTTAGACTCTTAGTCTCTTTGAGTCTTACGTATCTATTTCTGACCGTTATCCTATTCTCCTTCCTTCCTGGGCATCTTCTATGGCGCTACAGCCTCTACTACTACGAGCACTTGATATTGTTACGAGTTACGATGCTCTAATCCATGGGTAGGATTAGCAGCAGATTCGACACCTTTTCTAATTGCTACGGTTCGATATCGTTTATTATTTTGTGGTTTCTCCATCTTTTGCCTAATTTCTTGAGTTGCTGGCTTGCTGAAGTGATTGGGTTTTAGATGACTCAAAAATGCTAATATGTTGTTGAAATTTCTTGGATATCTGATTTGTAGTGTTCAGTTTGGTTGGAATATGTGGTGAAATGTTAAAGTGTATTTCCTCACTTTGATTGTGTAATATCGTGCATATTTTTAAAATGAAACAACAAATAAAATGAAAGCTGCAGTCAAAAATGATTGAAACAGACCCAACTAAATAAGATATATAAACATCCATTTTATCAAGCTAAATTGTATCTCATATTAAAAAAGATTTAACATCATAGATCTTTAAAAATGACAACTCTTAGGTCTTAATGTAGTCATAATGATGTAGTCCGATTGCTATATGAATAGTGTCAAATAGTTCTCATGAATGAAGAATCTAGAGAGAACAACAAGTAGTCATATCTCAAAATAGCTGCAAGTACAGAAGTAGTCATTTCTCATAAACTAAGGACCAAAATATAATGAAACAACAAATTAAATGAAAGCAATATAGAACAGTTTGATGTTCTTGATTGGTGGAGGATGAATACTCTTAAGTATCTAAACTTGTCCAGAGTTGCTAGGGATGTCTTAACAATTTCCATAACAACTGTTGCATCCGAATATACTTTTAGTGCTGGTGGTAGAGTTTTGGATGATTATAGAAGCTCTTTATCTGTAAAAACTATTAATGCACTTGTTTGTACTACTAGTTGGATTAGATGTGAACAAAGCAACATTAAGAATCCTTTGGTAAGAATCAATTTCATTTTTTTTATTTTTGTTGTTCTAATTATTAATTTATTATTATCTCAACTTTTTGTGTTTTTAAAATGTCAGTCTAATAAATGACCATTCATTATAGAAAGTGAGCATGGATGGAGAAAATTTGCATGTTAAATTTCCTGAATAAATGAAGAGAATGGAGGAACAACATATAAGTTACGGTTTCTATATTACACTATGTTACTTGTTTTATTACATGTAACTGAATCTTTGATACAACTTTTTTTTTGGGTTATTTTATTGTATTTTGGTCTTTCCTTGATGAATACTACACATTATTTTATCCAAAATAGCTGACATTTATCATTTCTAGATTCTAAAGGACTATGATGTTAAACCATTTGTAATATGAGAATAATGAGATGTAACTTAGCTTGATAAAAATGGTTGCTTATGTTCTTAGTGATCTTTTTCCATCATACTACACTTGGTCTTTACTTCAACAGTACTACACTTGATTTTAGGGCTTTAAGAATTTAAGCGACGTAAAATTTATGACTACTCATTGATCTGCTGATAGAAAATGTCAAATTGAGCCCATTCATCTAAACTACATAATACTTTTGTGGTTAATAATTACTTGCAGCTATTTTGAGATATGACTACTTGCTGTTCTTAGTGTTCTCTCCAGATTCTTCATTCATGAGAAATGGCTTACGTAATTTATTTTGAGGTATACTACTCTTTGTTTTCTCATTCTTCATTCATGAGAACCATTTTATTTATATATACAATTTACCATTATGACTACATTAAGACTAAAGAGTTGTCATTTTTAAAAGGGCTGTGATGTTAAATCTTTTTTAATATGAGATGCAACTTAGTTTGATAAAATGGTTGCTTATATATCTTATTTAGTTGGGTCTGTTTCAATCATTTTTTGACTACAACTTTCATTTTATTTGTTGTTTCATTTTAAAATGAGATGGAACTTATCTTAATAAAATGGTTGCTTAGTCACACAATCTTTCATGGGATTTTTAATAATTTGATAGCAACCATCAAGTTAAGCTATGATGGTCTCATTGATTAGCTGATATTTATGATGTTAAACATTTATATTAGAGCAAAATGAAAATCTGCTTTGATTTTTACCTTATCAAATAAGTTGATTTATCATTTTTGGGTGTTTGAAGAATTTAAGCAGTCATCGAGCTATGAAGGCATCATTGAGTAGATGATAAAATATTTCAAACTGAGCCCATTTTATAATTAAAGCAGCCTTCAATATTTGTAAGCTGTGAGCTTGTTTTACAGCATAAGAGTTTCTGGCTATCTTTGCTATTATTTTGAGATCAATCTACTTGCTATTTTCTCCTGTTTTCTTAGACGTGAGGCCTGAGGAAAAACCCCACATGAAATATATATTATGTACACACCATGCCACCAAATTATTTTTATTGTTAGTCCTCACACACCACAATTTATAAACAAGTAACTATAAAGCTGTATTTTTATATTAATTTTTTTTATTAAATTTAATATTTTTAAAATATTAATAAATAAATAAAAAATTCTTAACAAGCCTTAAAGAGTCGAACATGAGCTCTTAACGAACATGAACAAATTCATGAGCCGAACACGAATAACTGACGAGCCTTAACACATGAACAAAGAAATTTCTTAATGAGCTGAACACGAACAAGTACTAAGCTCGCTCAAGCTCGGCTTGTTTACACCCCTATCAGGAAGTCTCCTTTTTCGAAGAAGGGCTCTCTGAAGGGCAAAAAGAATGGTATCTCTCTTTGATCGGTCACGCAATAGGGAAACGCCCCTTTTATGGTTCCCTATTGGCTGCTATAAGGAAGAAATAGAAGTTTAAAGGTAGCCTTGATCTTCTAACTATGGAAGGAGATTTCTTCCTCTTCAAATTCACATGTCAAGAGGACTATAATCAGGTATGGGATAA
This sequence comes from Cymbidium sinense, assembly GCA_021442155.1. Lineage (NCBI taxonomy): Eukaryota > Viridiplantae > Streptophyta > Magnoliopsida > Asparagales > Orchidaceae > Cymbidium > Cymbidium sinense. The sequence continues at coordinate 105,093,548 of CM038218.1, forward strand.
CAGTCATTATTTCCTTAACGGTCGCCCCTTTGTCTTTCAAAAATGGGCTTGGAATTTTCGGCTTTCCAAAGAGCAAATATCTGAGCTCCCATTGGATAAAACTCCCGAACTTCCCTCTCTGTTGCTAGAATGAATCTGGTTTCTCCAAGGTGGCCAGCCGGATAGGTGTCCCCCTGGCAGTGGATAACCTTACAGTCTCTAAAGCTAGAATCACGTTTGCACGTATTTATGTGCAAATAAATACATCCTCCTCCCTTCTAGACTATATCCCTATTAATCTAAACAGAATGAAGTTCAATCAGGACATTGTTTATCATTGGAAGCCATCAGTTTGCTCCAAATGCAACACGTTCCCTCATGATGATAATTCCTACCCCTTAAATCCAATTCCCCGTGCCACCAATCATGGTCGGTAGAAGTTGCGCCCCTCCCAGAGAGACTCGCCAAGTAACTCTCACTAAATTAAAAAATCTACAACTGAATGATTCTCCCCCTCATGAGTCATCTCCTACTCTCCTTTCTGAATCATCCAACCCACATGATGTACCTATTCAACTCCCCCTTCTACTAAGGCTATCAATGACCTTAACCATCCACCTATTCTCTCCTCCTCTCTTGAAGACCCCCTTGATCTGGAAGAGGATCATTCACCTTCAATGGATCAAATTGATCATACTATTACTGATACAAATGGAGGCTCCTTTATAGTTGGGGTTATCACTCACTTGGCTGCAATCTCTCCAAGCCGCTCAAATCATCAAAAGACCACTGATAAGATCCCAAAAATGCCAGGTAAAACTTCTCTAGAGGGGGACTCCTGTAAATCCTCCTCCAATCCTTCGCCTACTCCTCACAAGCGGAACAAAAAAGAAGGGCAAGAAGCTCACCTCCTCTTCCTCTCAATGATCCAGCCAATCATGGGATGCTGAACATCTGTGGTCTTTCGACTGAAGGTAGGAAGCTTGATTGTTTAAATATTATCAAGGATTTTCACCTGGACCTCTTGTGCCTCATGGAGACTAAGCTTTAGTCTGACTCCTCTCACTTTACCCCTTTACACCATAATTTTTTATGTTTCAAATTGAATCCGGCTTCTCTATTTTTGACTTCTCCTTTGGTGGTCTCATCTGGATTAAGTGGAGATCTGATAGGTTGACATTTGACCCTATAATCAAGAATCACCAACTTATCCATGGTTGTGTTTCGGCTCCTGGTAACCACTCCTTTCACCTAACTTGTATTTATGCAGACAATGATGCTCAAGCTAGGGTCTCCTTGTGAAACTCTCTCAGAGAATTAACCAACTCTATCAGCAATCCATAGATCCTTATGGGAGACTTCAATTGTTCCAACAAAGACAAAGTGGGTGGTAACCCGACCTCTTTAAACAATTCATTAAACTTCAAGAATTGTATCAATAATTGTGAGCTCTTGGAACTTCCTAGTTCAAGGTTGTTCTTCACCTGGTCTAACCAACAGACAAACAGGCCTATCCTCTCTAAACTTGATCGGGTTCTCTGCAATTCTAGCTGGCTTGATATATTTCCTTCCTCATACTACAAAGTTCTTCCCGACCACTCCCCTCTTGTAACCTTTCTTCAGTTTCCCCTCACTCCCTCACATGCTTCCTTTTCAAAAACTATTGGACTTCTACTTCTTGGTTTCAGGATACTATTAAAGATGCTTGGGGGAGATATATTCAAGGGGACCCTTTTTTATGTTCTCTCTAGAAAATTCAAGCAAGTCAAGATGGCTCTTAAAGGGAGGAATTGGGAGCCTACCCCTCTTAAGCAACAAATCGACTCCTTAAGAAATGAACAAGAAATGATCATGGATAGGCTTGATAATGATCCTAGTAACCCCTCATTACTTATTGATGCTAAGGATATTAAATCTAGATACATGGACCTAACCCTTAAGGAGAGTATATGGATTAAGCAGCGGGCTAAAGCACACTGGCTCACCCACTCTGATGATGACCTCAAGTTCCTATACTGCTCTATTAAAGAAAGAAATAATGCTACTCTCATTAGAGAAATCCAAACTGGAAATGAGATTGTGATTTATCAGAACTCTATTGCTGAGGAATTTTGTAAGTATTACTCTACTCTATTCAATTGTTGTAACCCTCTAATCCTCCCTCTCCAGGATCTACCTCTGGGTGACTGTCTCACCTTGGTTCAAGTGTCATAATTGGCTGTTGATATTAAAGATCAGGAAATCCTTGTTGCCTTTAATAGCATAAGTGAGAACAAATCCCCCTGGTCTGATGGTTTTAACTCTAAGTTCTTCACAGCAACTTGGGATACTACTGGAAAAATATTCCTAAATGTTGTTCATCACTTCTTCAAAACCTATAAGCTTCTTAACTGGTTCAAACATAACCTACTAACCCTTATTCCTAAGGTCAGCATTCTAATATGATTGTAGATTATCATCCTATCTCCCTCTACAACACATTCTACAAGGTCATAGCTAAGGTCTTAGCAAGCAGAATTAAGAAGTTCCTTCCTTACCTCATTAATTTGCATTCATCAAAGGAAGAGACATAGTTAATAATCTATATATGGCTTATGAAATATGCAATGAGTTCTCCTCTCCCAAGAACCATAGTTATTTTTGGCCAAATTTGATTTAAGGAAGGCTTTTGACAAAGTCAATAGACATTCTCTCATTCATAGAATTCTTGCCAAAAGCTTCCCTAACAGGTTCATTAAATGGGTGGAGGCATGTATCATGGATATCCCCTTCTCAATTGTGCTAAACGGCAGAATCAAAGGCCTTTTCTCCTCTACAAATAGTCTAAGACTGGGCTGCCCTCTCCCCGGACACTTTCTCTTTTCTTATTGATAGGGAAGTAAATCTTCTTCTTTACAACCCGTTCTCCTCCGATTACTGCAACATATCTCATCTATTCTTTGATGATAATCTCTTGGCAATAGGGGAAGCAACCTACTCAACACTTCAATCTCTTAAGCTCAATCTCAGGTCTCTAGAGTCATACCTAGGGCTTGAGGTAAATAAAGAGAAATATTCTATCAATTTCTCTAAAAATTGTATGATGGTGGATGACCTTATTAACATTTTTGATATTAAACAGGGATCCTTTCCTCTCAAATACCTTGGTTTACCATTTATTATAGGTCCTATCAAGATGGCTTATTTCAACCCTCTCTTTGACAAACTTCATGCTTGGCTGGCAGGTTGGAAATGTAAGTTCCTCTCACTTGAGGGAAGATTTCAATTGATCAGATCTTCTGTGAATAATTATCTGTTCTACTGGTTTCGTTCCATTGCTATACCTAATGGTATAATCAAGCGCATCTGCTCCTGTACTGCGAATTTCTCCTATCATTTGGGGGAAGCTAAGAAGCTTCATACTTTATCTTGGGCTCACACCACTCTACTTAAAGATAAAGGGGGCACTAGTCTTCTCTTGGCCTCTTCCCTTAATGTCATTTCTTTTCTCTTCATTGTTGTGCTTTTTGTTCGCTGGGTGGACAATGATGATCAACTGGTTGACTGATTGTTCCTTATGATTGGTGGATTCCTGCTTGGAGGGCCTTCACGACAACCTGGGCTATTTTTTTTTCTGTGGCATCTTCTCTCCCTCCCCCACCAGATGACTGTGAAGATAACCGCAGGTCTTCCTCCTCCCCCGTCAGCTCTCATCCCATATGATTTTTGGTTTGCTGGGCATTACAATTTTTGGTGGTTTGAGTCCCCTTCAGTTTTAAATGCTTATACCTACTCTCTGGTTTTATTTTTGCTTCTCTTTTTCAGTTGTTGACTATATTTTTCTTCTGATCATTAGCTTATGCTGTTAGTTTTGCCCCCTTTTTCAGCTGTTGATTCTGTTTTTTCAGTTATGCACTTGTAACATTTCTTCATTTGGAATTAAAATTAGGCAATGCCCTCAAATTTTTCCCAAAAAAAAATAAATCGTTTTTTTTTTCTCTCCAACATAATAATGCATATTTTTACTGCAGTAAAGTGAAAAGATCGTTGAGATCCGCGTTCAAAATCAAAATTTACTGATTCCTGACTTTGAGCAGTGCTCAAACTGGAAAAAAAAAAGAAAAGAGATTAAAAGAACATTGAGAGAGAATAACAGAGCAGATCTATTTACTGAATCAAGTAGGATATTGGAATCACAGCTTTCATAACAGTTTTTTTTTTATATTTAAGAAAATTTAATCTCAAATTCATACATAATATATGTATAAAAGTTAAACTTAAAACTTTTTAATTAAAAATTAAAACTTTTTAATTAAAAATTAAAACTTTAAATCATTAAATTAAGATGACTTACATACACAGCTTTCAGCACAGTTAAACACTAAATTCATGATGTTTTTCTGATGCGATGACAAAACATGATATCATTTATTATAATTACAAAAATGATTTTCCAAACAAAAAAAATTACAAAATGATATCTGGAGTTTTGTGCTGAAAAGTCAGATTTGGAGGTACCATCATTTTGATAACAGGATCTCCATAAGATTGGAGAGAGAGAGAGAGAGAGAGAGAGAGATTGTAGTATCGATCCAACAGCATCAAATTGCCCTAACGATTTTGCAAGTAATTTTCTATCTAATAAAAACATCATTATTTAAAAGAAACAAAGAATAAACAACTCAATGATTGCTTGCGTTGCTATAATGTAGGATAGTTTTTTTACTGAAAATGAAATAAAGAGACCATAAAATCCAATCATTAGTGTACAGTAAAAATTACATGAAAATAATAGCTTTTGCCTCTCGTTGTTGTTCAATCCAAAACATACTTGAAAATTAAACGAAAATTTTATTGCGACGGCGTTAAATGTAAATATTATAATTTCACAAGCAAACAATAGATCTGAACATCAATTTATTGAAAGAATAGAGAATATACAACAATAACAATTTTCTGTTCTGAATAGTCTAAAATTACTACATAAATAATGCATCACAACAACAATAATCCTTTGTCCCACTATGTGGGGTCAGCTACATGAATCCTTCTTTTCCATTGTGTTATATTATGTGTCAAATACTTATTTAATTCAAATATACTAAAATCATATTTTATACATCTTAACCAAGTCTTTTAGACCTACCTCTATCTTTTTTAACATAAGACAAATATAATCTACTCTCTTAACCGTCATCGACGACGCTTTATGTGGACCATCTAAGGTGACTCTCTAATCTTATCACCTGCTACTCCAACCTTTTAGAACATATTCATTTCACATTTTATCTTTAAGAGTAAAGCCACTCATCCACCTGAGCATCCCTCTTAACTTAGTGTGTTTCTATGATATATTCGTAAATCATTGCAGATCTTACTACCATCCATCACAGATTAAGAAAAAATAAAATTATAATAAAAAATATAGAATTACAGATCTATGATGATATTCTTTTTTTGCCAATAAAACAAAATAATATAAATTCAGAGTTTCAAAGAAGTTATCAACATTAGCAAGTAAAAAAGTTTAAGATTATTTTGATGAAAGTTTTGATCACGATCTCAAAAATGTTGGATTTATATTGAAATAAGTGCAACCTATGTTCTTATTAATTTCTCGTGTGTCATATTCAGCTCTGAGCAAATCCGACTGCATTGAGGATCATCATTATCAAAATATTCTTAACAAATTTTTTTTTCACTTCAACGTCCAAAAATAAGATACATTTTGATACAATCATAATCACCACCATTTATGAAGTGCTAAAAAAAGCAACATAATTGATTGCCTTTATTCATGTAGCCTTGAATCAATATTAAGTATCATCCACACAACTTAAATTATAGAGGTTAAGCTATATACTAAACTTGGAATGATATTAATGTGTTTTGGCTCGAGTAGTATACTTATAAGTTTCTAAACCTGATGTCTTGGACAGTAGTTAGTCATCTCATCAAATATAATTATAAGGAATTTCTTTAGATCCATGTAGATTATATATATAAAGTATTCTAAAGGTTTTGGCTTCGGCAACTAACGATGGCAATGGCGGCGGCGGGCGGCGGGGATAGCTATGGTACGGCGGCGGCGGGCGGCTCATCACTTACGGTGTATTGAAATCGATACCCGATCTTTAATGCATTTGGAATACATTACATTATTGAAAATTCTTTCACCCACCCAAAAGTTAAAATGCGTGTATTTGATTTACAGTGCAACCAAACAACCCCTTAGTCTATTCAAGTACTGACAGATACCTCGATCACAGACCAAGTAATCATTGACAAATCCAATAAAATATAAATAAATTTGATTAAAAATCTATAATCCATTTTCATGGAAAACTAAAACTTATTTCTTATTATTGGTTTTACAACTATTTCAGCCAATAAACTGTTATTAGATGTTACTATTCTTGATAAAAAAAATATAGTGGTTACCGATAATTATATTTACATAGCAACGAAAGAAAAAAAGCTTTTTTTAAAAGTTCTGATGCTTAACCTTAATACTATGGCTATTTTATAAACACTAAAATAAGAAAATAAATTGACGATTAGGATATAATTGATTAGATAAACACTTTAGATTTAAGGATGATAAAGTTTAGATCCCCATCATTATTAGGTAGTATAGATGAAAATGTATTGTTCTCAAATAGTTCATGAATTAAGAGGAAATTTTTATAATAAATTCTATTCGTTTAATGTTGTACATTGAATCAGGCCTTAGTTCTCTTTCTAGTTCCATCCGCCTATCTTAAATGCACATAAGGTAATTTATTAGTATCTTCTCCAAAGCTTGTAGAATATGAAACATAAGAACAACTTATTGTTGAATTTAGATTCAAATGGACTCAATTAATCTAAACCTAAATGCTTCAAGTCAAGTTATTTTTGACAACCCTATCTAAAAATATATTTCCTCCTAATTATTGTCTAAGTCATGTTGATTAGTTTACTTTATAGAGAAACTCAAACTTTAAAATGGCATTAATTTGGTCAAACGATCTCATAATTAAACTGTAAGTAAGTATTCTATCTTCATTATCATGCCTTTATTTAATTATTAGTTAATGTTATTCTTGATTAAGTACTAGCTATGAAGACAATGATGCTCTTTAAAGGAGAAGTTCATGGTTGGAATGAATATGCAATACAGTCCATCCACCATATTATGCTTCCCCTATATTGAAGTAGTGGGTTTATAAAGTTTTATCATGATTAGAATGTTCTGTGTTCGATTAACTGCAATGTTATTAACTCTTTTACTTTTACTAATGTTCAATTAAACAAAGTGGCATCGTATGCTCTTTCAGATATGCCTAATTATAAAAGGCACATTACCATATTCAGTTGCAAAATAATTGAGGAGGTTGAACAAGATGACAATTCAAATCACATCAACTATTTTTTTTTTTTTTTTTGATGGGTGTACCCTAATCCCTATTATGGCGTGTGCAGGCGTGTAATCCGAGGCCAGCAATCCGAGCCACAAGTGTCGCCTCGTTTCTTTTCACCGCTAAGATAGTGCGCTCGAAGAATCGAGCGCATGGATTGGTGAACGCGTTGCCCTCACCAACCGAGCTAAGGGCGTTGGGTCATCAACTATTTTGCTATTGATGATTAGAGCTATTCAGTGAGGAAGAACACACTCTATACAATAAATTATAATTCAAACACAGAAGTTTAAGCCATGTTTATTTATTTGTTTAACAAAAATAAAATTGTTTTGAGATATAAAAAAAATTACAAAAATAAACTTAAGACATAAAATGAGTGATTCAAGATGTTAGCAATAATTATCTGTTTAGCTTTGATATTAATTTCTGATGAATATTTGTAAAAGCGGTCAAAGCATCTAAAATTTGTTTAGAGTATTTCACACTGTGAGTGAAAAAAATATTAAAATAGCCGGTCATTATTCAAAATTATTAAGAAACAAAAAACATAATAAGAATAATATAAAATAGCAATTCGCAAACTATAATCAATATAGCCTAGTGTATGATCGGCAAGCTAACAGTAGACTTGGAAGGTAGGCATTATTATTTTCAAAAGAACCAAAGTCAAGTTCGAAGAATTATTTTGTATGAGGGGATGATTGTTGACGATGCTAGCAATGTTGAATGTGTGAAATATGTATAAAATAGTTGGAAGGTAGGCATTATTATTGCTTTAGTTTATAATAGGAAAAGAGGCCCTTTCTTAGGTAAAACATCACTAATTTACCTGTACTAAATATTTATTGTTATTCCTATTAATCTATTGCTGCTACTTTATTTGCCCTTTGAGAATTACACTGAGATCAATCATTTGATTCACAGGATTGTTGTAAATCATGCTAAATAAACTCAGCCAAATAGATTGATTAACCATGGAGGTGTAAGCCAACGAGCTTGTCCCAAGGCGTCATCCCAAGGCCTCATCCCGTTGGAGTCAAATGGGTTCTGTATGATAGCATTCTCATAAATTCTTCCAAGAATAACTAACAAGCTTCAACATGAACACTAATAATTTCCTTGAAGAAGAAGAGGCGAGCAAAATTCTTGACAGCAAATATCTTTTGGCAAGCATTAATTAACTTACTTTAAAATGAAAAGAGTAGATAAAGATTGTATATATCTAATTGCAATTTGTTTTGCCTCTTTCAACATGAGCTAAATTAAAATAAGTGTTCATGTTTGCATATTGAAATTATTTTTTAGATAATAATTTTAATTTCATTATTTCATATGTTAAAATAAAATTATTATATTTAATAAAGTTTTGTAAATACTTGCTAAATTCAATGTTCATCTTTATTTCTAATTATGATCAATGATGAATTTAATAAACTTCATCAAAATTTTCAGGCCGATTCTTAACTTGAAGAAATCAAATGATCGATATATTCTACTCAAATATTGCCTCACACCTCGGTATAAACATAATTCTAAACAAGATTTTAAAATGTACAATTTTTGGCAGAATTTAAACTGTTGCCCTTTTCTTATTATTTTTCTGGCATGTGGATAACTCCAATCCAGTTTATGTTTTGTTTCCTTGACGTAAACGTTTGAAAGCTTGAAGGTAGGCGGAATTCTGTCTATGTTCATTTTAATTTTGGTCAAGGACGATTTACTTCACTGAATGTGGCGTACAAGCAAAGCGAACAAAAGTTAGAATAAGTTTTTTTTCATTCAAATTTATTGAAATTTGGCAATCATAAGAAAATTAATGTCTTATATTTTTAATTAATATATTGATATGATCCTGAAAATTAATAATTAGCACGAATCTTGATGTAGCGTCGATTGAATCAAGCAAGATGATCAACTTGTATCAATCGGACTCTTAAACATTGAGTGTTTATAGTCAAATCGAGTGTCTTGTGAGCGGATCTAACAAGATCTCATAATTCTTCATTTGAGCATTCAAATACTTAAAATACATCGATCAAAGGAATCATTTTGAGTCAGATGAAGTGGAGTGGTTGGATTTTGCGTGTATTTACGTAGATGTCACTCGCCAATCTATAAATAGCGTTGTCATTCCGTAGAGGAGCCCGAGAGAGGAGAGAGCTATAAAGCTTGAAAATCTTCCAAACACAATCGTGTCACCACTTTCGGCCGGTTGTCCACCACCGCGATCCTGTTGCGTCAATCTCCGTCGATCTCCATCATGACTATTTCGTCGATTCGTTCCGCTATTCATTACATTCGTATTTGACACGACTTGTTATGACTTGTCTTGTTGTATTGATAATGAGATTCTCATCGCTCTTTCTTCATATCTGATTAATCCAGGTATCGAAAAACTTGTACTCCAAATAAATATATAGTGGAAGATTTTTAATGGGCTAAGCCCCATGGATTTTTCCTCTTTTCGAGGGTTTTCCATTAAAATTCAGGTTTTCTTGTTTCTTTAAATACGGTGTCTTTGGATTTCACAACAAATTTAAAGTAAACTTTTACTCTATGGGGTTTTCTAGCAAGCAGGTTTGATCGTCTGGGAAACTGATTCTCATTATTTCATCTTGTGACAGAGAGTTTCCAAAGATTAAAACCACCATCCAGTGGAACATTTCAGCTTTTAAGGGGATGGAGAATGAAGATTTATCAAACTTCATTCCTTTGATTTTCGGCGGGGCAACTCTTAATCTCAAAAGATTATCCAAATCGATATTACGGATATCTAATTGATTATCGTTCGAGAAGAAACTCAATAATATCAATGAGAAAGACAAAAGTCAAGGCAACTTTATTCTGGCTCAAATAAATATTTTGATTTGACCCATTCCATAAAGGTTAATCGGCGAATACTTTGACAAACAACCTGGATAGGTCAAAATCGCCATGGATTGATTTCAATCTCTTCCATGCGTTAACGTCATGCAAAGACTCGACAAACAAACTGGATAGATCAAAACCCGCATTACTCCGCGCAGGTTGCGTCAGCAAAGACTCGACAAACCTATAGGTCAAAATCCGGCCAGTTATTTCGATCTCTTCCATTAACGCGTCGTAATACTTTGACAAACAACCTCGATGGGTCAAAATCCTTGGCGATTGAATCGACTCTTCCATATAGGTTAATGTAGTAACACTTTGACAAACAACCTGGATGGGTCAAAATCCTGGCGATTTGATTCGACCTCTTCCATACAGTTACGTCATCAGTAACACTCAAGCAACCTGGATAGGTCAAAAATCCTCCGGATTGATTGACCTCTTCCATTGAGTTAACGCGTCGTGTAACACTCTCACAAACAACCTGGATAGGTCAAAATCCGCCGTTGATTCAACCTCTTCCATACAAGTTAATGTCATTGGGTAACACTCTGACAAACAACCTCAGATAGGTCAAAAATCCTCAACGGATCCAATTTGACCTATTCCATACAGGTTAACACCTTTGCGTAACACTCTGACAAATAACCTCGAATAGGTCAAAAATCCTTGGGGGATTCGATTCAACCTCTTCCATCCAGGTTAATTTCATCGGGTAACACTCTAATAAACAACCTCGGATATGTCAAAAATCCTTGGCTGATTCGATTCAACCTCTCCCATACATGTTAATGTCATCGGGTAACACTCTGACAAATAACCTCAGATGGGTCCAAAACCCTCAGCGGATTCGATTTGAACTCTTCTGTGCAATTTAATGTCATTAAGTAACACTTTGACAAACAATCTCGGATGGGTCAAAATCCTCGGATTGATTCTACCCCACATGCAAGATAATGGCGATTATCAGCTGAACCATCCATTTGAAGTTTCAAATATAATTTCTATAAGAAGAAATACTACGGACCGGCGGTTGTATTTTATACCACCCGTCGGTAAATCACCTTCTCCGATACCGCCGTACTACCATCACCAATCACGCGCCATATCGGACATCTCCGCCGGTCCGCCATGTCGCCGGTCATCCCGTATTCGCTGGTCATTTCGTCGCCGATTTCGCTGCCGACCACCCCGTCGTATGCCGACGGTCATCATCGTCGCGGTCACACCCGGCCCATCATCGGTCACCAGTAGACTTTTCGCCTGTCGAAACCCGCCGCTGCATCGCGATCAGCCAACTGGGGTTACCGCAGTCATCACCGTGCGCCGTAGCTGGTCGTCGATCACCACCACCGGCTGCCAGAGCCACCCCGTCGGCCGTCAGCCCCAGCCCGACATGCTTCACCGCTGATGTCACCGGTAAACCAACACCGTCGTCTGCCGCCGCGACCATGCATTGACCATCTCCGCTAATCATCACCGTCGCCCGGTCATGCATACCATATGTTGGCCCATCTCGCCGGACCATATCGTAATGGCCGGTCGTCCGGCCGACTTCACCAGGCGTCTTGATCATACTTATCGACAAATGCTTGTTGACCCACCCGTCCGTCGCCAACCAGCCGAGCCATCTCCTCCAGTCACCACCCAACCACCTCCGTAGGTCCACCGCCACAATTCGTGGGTCATCCCCGATCATTCACCATGGCCGATTCAGCCTGAAATCACCGATTCTGCTTCGACCACCCCAATGGGTCGCCAACCATCGGCAACGGGCGCCGCCGGGCGACGGTCCGGTCCAGCGTCGGTTGACACCTCTTTCGAGGAAGGCGGAGCCTGTCGGTATGAACTCTGGGTCTGATGCCTCAGAAGGACCTCCTCTTAAGAAGAGAGAAACACTACGCCATATGAGGGTGTTCTTCTCCAGCCAGGGGATTTTTATAAACCCCCTATAGGGACAAAAAGGTAAAAAATCAAAAAAAAACCGCCCAAAATTGTTCAAAATTGCTCAAAATGGGTCGAAACGGGCCAAAACGGGCGATTTTGCCATGAACAGCGTGGACCAGCGCCATGAGCATCGTCTGTCCTTCAGGAGCTCCGTTACTGCGTTCAGCCCGTAGTCGACCAGCTCCCCTCGACCACTGTGGCGTCCGTTCGCGACCACCCGTGACCGCTTTGCGACTGCGACCATTTTGCGTTTATGTGACCCGTGCTGGCGGCTGGGCCTCTGGGCCAATCCAGGTATGAATCTTAGACCGCGATCCGGTTAGGCACGACCAGCGTTCGTAGAATCAGCGTCCAAGCCCGTAGATTGCCTCGTGCCGTTCAGCGCCATTGGTCTTATCGCGTAAAACAACCCGTTCGCATGGTCAGAAACCCACAAGTCGAGACTACTTTCCTCAAACCTTCACCGGCACAACCCTTCAAATCACGGTTGAACTGTAAGCATCCATAAATGTCAGGATGGGTCCATAACCCAAAATCTTGTGTCCGCGCATACCCGCACACATCCGCGACCCTGCACCCACTTTCGTGATCATAATTTTGTGCTCCCATGAAGATATGTTCTCTCAAAATGTATGGTTAATAGACCCGTAAATTTCATTGAAGAATCTGTTATTTTTAAGTATTTAACATATATATTTTTGGATGATTGAGATAATATCATCCAAAAATCTGATATGACCACGAAAATTCTACTTGTCGAGCGAATCTTGATGTATGTCGATTACGAATCAAGACTAACCGAGATCAAGCACTTATTATCAATCGACTCTTAAACATGTAGTGTTTATAGTCAAATCGAGCGTCTTGATGAGCCGGATCTAACAAGCCCAAGAACTCATAATTCTGACTTCATTTGAGCATTCAAATACTTAAAATATATCAACTGATCAAAGGAATCATTTTGAGCCATCCGATGAAGTGGAGTAGTTTGGATTTTGCATGTATTTACAGGGATGCCACTCCTCCAATCTATAAATAGTCCCTAATTCCTCATATGAGGGGAGCAAATAATTCCTCATTCCTCATATGAGGGGAGCTCAACCAAAAGAGAGGAGAGAGCTCTAAAGCTTGAAAATCCTCTAAGCACAATCTTGCCACCACTCGACGGTTGTCAACCACCCCAGCCGGCCGCCGCCGCCGATCGTCACCATCGTCAATCTCTGTCAGTCTCCATCATGACGACCTTCATCATCAGTGATTGTTCCCCGTTGTTTACCATCATCTGATACCACTAGCAACTGTTACAACCTGAACTTGAATATATGGCTGTTGTTGTCTTCTAATGAGATTCTCATTATCAACTATTCTCATATACAATTCTGTAATCCCGTATCGGGAAAATTTGTAGTCAAAATAAATATATAGTCAAGATTTTTTTTTCTTGGGCTAGGCGTGGTTTTCCCTCTTTTGAGGTTTTTCATTAAAATTCAGGTTTTCTTGTTCACTCTTTAAATACTTGTGTGTGTGTTATTGTGTGTCTTTGGATTTCATAACAAGGCTAAGACGTAAACTTTTACTCTACCGCAACTGATTTTCTAACACGCAACATATACATATATATATATATATATAACTCTATAAAGAGAGAAAAAAATACAGGGTCTAATCTAGTAAAAATGCATCACTATATATCTATTTTGGAGTATAAAGTTTAAGTATTCTCGATAACGGATTATAAGGTTGTATATATGAAAGCCTGACAATGAAAATTTCAAAATTAGGTAACAATAACTATGCAGCGGTAGTTAGGCTGTAGCGGTTGTTGGTGGCAGTCAGTGATGATAATAGGCAGCGATCGATGACGATAGTGGTGATGACGAACTTTGAAGTTCTAACTCTCTCTCTCTCTCGGTTTCTTCTAAGTTTGCTTCTAGCTCCTCCCCCTTTTAGGACAAGAATGAGGTCCTATTTATAGGATTATGAGAGGGGCATTTTGATCATTGTAGTCAAAATTCGAAAACACTCCATTGGACGGTGTATATTGATTCATTTGATCATATATCATTTTTGGTGATTTGATCATCCAAACGATCTTCGATTTGAGTGATCTTAGGCTCGTTGGATTTGTCTCGTTGAGCCGCTCGATTTGACTATAAGCACATCAAATTTGAAAGACATTTAAAAATCCAGTCAGTGTCTCGAAATTTTATATGTAACTTTTGAGCTTGATTTGAGCTCATTTCGGTTCGATTTGACCTAATTTTAGTATTATTTGACTTATCTCACTAAGTTGTTTAATTTGATTGTATTCATGCTTGATTTATTAATTTTAGAGAGATATATTATTTCTCCCGATTTGTGGATGATAAAATTTATTTCATTCAAAATATATTAAATAAAATCACTTTAGCTAAAAATTATTTGGATATATATATATATATGCCAATAATTTTTATAAAACTTTGATAAATTTTTTCTTTTGTAATTTTTAATTTTTAGTTTTGTATGGGTAGAATTTTGTTTGAAAAAGAGGGGTGCGTGAGTGAGAAAGAGAGAGAGAGAAGAGGAAGAAGAAGAAGAAGACGACGAAAAGAGGGGGAGAGAGAGGGACGTGTAGAGAGAAAGAGACACAATTATTATTATTATTATTTAATGAAGAGCACTTTTATAAATTTAAAATATGAATAAATTTCTTTTTTAATATATATATATATATATATATATATATATATATATATATATATATATATATATATATATATATATATATATATATATATATAAGAATACAAAGAGTTTTCTTCTTTTTTTTATTATTTTTTAAAGAATATGAAGAGTTTTTTTATTTTTTATTTTTTTAAGAATTTGAAGGGTTAATTTTTAAGTATAAATATCATATAAAGGGTAAGGTAAAATTGCACCTTTCTTTATTCTTTCTTGATCTCACTGTATAGTCACCCTCAGCTTTTATTCTCCGATCTGGGGTTTCTAACGACGATTAGGCGCGCATCCGAATTAGGCTCCGTGTCTTCAACTTTCTTCTCTTTAGTAGCATCCACTGATATGTATAAACGATGTCGACTCTCTCAGCTCTATTCTCCCGATCTCGGATTTCAATTGACTGGTTAGCTGCGTATCCCAAATTTCCAGGTGTGCTTATTTTTCTCTTTGGTAGCCTCCACTAACCTGTATAACTGTGCCGACCCCCCTCATAGACTCCAGTTCTCCCCGATTTTGAGATTTCCAACTGACCTGGTTAGGCGACGCACATCCCGAATTCAGGCTCCAGTGTGATTTAAAGCTTGAAAATAGAGAATATCTTCATGGGTGAGCATCCTTCAACAAATATCCCAATGTCTAAAGATACAAGATTATGGGTTACAGAAGCATCAGGAGATGGTGAGATCCGACGATGTAACGCCAACTATCAATAATGATACTTTGATAATCTTCAGGAAGAAGTATCATTTTCCAAATGATTTGGTAGTTATTCCTCCTAAAAAATTATAGCGAGCTTATTATCCTCCATTAGGGTACCTATACCTTCTGAAGCTTTTGCCTGCTGAGATTTTTGATGTACATGTACCTTCTAAGATTTTTGATGTACCAGTACCTTCTAAAGCTTTTACTTTATGAGATTTTTGATGTACTTGCATCTTCTGAGACTTTTGTCTACTCAGATTTTTGATATACCTGCACCTTCTGAGGCTTTTACCTACTGATATTTTTGATGTACCTGTACCATTTGAGGCTTTGTCTTTTGAGATTTTTTAATGAGTGGAGACTATGTCAACCACTGCTCTCTTTGGAGTCTCCCTTTAGTGAGGACGCCACTTAGCTTACTTGCTCGAGCTTCCCGAGGCGTGCCTTCTAGGGAAGGAATCCATAAATGATTTTTGGCTTATCGATGTTGTTTGTCAGAGTGTTACTCGGTGACATTTTACTTGTGTGAAAGAAGTCAATAGTTGTAACTCTCATCCGAGATTATTTTGTCAAAGTGTTACTCGATGACGTTAACCTATGTGGAAGAGGTTAAACATTTTGATTCTTTTGATTATTTATTAGAGTATTACTCGATGATGTTAACCTGTGTGAAAGAGATCAAATCAAAACATCTATTTGAGACTGTAGCCAAAGTTGTTCCCAGACTTTTGCCTTATTTTCCATGAGTATGATTGAAGAATCATGATTTGCAAACCTATTTTTTTTAAATGTTGAAATTACTCATTATTGACTTGCTTCTCGAATTGATAATCAATTAGATATCCAGAATATTGATTTGGGCTATCTTTTGAGATTAAGAGTTGCCCCTAGTTTCCAACAAAAGTTGAAGGATTGGAGTTTGATGAATCTTTATTCTTCTTATATGTTCTTTCAGAGTAAAATTTTTCCACCATATAGATGGTGCTGCTCTGAACATAAAGTCAAATTGTCAACCGTTGTGAAGATATAAAATGAATATTTTCCACAACAACATCATACTATTGTGTGCTAGAAAACCAGTTACGGTTGAATAAAACTTCATGCCTTAGTTTGTATAGAAATCCATCACGCACACAAATAGTTGAAAAGAGATAAGGAGCTCTAGAATTTTTAAGTGAAAAAATCTCATAAAGAGGGGAAAAAACACATAGACTAGCCCAATAAAAATGCTCTACTATATATCTGCTTTGGAGTACAAAGTTTAAGTCTTCTCGATAACGGGATTACAAGATTGTATGTATGAAAGCCTGATAATGAGAATTCCAGAATTAGGTAACAATAATATCTGTGATAGTTGGTAGTAGGTTGTTGGTGGCGGTCGGCGGCGATAATAAGTGATGGTGTGACTTCAAACTTCTACCTCTCTCCTAGCTTTCTTCTAAGTTGCTTATAGATCATCCCCCTTTCTTGACAAGAATGAGATCCTACTTATAGGATTCTAAGAGGGACATTTTGGTCAATGTAGCCAAAATCCCGAAACACTCCATTGAATGGTGTATATTGATTCATTTGATCATAAATAGCTTTTTTATGATTTGATCGTCAAAAAATCTTCGATTTGAGTGATCTTAGGCTTGTTAGGTCAATGCGAGCCGCTCGATTCAACTATAAGCATGTCAAATTTGGAAGTCATTTGATCATCCAATCAGTGTCTCAAAGTTTCATATATAACTTTTGAGCTCATTTGGGCTCGATTTGACCCGATTTTAATGTTGTTAGACTTATCTCACTAAGTCATTTAGTTTGATTGTATTCATACTTGATTTATAAATATTAGGGAGATATATCATATAAAATCACCTAGTCACCCCAAAATGAATGTTTGTAATTATTTTGCTTAGGCCATCTTTTCTTGTCGAAGCCGAATCTGAACTAATATTTCATCTATATTAACATGGGGGGAATTAATGTTTCTATCAGGAACTTCTTTTCCATTTACATATCATGTCTAATTTATTCTATTTGGAGAGAAAAAAATATAAGGAGATGTAGTAACTCCAACAACAGTTTTATAGGTATTATCAATGAGAAATTATTAACGGAGTCCGATGTAGCCATATATACTAAATTCAATAACATAGATTCATGCAAAACTAAATCTCTCAGCCAAAAACACTCCCCAAGAGAACATGGAGGAATCAGTCTTCTCTCAGCTTCTTCTCTCAATCTACTATGTAAAACTAAATCTCTTTGAAAAATACTTAATTGTTCCTCCCTTTGCTGAGTGGTGTCTTAACAAATATGGCTCAATCTGGAGGACAAATTGTTAGAAGGCCTCCCCACTCTAGAAGGAACTGAAAATCTGACTACATGATTTAGGGAGAAAAGTTTGCATAAACTTAGAGTCGGTGATTCTTTTTCTCTCTATTATGATCCTTGATGTGATGGTAAATCATTGTTTGAAATTATGGGGGATGATTGCTTCCACCTTCTCAAAAAACCTACTTCTTCTTGTCTAAATGCAATCATCTTAGATGGGGTTTGGCTACTTCCGAAATCTCTGAATAGGAGATTCCCTCATTGTTATAATGTTATTCGAAGTATTGTCCTTGGCCATAGGAAGGACATGGTCCAATGGAATGGGGGAGATCTTCTTTTAAACTCCCTGATCAAAAGGGCTATTTATAAAAATTTCCCTATAGTTGATTGGTCCAGTGGTATCCAGTATAAGGGATTTGCCTTAAACTATGCAATATTCTGTTGGATGGCTTATCTGGGTGGTCTTAAAACTTTGGATGTCTTGGCATCTAGAGGGTTAGGTAGTATTGCTAACTGCTACTTGTCACACTTTTAGGTTCCACTCCCACCTTTTCTTCGAGTGCAGTGTCAATGAATCTTGTGAGATCCCTTCTCCCTTACGGGAACTTTTTTCTTATGCAAGCCACCTTGAAGCAAGTTCTTATTGCAGTTGCAGAACTGGACCACAAAATAATTAGATAGCTTTCATATCTCATAATTGTTGTTATATATATTCTGTGCAATGAAAGGAATCACAGTTATTCCAGAATGAAACCACTACATTGCCTGGTCATAGCTTAAGATCAAAACATTTGTTGCATATAAACTCCGAAGATGAAAATTCAAATTGTGGTTAGCTCACGTTCTTCATGTTATGAGAACCTGGAGCTTATCAAATGACTATTGTGGGAAAGCAATCTCTCTATTTTGGTTTTACTTTCTATTCTTCCCTTGAGGGTTCTACAGATGGATGCTGATTGTGTCTTTCCAGACAATGATGAGAAGCATTGTAATGCTATTCTATAGGAGTTGTTGGTGCACAATGCTTCTCTATTTCATTAGGCCTCCTTCTTGGAAGAGCTTCCTTGCAACCAGAGGATCAGAGGTTCTTCATTTTTCTTTTGCCAGAGTTACAAGATTCACAGCCCTAGACCTCTTGGAGGGTAGAGGAGGTAACTGTTGGAGTGTGAAGCTTATGTTTTGGATTCAGGTTCATCAGCACACAATGACCCTTTCTAGCCTGGGTTATTTTGTCTCTGAGTCCGTGTTGTTCTACTCTTTTTTGTTATTATTTTCAACTTTCTAATTATAATTTTTGAATTCAATTCTTTATGTAGTCGAATAGGGATTCAATTTTTGGATAAATTGGTCTTAGTTCTTCAGTCCTCTTGAGGATTACCTTATGTAACACATGTTTGTTCTTTTGGAATGATATTGGACTATGCCCTTAACTATTTTCCAAAAACATAGATTCATGTGACATTCATTTAATACAAGTTATTGTGCATTAATTATGAACTGTTCATTATTATATATTGATATAATATTATTTGCTTCGATAATACATAAATCTATATGCACATTAATACACAAAAATATATAAAAGCTATACACATTAATTATCTATTGATGAGCAGCATATGATGTTATGCTATTGAGGTCTGGATATAAAAGATACATCCAAATTCTACAAATAATAATTTCTCATTATAAATAAGATCAAATTGAGTAGAAAAGATATCATGGCTAGGTGAAAGAGTGCTTGTAGCCTTCTTGATCTTAGATGATTTTTATGGCATTCATTCTATATTTATTTGGTTTTGGTATCACATCTATTTTTCTTTCCTCACAATCATTGTTTTTCAAATAAGGTTCTCTTTTATTCGATGTGATACAGAAGTTTCTCACAATCAGTTTGGTTTCATGCCAGGTAGATCTACTATGGATGCTATACATTTGTTAAGAGGTTTGATGGAGAAGCATAGAGAAAGTAAGAAGGATCTACATATGATATTTATTGATTTAGAAAGCTTATGATAAAGTCTCTAGAGATGTTCTTTGGAGAGTTCTAGAATAGAAAGGAGTTAATATTGGTTATATTCAAGTCATTAAGGATATGTATACTAGAGTACATTACTTGTGTCCAAACACAAGGAGGATTGACAAAATATTTTCCTATTTGGTTGGATTACATCAAGGATCAACATTAAGCCCTTATCTTTTTTACTTTAGTTATGGATGTTCTTACGAGGCATTAACAAGAAGATGTACCTTGGTGTATGCTTTTTCTGACATTCTTCTTGTTTATAAGACTAGAGAGAGTCCAACGAAACTTGAATTATGGAGGTCAACTTTAGAGTCTAAAGGTTTTCGTTTAAGTAGATCTAAGCGAATATATGGAGTGTAATTTTAGTTGTAGAAGTTTTAGTGGTAGTGTTGTGACTTTAGGTGATCAAGTCATTAATAAGAGTGGCGATTGAGATATTTAGGCTCTATTGTTCAAAATGATGGTGAAATAGATGGTGTTATTAGAATTCAAGTTGGATGGTTGAAGTGGAGGAATGCATCGGCTATTATGTGATAGAAAAGTTCCACTTAAACTTAGGGAAAATTTTATAAGATGGTGGTAAGACACGATGACTTATATGCGAGAATGTTGGCCAATAAAGAGAAGCATAAGACTAAGTTAAGTGTCGAGAGATGAGGATGCTGGTGGATGAGTGGCTTTACTCTTAGAGATAGAATGCAAAATGAGTATGTTGGAAAAAGTTGGAGTAGCTCAGGTGGTAGATAAGATTAGGGAGAGTCTCCTTAGATGGTTTGGCCACATAAAGCGTGTGTCGATGACCGATTAGAGTAGATGCATTAGATTTGCCTTATGTTAAGAAAGGTAGAGGTAGACCTAAAAGACTTGGTTAAGATGTATAAAAATGATCTTAGTATACTTGAATTAAATGAGAATTTGACACATAATAGGACACAATGGAGATGAAGGATTCATGTAGCCAACCCCACCTAGTGGGATTAAGGCTTGTTGTTGTTGTTGTTGTTGTTGACCTCACTTTTAGAGTGAGCTCTCAACTTTCTCATCATAGACCTAGCACTCTTGTAAACACTGAGAGTTCTTTAGTCTTAAGATACTTCTAGTGATTTGGTGAACACTTAACCTAATCCTAGAAACTTAAAAGAGTTAGCCATAGGAATAGGTTGTGCCTTAGAGATTTAGGAGGACTTGCCTACCCTATTGGCTAAAATGAATCCTTGCTTCCTTCTTTCAAACCAAACCTCGAACTAAAATCTAAATTCCAAAATCAAATCCAACTTCCAATGATTGAAACCCATGATTAAATTCAAACTCCAAATCCCTTCCTAAGCCCTTTGATTTTATCTTATGAACTTAGCCTTAACCAAATTCAAATCAGCACCAATCCAATTAATTTTCTCAATTATCAAATTCAATCTCAAATCAAATTCCAAATCATAAATCAATTCCAAATCAACTCGAAATGATTGAAACCCACAATTAAGTTCAAATTCCAAAATCTCTTCCTAAGTCATATGAACCACCTTCATATGCTTAGTTAAAACTCCTACAAACCAACTCAAACTTGGTTGATTTCTTTATAAATCAATCATTCTTTTATTAATATTCACAAATATAAATGAAATCCAAGTTCAAACCCTTCAAACCAAACTAAAATAAATCAAATCAATTCAAAATATAAGTTAGCATTTTTTAACCTACATCCCTTAATGTGGTCAAAATTGCTCCCAAATCACTCCAAACTCAAGTAATTTTCTCATGGTCAATTTAATCTTCATTTATATTCACAATTATAAATGAAATAAAAATCCAAATGGTCCAAACAAAATCCAAATCAAATTAAATTCCCAATTTTTAGCTCTTTTAGCCAAATTCTTGAACTTGGCTAAATGATACCTAAATCCACTCAAAACTCATGAATCTATTCATGATTCAATCATTCCTACAATCATTGGCCCAAAGATAAACATAAACTGCCTTTATCAAACCAAACCTAAGTCAACCCATGTCAAACCCATGTTGACCCTTTTGACTTAAAAAATTGTCATATGAACCAAAACCTATGTGGCTCTAAACCACTTGCAATTAGATTTATATTTCAATCCTATGATCATGTGTGAGTTCAACTAAACTTGAATCAAGCCATGATCAAGTCAACCAATCCATTTAGGCTTTCTTGACCCAAAGTGACCTAAAGGACCTTTTTGAGCCAAGTCCTAATCTAACCCAAATTAGATTGAACCAAGCCCATCTAAACCTTCAATCATGATCAACAATCATCATACGGTGATCAATTGCTTTGAATTGGGTCAAACCAAGTCAAACCTAGCCTTTGACCAAGTCAACATTTAACCCAAATGAAACCCAAACTAGCCAAAATCTACCATATATCAAATTGATTAAAACCATTGACTCAAACACATTCATATTCAATGATTAAACATGACCAAACCCTTACTTGAGACAAACCAAGCCTAATTGACCATTTGACCCAATTTGACCCAAATTAGCCTAAAAAGCCAAAATGGGTAAAATCATGATTTAATCCAAATTGATTGCAACCAATGGCCCAAGTTCATTCCAAATCACTTATTGAACTTGACCAAAGCCATAATTGAGCCCAAGTTGACCATTTGGTCAACTTGACCCAACCTAGCCTAAATTGGCCTAAAGGGTTCAAATCAAATCCAAATTAAACTAAACTGAAGCCTGCAATCATTTCAATTGACCAATTGAACTTGATTCAACACCTAACTCAACCTAATTTGGTTTGAATCCAAATGAGTCAAACTAATTGAACCAAAATCCCAAATCATCATATGAAGCTAACCCAAGCCTTGGTTTGACCCAATTTTACCGATTAGTCAACCCAACCCAACATAGCCTAAATTGAACCCATTTGATCAATCTAAGACAAACCAAAAATCCAACTTATGCAACCTTGTAGGTTGATCCAACAACTTAAACTCATCATAGGTCAGTCCAAGACCTCCCCAAAGCTAAGTGGGCCCCACCCATGGGGATTAGCCATCAAACCATGTGATTTAAGCTTCAAAACCAATGGATCCAAGCCAAGTCAACTCTCCCATCCCCATGATAGCCCCTTAGCACTCAATAGAACCGTCCCATGACCCACCTAGCCCACCTAACCCACCCTAGGTCGACCAAGGACCTTTGAGAGGTGAGTTGACTCACCTCCAACCTAAATTGAGCACCCATTGGATCCAAACTTTGCAACCTTGGCATAATGGATCCATGGCGATAATCACTTCTCCCATCCTTAGCTGACCCACGATGGAGACAAATTGATGGTGACAATGATGAATTGGAATCATACACCTGTCATCCATCCATCATGAGCAATAGAGGGGTATACCCCCTCAATTTGAGTGGAAAACATATCCAATTGCATCATGTGAGTCCCCAAGCCAATTTTGATTCTCTTCATAGTGATCCCAAACACCCTCGAGCCCTCCTTGATCGATTTGCCCATTCCCGAGCAAACTCAAAATAGGACATCCCAATCTCGAGCAATACTCCCTTGTTTCAATTGAACTCAAATTCCTCTTACCCAAACTCTCACCACACTCCGTCAAAGCCAAGCGAGTCATTTCCCAAGCTCCCAAGTGGCTGGAGGTGCGACTTCGATCAAAGCTGAAGCTTCTATGTGTGTGAGGTGGTCAATCGAGCATTCCACACCAAATCAAGCTCGAGCTTCTTCAATAAGGCCAAGCAAGTGAAACTACCTCCGACAACCAGAGACATTAAGGTGAGGTAATTTCTACAAGCCAGTATGCAAAATGGGTTAGTCTTTTTTGAAGAAAATTTGAACGTCATGAGAATTTGCGTTGGATGTGTGCGCCTCCCCTCCCCGAAGGTGTGGGATCGATTTGGAGGCAATCCGAGCTTGGATGAGCTCGGATTGAATGGGGAAAGATGGACGGTATATATTTTTCCCTGCTCGCAAATGGGATAGATCATTAGCCGCCCGTTCTATGTGATCAGAACGAATGACTCTGGTTAGATCCCGCATTAGATCTCTTGATTCTCTTCTTAAATTATGGATCGATCAGGTCTTAGATCGGACGACCCACGAAAAGTGCGTCATGCATTTGGTGATCGTGAATGTGACAACTTAAATAGCCAATCCTTACTTTCATGGAAAGCGTCGCGTCATTGCTATCGATGTGATTAAAAGTGAATTAATTTTAAAGCTAAAACTTTCTAAATTCATAACTAATTATAAAAAAATCAAAAAATGCAAACTTTGGCTCATTTCAAAGGTATTTTAGAGTATAATCTAGAAAATTATTATTAATTGATTTTGAATAGTGATTTTGTCCTAATTAAGATTTAAATAAAATATAATTAGCTTAATTATCCTTTACTTAAGCATCCAATTAATCTCAAATTTTATGTGGATGTTTAAGGGGATAACCTCTGCTTCCCCTATTTTTCTGGGATTTTATTATTTGCTTAATTAGAAAAATCAATTGATTAAGTCTTAATCATTCTCTTAATTTAATTAGTGATAATTAGTAAATGAACATTAATTTAATTAATTATTTAAGCTTAATTATCTTTGTGGAATAGTAAGGAAACTTAGGGAGTGTGATTGGGATATTTTCCTAATTCATTTCCTAGATTTCCTTCACTTTTTTAATTAGCTTAATTGATGATTAATGAGATAATTAATTGCTTAATTAATTAATTAATCTCTAAGACAAAAAATCAAAGCCTAATTTAGTGTTTAAAATGGCTTAGGGACTAAAGATTTAGCCTTGTCCTTGATCCCTTTCCCTAAGCTAATTTCATCATTCTAATCAAAATGTAATTAAAGAATTCAATGTGTGGTGTTCCTTGTTAGCCACATCATACTTATTGGGCGCCCTTTGTTGACCTCAATTTTAGAATGAGCTCTCAACCCCTCCATCTTAGACATAGAACTCCTCTTAGACTTTAAGAGTTCCTTAGTCTTAAGACACATAATGATTAGGTGGACACTCAACGTCTGAGATTTAGGCGAGTTAGAATGTCATGCCTTAGGGGTGTTAAGAAAATTTGTCCACCCCAGCTTGAACCTCACCTTCCTTCCTTCCTTCAAGTCAAACTCCAAATCAATCTTATTTGATTTTCTACAAATTCAAATAAACTCCACATGATTGAAATCCATGATTGAAATTCATGATTGGAATCCATGATTGAAACCCATGAATGAAATTCCTTTCAAATTTTCCTAAGTCCTTTAAATTCCCTTTTAATGGACTTAGCCTAAATCATGATCAAAACTAAGTCAAATCCTTGAGATTTTCTCATAATTCATTTATATTCTCATTTATATTCACATATATAAATGAAATATAAATTCAAACCAATCAAATTAAACTCAAAATTTAAAAATCAACTCTTGAAAATTCCTAGGTCCCTTAATTTCCTTCTTAAGGACTTATCCAAAATCATGATCAAATCAATTCAAACTCATGAGATTTTCTCATAACTCATTTATATTCTCATTTATATTCACATATATAAATTAAATATAAATATAAATCAATCAAATCAAATCCAAAAATTAAATTCCAAATTTAAAATCCTTCTTAAGTCCTTAAATTCTTTTAATGGACTTAGCCTAAATCATGATCAAATCAAAATTAATGGGATTTTCATAACATTTATATTCTCATTTATATTCACATATATAAATGAAATATAAATATAAATCAATCAAACCAAATTAAAAAATTAAAATCCCAACTCTAAAATTTTAGTCCTTTAAATCCTCCTTAAAAGACTTAGCCTAAATCATGATCAAATCACTTTAAATCCTTGAAATTCTCTCATGATCCAATTATACTTTTATTTATATTCACATATATAAATGAAATATAAATTCAAACAATCAAAACCTATTCCAAAAATCAAACTCAAATCCCTTCAAAATTCAACCTAAGCCTTTCAAGTCAAAATCTTGAACTTAGCCAAATCAACTTCAAATCAATCCAAACTCTTGATTTTCCTTCATGATTCAATCAACCTACAATCATGAATCCAAATATAAATACCAGATTCAATCACCAAATCAAAATCCAATTCAAAAATCGAATCCCAAATCTATTCATATTTTTCCTTTGAATATGAAATTGTCAAATGAATCAAAACCCATTTGACTTTAAACCACTAGCAAATGGATTTATATTTCAATCATAGGTCCATATATAAGTTCAATCAAACTAAAATCAACCTTTAACCAAGTCATTCAACCCACTTAGGCTCACTAAACCCAAAGTGACTCTAATCAAATCAACTTTTCACCCCCTTGTGGATGACCTGAACCTGCTTCCCTAGTGGAAGGTTCACACTCTATCCCTTGGTGGATTCTTCCCTCTCTTATGTTTGACATAAGTAGAGCCACTTGCACTAAGCTCAGATTCTTTTGCACTTGGGTTAATAGATTATTTCTATTAATGATTGTGACCTTTTGGTGTCATTGATCATTTTGTCAACACTACGCGTGTTCCTTGTCACCACACCACACCTATTAGGTTCTTATTGACCTCATTTTAGAATGAGCTCTCAACCCCTCCATCTTAGACTCTAAGAGTTCCTTAGTCTTAGGACACATCTAGTGATTAGGTGGACACTCAAAATTTCAGAGACTTAGAAGAGTTAGCCATGTGAATAGGTCATGCCTTGGGTGTTGGAAAATTTGCCCACCCTTAGCTTGAACCATTCCTCACCTTCCTTCCTTCAAGTAAAACTCAAATCAATCTTATTTGATTTTTTCCAAATTCAAATCAACTCTACATGATTGAAATCCATGATTGAAATCCATGATTGGAATCCATGATTGAAACCCATGGATGAAATTCTTAAGTTCAAAATTTTCTAAGTCCTTTAAATTCCCTTTTAATGGACTTAGCCTAAATCATGATCAAAACCAAATCAAATCCTTGAGATTTTCTCATTATTCATTTATATTCACATATATAAATAAAATATAAATTCAAACCAATCAAACTAAACTCAAAATTTAAAATCAACTCATGAAAATTCCTAGGTCCGTTAATTTTCATCTTAAGGACTTATCCAAAATCATGATCAAATCAATTAAAACTCATGATATTTTCTCATAACTCATTTATATTCTCATTTATATTCACATATATAAATTAAATATAAATATAAATAAATCAAATCAAATCCAAAAATTAAATTCCAAATTTAAAATCTTTCTTAAGTCCTTTAAATTCTTTTAATGGACTTAGCCTAAATCATGTTCAAATCAATTCAAATTCATGGGATTTTATCATAACTCATTTATATTCTCATTTATATTCACATATATAAATGAAATATAAATATAAATCAATCAAACCAAATTCAAAAATTCAAATTCAAACTCCAAAATTTCTAAGTCCTTTAAATCCTCTTAAGACTTTCAAATCATGATCAAATCACTTCAAATCCTTGAAATTTTCTCATGATCCATTTATATTCTCATTTATATTCACATATATAAATGAAATATAAATTCAAACAATCAAAACCTATTCCAAAAATCAAACTCAAATCCCTTCAAAATTCAACCTAAGCCTTTCAAGTCAAAATCTTGAACTTAGCTAAATCAACTTCAAATCAAGCCAAACTCTTGATTTTCCTTCATGATTCAATCAAACCTACAATCATGAATCCAAATATAAATACAAACTTCAATCACCTAAATCAAAACCAATTCAAAAAATCAAACCCCAAATCATTCATATTCTTCCTTTGAATATGAAATTGTCAAATGAATCAAAACCCATTTGACTTCAAACCACTCAAAATGGATTTATATTTCAATCATAAGTCCATATACATTTCAATCAAACTCAAATCAAGCTTTGACCATTACACTTTCTAGTTCACTTGACCCAAAGTGACCTAAAGTACCCTTTTGAGCCAAATTCTAATCCTAACCAAATTGGATTGAATCAAACTCACCTATGCCTCTCATCATGATCAACAATCATCATGAGATGATCAATCAAAAAAACCAAGTCAAACCTAAGGGTTGACCAAGTCAACTTAGCCAAAATGAAACCCAACATAAAAAATCCACCATAAGCCAAATTGATTGAAACCATTGATCTAAGTTCATTCATGAACTATGTTTGAACTTGACCAAGTCAACATTTGAGCCTAACCTCACCCAACTTGACCCAAGTTGACCCAACTTGACCTAAAGGTCAAAATGTGTCAAAACTTGATCTAAGCCAAATTGATTGAAACCAATGGGTCAAGTTCATTCCAAATCACTTGTTGAACTTGACCAAAGCCTCAATGGCCAATTAGACAAAAACCACCAATTGAACCAACTTGACTAAAGGTCATGTTGAGGCAAATTCAAACTTAACCAAAATTGATTGGAAACAAAGATACCAATCTATTCCATATGACTAACCAAACCTAAACCTACCTATAACCTCGCTCAAATAGGTCAAATGGTCAAATGGGTCAAATCGGTCAACTTGACCCATTTGACCTAAATGTAGTCATATGAGCCAATCAAAACCCAAATTGAATCAAACCAAAGCCATCAAAACATTTCAAATGGTCATATGAACTTGACCCAACCCTGGTTTGACCCAATTTGACCAATTGGTCAACTTGACCAAGTTGACCCATTTTGACCTAAATGGGTCAACATGAGCCAAACCTTATCAAATGAACTCCAAATCAAATGAAACTTCGCCAAACCCATTTTCTCAACATACCCAACATATCCAAATTCAAAAATCAGCAAATGACCATTATACCTCTAGGGCATAGAATAAATTTTAGTCAAAATAATAGGGAATTTGGTCAAGTCCTCTTCATATCAACTTGATACCTTCTTAATAGGTCAAGTGAACCCTATGGAGGGTGGTGCACCCAACCCAATGATTTTGGGTCAGCCCAAATGGACCCAAGGCCACCACTCAAATCAAATTCAAAACCTCCTCCACTCAATTTGAAGCACATGGGAGGTTACCAATCCACTCGCTCAAATCACCATGTGCAACTCAAAGCAAAAACCTTTCCATATGGACAATTGGATCAAAATGGCAACCATCATTGCCATGGGGAGATATACTCCCTAATTCAATTCAAAATCCACATTATCGATTGAGTGTTAGAGAGTGTTAGAGCATCGAGAGCATCCTAAGCTTTCTAAGAGGGATTTGAATATTCTGGTTTCATCTTAGAAAATAGGGAGCTCACTCATTTCAACTCTCCAATTTAACTCAATTCCTTGCACACTCTTGGGGAGCTGATTTCCAAGCTCATTCAAGTTCCTAAAGCAAGGAGAAGTTCAATTTGATCAGAGCCACAAAGGGAAGAAAGGGGAGTTGGTCCATAGAGCAAATTACCCAACCTCAAGAGCTAATTCTCTCACCACAGCTTCATCTCAACCATACAAAGCTCCTCCAAAGGAATCGAGCATTGGTGATCACCTCCTGGTGAGGTATGAAATTTTTTGACCATTAAACTTAGGAGGTGTTGGTCTTTTGTGAAAGAAAGTGTCATGGCATGAGAATTCCACCATTGGATGTCATCTTCTATGCTTTGTGATAGTGTGTGCAAAATTTTATCCTAATACAAGCTCAATCGAGCTCGGATAAAGGCTTGGATCATGGATGATCTCCATTAATCCTCATGGAAGACTGGGGCTAATCTCGGCCATCCATCTGCGCATTTTGGATGGACGGCCGAGAATAAGCGCACATTTTATAAATCCATTTATCCTTTTAAAACCATGTGGTGATCCCTGGCCGTTCGATCCTTGATCGAACGGCGGGTATGAAACCGCATCCCGCCACCACGCGCTTGCCTTGATGTGACATTTAAGTGGTGACGCATGAAAAGCGAAATGCCGCTGCTCAAGCATAATTTAATTAGGTTTTAATTAATTTAATTAATCCTCTGCTTTAAAAAATTTATATATCTCTAAATAAAAAATTAAAAAAAATATGGTAAATTTCTACCAAAAGATAATTCACCTAGAATATTCTAAAATTAGTTTTAATGGATTTTGAATTATCTTTCTCTGATTTTTCTTTTTAATGGAAATATTAATTTATTAATTACTCCTTAATTAATCCTCTGATTAATCCCAAACATCTTGGGTATGTTTTAGGGGATGACTCGCCTCCCTAATTTTTTATTGGGATTTATTGAAGGCTTAATTGGGAATTGCAAATGTTTCTAATTTCCTATGTAATTAAGGATAATTAAGTTTGATTAGTTTTAATCTTTATTGAGTTGATTTATCAATAGAAGGTTTATGGAATAATTTTGGTATTTCCCAAGCTATTCCCTAAACCCCTTTTCTTTCCTTAATCCTCTTAATTAAGGGTTAATTCATTAATTATCCTCTTAATTAATTTCTTAAAATTCTAAAACTTTTAGAACTTAATTAATCTACTTTGGGTAGAGTGTGTTAGCCTAAGTTCAATTAAGAAATCAAAACTCAACTCACATGTGTGAGGGTGTTTTGAAATTACTTAAGTTAAACCCCTTAGCTTAATTAACCATTAATCATGAGCCAAATTGCATTAGGCCCTTTTCTTCCAAGTTGCATGCAAATTTAAATTCCTTGTGATTTTATGTCATCTCATTGGCTCATAATTATTTGGTTAACTATGCTAAGGTGGTGTAAGGGTTAATTAACTTGTTTTAATTCATACCTTAACCTAATCAAAATCTAAAATGAATCTAATCATCTAAAAATTAAACAAAATATCAAACACATGTGAATGGGTTAGCAAACTCAACTCACATTTTCAAAATTAAATCAAACTCAACTAAATAAAAAATTACATTAAATAACTTTGATTTATTTTAAGATTTCTTATTTCAAGATTATCTTTAGGATTTAATTAAAGTGAATGTTTATATTTCATTTTATTTTTTTTTTCCCCAACATGTTAAATATGTATGTCATGTGGTTTCATGCATTCATGCTTTCATATTTTCAAATTTAAAAATGAAAAATGTTTACTTTATGTCAAATTGCATGTGTAAGAAAGTAAAATATGAGTGGTTATTATCACTAAATTAAAAAAATTATTTTCAAAACATATGAATCAATTATCAATTGAAAGTGTTACTTATATCTTAATTATAAGTTTGCATGTGAGTAAGATATAAAGATGTGCTTAGTATAGTTTTTCCTCTTTTTAGTATAGTTGAATAGATTTGTAAGATGTATGGTTCATTTGAAAAGAACCTAACTCTTGCCTAATCCCATATCCTATTCATTCCTATACTATCACTTAAGAAGGATACGTATGCTTACAAACATAAATTGCATAAACAAAATGAATCAACTAATACAAATTTTGCATTCTTTCTTTTCCATTCATTTCTTTTTACACATGTTTGTATGGGAAAGTATATTAGTCTGACAACCCAGGTTGTGAGGCTTAAGTAGCCCTAAGTAGGTCTTGTACCTACACCTATAGTTAACAATGGTTGTACTCACTTATGCCTTTCTTCTTACTTTCATGTGTGCATGTAAAAATTGGATAAGAAATTTCTACTTAATGAAAATCATGCATCATAAATTTCCAAATTTCTTAAATGAATTACTTAGCATGCATCATAAAGTGTGTTAAACATTCTCATTTGTATGTATAGATATTCTTAGGACTCATCATATGCATGTTATACATGTTGGGAAAAAAGAAATGAAGTGATGTATATTGTGAATTTGTTCATTTTATTTAATCTTAAAATGCCTTTCTTTTGAATAGTTTAGAGTTCATCTAAACTTAGGATTAATTAAACACTTAATCAAAACATTCACTAAACAAAATTAAACATGAATCCACTTTAGAAATTACTTAGGTTAGGGAAAGAGAAGTTCTCTTCTCTTCTCTCTTCATAACTTAGTAATTAATTATAGATTCACTTGAACCTAATCAAAACATGAAATAAAATCAACCCAAAATAATTAAATCACTTAAATGAAACCCTCTAAGTTGAACATGCTTCACACTTAGAAAATTTAACTTAAACATAAATACATACCACACAAACCTCAAAAGCACACATTAGCTAAGTCACCACTTCTAGCTTTAGGTTGGTGCATGGTTTGATCTTGCTTTTTATTTTGTGATATATGTTTTAGACTGATGTTGGGTGTATGCTTGTAGAATGAATGGTAGGGTGATCTAGTCTAACATTATTTTTTCTGGGATTGGGGGGCTCAAATAAATAAAAATATAAATTTTGTGTGCTATACTAAGCATAATCCAATAGGTGGACTTAGTCACCCATGTGTGGGGTGATAAGTCCAATATACATGCTTGGGATTTGGTGGTTTGTTTATTAACCTTTGTTTTGCAAGTGTAGTAGATTTATTTTTTTTCTTTTCATGTAAATTTTAATTAGGATTTTAATGATTATTATGGGGATTAGATGCATATAAGATCTATCTTATATACCATGTGAAGCCTTGGAGCATCCACCTTCCAACCATCCAAAAGAAGGAACCAAAGAAGAAAGAAGAAAGAAGAAGAAAAGAAGAATAAAGAAATGAAGAAGACCCCATAACAATGAATTCTTAATTATATTTAATTCATTTATAATCTGAGTATAAGGGTAGAGCTCTACCCAATATTTTTTGTTTGTGGGTACCCACCAATGGCCTCTTATTCTTTTACGATTTTATAAATTGATTGATGATTTATTTATTGTGCAGAACATCCTTTTCCTAGTTTATTCCTTTCTTTATGTATGCTTGATGTGGATTAGGCTCTTAGAGAAAAATAAATCTTTACCATAAACAACTCAAATTAAAATAAAGAATTCATAACCTCACCTAAAGCTTAGGTTTAAAATCAAGATAAAAGAATTAGCAACCTTTGGATGAGTATTTCTTTATAACATGCATAAATGCATCTTTTCACTCTTGATTGAGGGTTTCCACCTTGCCGAGAAACTTGGCTTGACCTTTGAGAGCCATGGTGGAAACACACCTCCTCCCTTCTCTAATTTTGGCCAATAACTTTATTTCTCATGCATATATAAATCCTATTAGTGATAAAATAATTATCCAAAATGAAAATAAAATGAAATATGAATCATTAGATTTAGGTCATTTGAAGCATGTCCTTACATGATCTAGTCTCTTTAGGAGTGAGTAACTAGTCTCTTTCTAAATAAATAAAGTATTTATCTTGCATAAGCATAGACTTGCCTACATAAATTTAAAATCATAGGAGAGTTACTTGCACCCCTGGCTTGTAAGTCCAAGCGTTTTGTCCTCTGGAGGCAAACCAAATACTCATTTTTCCTTAGATTTTGGTTACACTTTTGCCTCACCAAAGCTCCCTAGATTTAGGTTCTGTTATTTCTCCCCTTTCATGCTTAAATCCTCACCTCTTAGGCATTTCCATAATTGTGTTATGAATCATATCTAATGAAAAAATTCAACTCAAACAAATTAAATCAATTTCAAAATGTAAAGCCCAACCATAGGATAGTTTGAGATGCTCGCGTTTCTAGCATCGTGGGCATCTCCTACTTATCTTTCTTTTGCTTCGATAATAACTCTCTTTGATCAATCTCATTTGATCTTCAAAATAACTAATTGATTGATAGTCCTTTCCTATTGAAATCTTTGAAGACAATGATCATTTACCTAGAGTATTCTAAGGATCTTTTCCTTAGATGTAATTAACTATGCTTGCCCCTTAGAACTTAACAATAAAATAAACCACTTTACTTTTCCATGTAAAGTGGGGAAGAATCTGTACATATGTAACATGTCCTTATGAGTCCTTATTGAGGTGATTAGTCCATTAAAGGGTAGTGACTTCTATCTTTGAGATAGTATACTATTCTTGATGATCATCCATCACCTAAATAAGCACAATCGGCATCCCAAAAGATGAATTTTTATGTTCTTGCTTTTCACCACAAATGAAGGTGACCATATAGAAATTTTTCTCCACAACTTTTTCTAGCGATTCCGCTGGGGATGGTTCCTCCCTCCATCTTTGGTAAATGATCATTATATTCAAGTATCGATAGTGGGCTTATAATTTGGTATGAATCTGAGACTATCTTTCTTTCCATTGGCACTTATCTTATTTCATTCTTAAGTCAAGTTAGCTAACATCTTTAGTTTTATAGACTCATTGGTCTTAAAACCCCATTGTCCATGGGTAAAAAAAAAAGATCTAAACAAAAAAGAAAACCTTTAGAGACTTCCTCCTTACCATTTTTATGATAAGAAAAGGTTCATTCTAAAATAATAAATACAAAATAAATTTTTGATAAAAATCTTGCTTTTCAAAAAGCACTCTTTCAAAAATGCACATAATAAAATATTTTTCGCAAAATTTTTTCACCCTCATTTAACAATAATGTTACAGGAATTTTCAAAAGTAAAATTAACAATCTTTTCCAAAAAACACAAATGAACATCTTCCTTCAATTTATTTTGATGAAGATTTCATTTTTTTTTAAATAAAATGAACAATCATCTTTCTGAAAGTCAAAAATCAAAATCAAAGATAAAATTTTCAAAATGCACATAAGAACCTTTCCATTCAATGTACTCACACCCATTGAATGGAAGTTTCATTTTCAAACAAAACTAATAACCTTTTCCAAAAGCACAAATGAACATCTTCCTTCAATTTATTTTGATGAAGATTTCATTTTCAAAATAAAATGAACAATCATCTTTCCAAAAATCAAAATCACAATTAAAAATAAAACTTTCAAAAAGCGCATATGAACATTTCCATTCAACCCACACTTATTGAATGAGTTCATTTTAAACAAAATAAATTTTTAAAAACACATAATGAACATCTTCATTCAATATACAAATTTATTAAATGAAGATTTCATTCTAAATAAAAATAATCATTTGGAAATCACTTAAACATATCCCACATATGATTGAGTTAGAATTCTTTCAAAAGCAATAATCACACAAAATAAAAAAATTTCACATTTCAAAAATAATTGATTTCCATTAACATACCCAAATTTGAATGGAAGTCTCTTTCAAAATAAACTTAACAATCATATTTTCAAAATTCAAACACATTTAACTTCATTTAAATACAAATTTATGTGAAGTCTCAAATCCAAAATCAAAATAAACACATTTGGAACTTCATTTAGCATACTCAAATAAATTTCTTCAAATTCAAAATAAAAAATTTTCAAAACACATTTGGAACTTCATTTAGCATACTCAAATTTGCTAAGTGAAGTCTTCAAATAAAAAATAAAAAAAAATTCAAAACACATTTGGAACTTCATTTAGCATACTCAAATTTTCTAAGTGAAGTCTCCAAATCCAAAATAAAAAATTTTCAAACACATTTTGTAGCATTTAGCATACTCAAATTTACTAAGTGAAGTCTCCAAATCCAAAATCAAAAATTTTTAAAATACATTTGGAACTTCATTTAGCATACTCAAATTTGCTAAGTGAAGTCTCCAAATCCAAAATCAAAAATTTCAAACACATTTTGGAACTTCATTTAGCATACTCAAATTTGCTAAGTAAAGTCTCCAAAAAATCAAAATTTTCAAACATATTTTGGAACTTCATTTAGCATACTCAAATTTGCTAAGTGAAGTCTCAAAATTCATAATAAAAAATTTTCAAACATTTTTGGAACTTCATTTAGCATACTCAAATTTGCTAAGTGAACTCTCCAAATTCCAAAATCAAAAATCTTGAAAAAAACATTTGGAACCTTATTTAGCATACTCAAATTTGCTAAGTGAAGTCTCCAAATTCAAAATCAAAAATTTTCAAACACATTTTGGAACTTCATTTAGCATACTCAAATTTGCTAAGTGAAGTCTCCAAATTCAAAACCAAAATTTTCAAACACTTTTGGAACTTCATTCTTTAGCATACCAAATTTTCTAAAGAGAAGTTTCCATTTTCAAAACCAAACACAAAAAAAATTTTAACACATCTTTGAATTTCATTTAGCATACTCAAATTAAGTGAAATTTCCATTTCAAACTAAGTGGAACTTCATCTTTAGCATACCATATTTGCTAAAGTAAAGTCCACTTTCAATCAAATCAAACAAAAAATGAAACACTTAGGATTTCCTTAGCATACCTAAATTTGCTAAGGATCCTATTTTCAAAAATCAAACAAAACACCCTTGTTCTTCTTAGCATACCTAAATTTGCTACGAATCCTATGTTCAAAATCAAACAAAACACACTTTGGTTCTTCACTTAGCAAACCTGGGAATTCCAATTTTCAAAATCAAAACAACAATTCACAAAAAAGAAATAATTATTTTCAAACACTTCACTTAGCATACCCAAATTTGCTAAGTAAAACACCAACAAAATCAATTGACCCTTACTTTAACATACTCAAATTTGTTAAAGGAAAGGGTCCTCAAATCAAAAATCTAAATTCAAATAAACATGAACCTATGGAAGCATCCTTCTCAAAATATTTGAATCCATCTTTCAACATACCCAAATTTGTTGAAGTTGGATTCATATTCAAAATTCTCTTTCAATCAAATCTTTCAAATCCATTTGAACCCCACTTAACACTTCCAAGATGTTGGATGTGGGTTCAAATTTAATTCAAATTCAAAAATCAACAAAGACAAATAATCAAGCTCATTTCTATTGCAGATTCTCAACACCATCAATTATGCAGTACAACCAATCTTGCTAGTTGATCAAAATGGCACTCACAAAATTCATTTTCACTTTCCCTCATGGCATAGATTTGGCTTTGGACCAGCCAACTTCCATTGGATCATACACGCCTTATCCACTTTGGTGGATTTGAGGAGAGGGATTACATGTGAGGCACTCCCCTCACCACTAGAGGACCACGGTGACCGCGTCCATCGATTGATCTACCCTCTGATTCTGACATCTCCTCAAAAGGAAAGTAGCGCCCCACACTTTGCAGTAGATAGAGCATACCCTAGTTTCAATGCCATGGTTTCTCATGCCTAGTGAGGCTAGCACCTCTCATCTCTGCATCTCTAAGGGTAAGGCTCCCGATCTGGTTTTGCCTCCCCTTTTTGAGTATGCCTCTCATTCCTCCCATCCTACTAAACAAGTAGAACAAAAGCATGATCAAGCGGTATCACACTAATTGTAGGAGATGGAGGCCTGCTCATTCGATGAGAGGAGTTTCCACTTCACCATTGGTTACATCAAACCAGTTTCATCCTCTCTAGGTCGTGAGAGGATGCTGAGGATTCACACATCACCCACCGTGGTCCAAAGACGCCATCGCTTAGAGTAGGTCGCGCCCTCCGACGTTATGCCGTGTGGAGCTTATGACGAGATGGAGCTCAATTTGATCTAAGATCCATCATCCTCGGTGTGGGGAAACATATCCATCATGAGAGGGGAGGCCCATACATCACATTACTAGGGAGAGGTGGAGGTTCCCGCCAGCCTAGCTTCTCACTTGGATTTCCACTGCGCTACCCGCATCTACCAACAACATCTTAATTACTGGGACCAGTCATCACAGGAGGACAACTTATGTTCATAGAGAGTCGGTGGTGTCTCTACCCCACTGCTCTACCCCTCATCCTCCATTACCAGTCCAAGTCACAACATCTCCAGTTCCATCAAAGGCCATGAAGGCCATATCCGGAGAGAAGTGCACCCCGTTGGTGATCCAGTTATGGCCAAGGGATCCTTCTACACGCCCATTAGGAGGCCGAGCGCTCAACCTTCGCCCCTGGTGGTGAAAGGAGTGGCAAAAGCATATGGTCATCCTTCACCAACTCCACCAGTCAACAGACATGGAGATGGTGGTATTTCAAAGTGAGCAGATGATACACAATGATAGTGGAAATTCTAGGAATGTCACCCTCTCATACCTAGTGACAGTCGGAGTGTCTCATCTAGTGAGTACATCCTCATGGATTGACTCTCGAGGTGAGGTGGTGCCTCTCATGCAAGTGATCACACCGAGCCTGATCATTCCCATTCCATCGATCATTCTCTCAAGGAGATAGTAGCACATTATCTTGTAGGAGAAGAAGGAGATTTTGGGGAGGTCGATGAGGAGAAGGTCAGCTTCGATCTCAACGAAGATGACTTGTTGGCAGACTCAACTGGAGTCTGTATGGTTGATACCAAAGGATATCTTCTCAGTGAGCAGCGAGCCACGGAAGGTGATGAGGTTGATCAAGAAGACACTGCCCAATCAGCCCAACACTCTAACATCAGTTGATACAGAAAGATGAGCATAGATGGGATGGATGACAAGCTTGAGACTTAGCAGCAAAAAATAAGCCCTAGTTCATCCTACTATCACATCACCAACCGAAGGTGCATGTCTTGGACCCAAGACCTTACCTCCTCGAAGCAAGGTACACTAGCATGTATAGGAAGGTAGTGGAAAGTACCTCCATACAAGAAAAGACATAAAATCCATGGTTGAGTAAAAAAGTGAAGGAAGCATTGGCTCAAGCCCGGGAGAGGATCATCTGTGGGGTAGACCTACCAAGAATTCAATTCAATCCAATATCCCAAGGGTTTCGTGCCACCTTCCTTCAAAAGCTTTGATGGCAGTGGTAACCTAAGGCAACACATAGCATACTTGGGCTATTGCAATGCAATGGCGGGACGCTTGCTATTCCCTCTTCATTAGTATAGGATTGCTTGATTGGTATGAACTAAATGTTCAAGAAAGACATTTGTTGAGTTAGCAACTATTTATTAAAAAAGGTTTATTGGAGCTAAGAAAGGGTTACAGTGATCTAAGAAGACAACATCACAAGTGAGTCCCTTATGATTATATTCTCATGGCATAACTAAAACCATGAGCCATAATTGTCTTAGCAGCATACCATTAAAATTCTTTTAAAGAATATCCATAGCCCGATCTCCTTCATGCTTAAGGGCTTCACTATCAAGACATTTGAGAAGCTAATGAACAAGGCAACTAGTCTACAAGGAGAGGCCAAACAATTGCCTTTTAAGATGTTCCAAAGAAGCCACATCTACAAGAAGAAGCGGGCAATGACAACTAGATAATTTTACTAGAGAGATCGGTGAGAGACCAGACCTTAGCTCCACCTCCTTTACCACCACCGAGGCTGCCATAGCACAACAAACTCCATGGCTAGCTCCGCCACCTCCTCATCCATACCACCATCAGTTGGAACACATACGCCTACCAGGTAATGGTCATACTTTTTGATAAGCTTAATAAACCTTATTTTTTAAGAGGAGGTAATCGTGAAGATCTTTAAGAATCTCTTAAAGAAGCGATTTAGCCACCCAGCCTGGGAGACTGAGAAAGGAGGTAAAAGTCATGATCCTAACTTTTTCCCCTACCAATCAGACTGTTAGCCATGTTTTGGGATTGCTTCAATTTCTAAGACTTGAACATATCAAGATCAAATAAATCCCAAAGGAATACCTTGGAACCCATCCAATTCCATCTGATAATCCTAGATACTGTGATCCTACTAAAACTAAAGAATTGGGATTTCCTTATCCAAAATCTCTAAGAAGATCATTCAAGATCAAGAAACTTTCTTTGCAGTGTAGTAAAACCTCCAACATCAAAGGTCAGTTACCGTCAACTCTATGAGTGGGAGCAAGAGAGAAGAAAGATAGTGGGCTCCAAATCAAGCAAATCAGATGTGAGTTACCTCCATCCAACACTCACTTCCACAGACAACTTCTTTGCTTGCCCTTTTCTATTAAGATATTCTATCTAAGATAAGCATCAAATCCTTACCCCACTCACTTTACTGATTTACTTTGTACCTCCAAACAAATCCAAGAAATTTAAGAATAAAGTTAGCTTAAATTATATCTGTGTCACTTATGATGGGTTGTCTAACGATAACTCTTTACGTCAAAATAATTATAATAATTTTGATCTACCTCTTTCTGATTCATAGTTGGACTATAACAACCGTCCCCTCTACATCACTTGACATGACAGTTCGACTTGTGAGTTCATGATCCGTGTGCATTGGTGAACATTATGAGTCTAAAGACCCTGCCTATTTGAGGATCGATATCTCCACACTCAGGAGATCGGATGATGTTGAGAGGATTCAATGAACAAGGTGAGCGGGCTTTAGGTTCTATAGTTACCTTTGGAGATAGGTGATTGGAAGATCAAGCCAAGTTTTACATCATTGATTCAATATTTCATTCATGCTTTGCTTGGTAGGCCTTGGATACATCAGAACAAGATCATTCCATCCTCCCTTCATCAGTGCATCAAGTTTAGAAAAGATGGAATTTAATTCCGTGTCAATGGAGATGAAAAGCCATTTTCAGTTAGAGAAGTTGAGATTTATGAGGATGCGACCTACTATCTTTCTCGAAACACCTTTTCTCGTGAACTTGGACAAAATTCAAATGCAAAATCAAAATAAAAAAAAATGAAGGCAAAGAAAAGATAAAGGAAAAAGAAAAGAGAAATGAAAATCCAAGTGAACAAGAAAGGGGAATTGAGGAAGAAATAGATCTGCATATCACATTCCACCCATAATTCATTCCATCATATGGACATGTGGGTAGATGGCTCAACCTCCACGGAGGTAGAGGTAGAAATAGAGGTAGTTCAGGGTGGAAGACCCCTAGTTGGCCATCACCAACAGGTCATGTTCTAGTTCATGGAGTACCCTACTATTCACATAGACTTGGAATCCAGAGGATGAGTCTAATGTGATTAGTATACCAACCAACCCTCTCGGGTTCCATTGGAGGTGACTTTGATCCAGATGAAGAGACCTCCGCAAAGCAAAGTATTAAAATCTAGTTTATGTGAGACTATTTGATGGAAATTGGGAACCTTAGCTCTAACCTCACTTACATCTCAGAAAGTTGATGATTTGGTAGTTAAGGAAGTCCATAAGTCTTCTAGTGACATGAAGCAGAAGGTGTTCTTTCTGGGATCATCATCCTCAAGTCTTGAAGTTGATGTAGAACTTGAGGAGGATAAATTTAAAGAATTAATGGAATTACCATTTGACTTTTACCTTGTGTTCATAATCTTATAGTAAAGGTTTGGTTCCTCATATGGTAATAAGTCAAAAGTATTTTGAAGCTATGAATACTGTAGGAAGCATAATCAAGAGTAGGACTAGGATTGACAAGTGGGTCCAGTAATAAAGACATTGCTTAGTTACCAATCATTTGAGTCGATAGGTTCTTTTCACACACCCAACTCTTATGAGAATGTGTGTTTAGAAACCTCAGATGATTCAGATGATCTCCAAATCAAGGATGCACCTCCAAAATTTGAAGAGGAGATTCATTCAACAATTGACAAGCTTAAAGAAATCAACCATGGGATAGAAGAAAATCCACACCCGACATACATCAATTCGTTGTTGAATGAAGAAGAAACCAATGACTTAGTTAGCTATTGACTGAGTTTAAAGATTGCTTTGCATGGAGTTATGAAGAGATGCTATTATCTCCCAAAGTAGCCCTAGCAAAAATAGATCTAACGCTACCCTATTAAGCAAGCTAGACGCATGATTAGAAATCAATAATAAGTCATTTTTGAAGTCAAGAAAATGATGGTTTCATCAAAGAAAAAATATCCTACACAGTTAGCTAGTCATCCTTAAGAAGAAGAATGGCCAAATTCATATGCAATTTTAGGGACTTAAATAAGGCATGTCCTAAGGATGAGTTTCCTCTTCCTATACTAGAATTAATGGTGGACATCACCTCATCTCATGCAATCTTCTCTTTCATGGATGGGTCATCTGGCTATAACCAAATCAAGATGTCTCCTGAAGATGAAAGAAACACTACTTTTGAACCCGATCAGAATCTTCTATTATAGGGTCATGCCTTTCGGCCTTAAAAATGCTGGTGCTACATACCAACGAGCCATGACTTAGATCTTCAATGAACTCATCCATCATGTTGAGTTATGTTGATGATCTAGTCAAGAGAGAGAAAAGGAAGACCACCTCTTTGACTTGAGAGTAGTT
Organism: Cymbidium sinense; assembly: GCA_021442155.1. Taxonomy (NCBI): domain Eukaryota; kingdom Viridiplantae; phylum Streptophyta; class Magnoliopsida; order Asparagales; family Orchidaceae; genus Cymbidium; species Cymbidium sinense. Next base: position 105,135,478 of record CM038218.1, read on the forward strand.
TTGAATGATTAAGATAATATAACCTCAAAATGAATCTTGAAGTGTGCATTGAGTAGCTTCGAAAATTCCTTGGGTTTGTTGTTGGGAATAGAAATAGATCCAAAAGATCAAAGCTATCTTAGAAATGCCACCTCCTAAGAGTTTAACTCAACTCATCCTTCCAAGATTCATATCTAAGATGCTTTATCTCCAACCTATTGGGGTGATGCAAGCCATTTTCAGCACTTATCAAAAAGGATGCCAAGTTCAACTGGGATGATAAGTGTTAATATGCCTTCAAGACATCAAGCGATTTGGTGAAGAGCCTAGCCTATCAAAGGCCACTCATCCTCTACACCGCCGCATTGGATGACTCTGGTGCCTGCTGGCCCAAGCCAATGATGAAGGGAAGGAGAACACTCTCATTACCTCATTGTCTAATTCAAGTGAACTAACCACATATTGAGAAAAATTGCCAGCTTTGATCTTTGCTTCCCAAAAGCTATGACATTATATGCTTTCTCATAAGGTGAACTTGATCTCCAGAACAAATCCACTACAGTATCTCATGACATGACCAACGCTATCCGGATGTTTGGCATGCTGGTCCATGATTCTCGCACAATTTGATATTACATTTGTACCTCCAGGTAAAAAGGATAAGATTTCTACACCACTTCCTTCTGATTCTCGCTTAGTGACCCTAATGAACAAATCATGAACTTAGGGAGGCCAATAATCATAATGGGAGATGTATTTTGATGGTGAGCTTCTTTTCTTATAGGGAAGCACCATCTATTCTCGAAAGGTGGGTAGAATAGTTCTAACTCAAACTCTGATGTGATGAGATTCTCATACTATCTTTCCAACCTCGACCAACAACAAAGCCAAGTATGAGGCTTTGATGGTCCGGAGTTAGCCATCACTATCAATGTCAAGAGCATCAACATCTTTGGGATTCTTGGTCATCAACCATTGTCCTTAGGTTCTCAAACCCAAGCTTCATCATTACTATGAGTATACCATGAAGCTGTTGGCCCAAATTCTCGAAGTCACCATCTACAAGGTTCCTCAAGTAGAGAACACACTAGCAGATGACTTGGCCAAACTTGCCAAAGAATTGGCATGTCCGGAAGATGAGTCCATTTCAATAAGGGTCCAAAATAGACAAGTTATATCCCTTATTGATGTTGAACTCATCGAGAGACTTTCTCTTGAAGGGGAGGTTGTCGTTGCCAAAATGGACAAGGAGCTGGATTGGAGGCAACCATTCATAGATTATTTGAACACCAAACTACCTCAAGAAAAGTCACAAGCCCATAGTGAAAGAGAGCTCTCTATGCTTTGTTGATGTATCACAATCCTTTGACCAAATGTGGTTATGCTATTTAGACAAACATGAAGCCTGTGGCATTGTAATCGAGGTACATTCGTCTATGAGCCATCAATGTCCAAGATGAAGATGAAGATCAAGAGACAGATACTACCGGGCCTTCGATGATTGATCATGGATGTAGCTGGAGATGCCATCAGTCGTACATGTGGTCTTCCACCAACCACCCAACATTTGACACCCTACATTGGCCTCATGGCCATTTGAGTGTTAGGTACACATTAGGTCCAATCGATCCTCCTTCTTCCAAGGGCATCGATTCATCTTAGCCACGACTACTTTTCCAAGTGTGGAAGCCATCCCACTGAGAGGTCACACTCACCATGTGCTTCTTTTTCAAGAACCATATCATATATAGGTTTGGGTGCCTCGATGAATTATATCGATAATGGTATTGCATTCAAAAGCATGAAGATCAATTTTGCTAGAAGAAGGTATAGATTGGAGATACTCCACCATCTACTACCCAAAGCAATGGCTTAGTAAAGCATTCAACAAAACTCTCATCTAGATACTGAAGAAAACTCTTGATGACAATAAATGACAGTGGAATGAGCACTTGGTTGAAGCCTTATGGGCCTACCACACCACATATTTAACTCCAACTTAGTCTACCCCTTTTCTTTAGTGTATGGGTTCGAAGCTGTTCTACCTTTAAAAGTTCAACTCCCGTCACTAAGGATATCATTGGATAGCAAGATCACTACAGAGTAGAATGCAAAGTTGTAGTTAGAAGAGCTCAAAGGTTTGGAGGAAAGTCACCAGGTGCAGACCTCGTGTTGTACCAAAATGATTCAAGCTCACAACAAGTTGCCCTAGGTCTTTTCAAGTAGGAGAACTTGTGAAGGAAACCAATTGTTGCCCTTCAAAGATGGGAGGAAGTTTGAACCCACTTGGGAAGCCTCCTATGTCATAGAGAAGGCCTACTAAGGAGGATTTAATCAGATTATTGATTATAAAGGGGAACACCTGATACTTCCAATTAATGGGCTATTAATGGGCTCTATCTAAAGAAATATTACCCATGGAGCAAATCATGTTTAAAAATAATTATTAATAAAAAGAATAAAATTTGATTCTATTCATCAAATCTTCTCTTCTTTCAAAGCGTTATTTTCTTGTATTGTTAATCTGTCGTGACGTGTCTATGGTAGGTGTAAGAGCCCCCAGTGGCATCATATCCCTCTTTCACAACACAAACATAATCTCCCAACGCTATTAGAATAAGTGTAAGAGAACCCGAGAGGCATCCTATTTTGATTAGAACAACTAAGATAGGTGTGAGAGAACCCAAGCGACATCCTTTCTTAGTGGAATCTGTCCATGGCACCATTTCATCAAATCCCTGTTTTAAAGGTGTAAGAGTCCCCTAGAGGCATCTTATTCCTTTTGACACATGCACAACAATAAACACATGATCTTTTGTCTCGAGCTATTCGATGTGGGAGCAAGTCCCCTGTGGCACTCACTCATTAGCTGCTCTAGGTCGGGTCTACATTACCTTGCTAGTATGTTACCCCAATGGTCACTTGTTTGGAAGATGTGAGTCCCCAAGCTTTCTTTCCTAACTTGACCATTACAAACCAACGAGTGCCTTGTTAGTATGGTAGTCTCCACTTCCCAACCAATAATCTACCTCATGTTGGCTTTACTTAAGAAGATGTGAGTCTTCATGTTTTCTTCTTGAACTATCATCATGCTCTAACTAGGCCGAGTATATTTGAGGTTTAGGATAAGTCTCCCAGAGGCTCCTTTCCTCTTGACTATATTTAATTTGATATAAGTCCCCCAGTAGCATTCACTTAGTAGTCAGTCGGATATCACCGTCGAAAAGATAGACTATCCAAATCACCCACCATGAGGATGTGAGTCCCAGCTTTCTTCCAGCCATTGCAAACCGCAAGCACCTTAGGTTGGTTGATGATCTATCCGACATGACTCACCGTGAGTACACCACTTGGGCATGTGAGTCCCCACTTTCTCCTGTTGGACATTGAATACCTATTGATATATGATAGCCATGTCATCTTCTCGTTTTGATTAAGCCCTGCATCCCTCATGCACTCTATTTGGATCACGTCATTTGCGACCCTATTTAGACACTACCCTGGTTATTTTTGGATTGGACAACTCTCTTTTCCTAGTAGCCACCCCTCTGATTGGAGAATTTGTTGAGGATGCATTCTCTTGGTTCAAGAATGAGTCAGATGATATAGCTCCTTCTTGATCCCTCAAAATTAATAGGGTCCATAAACAAACTAAATAAACAAACAAAAATATTTGCTTGTGGATTAGAATTCAAGCCCAAAGGGCCCCTTTTCCCAAGCATGCATCTATCTTTGGGTAGTGTCGTAGAACTCCCTACAAATTACCGACTACGAGATAAATCTGGGTGGTACTCACTCAATTGTCTTAGGTCGTTCAATCTATTTTTCCATAAGCGTTACCTAATAGTCATTCACTTTGGAAGATGTAAGACTATGACACATTCTTTCTAGCATGACTATCAAACCAAAGTCTAAGTCGTTTGATTTGCCCAACCGATCCCCAACTCTTGTAGTGGAAGATGTGAGTCTGGCTTTTTTCTCCCCGAATTGATCATTACAAATTGAAAGGCACTCCTTTTGTGATAGTTCTCCCACCGAAGCTACTCCCTTTGGTTCAAGAATAGATAGGTCTAGGTTGATAAGCTCCTTCTGTGATCCATCAAACCAATGGAATCCATCAAAATAAACAAATTTAAAAAAAATCTATCTTGACTATCTTGTGATCTAAGTCCCCAAAGAACATTCACTCAATAGCCCCTAGGTTGGGTTTGATTTATTGCCCAAGGAAATCGATCACCCCAGTGGTTCCTTATTTCTAGAAGATATGAGTCCCCACACTTTCTTCATAATACTTGACCATTGTGAACTGAAAGGAATCCCTTTGGTTGGTTAATCATACCATGTGGTTGGTAGACTACTCTCTTTGAATTGATAAATCAGTCTAGGCCTTACTCGTAGTTCATCAAACCATGGGATCCATCATAATCAAAATAAATCTAAAAATAGAATTAATTTTGACTATCTTTGAGTTTATTTAAGTCCCCCAGTGGCATTCACTTAATAGTCAGTCCTAGGTTGGGTTCAATCTATTATCTTTCCAATAGATTACCCCAATAACTGGTTTCTACTTTAGAAGATGTAAGTCCATTACACTTTCTTCCTAGTACAGTTATTGCATACCGAAAGACATCCCTTTGGTTGGCTACTCCTACTATGTGTTTAGTAGACTACCCCTTTGGATTAGTAAATCTGAGTTAGGACTTGGCCTTCATGGCTCCTACTCAGTGCAATCCATCGCAAACCAACAAGGTTCATCTCAAAAATCCAAATCTAAAAAAAAAAATTAAATAAATTCAACCCTCTTCCCTAGTGGAAATTTCTCCTCAGTGAGATTCAAATCAAATCAACTTTTCACCCACTTGTGGATGACCTGAACCTGCTTCCCTAGTGGAAGGTTCACACTTTATCCCTTAGTGGATTCTTCCCTCTCTCTTATGTCTTGGACATAAGTAGAGCCACATTACTGCACTAGATTCTTTCTACACCTTGGGTTAGGGATAGATTATTTTCTTTGTGACCTGTTGTTGATCATTTGGTCAACATACGATGTGTTCCTTATTAGTCACCACACCTATTGGACCTTTATGACCTCATTTTAGAATGAGCTCTCAACCCCTCCATCTTAGACATAGGACTCTTAGACTTTAAGAGTTCCTTAGTCTTAAGACATATCATCTAGTGATTAGGACACTCACTACTAGACTTAGAAGAGCCATGAATAGGTCATGCCTTAGGTGTTAGGAAAATTTTCCCACCCTTAGCTTGAACCATTCCTCACCTTCCTTCCTTCAAGTCAAACTCCAAATCAATCTTGTTTTATTTTCTCCAAATTCAAATCAACTCCACATGATTGAAATTCATGATTGAAATCCATGATTGGAATCCATGATTGAAACCCATGAAGGAAATTCCTAAGTTCAATTTTTTTAAGGCCTTTAAATTCCCTTTTAATGGACTTAGCCTAAATCATGATCAAAACCAAATCAAATTCTTGAGATTTTCTCATTATTCATTTATATTCTCATTTATATTCACATATATAAATGAAATATAAATTCAAACCAATCAAACTAAACTCAAAATTCAAAATCAACCCATGAAAATTCCTAGGTCCCTTAATTTCCTTCTTGAGGACTTATCCAAAATCATGATCAAATAAATTCAAACTCATGAGATTTTCTCATAACTTATTTATATTCTCATTTATATTCACATATATAAATTAAATATAAATATAAATCAATCAAATCAAATCCAAAAATTAAATTCCAAATTTAAAATCCTTCTTAAGTCCTTTAAATTCTTTTTAATGGACTTAGCCTAAATCATGTTCAAATCAATTCAAATTCATGGGATTTTCTCATAACTCATTTACATTCTCATTTATATTCACTTATATAAATGAAATATAAATATAAATCAATCAAACCAAATTCAAAAATTCAAATCCAAACTCCAAAATTTCCTAAGTCCTTTAAATCCTCCTTAAAAGACTTAGCCTAAATCATGATCAAATCACTTCAAATCCTTGAAATTTTCTCATGATCCATTTATATTCTCATTTATATTCACATATATAAATGAAATATAAATTCAAACAATCAAAACCTATTCCAAAAATCAAACTCAAATCCCTTCAAAATTCAACCTAAGCCTTTCAAGTCAAAATCTTGAACTTAGCTAAATCAACTTCAAATCAAGCCAAACTCTTGATTTTTCTTTATGATTCAATCAAAGCTACAATCATGAATCCAAATATAAATACAAACTTCAATCACAAAATCAAAATCCAATCCAAAAATCAAACCCCAAATCCATTCATATTTTTTCTTTGAATATGAAATTGTCAAATGAATCAAAATCCATTTGACTTCAAACCACTTGCAAATGGATTTATATTTCAATCATAAGTCCATATACAAGTTCAATGAAACTCAAATCAAGCTTTGGCCGAGTCATTTGACCCACTTAGGTTCACTTGACCCAAAGTGACCTAAATACCCTTATGAGCCAAATTCTAATCCTAACCAAATTGGATTGAATCAAACTCACCTATGCCTCTCATCATGATCAATCATCATGGGATGATCAATCACTCAATTGGGTCAAACTAAGTCAAACCTAAGCATTGACCAAGTCAACCCTTAGCCAAAATGAAACCCAACATAGCCAAAATCCACCATAGGCAATTGATTGAAACCATTGATCTAAGTTCATTCATGAACTATGTTTGAACTTAACAAGTCAACATTTGAGCCTAACCCAATTACTTGACCCAACTTGACCTAAAAGGTCAAAATGTGTCAAAACTTGATCTAAGCCAAATTGATTGAAACCAATGGGTCAAGTTCATTCCAAATCACTTATTGAACTTGACCAAAGCCTCAATTGGCCAACTAGACCTAACCTAGCCCAATTGACCATGAACTCAACTTGACCTAAAGGGCTCATGTTGAGCCAAATTCAAACTTAACCAAAATTGATTGGAAACAAAGATACCAATCTACTCAATATGACTAACCAAACCTAAACCTACCAATAACCTAGCTCAAATAGGTCAAATGAGTCAAATTGGTCAACTTGACCCATTTGACCTAAATGAAGTCCTATGAGACAAACTCAAAACTAAACCAAATTGAATCAAACCAAAGCCATAAAAATATTTCAAATGGTCATATGAACTTGACCCAACCCTTAGTTTGACCTAATTTGACCAATTGGTCAACTTGACCCAAGTTGACCCATTTTGACCTAAATGGGTCAACATGAGCCAAACCTTATCAAATGAACTCCAAATCCAATGAAACTTGGCCAAACCCATTTTCTCAACATACATAATATACCCAAATTCAAAAATTAGAAAAATGACCATTATACCCCTAGGCCATAGAACAAATTTTGGTCAAACCATGGGGAATTTGCTCAAGTCCTCTTCATATCAACTTGATACCTTCCTAATAGGTCAAGGGAACCCTATGGAGGCTGGTGCACCCAACCCAATGAGTTTGGGTTAGCCCAAATGGACCCAAGGCCAAAACTAACCCTCTAGCTCAAATTGGCCAATTTGAAAATCTCCCTCACTCAATTTGAAGAACATGGGAGGTTACCAATCCACTCCTTGGCTCAAATCAACCATGTGCCAACTTTAAACAGCCCAAAAAAACCTTTCCATATGGACAATTGGATCAAAATGACAACCATAGCTTCGGCAGTCCGATTGCCATAGGGGGAGATATACTCCCCATAATTCAATTCAATTCACACATCATCATTATCAATTGATTGTTAAAGAGTGTTAGGAGCCATCAAAGAGAAATCCTAAGCTTTTTAAGAGGGATTTGAAAAGAGCATTCTCGATTTTCATCCTTAGAAAATAAGGGAGCCTCGCTCATTTCCAAATTTCCTCTATACTATAATTCAACTCAATTGCCTTTGCACACTCCCTCAGGGGACCAAATTGAGCTTGCCTAAGCTCTCATTCAAGTTCCCAAAGCAAGGAGAAGTTCAATTTGATCAAAGCCACAAAGGGAAGCAAGGGGAGTTGGTTCATAGAGCAAACTACCCAACCTCAAGAGCTAATTCTCTCACCACAGTTTTGTCTCAACCAGATGAAGCTCCTCCAAGGAATGAATGCCAGTGATCACCTTCGATGAGGTATAAAATTCTTTGACCATTAGACTAAGAAGGTGTTGGTCTTTTCTGAAAGAAAGTGTCACGGTATGAGAATTCCACCATTGGATGTGATCTTCTATGCTTTGTGATGGTGTGCAAAATGTTATCCTAATCCGAGCTCAATTGAGCTCAGATCAAGGCTTGGATCATGGACGATCTCCATTAATCCTCAGGGAAGAACAGGGAAAATCTTGGCCATCCATCTGCGCATTTTGGATGGACGGTCGATATTAAGCACATGTTTTATAAATCCATTTATTCTTTTAATACCATGGGGTGATCCCTGGCCGTTCGATCCTTGATCAAATGGTGGGTATCAAATAGCATCCCGGCGCCATGCGTCTATCTTGATGCGATGTTTAAGTGGCGGCTCACGGTAAAAGCGTAAAGCGTGCACCATCCACGTAGCTATGGGGTTAAGAGGTTTAATTAGGTTTCAATTAATTCTAATTAATTCTCTAAGATTTAAAAATTCATATCCCTAAATAAAAATCAGAAAAAATATGTGGTAAATTTTTACTGAAAGATAATTCAATCTAGAACATTCTAAAATTAGTTTTATTGGATTTTGAATTATATCTTTCTCTGATTTTCTTTTACTAGAAATATTAATTTGTTAATTAATCTTAATTAATTATCTCATTAATCCCAAACTTCTTGGGTATGTTTTAGGAGATGACCTTTGCCTCACCTAATTTTCTTGGGATTTATTGAAGGCTTAATTGGGGAAATTGCATATGCATTTCATAATTACTCCATTAATATAATTAAGGATAATTAAGGTTGATTAGTATTTTAATCCTTTATTAGAGTAGATTAAGGTTAGATTCAATGAATAGGAGACTTAGGAAATAATTTTGGGGTATTTTCCCTAAGCTATTCCCTAAACCCCATTTTCTTTCCTTAATCCTCTCCTAATCAAGGGCTAATTCATTAATTATCCTTTTAATTAATTTCTTAAAATTTCTAAAACATTTCAGAACTTAATTAATCTACTTTGGGTAGATGCTTAGGTGTTCAAGAGCTAAGTTCAATTAAGGAAATCAAAACTCAACTCACATGTGTGAGGGGTGTTTTGAAATTACTTAAGTTAAACCCTTTAGCTTAATTAACCATTAATCATGAGCCAAATTGCATTAGGCCCTTTTCTTCCTAGGTGCATTGCAAATTTAAATTCCTTGTGAGGTTTTATGTCATCTCATTGGCTCATAATTACTTGGTTAACTATGCTGGGTGTGTGGTAAGGGTTAATTAACTTGTTTAATTCATACCTTAACCTAATCAAAATCTAAAATGAATATAATAATCTAAAAATTAAATATAAATGTCAAACACATGTGAGAATGGGTTAGGAACAACAAATGCAACTCACATTTTCAAAATTAAATCAAACTCAAACTTAAATAAAAATCACATTAAATGAACTTTAATTTATTTTAAGCTTTCTTATTTCATAAGATTATCTTTAGGATTTAATTAAAGTAAATCTGTTTACATGCTTTCATTACTTTATTTCTTTTCCCAACATGTTAAATATGTATGTCATGTGATTTCATTCATGGTTTTCATATTTTCAATTTTAAAAAAAATGTTTACTTTATGTCAAAATCGCATGTGTTGGCTAAAGTAAAAAATATGAGTGGCTATTATCACTATTAAATTCAAATTATTTTCAAAACATATGAATTAATTATCAAAACTGAAAGTGTGTTACTTATATCTTAATTATAAGCTTGCATGTGAGTAAGATATAAAGAGGTGCTTAGTATAGTTTTTCCCTCCCTTTTCTTTTAGTATAATTTTGAATAGGATTTGGTAAGATGTATTGTTCATTTGAAAAAACCTAACACTTGCATAATTTAATATCCTATTCATTCTTATACTATTACTTAAGAAGGATACTTATGCTTACACACATAAATTTCATAAACAAAATGAATCAACTAATACAAATTTTTGCATTCTTTTTTTTTTCCATTCATTTCTTTTATACACATGTTTGTATTTAAGGAAAGTAGTATATTAGTCTTAACAACCCCAAGGTTATGAGGCTTTAAGTAGCCCTAAGTAGGTCTTGTACCTTACACCTCTGATTAACAATGATGATGTACTCACTTATGCCTTTCTTACTTTCATGTGTGCATGTAAAAATTGGATAAGAAATCCCTTTTCTACTTAATGAAAATCATGCATCATAAACTTCCAAATTTCCTTAAATGGATTACTTAGCATGCATCATAAATGTGTTAAACATCCTCATTTGTATGTATAGATATGCTTAGGGCTCATCCATATGCATGTTATGCATGTTGGGAAAGAAATGAAGTGATGTATGTTTTGTGAATTTGGTTCATTTTATTTATTCTTAAAATGACATTTCTTTTTGAATAGGTTTGTTTAGAGTTCATCTAAACTTAGGATTAATTAAAACAGTTAATCAAAACATTCACTAAATAAAATCAAAACATGAATCCACTTTAGAAATCACTTAGGTTAGGGAAGGAAAGAGAAGTTCTCTTATCTTTCCCTCTCTTCATAACCTAGTAATTAATTATAATATTCACTTGAACCTAATCAAAACATGAAATAAAAATCAACCCAAAATAATTAAATCACTTAAATGAAACTCTTCTCTAAGTTGAACATGCTTCACACTTAGAAAATTCTAACTTAAAGCCATAGTTAAGCATACCACACAAACCTCCAAAGCACACACATTAGGCTAATTCACCACTTCTAGCTTTAGGTTAGGGAGGTGCATGGTTTGATGCTTCTGTTTGTTTTGTGATATATATTTTAGACTAGATGTTAGGTGTATGCTCATAGAATGAATTGTATGACAATCTTAGTCTATCCATTATTTTCTACAGGAGATTGTGCTTAAGGGGTGCTGTAATAAATAAAAATATAAATGCTTTTCTTATGCAAGTGCTTATACCCCTAAGCATAATCCAATATGCCAGGTGGACTTAGTCACCCATGTTTGGGGTGATAAGTCCAATATACATGCTTGGGATTTGGTGGTTTGTTTAGCTAACCTTTATTTTGCAGGTGTTAGCTAGATTTACTCTTTTCATTTCATGTAAATTTTGCAATTAGGATTTTGAATGATTATTATGGGGATTAGGATGAGCATTGGTCATAAGATCTTATCTTATGCACCATGTGAAGCCTTTGGAGCATCCACCTTCCAACCATCCAAAAGAAGAAACCAAAGAAGAAAGAAGAAAAGTAGAAGAAAAAAGAAAATAAGAATGAAGAAATGAAGCTTGAAGACCCCATAACAATGAATTCCTTGCTTAATTATATTTAATTTATTTGTAATCTGGGTTGTATAAGGGTAGAGCTCGGCTACCCAATTTATTTTTAGGTTTGTGCGGTGGTACCCGATCACAAAGGCCTCTTATTTTTTTGCGATTAGTTTTATAAATTGATTTGATGATTTGTTTATCTTATGCATTAAGTGGCATCATTTTCCTAGTTTCTTTCTTATTTTATGTATGTCCTGGATGTGGATTATGTTCTTAGGAAAAAATAAATATTTTACCATATCTAACAACTCAAAACTAAAAATAAAGAATTCATAATCTTACCTAAAGCTTAGGTTTAAAATCTAGATAAAAGAATTAGCAACCCCTTAACTGGATGAGCATTTCTTTTGTAACATCATGCACAAATGCATCTTGCTTCACTCTTGATTGGAGGGCTTCCACCTTTGCTAAAGAAACTTGGCTTGACCTTTGAGAGCTTGGTGGAAACACACCTCCTCCATTCTCACTGATTTTGGCCAATAACTTTACTTCTCATGCATTAGACATATGAATCCTATTAGTCTGAGTCAAAATAATTGTCCAAAATAAAAATAAAATGAAATATGAATTGCATTAAATTTAGGTTATTTGAGGCATTTCCTTATATGATCTAGTCTCTTTAGGGAGTGTCTAAGGACCTAGTCTCTTTCTAAATAAATAATAGCATAGTTATCTTGCATAAGCATATGACTTGCCTACATGAATTTAAAATCATAGGAGGAGTTAGTTAGTTGGTATACCGGCGGTTGTAAGTCCTTGATTGGGTGGTTTGTCCTCTCTTATGAAGGCAAATCAAATACCCATTTTTGCTTTGGATTTATGTTGTGCTTTCGGCTCTCACCAAAGCTCTCTAGATTTAGGTTCTGAGGTTGCTTCTCCCCTTTGTGGGCCATAAGCTTAAATCCTCACCTCTTAGGCATTTTCTTAATCTTGTGTTAAGGGATCTTAAGTCCTAAATTTCTAATGAAAAATTTAACTCAAATAAATTAAATCAATATCAAAAATATAAAGCCCAACCATAGGATAGTTTGAGATGCTCACTAGGTTTCCTAGCATCGTGGGCATCTCCTACTTATCTTTCTTTTGGCTTCGATAATAAGTCCCTCGCTTTGATCAATCCCATTTGATATTCAAAAATGAACTAATCGATTGATAGTCCTTTTCTATTGAAATCTTTGAAGACAATAATCATTTACCTTAATTGAGAGTATTCCTAAGGGATCATGTCCCTTAAGATGTAATTAACTATGGAGGCATGCCCCTGTAAGGAATTTAATGAACCTGATTTAAAATAAATCATGCTTTACTTTTCCATGTAAAGTAGGGGAAGAATCTCTGGTACATATGTAGACCCATTGTCCTTAAGAGTTCTTATTGAGGTGATTAGATCCATTAAAGGGTAGTGACTTCTATCTTTCGAAATAGTACACTATTCCTTGATGATGTACTGGATCACTGTGGATCTACGTGGCATCCCAAAAAGATGAATTTTTATATTCTTGCTTTTCACCATAGATGAAGGCGACCATATAAAAATTTTTCTCCACTGTGAGAAAATCATAAAAGTAGTTAAGTGATATCCCTTAAGCATAATTTCCTATTAATCATAAGCTAATTGCATTAGGCCCCTTTCATTTCTTAGGAGCATTGCAAATTTACTTTTCATGTGGTTGTATATCATATTGACTTATTATTAATTAGTTAATTAACTTAAGGTAATATAGGTAAGGATTAATTAATTCACTTAATTTATATCCTAATCTAATTAAAACATAAAATCAACCTAAATATTTTTCATTAAACCAAATCAATTCACACATGGAATTAGGTTGGGTTTTGCAAACCTCATTTATATTTCCTAAATCAAACAAAGTTAAAAATGTCTTTAAGGAACATTGGTTTATTTTAAATTGTCTTATTAATATGATTGACCTTAAGAATTAATTAGGAAATGAGATCATGTGCTTATATTCCTTTATTTCTTTTCAATCATGTTAAATATTGCTTGTCATGTGAAACCATGCATTCATTCCTTTCAAAAATAAAATGAAAATGATTTCTTTTATGTCAAATTGCATTGTTGACTTAAATTAAAATAGGTGTGGCTATTATCACTATTAAATCAAAAGCTATTTTTAAAAGCCTGTAAATAAATTATAATAATATGAAGTGATGTTAATTACAAATATTTATAAGTTTGCATGTGTTGATAATATAAGGTATATAATATGAAGTTCTCTTTCTTTACCTTACATTGATTTATATGGGATTTACAAATGTATAATTCATTTGAAAAGAACACAACATTTGTCTAAATCTATTCATATGCATCTCCATGTTAAGACTTAGGAAGAATTTCTTATCATATATATAAATCATATAATAAAATCAAATGACTTCTTATTATTGTGGTTCTTTTTTGTACATTCATATGTATCTGAGAAAGGTGGTATATTAGTCTATACACCCCGGGGCTGTGAGGCTTTAAGTAGCCTTAAGTAGGTATTTTACCTTACGCCCTGGTGTAGAAAACAATGACGATGAACTCACTCAAAACTCTTATACATATGTATGTATGATGTGCCAATGAATAAGAATCATAAATCAAACACAACTTTTGCATGGGTTCTTCTTATCCTTAGAGTTGCTTATACATCTACATGCATCTAAGAAAAGTGGTATATTAGTCTGGACACTCCAGGGCTGTGAGGCTTTAAGTAGCCCTGAGTATGTCTTGTACCTTATGCCTATCGTAGAAAATAATGATAATGTGCTCACTTAAAACTTTTATACATGTAAATGTGTATCTAGCTAAACTCCTATTTCTAGTAAAAAGACATGCATTCATAATTTGATCAAAATAAAATATTGAAATTCAAACATATTTCTTTGCATTCATCATTTAAGTGTGCTAAAATATACATTGTATGTATAGGCATGCTTAGGGTTTAATCATATGCATGATGTACATGATGGAAAGAAATGAATGAATATGTGTTATATGATAGTAATTCATTCTAATTAACCTTAAGATGCCTTTCTTATTGAATAATCATTTATAGTGAACATAAACTTAGGGTTAATTAAAACACATAATAAGTCATTCACTAAAGAGAATTGATCAACTTGCTTTAGAAATGACTTAAAGGTAGGGATGAAAGAGAGGTCCCCTCTCTTTCTTCTCTTTATAACACTTAATTGTTAAGTGTAAGTCATATGAAATAAAAGAAAATATCAAGTAAAATCTTCAAATCAATTAAATCATTTAAAGAGAAATCAATCTTTTATAAATTAAATCATTTACACTTAACAAAATTACAACTCTAAAGCCTAGCTAGAATATACCACACAAGCCTTAATGCACACACTTTAGACTAAGTCAACACTTCTAGCTTTATGTTAGGGTAGTGCATGGTTTGATGTATACTTATTTTGTGATTATTATATACGGTTGTCGAGTGTATGTGTAGCTGGATGTTAGTAGTCATGAACTGTCATGTATGTAGGGGTCATGCTTAAGGTGTGTAATAAAATATAAATATTTTTGTGTAGGGTTATGCTAAGCATAATCAAAGGTAGGACATGTGAGCTTGGTTACCCATGTATAGGGTGTTAAGTCCAAATTATTCATATAACTACTTAGGTTGTATGGTGTGTTTAGCTAACATTTATTTTGCAAGTGTAGCTAGATTTACTTTTCACCTTTTAATATAATTTTGCATTATGATTAGGATAAATGTTATGGGAGGATTAGGATGAGCATTTGTTATAAGACTAAGTCTTATTGTGATGCCTTTGGAGCAAGCGCATCCAAATCAAGACAAAAGGAAGAAAGAAATGGAGTAAATCAAAAAGAAGAAATGAAAGAAGAAAGAATAAACGAAGAAAGAATGAAGAATGAAGAATGAATACCCCCCATAACATTCACCATTTATAATTATAATTATTCTTTCATTATGTTGTGATGTATAAGGGTAGAGCCTACCCACATTTCTTTGGGTTATCGGTGCGCCGACCTTTTATTCTTCTGCGATAACTTTATCAAATTATTTGATGTTTTGATTAGCTTGTGTATTATAAAATAACATGCCTTTTCATAGTTTCTTTATGATTGGTGATTGTTGTATGACCTAGATGCGATTAGGCTCCTAGGATAAAAATTAATTTTCTACCCAAACTAACAACTCATAACTAAATCTCTATAATAACTCATAACCTCATATAAAAGCCTAGGCATTAAATCAAGTTAATAAAATATTTAACAACCTATTAGCTGGATGATTGTATGTTTAATATCATGCATAATTATCTTGTTTCACTCTTGTTAAGAGAGGACTTCCATCTTTGCCAGATATAAATGAGCTTAATCTTTTAGAACTTATAATGGAAGAACACTTCTTTCTCTTTCGATTTGGCCCATAATCAAACTTCTCATGCATTTAGGCATATAAAATCCTATAGCCTATGGCAAAATAAAGAGTCTCAAATTAAATAAAAGTTAATACAAATTTACATTAAATTAAGTCATTATCCATACCTCTCATGCTCTAGTCTCTTAGGGAGTGGGTTTAAGGACTTAGTTTTTTTTCTAAATAAATGATAGCCTAACCATCTTGCAAAGCATATGACTTGCCTACATGATTTTAAAATGAATGAGTAATTAACTAACTGCCACTCCAAGTTGTAATAAGTCCAGCAGTCGAGTGATTTACTCTCTCTTGTGGAGGTAAATCATATACCCACTTTCATTAGATTTGAGCTTTGGCCTCAAAGCTCCCTTTGGATGAGATTTTTGTTTCTCTTTGGGGCTACAAACATAAATCCTCACCTTATGCATTTTCAATCTTGTATTGTGGAATTATAAGTCCTAGTTCTAATAAAATTTCAACTCAAATAATTAAATCTTTCAAATATAAATAATATTGGAGCTCACTAGGTTTTCTAATATTATGAGCACTCTACTCATCCCTTTTGGTTTAATAACTCTCCCCTTTTGATCCATCCCACTTCTAAAATACAACCAATTTATTGATAGTATCTTTAAATTCTTTGGAGATAACAATCTCTACTTTTAGAGTATTCTTAAGGGATTCATTTTCTTAGGATGTAATTAACTATGGGGGCATCATAGGAACTTTAGAACCTGGTTTAAAAAAACCTTACTTTATTCATCTATGTAAAGTAGGGGATAGATCTTTGGTATATTCAAAGACCCATCATACCTTATGAGTCCTTATTAGGTGATCAGGTCTATTGTAGGGTAGTGACTTCCATCTTTCGAGATAGTATAATATTCCTTAATGTCATACACGATCACCTCAATAAGTATATCCTCAGATCTACGTAGTATCCCTTCATACACACACACACACCCAACACAAAAATAAACACCACATTGGAACCTTGCATTAATTTTGGCCATCTCCCACCCCTTTCTAATTGCATAGCAGTAATATCCAATTGTTCTTTTCAATTTTAGATCTATGCCATATCTTATATTTGGCTCACTCATTAAATTTCATTTATTTTGGGAATTAAATATCTTGAATAATAATTTTTGTGGCCTCTGACTCATACTCTAATGAGGCCCTTTGTTTTGAGATGCTTTGTAATTCTATAGATTTTCTTAGATTTAATTAAGAGCTTAAGATTTAGCTCTCAATTTTTTTTAAAAAAAAATAATATATTTTTTCTTTTTTTATCATTAGAGACTAAAGTCAAGAAATATATATTAAAATATTTTACTTTAGAAGCCTCGTAATACAAGAAAATGGTCAAGCATCCCTACTATGTTTATTTATAAAAATATATTTGAAAGATCATTTTAGACAAAGTTACTCAATGATCAATAGCTACTTCTATTCAAGAACAACTTATTTAAGCACCATTCAAAGTTGGTTTAAACTGGTTTGAATTTGAATTGATTTGATCTTAATTCAAATCTTGATTCGATTCAAAGTTTGAACTATCAATATACAAAAAAAAAAAGGGTTGAACTAGGATCACCTCCACGATGGCATAAGCTTTGATTGCCTCTACTTCCATTTCGTTATCCACAAATCGACTAGTGAATTGTAAATGCTCTCTCTCTCTCACTTCCTCACACACACACACTCACTCTCACTCACCAAAGCTAGCACCCTCTTAACTCCACAACTAACACAAACTCCCACAATTGCTATTATTTTCACAAACTGCATAGTCAACTCCTATTTATGCTTAGCACATTCCCAACAAACTACCACTACTCATAATCTCAATGACTCTACCACTAGTAGTCAATTTCTTTCACCTAACCTCACAATGATAGTTTCATGAACTTCATCAACAAGAAATCCATCTCCCTTTTATAGCTCATTTCTAACATCAACTTGATTGACTCATGGCCAACTTGCACTCCCTGCATGCAACCCTTTAATGATTGACTACTTCTTAACTTCACTAATGATCTCACATGCCTCATCAATAGATGGTATATGAATAAATAGAAGAAAAAGGATTTGAGATACATGATTTTGCAGAGGAAAATCTCAACTCACAACTTCTTCCCCTTGTATTTACAAAAATTCAAATCAAGATTTGAGCATGAATTGATTTGAATATAATCTTAAATGGTTGGAATTTAATTTGAAATTGGATTCAAATTAGTTGGAAATCAAATCAATATAAAAAACATTTCTTTAATAAACAATCCACTAATACAAAAAAGTATTGTTCATTGTAGATAATCTCATATAAAATAAAATTTTAAATAAAATTTTAAATTAATTATAGGATATGAGATATAAAAAAAATCTTAATTTTCTATATATTTCTGAGAAAAATGATAGCTTATTATTTAAGAAACTTATTAAATAAATAAAATACACTCATCTAATATTTTTTTTTTGAATATTTAAGTTAATTTAATAATAAATTTATACACATAATACATATAAAAATTTTGAATTCGATATTTTTTTATTGATTTAAGTCAATTTAAAAATAAACTATACATAATACATATATAAGATTTGAATTCAAGATTTTTTAGTTAAAAATATATGTTTTACATCATAAGACTAAGATGCATAAAATTCAATATTTTTTGATTGAAAGTCTAATCTCTAACTCATTTAACTAAAATTGCTTTCATACCTAATGACTAATAATTTAAAACTACATCCAACAACTAAGGGCACAATGGTAAAAATCTAGTTATCCTTCCGTCTCCCTGTCCTCTCTCTCTCTCTCTCTCTCTCTCTCATTTTCTCAGCCCATCTTCTTCCTCTCCCCAAAATTTCCGATCCACGCCTCCTCTCATCCCCTCTCTATCGTCCACCGCCGTCCACCACCGGCGAAAATGATGCACATGACCTTCTATTGGGGAAAAACCGTCACGATCCTCGTAGATTCGTGGCGCACTGATTCGTGGCTCTCCTACCTGCTCTCCCTCGTCGCCCTTTTCCTCGCATCCGCCTTTTACCAGTACCTCGAAGATCGCCGCATCAGCTTCAAGCTTCTCTCGAAATCCAATCCCTCATCCTTCGAGATTCCCCTCGCCGGCGCCGCCGGCGGACGATCGACGGCCAGGGTTTCGGCTGCGGTTCTTTTCGGTGTAAACTCCGCGATAGGGTATCTCCTCATGCTTGCTGTTATGTCCTTCAACGGAGGCGTCTTCCTGGCGGTAGTAATCGGGCTAACGTTGGGCTACTATGCTTTCCGGAGCGGGACAGAGGATGATCTCATCGCCTTGGGAAAATCGTGCGCCTGCTCGTGATCTGATCAAACTGGTATGTTTGGGAAGCAAATTCCCTTTGTGGAAATTTCTTTACTTATTCATGCAGGTTCTGTGTTGGTGTGATTTAATTTCTCAAGGAATAAAAGATTGTGGTCTATGTATCCGTGCGGTGGGGGTCTATGATTTCTGGATTAGGGATTAGACGTAAAAAGAGAAAGGTGAGGGAAACAAAGGTGTTGTACTCGTTATGCATACTATCTATGGGTTTCCATCAAGTAATAAGTTGTTTACTTTCTATTCTTTCCATCTGATCAACTTATTTTATCGAAAAAAACTGATTAGGTTGTCAGGTTTTAGGATTTCTTCTTTGAAGTTTTTTTTTTTCTTCTCTTAAGTTAAAACGCATGAATTTAATAAAAGCCATGAAGGAGCTGCGTGCATATTAGGGTTCATTTTGTTGACCATAGACATTTTTCACGTTAGAATAGTAATTAAATTATTATTTCTTGGAAAATTCTAAATATATTTTTAAATGAAGAAATTAATATTGATTTTTTTTTCTTTTATCCAAGCAAATTTAATGATTTTTTTCAATAAATTTAAACTAGAATTTAACACGTAATAATATATAATAAAAAAGAAGAATTGATGTAGCCCACCGTGGTGGGATAAATGCTCATTGTTCTTGACATCTTGTTGTATCCAAGCAAATTAAATGGATATTGCTCTATCCGAGGGGATTCTTTGGTTTGCTAGGAGGCCAGGTTTTGGATCTGTGGCGTTCGACTACATGATTTTCTTCGTGGGGCCAAGAATTGAGCAAGTGGTGATAGCAATGATCAGGATTTTTTTAAAAAAATATTTAAATAAATTTAATTATAAATATATATATAAGAACTTAAAATTAAGATTTTTTGGTTAAAAATTAAAATTTTTAATCACTAATCTAAGATGTCTTGCAATGATAAGGACATTCGTGCTCATTTGAGTAAGAATTTTTCTCGATGTTGTGTTCACACTTCGCAGTTATGCTACGGATTTGAACAAATAGGTTTTAAATGAATTGATATATTGGACTTTACGATGTGTTAAAATTTAAGGGGTTTTGCATGAAATATTAATATATAATTATATATTTAATATTTATTTATATAATATTTTAATAGCTTAAACATATTAAAAATTATACATGAAAAAATTATTGCGATTTAGAAAAGCTAATATAAGTGACGTTTTTAATGTAATTTTAAAAAATGAGTATCACATAAAATAAATATCAAAGTTTAGATGTTATAATATTTATATATTATTAAATCATAATAAAAATCCCTCTACATTTGTAGCGCATTTCTCAAAATTATAGAATTATTTTCAAATAAAGAAAGAATATTTTAGTGAAAAAATAAGAAATTTATTTAATATATAAACTAATCTATATATCATATATCATGTATGCAGACAATTCTTTTGGATCAAGTTAATCGAGTGTTTATGAGAGATTGAACAGAATCCAACAAATCATATACAATTAAATTTTTTTTTTTGAAGCTTGGGTCTCTTGAGGCCTTGAGCTGCCAAAAATTCATATATTCACCAAGGATATTCACTCAAAAAATTGATACCTCATAAAGTGTTCAGAGTGATTAGAAATTCTTGCCAAAAAAAAAGAGTTATATCTAGTTCAATTTATATACATGATGGGTACAAGTATTATGTTGCCACTCTTCAAACAATTAACCCTCACCCAAAAATAAGAGTTATGGTTCATGAGTAGGCATGTGAAATCTATCACATGAACGGACACATGAAAATCTATTATCTTATATGTAATTTTGTACATTAAGCTAAAGTTCTATTACATCCAAGTGTCTCATCTTTTAAGTTTGTTGCATGCTAGAAAATCAGTTGTGGTAGAATGAAAGTTTACGTCTTAGCTTTATTGTGAAATCCACATACATTTAAAGAATGAACAAGCTGGGATTTTTTTACGTGGAAAACCTCGAAAAGAGGAAAAAATCACGAGTGCAGAAAATTCTTCCATTATGTATCTGTTTGAGTACAAAATCCTCCGATACGGATTACGGATTACATATGAGAAGAACAACAACTATGTAGTCAGCGTTGGTGTAGTAGATTCTTAGTGGTAGATGATGGTGAGCAATGAGGGGCGGCCCGATGAAGGTCATCATGATGATTGACGAGGCGATGAGATTAAGCGGCGGTGGCGGCATTGGACCGTTGAAAGTGGCGAGATTGTCTTGGAGGATTTTGCTTTTCTCTCATTTCTCTTGCTTTTCCTCATATGAGAAATGAGGGATTTATAGATTGAAGAGTGGCGTCTCAAATATCAAAATCAAACCACTCCACTTCATGGACGGCTATGATTCCTTTGATCATTTGACATATTTTAAGTATTTGAATGCTGAATGAATTATGAGATCTTGGGCTTGTTAGCTGCCGTCGTGGCTTCGATTTGATTATATTTCTGTTTTGATTATGGATTTCGATATCTCAAAGTTTCAAATGATATTTTAAGTCTTGATCTCAGTTTTGAGAATGTAACTTTTGAATCAAGATTTGACTAGTAAAATTTTGATGTCATCAGTTCTTTTTTATTTTTGGATGACATTATCTCAATCATCCAAAATATATATGTCGAATACTTGAAAATAATTCTTGAAATTTATGGGTCCATTAACCATTCATTTGAAGATTTTCATGTGAGTCAATTATGATCCATGAAGTGCGGAACAGCGGATGTGTGTGTATGCAGACAGATTTGAGTTATGGATCCCGCACTGTGCTTGGCGTCCAGGCATGCGGCGAAGTGTGGCAACCGCCATGCGGGCGTAGTCTAGCGTGGGTGCCGCGTGAGCCAGCATAAACCGCCGCCGATGAGGGTATTTTAGATCCATTTTGTCTCCATTTTCCACAATTTTCCGCGCTTTGAGCGTTTAAGCTGTTTTCTTGGATTTTGACCTTTATAGAGACTATAAAACCCCCAGAAGTCACCTTCTTCTTCTTGAAGGTGGTTTGGAGGTGATCAGGCTTCATCTGACGAGGCTCAGGTTCCCTCGAAGAGCATCAACTTCCCTTGTCGGATCGTAGGGTTGAGCGATCAGGCGTAGTTCATACGGTGAAGCTCGGTTTTCCTCGAAAGGCGTCAACCGCCTTGGACCACCGGGTTGAAAGCGATCAAGGCGTAGTTCATCTAGCTCATTTTCCCGGAAAGAGGGCCTTGTCGGACCGGCCGAGTTGAGGGCGATCAGGCCCGTGGTTCATCTGGCGAGCTCGGGTTTCTCGAAGAGAGCCTTTGTCGGACATCGGGTTGGGGCGATCAAGGCGTTCATCTGGTGAGGCTCTCAATTTTCCCTCAAAGAAGCACCCTTGTCGAAACCGGAGGTGATTAAGCGGCGATAAGCGGCAGTGATAGCGGCGATGGCGACAACGGCGTCGATAATATGACCGTGGCGAGTAGTGGCCGCGGAGATTGCGGCGATCGGTGGCCGGCGATGTGGTTGGCGAGGTGGGCGGCGCAATAATCAGCGGTGGCGGTAGCATCGGTAGTCGGCGGGGATGACCGGGGACAATGGTGGTGACCGGTGGAGATTGCCAATGAAGGTCAGCGGCGGTGACCGGCGACTGTGATGATTTTTGACCTATCCGAGGTTATTTGTCATAGTGTGACTCAATGGCGTTAACCTGTATGGAAGAGGTTGAATTGAATCCGCTGAGAATTTTGACCCATCCGAGGTTGTTTATTGAGTTACACGATGGCGTTAACCGCATGGAAGAGGCGTGAAGTCCAGACTTTTGACCTATCTGAGGTTGTTTGTCAGAGTGTGACTCAATGACGTTAACTTGTATGAAAGAGGTCGAATTGAATCTGGCGAGAATTTTTTACCTATCCAGGGTTGTTTGTCAAAGTGTTACGATGGCGTTAACCTATAGAAGAGGTGGGATGTCCAGGACCTTTTGACTATCCTGGTATCGCAAAGTGTTACTTGACTTCTTGCATGGAAGAGGTCCGATCAAGTCCCCTTGGGATTGATTATGCCCTGATTGAGATACAATGTGAGTTGCATATTTCTCAAGTGGGAGGATTAAATGAAAAAGAAATAAGCTTGCAAGAAAAAGCTATAAATTCATTACTTTGATAAGTTCGACGATACAATCATAAGATGATTTTAACACAGATATGAGTTTCAAGAGGAAATGACAACAACAACAACAAGTCTTTTCCACTAAGTGGGGTCACTACATGAAGAGGAAGCGACAAACGAGATAAAATAAAAATTGCAATAATTATGCAGTAGGAATTACTAATAATATTTTCAGAGATTCTCAATGTTCCAAGTTTGAGGTAGAGTTTTTCCTTCTGGATCCTTGAGCTTGAATATTCCTGCCTTGACCATAGCTATAACTACATATGGTCCATCCCAAAGAGGTGAGAGTTTATTGCGTTGAGGGCCTTTGCCTGCAGCTTTGAGACTTCGTAGGACCAAGTCCCCGACAGATATGGGACGAGATTTTACTCTTCTGTTGAAGTAACGAGCTACCCTTTGGTGATAGGAAGCAGTCTGAAGTAGGGCCATGTCACGAGTTTCGGGGAGTAGGTCCAAGTGTTGTCGGAGTTTTTCTTCATTGCCATCATGATCAAATAATTGAACTCTTAGACTTGGAACCCCGATATCTACTAGTATAATAATTTCTGTGCCGAAACACAAGTTATATGGTGTCTCACTAGTCGGAGTGCGCGATGTAGTGCGGTAAGCCCAAAGAACATTAGAAAGCTCATCATCCCATTGCCTTCTCAAGAGGCGTGTTTTAGTCCTTTGAGTATAGTCCTGTTGGTAGCCTTCATTAGTTTGAGGATGTCTACTGTTATGCGGTGAATGTGAAGATCTTTGTAAAAGGACGTAAAGATTTTTCTAGTAAATTGGGTTCCATTGTCAGTGATGATCTTTGCAGGAAGACTGAATCGACAAACTATATTTTTCCAAACAAATTGTTTAGCATTTGCCTCCGTGATTTTAGCGGGTGGTTCGGCTTTCACCCATTTAGTGAAGTAGTCGATGGCTAAAATGATAAACTTTCATTGCCCTGACGCTATCGAAAAAGGTCCCATGATATCAATTCCCCACTGAGCAAAAGGCCATGGGCTTTGAAGGGATGAGAGATCTGTATGCGACATGTGAGAGAGGTTAGAGTGCAACTGACAACTTGCACATTTTTTTGTGAACTCCAAGGCCTCTTGTTTCATGGAGCCAATAGAACCCTTGCCTTATAATTTTAAGGGCTGAGCCCTTCCACAGGTGTTCTCCATATATCCAGTGAACCTCTCTTATCACGTGTCGCCTCACGAAGGTGAGAGACATTTGAGGTGGTCCAAAGAGATTTGTATAGTTCACCTCCGATAATAGTAAAGTTTGAAGCTTGTCTTCGGAGATGAGTTGCAGAAGTTGGGTCTTCAGGAAGGGTTCCTTCTTGTAGAAAAGACAGGATGGGGTCCATCCACGAATATTTCTTTATCTCATTAATTGCTTGTATTACCCACAACCCTGGGATGCTAGGAAAATATATTTCTTCAACATGTTTTCTCTTAAATAGATCTCCAGTAGCAGATGTAGCAAGCTTAACGAGAGCGTCAGCTCGAGTATTCCTCTCTCGCAGTATATGAATGATTTGATGTGTCTTGAAATGGGCAAGAAGAGACTTTACCAAGTGGAGATATTAGTCGGTGAGGATTATGAGTATTAAAGTTTCCTCCAGGGAGACAAGGCGAGAGTCAGTGTGGATTACTAAGTCTTGAAACTCACAATCAATGGAGAGTCTCAACCCTGCAATGAGAGCCTCATATTCAGCCATATTACTAGTTGCAAAAAATTTTAGGCGAAGTTCATACTCTAAGGTATTATGCAGGGGGGAAATAAGTAAGATTCCCGCACCAGCGTCGGTATTTCCGGAAGCTCCATCAACATAGAGGGTCCATTGAGGAGATGAAAAGTGTGTAGCAGATAGCTCCTCTAGAGTTGGGGCAGTGCATTCCACTATAAAGTCTGCAAGTACTTGAGACTTTATAGCAGACCGAGGTAGAAAATTTATATCAAATCCTCCCAATTCTACAGACCATTTAATTAACCTCCCAGATGCTTAGTTTACGTAGGATGGCCTTAATGGTAAATGAGTGTAGCGATATGAGCTTGGAAGTATGGGCGTAATTTTTTGAGAAAACTAAAGCCAGAGCCACCTTATCTGCAAGTGGATACCAACTTTCTATATCAGAGAGAATTTTATTGATATAGTAAATTGGTTGTTGTATCTTATTTTCTTATCGCACTAAAACTGAGCTTATCGCGTGGGAAGAGACTACGAGATATAAGTATAGCATCTCTCCTTGGATAGGCTTGGATAGTAGGGGTGGAGATGCTAAATACTCCTTTAGTTGCTCAAAAGCAGACTGACATTCATCGGTCCAGAAAATTATTTTTTAGCTCCTTTAATATTTTAAAGAATGACAAGTATCTATCCCTAACGCTAAGCGGGATAACGTAGCAATTTGTCCATTCAAACGTTGAACTTCTTAATATTCTTGAGTCATATCTTTGAGAGCTTTGATTTTCTCGGGGTTGGCCTCTATCCCACGGTGGGTTACCATAAATCCAAGAAATTTTTCCGACGTAACCCCAAAAACACATTTGGTCTGGTTGAGTCGCATGTTATAATATCAAATAAGGTTAAAGCATATTTTTAAGTCAGAAATATGTTATGATTCTTCCAAGCTTTTTACTAACATGTCATGTCATCCATGTATACCTCCATTGTGCGGCCTAATAGGTCTTTAAAAACCTTATTCATAAGTCGTTGATAAGTAGCGCCAGCATTTTTTAACCCAAACGATATAACTTAGTAACAGTATAAACCTTTATATGTTTGAAATGTTGTGGCTTCTTCATCTATTGGGTTCATTTTTATTTGGTTGTAACCAGAGTAAGCATCCAAAAAATTGAGTATTTGATGTCCAGAAGTAGCATCAATCAATTAATCAATTCGAGGAATAGGAAAACTATCTTTCGAGCAAGCCTTGTTAAGGTCAATGTAATCAATACACATTCTCCATGTTCTGTTTATTTTCTTAACCATGATAACATTTGCTAGCTATGTAGGATAATGTACCTCTCATATGAATCTCGCCCAAAAGCTTGTTAACTTCTTGCTCTTCACAGGCGATCATGTGCAAAACTTCGCTTCTTACGGATGATCGGTTTGAATATCGATCGATCTTAGAGTGCATGATCACATTGGGTGCGACAGATGTCCGTGACTCCAGCGAAGATGTCTTAATTTCTGCGCAAGAAGTCTATGTATTTTTCCCTTTGTTCTTAATGGTTGGTCATCTGATAATGCAACAGAGAGAAAGTCTTCGACAGGAGAAGCTTTTCGGGGTACTCCTTCATCTCAAAAATTAAAATCATCTGAAGGTCCGCGAAGGGCATGGTTGAGCTTGTGAGGTAGCATGATTCTGTTGATTTCTGCAGACCACCTCAACTCCAACGGGGTTGGAAACTTCATCTTAAGATGAGATCAAGTGATTGCAGAAAATTGATTGGAGGGCCTTCCAAAGATAGCGTTATATCTTTGATCGACTTGACCATGAAGGATTAAATGAGTCACTTGTGGAAATTCAGGACAACGGAAGGGTGATTTGTCCCATCTACTCACTGCAGGCGATTATCAAACGTCTGATGATCCTGCGTACGGAGCTTTTCCCGTCTTGCTAAGAAATATAGTAAAATAAAACATCAATGAGCTTTGATTGTCAAATTCTCTTAACATTATAGCATGGGTCACGGATCCTTGGATGACAAGTGATTCTTGATGAGGAACATGGACTCCTTCTAAGTCATTAAAAGTGATGAAATGATCAATGAGACTTCTTTAACTTCGCTCTTGAGTGGTAATGAGAACTTGATTAGATAGTATTGGTCCTTCTGTGATTTTTTTAATTTCTCCAACTGTTTGATGATTATTTTATTATTTCTATGATGATTGTCCTGGTTGTCCCCCAGTTGGAGGTATGTTTGTTTGATTCGCTTGATTCTTCACAAATTGACGTAGATATCCTTGTTGAATGAGCCTCTCGATTTCTTCTTTGAGTTATTTTCATGCCTCAGTAGTATGTCCACGACTTCGATGGAAGTAACAATATTGCTCCTGATTTCTTGAATTTAGTTTCAATTGATGTGGCCACTTGATATTTTCTTCATCTCGAATAGTCATCAGGAGGTTGACACAAGATGTGTTCAGTGGCGTGTATTCCTTTTCTCGTCGTGGTTCACGTTGTTGATATGGGTGTCGTAGAGGGAGATCACGGCTGCCTTGTTGCTTATTTTGATGAGACAGTCGGTCCGCATTCCCTGGGGCGCTCTTACGTTTTCCTGTAGATTGTTCAAATTATTTGCGATGGGCATTAATGGCCTCATTGGCAGAGATTTGTGCTTCCACACGATGAACTAAGTCGGCATATGAGTGGACCGTGTCTCGCATTAGTAATGAGTAAAAAGGCCCCGGACGGAGTCCTCCAAGGAAAACTCCTCTTAATAGTTCGATTCTACTCACGTGTTGGCGAGTTTCTAAGGAGAACCTCTGAAAATATTCCTTAAGTGATTCACCCTCATTTTGATGAATGCCAGAGAGATGGGAGGAATCTTTAATGATCCTCCTGTTTGCAATGAATTATTCCACAAAAATTTTGGCGAGTTCGTCAAAGGTACGGATGGATCCCCTTGGAAGGGAGTAGAACCAAGTGCAAGCTTGCCCTTTGAGAGTAACGGGAGACTTGACAAAACACTATGTTAGGAGCTCGTTGGATATGCATGATAGTTCTGTAATGGTCGATGTGTTCATGTGGGTCAATCGCCCCATCATAGGAATCAATGCTGGAAATTGAAAGCAGAATAGGATGTTGAAGAATAGCTTCTAAAGGTGAGGATTCCTCATACGCAATGAGGGGAAGATGATTTTCTTGAAGGTGAAATTTATCTTGCATTAATATTACGCATATAACATGACAGTGAATTGACATGGCGAGAATGTGTAACTACCAACAATAATTGGTGATTGATCATTGTACATGCGTGATGAAGAAGAGTCAGAGATCGCGATCTACTGGGAACTTCATTGTCAAGGAGATTAGCATTTTGACCTCCCACAGCTAACGATCGATTTTGGGGGAGATGTGTTTATCGCAGTAGTGGCTGTTGTGTTCCTCGCAAAAGTCGGATCATCTCATTTTAAGACTCTTCCATTTAGCGGACATGATCTTCTAAAGAGATTCACATCGCGCCTTCAACTCAGTCCTATCGGGGAGGTAAGTTTGTCCTTGGTTCAAGGATTGATTTCAAGAGTGACGGGAGTTGGAGCGGGAGGCTCCGTTATTCAGTGTTGTACTATTAACGAGGTGTTCACAGAATTGTGATTCAAGGATTCTTTTCCCATAGAAGCTGCATGCTAGAAAACCATTGCGGTAGAGTGAAAGTTCTAGCTTTGTTGTGAAATCCAGCAAAAGGTATTTAAAGAGTGAACAAGAAAACTCAGATTTTAAGTGAAAACCTCGAAAGAGGGAAAAATCACGCGGTCTAGCAAGAAAATCTTCCACTATGTATCTATTTCAGAGTACAAAATCTTCCCGATAATGGGATTACAGGATTGCATATGAGAAGGGAACAACAACTATATAGTCACGTTCAGGTGGTAATAGTTGCTAGTGATAGAAAATGATGGTGAACAGCGAGTGAGATCGACTGATGATGAAGGTCGTCATGATGGAGACCGACAGAGATTGACAACGGCGAGGATCAGCGGCGGTGGTGGTTGACGACCATCGAGTGGTGGCAGGATTGTGCTTGGAGGATCTTCAAGCTTTAGAGCTCTCTCCTTTCTCTTGCTTTTCCGTCCCCTCATATGAGGAATGAGGGGCTATTTATAGATTAAAGGAGTGGCGTCTCAGCATGCAAAATCGAACCACTCCACTTCATCTGACGGCTCAATGATTCCTTTGATCATTTGGATTTTAAGTATTTGAATGCTCAAATGAAGTCGAATTATGAGATCTTGGGCTTGTTAGATCCGGCTCGTTGACGCTCAATTTTATAAACACTCCATGTTTAAGAGCTATTTATGAATTTAACCGATATCCCAAAGTTTCAAATGATATTTTAAGTGCTCTGATCTACATTGAGGATAAACTTGCTTTTGACATCAAGATTCGTGCTTCGACTAGTAGAATTTTCAGTATCGTATTAAAGTTCTTTTATTTTTTTTAAAGATTATATGTAGCTCGATTAGGCTTGCTTTTTCTAGTTAGTTTGATGGGGCATTTTATAACTTATGTCATCAAAATAATTATTGAAATATAGTTTCTCTCTCATCTCTTATGGTCTTTGAACTTAATCCATATTTTAAGATAGCAGTATCTTTTCACGTACAACATTCAATCCAATAATCTCTGAAGTGCAATGAGTTCAGAAGATACACAAGGAATAAACTTGAATATGAAATTCCTTAAAGATAGATAAATCATTACACAACAAATGACTAATAATTGGGTGACTTTTAAACACCTAAAAATCATAGATGATTACTTTCCACAAGCTTCTACTCAATCTTCCCAAAAGCATGAATTTGCCCTCTCTTAAGCATAGACCAAAGTAAGAGATGTTACTCTAACTCTTTCAAATACTTTTCACCAAAGAGTTAGGATGGTCTTTGGTCACCATGCTTCCAACCTAAACTTAGCCACCAAGCATGAAGCTTCAAAGAAGAAATCTCCTTCAATTTTTTATTCATCTATATATCTTAATAGCAATTTCACCATTCACAAAATTCAATATTTTCATGGAAAGGAAGTAGTCAATGGTTCCAACATGATGTAAAGATGGTGCCTTGAAATGTGGATATAGGATTCTTGATTGGTCACATATTTTGCATGAGAACTGCACTTCCTTGAACATTTATTTGCATTGTAATACTATTATGCATGTGTTCTTCCACTTGGGCCCATCCTTGACTTGCACTTCTTCCTCTAATCTCAAAAATTCTATCCAATCCAATAATAATGTAAATGCAATTTTCAAATTTAAAATACTCAAGATATAAACTTAAAATTTTTTTAAAATAAAGCTTGAATGAAACCTAACTCATATTTTCCAAAGTTTATAGACAAAATGTCTATGCCATCAGAATGATTTCAAATATACCGAAAGGTTGTGAGTTGGAGCCTTCTAAAGCTCTGAATTAGACATACCAAGCCTTAACAGATTAGCTCAACCCAAATAGACAATTTTGATAAAGGAAGACAAACCTCAAAGATTAGTTTAAGTAGATTAATCCAATTTGGTCATAAAAAGGTGGGGGTATGGGTGGAGAATGGCTACTCAAGTAAGATTGTAAATGAACGAGTGAACTTTATGAATAACTCAATATTGATACTCATTTATGTTTAAATAATTGAATAAGTTTGAACAAAATTTTAAAAGTTCGTCATATTAATAAATAAATTTAATCACTAACTCCTTCAGTTATATATGTGCATGAATGTGCTCTTTTTTTGTTCAACAAATAGCTTGAAAAAAACATGATACATTGTCATTTAATAATGGCTTAATTTTTAAACTTTTTTTTACATATTCTATATTATTGTATTAATTTTTTTTATAATTTATAAGCTTCAAAATTTATTTATATTATTTAAATAGCATAAAATAAATTATGTCAATTTTGTAGTAAACTTGATAAATCCAATTATATATAATAATTAAGCTATATGTTTGAATTTTTAGCATCAAATGCTTAATTAGTTAGGTTTAATTAAAGTTCAAGTGCAACTTAGACATGATTAGAAAATCATAAACAAAATTGGATAAGATATTAAAACTTCCACCATATTTAAGCTCATCTTGAACTTGATAAGAAAATAAATAAATGAGCATTTGTGGTATAGTATTTGGCTCGACTCGACTTATTTATAACCTTATACTCGGGTCATATCAATGACCTCCCTGGACTCCCATCACCCCAAGTTGTCCCTTCCAAGGCCTTTGATTACAATGAGGCATCTCGAGTTTCACATCATTCTTCATTTTTGGTCTAATTATTTCAAAATAAATTCCTTTAACCTTCATGAGTGATTGAATGACAAGCTATTAGTGACATTTTATTACTCTCGAGAAGATGAATTTTGCCTAAATAATACTTGCCTTTTATAATCAATTTTTGACAACCTAAAATTATTTTGAAATTTTTTTTCAAGATTCTTGTGAGTCTTACAAATGTTCATTTCACAGAACATTTATTGCATCCAACTACCCTCACCGCGAGGATTATTTTGATACCAAAAGTGTGGTCTATCTTTGACCTTTTTCTAACACCGACAAAATCAAATCACAAATATCTTAAGGATTATTCCTAGTAATTTGATAGCTAAATTTTAGATATGTTACTATATTTGGATTCCTATCAAATCTAGATATGCCTCCTTAACAAATGTGCACTTAATCCAACTAAGTAACATGCATGTCTTTGTCTAGCTTAGCCTATAGGAAATTTAGAGACTATTTTGGAGAATTTAGATGGTGACATAAGACCTCCTGTCATTTTATTCTTAAATGATCATCACAATAATTATGGCATGACAGTCATCTATTCCCTTTCCCTTTTATGATATGTCTAATTAGAATTTGAAAATCAATCCTAATTCTTAAAATAATCCCCATATCTAAAATGTAATAAGAAGAAGATGACGTAGTTTAGTTTATTACAAATGTTATAGAATCAGAATCTAAATGTATAAATCACTTGAAAAGTTAGAGAATATAACTAGCCATTATTTTGTCATCAAGAGATGTAGAGTATCTTCCAAAATAGTTTTTTTATTTATTTATTTTCAAGTTAATTTTATTTGTTCTACAATAATAAATGACATAAACAAGTAAACAACTACTTAGTATTATATTATTAGCATACCATATCTGGTTATGTAGTTGGTCATGCCCCCATTGAAATTAGCTATAATTTAATGGACATCCATTGAGGCTAGACTTATATTAGCCTTAAGAGTATGGTTATGTCATCTTGCCCTATAATGATCCTACTTGTAAACTTCATTGGATTAATAACATATAAATAATATTTTTATTAATATGTACATAAAAATTTATTTATGAATAACTCAATCAAAATATTATAATTATACTAATATGTTTTAGCTTGTAAGAATAATTGAATCTATTGTGTCTAATTTTCCACATATTATAAATTCATGTTTTTATCCTCTTGGTTCATCCATTATATTCTTGTTTCACCGTGTGCATGATTTATATATATATATATATATATCGTTTGGTGACCAAAATAATCCTTTTTGAAATATTCTTTTTTATGATGAACCCACCCCACTTTCTCTCATTAGCTTGTTTCTCTTCTATAAATATAAATTTTTTAATCTCCTCTTTAAAAAGTTAAGAGCTCGATAATGTGTTATATTACTCCTTATTTTGGTGTCCTCAATTAACTCTTTTTTGTGATCATGAAGACATATCCATCTCATTTTAGATTATTTAAGTTAAGTTTCATTTTACTTTCCAGATTAATTTTTCTTTAGACAAAGAGTCGTAATATCTTTTAATCACCTAAGGCATATAATGATCCAAGCATCACATTAATTCACTATCAAATATTTAAATATCTTAAGAAGAGTTCTTATAGATGGAGAGAGTTGATATATAATAATTCTACAAGTTTCAATACATTATGTATATGAAAATAGATGATTCAACAATTGTTCTTATTATAGAAGCTTCATAAGCAAGTAGAAAGATTTAAATGATTTCCGAAACATTAGATTATGACCAATAAGTAATATGTCAATCTTAATTAAGATATCATCAAGATTTTATGTCATTTAATAATAATAATAATAATAATAATAATAATAATAATAATAAAATAAAGCATGATTGAGCCTTACACGAATAATTATAAGAAAATTAGTATTTTCTCTCTACTCTATAAAAGATGACCCTCCTTTCTTCTAGAAAGGCATTCATAAGCATAATAATTTGGCCAATGGAGTTTTTTCTCTCTTCTCTGTAATTAGTGGCGTGTCATGTACCAAGAAATAATTTAAAAATTCAAATAGAAAAAAATTATGGTTGAATCAAAGAGAAGGATTCATAAATGATGTACTTCAAATTAAACATCATCACTTCCTTGATGTGAGGCTTATATTAAGAAGATGTTATATAAATTATTGAAGGGAATTTCAAATCTTAAACTAAACAATACTCCTCATTTTAACTTCTAAATTAAACAAAAATATCTCTTTTAAAGCAAATCTTAAACTAACGAGTAGTTATAACAATGATGTATTATTAAAGATAATTTTAAATTTTATTTTTTTAAAGAAGATATGATTGAATTATGTTTTTGAATTCATATCTTGTTGTAATTACCATATAATGGCTATGAATGTGCGATAATATTAAAAAAAAACTTAGATGGTATGATGGAAGGCACTTTTTGAATTTTACTTAGAGGTTGCGCTAAGTGGCTCTCTTTTATGAGCATTATTGTGGATTACTCCTAAAATAAGTTTATATTATATTTAATCATAAATGAAGAATGCATTTATTTTTTATTTTATAGTTTTCATCTCTTTTTCATAGCTCAAGATGTTGTATCCCTACTATCTATCAACCTATTATATATATTGGCTTGATTTTCATCTATTTTCTCATCAATGCTAAAATCTACTCCTATTATATCAACATTCACATCCTTTTATGATTTAACAATTTATTTTTATACAAAAGGATTCACACATTGTTCACCTCATTTTTAGAATGAGTTCTCAACCCCTCCATCTTAGACACAGGACTTCTCTTAGACTTTAAGAGTTCCTTAGTCCTAAGACACATCTAGTGATTAGGTGGACACTCAAACCTAGCCCTAGAGACTTAGAAGAGTTAGCCATAGGAATAGGTCATGCCTTAGGGATATTAGGAAAATTTCCTACCCTTAGCTTGAACCATTCCTCACTTTCCTTCTTTTAAGTCAAATTCCAAATCAATTCTATTTAATTTTCTCCAAATTCAAATCAACTCCATATGATTGAAATCCATGCTTAAAATCTATGATTGAAACCCATGATCAAAATTCATCAAAAATTTCTAAGTCCAAATTTTTGCCTAAGTCCTTAATCTTCCCTTAAGGACTTAACCAAAATCATGATCAAAACCTATTCAAACCTTTGAGATTTTCTCATAATTCATTTATATTCTCATTTATAATCACATATATAAATAAAATATAAATTAAAATCAATCAGACTAAACTCAAAATTCCAAATCAATTCATGAAATTTTCTTAAGTCTCTTAATTTCCATTAATGGACTTAGCCTAAACTTTGATCAAATCAATTCAAACTCATGGGATTTTCTCAAAACTCATTTATACCCTCATTTATATTCACATATATAAATGAAATATAAATATAAATCAATCAAATCAAACCCATAAATTAAATTCCAAATTTAAAATCCTTGAGATTCTCCT
This sequence comes from Cymbidium sinense, assembly GCA_021442155.1. NCBI lineage: Eukaryota > Viridiplantae > Streptophyta > Magnoliopsida > Asparagales > Orchidaceae > Cymbidium > Cymbidium sinense. The sequence goes on from CM038218.1 coordinate 105,170,272, forward strand.
TAAGTCCCTTAATTTTCGATTAATGGACTTAGCCTAAATTATGATCAAACTATTTCAAACTCATGAGATTTTCTCAAAACTCATTTATATTTGCATTTATATTCACATATATAAATGAAATATAAATATAGATCAATCAAATCAAAGGCAAAAATTAAATCTCCAATTTAAAATCCTTCTTTAGTCATTAATTCTCCATTAATAGACTTAGCCTAAATCTTGATCAAACCAATTCAAAGTCATGGGATTTTCTCACAATTCATTTATATTCTCATTTATATTCACATATATAAATAAAATATAAATATAAATCAATCAAACCAAATTCAAAAAATTCAAATCTCTGCTCCAAATTTTCCTCTAAGTCCCTTAAATCCTTCTTATGGACTTAGTGCAAATCATGATTAAACCACTTCAAATCCTTAAAATTTTCTCATGATCCATTTATATACTCATTTATATTCACATATATAAATGAAATATAAATTCAAACAATCAAAGCCAATTCCAAAAATCAAACTCAAATCCACTCAAAATATAATTTTAAGTCTTTCAAGTCAAAATCTTGAACTTAGCCATACCAATTTCAAATCAAGTCAAACTCTTGATTTTCTCTCATGATTCAATCAAACCTACAATCATGAGTCCATATATTAATCCAAACTTCAATCACTAAGTCAAAATCTAATTCAAAAATCAAAGCCAAATCCTTTCATGTTCACCCTTTGAATATAACATTGTCAAATGAATCAAAACCCATTTGACTTCAAATCACTTGTAAATGGATTTATATTTCAATCATAAGTCCATATACAAGATCAATCAAACTTAAATCAAGCTTTGACCAAGCCATTTGACCCAAGACTCACTTGACCCAAAGTGACCTAAAGTACCCTCATGAGCCAAATTCTAATCCTAACCAAATTGAATTAAAAAAAAAAACTCATATTTGACTCTCATCATGATCAACAATCATCATGGGATGATCAATCAATCAAATTGGGTCAAACCAAGTCAAACCTAAGAGTTGACCAAGTCAACACTTAGCCCAAAATGAAACCTAACTAAATTCCATAGGCCAAATTGATTGAAACCATTGATCTAAGTTCACTGACCTATGTTTGAACTTGGCCAAGCTAACATTTTAGCGACCTAATTGGCCATTGACTAAGTTGACCCATTTTGACCTAAAGGGTCAAAATGTGTCAAAACTTGATCTAAGCCAAATTGATTGAAATTAATGGGTCAAGTCCATTCCAAATCACTTGTGGAACTTGAACAAAGCCTCAATTGGCCAACTAGACCTAACCTAGCCCAATTGACCTTAGACCCAACATGAACTAAAGGGGTCATGTTGAGCTAAATTTGAACATAACCAAAATTGATTGGAAACAAAGATACCAATCCACTCCATATGACTAACCTAACCTAAACCCACCCATGACCTAGTCCAAATAGGTCAAATGGGTCAAATAGGTCAACTTGACCCATTTGACCTAAAGGAAGTCATATGAGCCAAATTCAAAATCATACCAAATTGAATCAAACCAAATCCATCAAAATATTTCAAATGGTCATATGAACATGACTCAACCCTTAGTTTGACCCAATTTGACCAATTGGTCAACTTGACCCAAGTTGACCCATTTTGACCTAAATGGGTCAACATGAGCCAAACCCTATCAAATGAATTCCAAATCTAATAAAACTTGGTCAAACCTAGTTTCTACACATACCCAACATACCCAAAGTGAAAAAAATAATAAAATGACCATTCTACCCCTAGGTCATAGAACAAATTTTGGCTTAATCTATGGATAATTTGGTCATACCCTCTTCACATTCACTTGAGGCTTTCCTAAAAGCTCAAGGGGACCTAGGAGAGAGTGGTGCATCCAACCCAACGGGTTTGGGTCAGCCCAATTGGTTTCTAGACCAAATTCAACCCTATGGTCAAAATGCAAAATTCAAACTCCCTCTCAAACTCAAATTCAAGCACATAAGAGGTTGGCAATCCACTGCTTGGCTCAAACCGACCATGTGCACACTCTTAACTGATCAAACAACCCACTGCCTATGGTCAATTGGATTAAAATGGCAAGTGCATTGTCGATCATCCGATCCTTCAAGGGGGAGATATACTCCCCCTAATTCAATTCAATTCTCACTTCCCCTCTGTCGATTGAAGCTAAGGAACTCGGAGAAAACATCAGAGAGTATTCCAAAGCTTCTTAGAGAGGATTTGAAAAATCCATTTCTATTTTCAGAGCTTGAAAATAGGGGAGATCCATTGACGAGCTAACTTTCTCTTCACTCAATTTCCATCCAATTAATCTTGCATACTTCATCAAGGAGCTAACTCGAGTGCACCCAAGCTTCTTTTGGAGTTCCCACAGCAAGGAAGAATTGAATTGGATCAAAGATGAGCTCAAGCTAAGGAGGAGGTGACCCATAGGAAGATCCACTAAACCACAAAGTGCTCAAACCTTCAACAAGGCTTCGTTTCAATCAGATGAAGCTTCTCCAAGAGAATCGAGCGCCAGTGATCACCTCCAACAAGGTATGGGAATTTTCAACCATTAAACTCAATGTGGTGTGGAGCTTTATGAAAGAAATTTTCACCCCATAAATTTTTGACTGTTGGATTTACCGCTCTTTAGCTTTAGGTGGTGTGGGTTGAGTTTGATTTGAATCCATGCTAGATCGAGCTTGGATCTTCCCCTTGATCATGGACGGTCTTTGTTGATCAAGGGGAAGAACTTGAGAGATCCCATCCATCCGCATTTTAGATAGACGACTGAGATAATTCCCCACGTTTAGAAATTCTTTACCCATTTTAAAACCACGGGGAGATCCCTGGCCGTCCGATCTTTGATCAGATGGCAGGGATCAAACCATGTGTATCGTTAGCCGCCATCTGGGATTTGACTACTTAAGTAACCCCCTCACAGTGCGACACATGTAAAGCGCGCTGACCGCCACAACCACGCGTAACACCGTGAGCTAGGCGATTAGTTAAATGCTTTAATTAATTTCTAATTAACTTAAGGATCTTCTAAAATTCATAACTCCCTCTAAAAAATTCAAAAAATTATGAAATAAAATTCTATGGAAAGATAATTCAACATAGAATATTTTAAAATTAATTTTAATGGGTTTTAAGTTATATTTTTCTCTTAATTTGGGTTTTATTAGAAAGTTTATTTTGCTAATTACTTTTTAATTAAGCATTTGATTAATCCCAAATTTCTTGGGTGTATTTTAGGGGATGATTTCTGCCTCCCCTAATTTTCTTGGGATTTATTGAAGGCTTGATTAGAAGAATTACATATGAATTTCTTAATTACCCTTCTTATATAATTAAGGATAATTAAGGTGTGATTAGTGATTTTAACCCATGATTAGTGTTAATTAAGGTCAGATCCAATAAGTAGGAGGTTTATGAAATATTTTTTAGGCATTTCCCCTAAGCTATTTCCTAAACCCCATTTTCTCTCCTTAATCTTCTCTTAATTAAGGGTTAATTCATTAATTATCCCCTTAATTAATTTCTAAAAATTCTAAAAAAGTTTCAAAACTTAATTAATCTACTTTGGATAGATGCTTAGGTGTTTAATAACTTAAGTTCAATTAAGGAAATCAAAACCCAATTCATAAGTATGAAAGGGTGTTTTGAAATTACTTAAGCTAAAGCCCTTAGCTTAATTAACTTTTAATTGTGAGCCAAATTGCATTAGGCCTTTCTCTTATTAGGTGCATTATAAATTTAAATTCCTTGTATGTTTTTATGTCATCTCATTAGCTCATAATTATTTGATTAATTATTCTAAGGTGGTGTAGGTAAGGGTTAATTAAGTTACTTAATTCATACCTTACCTAATTAATGCATAAAAGTATATCTAATTATCTAAAAATTAAACAAAAATATCAAGCACATGTGGGAATGGGTTAGGAATAGCAAACTCATCTCACCTTTTTAAATTAAATCAAACTTCAAACTAAACAAAAATCACTTTGAATTCACTTTGATTTATTTTAAACTTTCTTATTCCATAAGAATGTCTTTAGGATTTAAGTGAAGTGAACTTGTTTACATGCTTTCATTACTTTGAATCTTCCCCCAACATGTTAAACTTGTATGTCATGTGATTTCATGCATTCATATTTTTCAAATTCAAATTTTAAAAATAAAATTATTTACTTTATGTCAAATTTGCATGTGTTGACTAAAGTAGAAATATGAATGACTATTATCACTACCAAATTCAAATTAATTTCAAAATATATAAATCAAATACCAAATCTAAAAGTATGATACTTATACTTTAATTATAAGCTTGCATGTTGAAGATTATAAAGGTATGCTTAGCATAAGTTTCTTTTCTTTCTCATGTTGGTATAGTTTTGAATAGGAATTTGGTGAGGTGTATGGTTCATTTGAAAAGAACCCATGCCCTATCCATCCATATGCTATCACCTAAGAAGGGTTATCTATACTTGCATACATAAATTGCATAAAATAAAATGAATCCATTAAACTTTGCATTCTCCTTTTCCATTTCATTTCTTTTATACACATACATATTTAATGGTATATTAATCTCAATAATTGCTGTCTTTAAAATCTTGTACTCACTTATGCCTTTCATGTGTGTATGTGAAAATTTGGATAAGGAAAACCCTTTCTTCTTAAGAAAAATTATGCATGTTCAACTTCTAAATTTTCTTAAATTGATTGCTTAACATGCATCATAAAGTGTGTCTAATACTCTCATTTGTATGTTTAGATATGCTTAGAGTCCATCCATATGCATATTATGTATGTTGGGAAAGAAATGAAGTAATGTGTGTTATATGAATTTTGATTCATTTTATTTAATCTTAAAATGCCTTTCTTTTTGAATAGATTTATTTAGAGTTTATCTAAACTTAGAATTAGTTAAAAGATTTAATCAAAACATTCACCTAAACAAAACTAAAATGTGAATCTACTTTAGAAATTACTTAGGTTAAGGAAAGAGAAGTTCTCTTCTCTTTTCATCTCTTCATAACCTAGTAATTAATTGTAAGATCCACTTAAACCAAATCAAAAAATAAAATAAAATCAACCCAAAATAATTAAATAACTTAAATGAAACCCTCTTCTATGTTGAACATGTTCTTCACACTTAAAAAATTTGAACATAAAGTCATAGCTAAGTATACCACACAAGCCTTCAAAGCACACACATTAGCCTAAGTCACCACTTCTAGCTTTAGGTTAGGTCGGTGCATGATTTGATATTTTATTTTATTTTATGATATATATTTTAGACTGGATGTTAGGGTGTATGCTCATAGAATATATGGTAGGACGTTCTTAGTCTAACTATTCTCTTTTACAGGGGATTGTGCTTAAGGGGTGCTATCATAAATAAAAATATAAATGCTTTTGCTTGCAGGTGCTTTATACCCCTAAGCATAATCAAATAGGCCAGGTGGACTTAGTCACCCATGTGTGGGGTGATAAGTCCAATATACATGCTTGGGATTTGTGTGGTTTGTTTTAGCTAACCTTTGTTTTATAGGTATTAGTTAGATTTCTACTTTTTCTTTTCATGTAAATTTGTGCAATTAGGATTTTGGAATGATTGTTATGGGGATTAGGATGAGAATTAGTCATAAGATCCTATCTTATGCACCATATGAAGCCTTAGAGCATCTACCTTTGAACCATCCAAAAGAAGGAACCAAAGAAGAAAAGAAGAAGAAAGAAAGAAGAAATAAGAAATGAAGCTTGAAGACCCCCATAACAATGAATTCCTTGCTTAATTGTAATTTAATTCATTTATAATCTGGGTTATATAAGGGTAGAGCTCGACTATCCACATTTGATATTTTTGGGTTTGTGCGGTGGTACCCGACCACAACGGCCTTTTATTCTTTTTGCAATTAGCTTTATAAATTGATTGATGATTTATTTATCTTTTTACATTAAGTGGCATGCTTTTCCTAGTTTCTTCCTTGCTTTATATATGGCCTGGATGTGGATTAGGCTCTTTAGAGAAAAATAAATCTTTTACCCAACCTAACAACTCAAAAATAAAAATAAAGAACTCATAACTTCACCTAAAGCTTAGGTTTAAAATCAAGATAAAAGAATTAGTAACCCCTTAGCTAGATGAGCATTTCTTTTATAATATCATGCACAATAGCATCTTATTTCACTCTTGATTAGAGGGCTTCCACATTTTCAGAGAAACTTGACTTGACATTTGAGAGCCATGGTGGAAACTCACATCCTCCCTTCCCGTTGATTTTGGCCAATAACCTTCTTTCTCATGCATTAGTCATATGAATCCGATTAGCCTGAGTTAAAATAATTATCCAAAATAAAAACAAAAATGAAATTTGAATTGCATTAGATTTAGGTCATTTGAAGCATGTCCCTTTACATTATCTAATCTCTTTAGAGAGTGAGTTTAAGGACTTAATCTCTTTCTAAATAAATAACAACCTAGCTATCTTGCATAAGCATAATAACTTGTCTACATGTATTTAAAATCATAGGAGGAGTTAGTTGGCGATCACCCCCATGCGGTTGTAAGTCCAAGCTATTCGGTGGTTTTTCCTCTCTTATGGAGGTAAATCAATTACCCATTTTTGCCTTGGATTTAGGTTGTGCTTCTGGCCCTCATCGAAGCTCCTTAGATTTAGGTTCTGAGGTTACTTCTCCCCTTTGTGGGTCATAAGTTTAAATCCTCACCTCTTAGGCATTTCATTAATCCTATGTTAAGGAATCTTAAGTCCTAAATTTCTAATGAAAAATGCAACTCAAGCAAACTAAATCAATTTCAAAAATGTAAAGCCCAACTATAGGATAGTTTGACATGCTTATTAGGTTTCCTAGTATCGTGGGTATCTCCTACTTATCTCCCATTTTGGCTTTGATAATAACTCTCTCTTTTGATCAATCTCATTTGATCTTCAAAATAAAACCAATCGATTGATAATCCCTTTTTTATTGAAATCTTCAAAGACAATGATCATTTACCTTAATCGAGAGTTTTCCTAAAGAATCCCCATTCCTTATGATGTAATTAACTATGGGGGCTTGCCCTTATAGGGAACTTAATGAACTCAATTTAAAATAAATCCTACTTTACTTTTTCATGTAAAGTAGGGGAAGAATCTCTGGTACATATGCAGACCCATCATCCTTATGAGCCCTTATTGAGGTGATCAAGTCCATTAGAGGGTAGTGATTTCTATCTTTTGAGATAGTATACTATTTCCTTGATGACGTACTCGATCACCTAAATAAGTGCGGATTTGCGTGGTGTCCTAAAAAGATGAATTTCTACAAAGTCTTGCCTCTTTCATTTCTACCCAGATTTGAAGGCGACTCCTCTTATAGAAATTTTTCACCACACACATTCTGCCTTGCAACTCATTCATATTTCCTTAGTATGTGTTTTGTTCAATGAATAAATATTGATTCATTATATGTTTCTTATTTTCTCAAAGCCTTTGCTCAATTCAAGAATATTATAATAATATTATTATAAATAATATAAATTAGTGTATACATTGGGAGCCATCATGCAGACTTAAGAACTCCATTAAATAATTTAGAAGCATTAATAGCCATTGATAGTTATTGACTCATATTTAAAGTTACCATCATTAGTAATCATTTATTAGCTTATTATAAAATATTAAAAAAATAATTACACAATGCATAAAATTATTAACCACTTTGTTCTAACATGTAATCTTAATAATAATGTTAACATGCTAATGCATGTCAATAACACATATATTTAATAATGAAGTTAATATGTTAATTTCATTTTAACTTTCATAAAGCAAATTTTAATCAACATATAAATTCTCAATCACAAAGATATACATTATCTAATTTTAAATATACAAATTTTATTTGTGTTAGTTTGTTATTAAATTTTTTACATTTATTAACAGAATAATTATGAAAATAAAGTTCGTAAAGAGTAAAAAAAGAAATTGAAAATGGGATAATGAAGGAGCTGCACTATAGTTGCACACCTACTCATTGAAAAATATTTATTAATGTCTAAATATATTTAAATTATAATAACCTAGATAGCCATGGGTTTAATTTGACCTACTATAGTAAAAGGGGATCATCCTTGATGCCTTTGAGAGAGATACTAGTTAATGGAGGTATTGGAATGCACCATTAATTATTTCCTTACAATTTATCAATTAAAGGATAAACAAGTCAACATGGTTAAACTCTAGCTACCTCAATCAAAAACTAATGACCTAGTATTGGCTTGAGAACATGAGCATGTATGACATGAGGGACAAACTATAATTCAGATTGATAAATTTATGACTTCAAATAAATTATTGGATGGTCATTGAGTAGCAAGTCACCATAGTTGTTAGCTCCACCCCATAAAGTGATAAAACCAAACTTTAAAAAAAAAAATCTATCATGTTAGCAACTAATTATAAATTTTCAATTGCAAGCCATTAAGTTAACAATGAATTGCTAACCTTATGGTTCATCTCTAACTATAGGCTCGCAAGTTTGATCATTTCCTACTTAAACCTATTTTTTTAAGTATTTTGGAGGCCCCACTTCCCTTAAGCAACCTAGTGAGTTGAGAGGGAATTTTTAGTCTTACACATTTCAGGATGAGAAACACTCCACCTTTCACTATAAATACCAACCCAAATCCAAAGCTAAAGCTTCAAATACTCTTCAAAGAATCATTATTAAAATTCCATCATTCTATTCACAAAAGGAGTTCAAAAAAAAAAGACAAAAGGAAAGGATCCCTAAAATCAAGTCGCCGTTCATCTCCCTCTCTGTTCTTCTCCATATATTATGTTTATCATTATATGAGTGTTTCCAAAATGTATCTAATTACCAAGATCCAGAGGTATACTATAACAAATTAACTGTATTGATATTTTCAGAAGTGTGGTCCTTATGATATCATGTCATAATATTTTGACTAAACTTAGTTGATGTTCAAAGATGATATAGTGGACATTTAAAGCATAGTTATCTACATACAAGATATGACTTATTGCATGCTAGAAAATTAGTTATGGTAGAATAAAAGTTTACACATTAGCTTTATTGTAAAATCTAGCACACACATAGATGTTTGATGGCTGAACAAGAAAACTCCAGAATTTTTAGATGGAAAAACCTCTGAAGAGGGGGAAATCACGGGTCCTAACCTAGTAAAAATCTTCCACTATGTATCTATTTTGGAGTACAAAGTTTTCTCAATAACGATTATAATCAGAGAATGGCTAACAATCGAATCAGTAACAACAAATTTATGCAAAGAAGAAGAAGGTAATTATGGAAGTTGATGAAGGTGAAGAGGGGCCAATGACCGAAACGATACTATCGGGTGATGACCGACGAGATGGTCGACTACGGCTAGATATTCACGTGATGACCGATGACGATATGATGACGAAGATCGATGGTACGGCCGGCATCGCGCGATGCAGTGATGGTAGTTACAATGGCGACCGACGGTCGAGATGGTGGTCGCTATGATCAGACGGTTGATGGTGATGAGGATCAATGGTGGTGGCAATGGTCCATGGTAAGTGGCACGATTATGCTTGGAGGATTTTCAAGCTTTAGAGCTCTCTCTTCTCTTTAACTTGGCTCCCCTCATGTGAAGAATGAAGGGCTATTTATAGATTAGAAGGATGACATTTCTATAAATACATGCAAATTCCAAACCACTCCATCGGATGACTCAAAATGATTCCCTTAATCAGCTAATGTATTTTAAGTATTTGAATGCTCAAATAAAGTTAGAATCAAGAGATCTTGGGCTTGTTAGATCCGGCTCGTCAAGATGCTCTATTTGATCATAATCACTCCATATTTAAAAACTATTTAGGGATTTAACTGATATTCCAAAGTTTTTACTAATATTTTAAGTGTTTGATCTAGACAAGTCTCGACTTAGGGTAAGATTGCTTTTGACATCAGGATTCGTGCTTCGACTAGTAGAATTTTTAGTGTCATATCATTTGCCCCCCTATTTTTGGATGCCATTATGTTTATCATCCATGCCAAATAATTAAAAATAATGAATTCTTCAATAAAATTTGTGGGTTCATTAACCATATAGTTTGAGACATTATATCTTCATAGGTGCACAAGATCATGATCACGCTGCATGGTCACGTGTTTGCGTGAGCGAATGCTGTGGTATGGCTCGTTAAACCCCACGGAGCTCATGGGAGCAGTTGTGACACGCCTGCTGCAATGGGCGTACACTGCCGGTCATGAGCTATCATGTGCAAATGCACGCCGATGAGCATTTTTTTTCATTTTTTTTCATTTTTTTTCTTTTCTTTCCACTTTTTAATTTTTTCCCTTTTTGCCTCTATAGTGGACCTATAAAAACCCCCATAGGGTCAAGCAAGGAGACACAATATACTCTAGTGCTTCTCTACATTGGATGAGAAATTATTTAATAGAAGTTCAAGGGTTAGAGTAAAAAAAAATTTTTCTTTCCTTTTGTCAGCGAAGTTCTAACCATTTTCTTAAAAGAAGGTCATTCGCTTTGCTGATCAAGACCCGTAGCTCATACGGTGAGACTCTAATTTTTCTTTGAGAGAGGAGACAATTGTCCTCATCGATCGGTTTGAGGTGATCAAGGCGTAGTTTCACCGGGCTCCTCAAGAGAGGCGTCAACTGTCCTCGTTGGATCGACCGGGTTTGGAGGCAATTAAGGCCTGTAGTTTATATGACGAGGCTCCTATTTTTCCTCGAGAGAGGCGTTAACTTTCATCATCGGACTGACCGGGTTTGAAGGTGATCAAGACCCGTAAATCATATGGCGAGGCTCCGATTTTCTCTCAAGAGAGGCGTCAACTGTCATCGTCGGACCGATCGAGTTTGGAGGCGATGAAGGCCCGTAGTTTATACGGCGAGGCTCCGATTTTCCCTCAAGAGAGTGTCACTATCCTCGTCGGATCGACCGGGTTTGGAGGTGATCAAGACCCGTAGTTTATACGGCATGACTCTAGTTTTCCCTCGAGAGAGGCGTCAACTGTCTGACGAAGGCATTCAAGGCCCGTATTTTCTACTTCTTCTTATAGGAAATTGAATTTCTTGAAACTCCAATGGATGTTTCAATAGTTGAAACCGCTAAGATGGAAGCGACCAGAACCATCCTCAAAAAAACTCGAAAGTCCGCGTAATTTCGTGAGTATCAGAGAAATAGTTTTTCTTTCTTTTTTGATCTCATATGTATGCATATTTTTTTTTTCAGATCGTAGTAAAAATTTTTTATCTAAAGTTGTTCGTGAGCAACAAAGTCAGGAAAGGATATGCCCAAGCAAGGGCGGATCCATAAACTATTATCAGAAAGGGCACAATATGATATAAAAAAATACACTTTTATATAAAATATGAATAAATTATTTGTTATTTTATGTAAGTATTTTTATTAATCACAATTAAAAATAACTAAACATATTACGAAGTCAATCTACACTTTATATTTTTTGGTTGCAGGATTTAAGCTGGATTCAACTTAAATCCAACCAAACTGTGCTGTTCGGACAAGCTAAGACTGCTTGGTACAATATTTTCTTAATTTTTTCCTTTTATAAAACATAAAATTTTTTTTAGAGATTTGCTTAGTAAACTAATTTTTAAAAAGCACGATCTCAAAAATTTAGTTTAAATACAATTTTGATTGAATGAAGTCTACTTTTTGTTCTTACAAAATATCATAATTAACCATCTTGCTCTCACTGTTACTTCTCCCACTTCAATCTCCTTGAGCACTTTTTTTTTTCTTTATCTCAAGAGCTACTTACCTTGTCTTCTTCAATAATAAATTTTGGGCAAAAATATTTTGAAATATTTATATAATATATCAAATGACATGAATAAATTATTTATTTTCTTTCGAAAATTATGAATGCCAAAAATATAAATTTCATGAATTGTAATATATTTTGAAAAATATATATAACATAATAGATGTAAGATATTAAATAATAATTTATTAAATACATATAAATTAAGTTGATGGATTTTTTTTTCGTAACATAAAGCATGCAAAATATTTCAAAATTATTTGTCTTTTAATCTAGAATGTTAATTTTATTTATCTACATAAATAAAATAATTTCAGTTTTAATTATAATAAGTATATATTAATTTCATTTTTTTTCGAACAATATTTTTAACTTTCTCTACCTAAAGTTTAAAACACCATTTTCTATAAAAACTAGTTTTAAATTTGATTTTCTTAGAAGATGCTTTGTATAATCCTCTACTAGATTTATGGGATTTGGACAAGCAGAAGTATGCGAAGGAGAGTGGGAGGAAAAGTTACCTTCAAATGCCTCCCTTCTCTTCGTAAAGCAACGGAGGAGAAGGGGTAGAAAGGTGAGGGTTTTGAACTTAAAATCTCATCAATTTTACCTGCATTAAAATATAATTTATGAATTTTAATATAATGGGCTAATAGGCAGTGGGGGCATGTGCCCCCAGTGCCCCTGCACTGCATCTGCCCCTATGCCCAAGTATTGGGACGAGTGAGTTGCTTCACACAATTCTTAGGCTTTTGTCTTTCTCTCTCTCTATTTTATTTATTATGTATTTTCGCAGGATGATGGCCAGAAGAAAACCAATAGCATGATATTTACAAACGATATATCATCCACTATCACAACTAACAGTTTAGTGGTGCTTTGTAGGAAATTTCATTTCCACAATAAGTTGGTGGCTATTGTTGCAAAAAAGTCTGATCGAACATGAACTTTTCCGTCAGGATACTTTACTATTTTTGAGATGATTCTTCATGCGGGACTACGATTTTCTTTGGCTCTTGAATTGATTGAGATCTTTAAAATATGCTGTGTAGCTTTGTCAATTTTTATTTTGAGCTTTAGTGATCATCGTTTGTTTAACTGTCTTCTTTAGAGAGCATTGTGTTACTTTGAATATCAAATACTTGTGTCAATTATGTAGATTCACATGTGATGCTTAGGGACGTATTTCTTATCGAGCTATAAAGAATTGGATAGAATTTTCAGCACAGGATGCATCTAGAAATTGGTCTAATAGGTTCTTTTTTGTGAAAAATGAGTGGGGCCTCCCTGAGAGATGAGGAAGATTGAATGAGCTCCAGATCCATTATTGATTGAAGAGAATAAAATCTTAACGACTCTTAATATTCCTGATGCAGGAAGCTTGCAGCATGAATTATGTCACATTGGCAAGTATATAATTGAAGATAGAATGTTCAAGGTTGGTCTTTCCATTCAAGCAGGGAGATCTCATGCTCTTCTACTGAAGAGATCAAGTAAATGTGATGAAAGGTCTCCTCATATTCACAGGATTCTTTCAAGTTGCCCGTTACGAAATCATGGTGATAGCAATATTTTTTTCTTTAAAGAAAAAGAAGACATGTGCTAAAGTAACTATATCAAATATTTACGGGAAGATGTTCTCCCTCAGTTGGCCTCTGAGAGTTTAGCTATCTCAACTCATAATGGAGGGATTCGTTTCGTCAGATATCAAGAGGTGTTAAAGCCCATAATCGGACATCAATGAGCAAACAAATTAGTACGTTATATTCTCCTTCTCTTTCTTTTCTTCTTTTCCTTTTTTCTTTGTGTAATATTTGTGATTTTTGGATTGTAGGTAACTCAAATATTAGGGCTGATGGCTCATTTGGGTGTCACTCTAAATGAGTAGAATACTTAATTTGTGAAGGTAAAATATTTGCAAGGCGAGTATGAGCAAAAGATGAGTGCTAAGGCCAATGAAGTGGCATCTCTAGAGGATAAGCTAACTAGGTGTAGAACTGAGCTAGCGAACATGTCAATTTCTCTTTCTTTCCAGCATTAGGAGGTGGAGCGTACTCATGATAAGCTGATTGAGGTGAGGGCAGAGACTCACCAAAAAGAGAAAAGACTCAAGGCACATATAACGGAGATGAAAGCTCTTGAAATGGAGAAGGAAGTATTACATGATCGTCTTCATGAGAAGGAGCTTATAATGTCAGAAGTAGAAGCAAATGAAATCTTCTTGAAGGTAGTGGAAGACTTTAAGAACTCCCTAACTTATCATGATACTATCAAGGACCATGTCCAAGAAGCTCGTAATCATATTCTTAATGTTGAAGTGAAGGACTTGGAGCGCCAATGTTTAGAGGAAGGCTTCATCCGAGGATTCCAAAAAGGAATCCACTTAGTACATCGCAACTAGAGCTAGTATTGAGAATCTGTCTCCCAGCCAAGTATCTGAAGACCCTTCGCCAAATTCAGGAGATGAAGGGGTTGAGAGTGAGTTTAAGGGAGCATCTTCTAGTGGTGAGGAGGACGTTGATATCATGTAGTATCACTTAAAGATATATTTCTTTTCTTTTTATCTATGTATTGTTATTTATTATTATTATTTTTATATTTAGAATTTTGATTCTTTCTTATATCATCATGTCAGAGCTATCAATGACATTAAAATTTTTTTGGGTGATTTGCTCTTATTTTATTTTGACCTATCCGAAGTGATTAGTCGGAATATTATTCGATGACTAACCTGTATGGAAGAGGTCGTGGGAAGTCAACCAAGGACTTTTTAGCCTATCCTAGGTATTAGTCAAAATATTATTTGACATCTTATGTGTATGGAAGAGGCCGTAGAATGTCCACCAAATATTTTTTTTACCTAACCTAGGTATTAGCCAAAGTGTTACTTGACTTCTTACCTGTATGGAAGAGGACGTGGAATGTCCACCAAGGACTTTTTGACCTATCTTAGGCATTAGTCAAAGTTTTACTTGACTTCTTACCTGTATGGAAGAGGTCCGATCAAATCCCCTTGGGATTGATCATGCTCCGACTGAGACACAACATGAGTTGTGCATTTCTCAAGTGGGAGGATTAAATGCAGGAGATTGTTTATATGCAACAAGTATGAAAGAAAAGGCCATAAACTCATTACTCCGATAAAGGCAATGATACAATCATAAGATAATTTTAACAAAGATATGAGTTTGAAGAGGAAATGATAAATGAGACAAAATAAAAGTTGTAATAATTATGCAGTAGGAATTACTGATAATATTTTTGGAGATTCTCGATGTTCCAACTTTGAGGTAAGGTTTTTCCCTTTAAATCCTTAAGCTTAAATGTTCCTAGCTTGACCATAGTTATAACCACATAAGGGTTATCCCAAAGAATGAGAGTTTATTGCATTGAGGGCTTTTGCCTGCAGTTTCAAGACTTCACAGGACCAAGTCACTGACAGAGATGGGACGAGGTTTCACTCTTCTATTGAAGTGACGATCTACCCTTTGGTGGTAGGAAGCCGTTTGAAGTAGGACTATGTCATGAGTTTCGAGGAGTAGGTTCAGGTTCTGTTGGAGTTTTTCTTCATTATTATCATGATTGAATGATTGAACTCTTGGACATGAAATCCCGATATCTACCAATATAATAGATTCTGTGCCAAAACACAAATTATATGGTGTCTCACTAGTCGGAGTTCCTAATGTAGCGCGGTAAGCTCAAAGAACATAAAGAGCTCCTCAACCCATTGCCCCTAGCCTTCTCAAGGCACATTTTTAACCCTTTAAATATAGTCATGTTGGTACCTTCAGTCTATCCATTAGTTTGAGGATGGGCTACAGTCGTATGTTGCAGCTGAATGTGAAGATCTTTACAAAAGGATGTAAAGACTTTTTCAGTAAATTGGGTTCCATTGTCGGTGATGATCTTTGCAGGAAGATCGAATCAACATATTTTATTTTTCCAAATAAATTATTTAGCATTTTTCTCCATGATTTTAGCTAGTGGTTTAGCTTCCACCCATTTAATGAAGTAGCTGACAACTAAAATGATAAACTTTCGTTGCCTCGATGCTACTAGAAAGGGTCACATGATATCAATTTCCCATTGAGCAAAAGACTATGGTCTTTGAAGGGATAAGAGCTCTGTATGTAGTGTATGAGAGAGGTTAGGGTATAATTAACAACTCAAATATTTTTTTGTGAACTCCAAGGTGTCTTGCTTCATTGTAGGCCAATAGAACCTTGCCTTACAATTTTAAGGGCTAGTGCCCTTCCTCTTAGGTGTTCTCCACATATCCTCGAGTGACCTCTCTTAATGCATAATCAACCTCTGATGGTGAGAGGCATTTATGGTATGGCTCAGAAAAAGTTTCTTTGTATAGTTTACCTCTGATAATAATAAAGTTTGCAGACTTTCCTTCGGAGATGAGTTGCAGCAGTTGGGTCTTTAGGAAGGGTCCCTTCTTATAGAAAGGACATGATGGGGTTCATCCACGAATGTTCTTTTGTCTCATTAATTGCTTGTATTACCCATGACCCTTGAATACTAGGAAAATATATTTTCTCAATATGCACTCTCTTATATAGATCTCCAGTAGCAGAGGTAGCAAGCTTAGCGAGAGCGTCAGCTCGAGTGTTCTTCTCTATCAGTATGTGAATGATTTGATGTGTTTTGATATGGGCAAGAAGTGACTTCACCAAGCTGAGGTATTATGCCAACTGGAGATTATGAGTATTAAAGTTTCCCTCAAAGTGGGAGGCAATAAGCTGAGAGTCAGTGTGAATCATTAAGTTTTGAGCTTCACAATTGATGGCAAGTCTCAACTCTGCAATGAGAACCTCATATTCAGCAATATTATTAGTTGTAGAGAAATTTAAATGAAGTCCATCCTTTAAGGTATCTATTGGGGAAAAATAAGTAAGATTCCTGCTCCAGCACCAGTATTTCTTGAAGCTCCATCAACATTGAGGGTCCATTGAGGAGATGAAAGGAGTGTAATAGATAGCTCATTTGGAGTAGGGGCAGTGTATTTCACTATAAAGTCTGCGAGTACTTGGACTTTATGTCTGGCCTGGGCAGGAAATAGACATCAAACTCTCCCAATTCTATAAACCATTTGATTAACCTCTTAGATGTCTCTGATTTCTGTAGAATGGCCAAATGAGTGTAAACGCCGATGGTGTGAGCTTGGAAGTATGGACACAATTTTTGCGCTAAGAAAACTAAAGCCAGAGCCATCTTATCTGCCAGTGGATAACGACTTTCTATATTAGAGAGAATTTTGTTAACATAGTAAATTGGTCATTGTATCATATTTTCTTCTCACATTAAAACTGAGCTTATCGAATGGGAAGAGACTGCGAGATATAAGTATGACATCTCTCATTGGATAGGCTTGGATAGTAAGGGTGGGGATGCTAAATATTCCCTTGGTTGCTCAAAAGCAGCTTGACATTCATCAATCCACTAAAAATTATTATTTTTTAGCTCCCTTTAGTATTTTAAAGAATTATAAGTATTTATCCCCAGAATGGGCTAAGAAGTGAGATAAGATAGCAATTCGTCCATTCAAGCGTTGAACTTCTTTGATATTCTTCGAAGGAGCCATATATCTGAGGGTTCTGATTTTCTCGTGATTAGCTTCAATCCCGTGGTGGGTGACCATTAACCCAAGAAATTTTCCTGACATAACCCCAAAAGCACACTTGGTCGGGTTAAGTCGCATGTTATAACATCGAAGAAGTTTAAAGCATATTTATAAGTCAAAAATATGTTGATTCTTCCAAGCTTTTTACTAACATGTCATCCATATATACCTCCATTATGTGGCATAAGAGGTCATTAAAAACTTTATTCGTAAGTCGTTGATAGGTAGCACCAGCATTTTTTAACCCGAACGACATAACTTGGTAATAATATAAACCTTTATATGTTTGAAATGATGTGGTTTCTTCATTCATTGGGTCCATTTTTATTTGGTTGTAACCTCAGTAAGCATCCAAAAAATTGAGCATTTGATGCCTAGACGTAGCATCGATCAATTGATCAATTTGAGGGAGAAGAAAATTATCTTTCAGACAAGCTTTGTTGAGATCAGTGTAATCAATACACATTCTTCAAGTTCCATTTGCTTTCTTAACCATGACAACATTTGCTAGCCATGTAGGGTAATGTACTTTGTATGAATCCGCCAGAGAGTTAACTTCTTGTTCAATAGTTTGGAGGAGATCAAGTGCAAAACTCTGCTTCTTTTGGATGATCGATTTGAATGTTGGATCAATCTTGAGGGAGTGCATGATCACATTGGGGTCGACCCCAGGCATATCTGTCAGACTCCAAGCAAAGATGTCATAATTTTTGCACAAGAAGTCTATGTATTTTGCCCTTTGTTCGTCTGAGAGCAGAGATCTGACTTATATTATTCGTAGAGGTTGGTCATCTGACAATGAAACATGGAGAAAGTATTCTACAGGCGAAGCTCTCTGGGGTACTTCATCATCTCAAAAATTAAAATTTTCAATGTTGAAGGTCACCGAAGGGTGTGGTTGAGCTTATCTGAGGTAACATGATTGTGTTATTTATTGATTTTCACAGAACACTCTAACCCCAACGGGGGTTAGAAATTTCATCTTAAGATGAGATATCGAAGTAATGGCACCAAAAATTGATTAGAGGGGCCTTCCGAAGATAGCGTATAATCTGACTTGACTACCATGAATTGAATTGAATGAGTCACTTATCGAGAAAATTCTTTGAGGATAACAAGAAGGGTGATTGTCACCTCCACTCGCATAGGTCGATTATCAAACCCATATAATGATCCTGCAGTAGGTTGGAGCTTTTCCCTAACCAAGCTCATGCTAAGAAATATGGAGTAAAATAAAACATTGACATAACCCCATTATCAATCAAAATTCTCTTAACATTATAGCATGAGTCACCGATCCCTGTGCTGATGATAAGTGGATATTAATGAGGAACTTGGACTCCTTCTAAGTCTGAGTCATTAAAAGTGATGGAATGATCAATACAAGATTTCTTTAACTCTGGTTCTTCAAAGGTGGCAATGAGGACTTGATTAGATAGTAGTGGCCCTCCTACGATTGTTTCAATTTCTCCAACTATCTGGTGGCTATTTTGTTATTTTTGTGATGATTGTCCTAGTTACCCCCAGTTGGAGTTATGTTTGCTTGAGTTGATTAATTTTGCATAAATCGATATAGATATCCTTGTTGAATGAGCCTTATGATTTCTTCTTTGAGTTATTTACATGCCTTAGTAGTATGTCCACGACTTTGAAGGAAGTGACAATATTTCTCCTAATTTTTTGAATTTGGTTTCAACAGATGTGGCCACTTGATTGTCTCTTCATCTCGAATGTCCATTAGGACGTTAACACGAGATGTGTTCAGTAGTGTATATTCCTTTTCTGATTGTGATTTACGTCATTGATGTGAGGGCCATGGAGGGAGATCATGACTGCATTGTTGTCTCTTTTGATGAGATTGTTGGTCTGTATTCCCTGGGGCACTCTTACATTTTCCTGTGGATTATTCAAATTATTTATGATGGGCATTAATAGCCTCATCGATAGAAATTTGTGCTTCTATATGATGAACTAAGTCGCATGAGCGGACTGTATTTCGCATTAGTGATGAGTAGAAATGCCCAGGATGGAGCCCTCCAAGGAAAACTCCTCTTAATAGTTCAGGGTCTACTCCAGACATTTGGAGAGCCTCTAGAAGTACTCCTTAAGTGATTCACCCTCATTTTGATGAATGTCTGAGAGATGAGAGGAATCTTTAATGATCCTCCAGTTTGTAATGAACTATTCTATAAAAATCTTGGCGAGTTCATCAAAGATATGAATGGATCCCCTTGGAAGGGAGTAGAATGAAGTGAGAGCTTGACCCTTGAGGGTGACTGGAAAGACCTAACAAAGCAATGTGTCAGGAGCTCGTTGGATATGCATGATGGTCCTATAATGGTCGATGTGTTAATATAAGTCAGTTGTCCCATCATAAGAGTCGATGCTCGGAAGCTTGAACCATATGGGAATAGGATGTTGAAGAATAGCTTCAGTTAAAGGTGAAGACTCCTGATAGTCACGATGAGAGGGAATATGATTTTTATCTTTAATGTGAAATTCTTCTCACACTGAGCATTGTAATTCTACATGTATAACATGATAGGTGGAGTCAACAGGACGAGAATGTGCCAAACTATCGACAATAATTGGTGGATTAGCAGTCGGTTGAGCTGCAAGTGATGAGTGAGTAGAACTAGCGGTGTCAAGGAGGTCGATCAATCCTGCGAGGAACTTGGCCGATGGCGAAGGCTCTGTTAGCATTTTGACCTCCCATGGCTAACGATGATCTTGGAAGAGATGCATTTGCCACAGTAGTGGCTGTTATGTTTCTAGTAAAAGTTAGATTATCTCATTTTGAGACTCTTTCATTCAGCGCACATGATCTTCTTGAGAAATTCCTATTGCAACTTCATGATTGGGTCATGCTTATCAGGGGGAAGTGAGGCAAAAGCTTGGCATCCTTGGTTCAAGGATTAGTTTTGAGAGTGACGAGAGTTGGAGCGGGAGGCTCCGTTGTTGTGAGTATTACGCCTATTGGCCATAATGCAGGTGTTCACAGAGATTATGATTGTGGGGTTTTCTTCCCACAGATGGCACCAAACTGTTGCGTGCTAGAAAATCAGTTGCGGTAGAATAAAAGTTTATGCCTTAGCTTTGTTATGAAATCCAACACACACACACAGATGTTTGAAGAATGATTAAGAAAATTTTAAAATTTTTACGTGAAAAAACCCCTGAAAGAGGGGGAAAAATCATAGGGCCTAGCTCAGTAAAAAGCATCCAGCATGTATTTGTTTCGGAGTATAAAGTTTTCTCGATAACGGGATTACAGAATTATATATGAGAATGGCTGACAATGGGAATCCCATAATCATGTAACAATAACTATACAACAGTGGTTAGGTTGTAACAGTTATTGGTGGCAGTTGATGATGGTAAAGAGCGGCAGTCAGTGACCGACGATGATGGTCGACGGTGGTGATGACCGACGAAGATGGCGGCGGGCGAGCGACGAATACGGCGGCGCGATTGGCGACGGTGGTCGATGGTGATGACCGTCGACGGTGGTTGATGACGGCGATGATCGATGTGGTGGCCGACGCAACGGCGGTGGTCGCAATACAGTGACGGTTAATGACGATAACCAAAGAACGCGGATCGACGAGCGGGTCGGTGGTTAGACCAACGACGTGATGACGATGAGGATCGCGGCAATGGGTCGATGGCGGCGGTAGACCGTGGTGGTCGGCCAGGTGGTCAACGACCGTCGAGTGGTGGCACGATTATGCTTGAAGGATTTTCAAGCTTTAGAGCTCTCTCTTATTTTTAGCTTGGGCTCCCCTCATGTGAAGAATGAGGGGTTATTTATAGATTAGAGGGATGACGTTTCTATAAATACATGCAAAATTCAAACTACTCCATCGGATGGCTCAAAATGATTCACTTGATCATCTGATGTATTTTAAGTATTTGATCAAATATAGTTAAAATCAAGAGATCTTGGGCTTGTTAGATTCGGCTCATCAAAATGCTAAATTTGATTATAAACACTCTGTATTTAGAAACTATTTAGGGATTTAACTGATTTCCCAAAGTTTCAAATGATATTTTAAGAGCTTGATTTGGACTAGTCTTGACTTAGGATCAAATTGCTTTTGACATCAAGATTCATGCTTCAACTAGTAGAATTTTTAGTTCCATATCATGACTTAAGAAATCTTTATTGATACAAAATCAACTCTATGGAGAGAGGAAAGTTATAACTTCCTTTGAAGGGTTATTATTCACCTATTAGATATGAGTTTTCTTATAAATACCTTGGTACCATACAACATTGACCACATTATTTTCAACATATCGGGCATATGATGGTAGACTTTTTCATCAATCTTTGAACAGTAGAAATGACAGAATTATATCAAAAATTTACATGAAAATGTAGAGTTTTTAGAATTGTAATTGTGATTGACATTTTAAAGTAGATTATCGATCATAAAGGGGCAAATATGACTAATGCCGCATTTGGGGCGTGGTTCTACCAACGATGTAGTTCAAATTTTACTATTAATGTCATTTGAGAAATTGCATTCCGACTGTATTTTAAAAAATCTGCGGTGGGAAAACTATATATTTTTTAATTTGACCTGATAGTGTGCGGTGTCTATCAGAGTTCTTTTTACAATAAAAAAATTATAATAAACATCCTAAGTTTTTAAATAACAACTGCTTCTGCAGCAACTTAATCATTATATTTTCATGCAATGCAGTTGCCCCAAATAGATTATAAAACATATCTCTAAGTTAAAAAATAATAAAATAAAGAAAATGAACAATTGAATGAAAATATTACCTCAAGATGGTGGGATGAATATAAACTTTTTCTAGGGAAGAATGAATCCCTCAATTGAATTTGAATGAATTCTACTTAGAATGCCACCTTGTGAATAATAAAATGATATAACAACAACAACTACAACAACAAGCCTTTATCCCACTAAGTGGGGTCGGTTACAAGAATCCTTCATCTCCATTGTGTCCTATTATATGTCAAAATCTCATTTAATTCAAGTATACTTAGGTCATTTTTTATACATCTTAACCAAGTCTTTTTAAGTCTACCTCTACCTTTCTTAACATAAGGCAAATCTAATGCATCTAATCTCCTAATCGGGTCATCGAACGACCGACAATTTATATGGCCAAACCATCTAAGGTGACTCTCTTTAATCTTATATGCCACTGGAGCTACTCCAACTTTTTCCCGAACATACTCATTTTGCATTTTATCTCTAACAGTAAAGCCACTCATCCACCTGAGCATCCTCATCTCTGTAACACTTAACTTAGTCTTATGCTCTTCTTTTATTGGCCAACATTATGCACCATAAGTAATTGTAGGTCTTACCATAATCTTATAAAATTTTTCCTTAAGTTTAAGTGGAACTTTTCTATCACACAACAGGCTAGATGCATTCCTCCACTTCAACCATCCAACTTGAATTCTACTAAAAACATCTCCATCTATTTCACCATCATTTTGAACAATAGAACCTAAATATCTGAATCGTTCACTCTTATTAATGACTTGTTCACCTAATGTCATAACACTATCACTAGAACTTCTAAAACTAAAATTACACTCCATATATTCAGTTTTAGATCTACTTAAACAAAAATTTTTAGACTCGAATGTTGACCTCCATAATTCAAGTTTCTCTTAGACTCTATACCTTATCAACAAGAAGAATGTCATTAGAAAAGCATACACTAAGGTACACCTTCCAGAAATGCCTAAGTAAGAACATCCATAACTAAAGCAAAAAGATAAGGGCTTAAAGCTGATCCTTGATATAATCCAACTGAAATAGGAAAATATTTTGTCAATCCTCCTTATGTTTGGACACAATTAACAGCTCTAGTATACATATCCTTAATTACTTGAATATAACCAATATTAGCCCCTTTTTGTTCTAGAACTCTCCAAAGAACATCTCTTGAAACTTTATCATAAGCTTTCTAAATCAATAAATATCATATGTAGATCCTCCTTTTTCTTTATACTTCTCCATCAAACCTCTTAACAAATGTATAGATCCATAGTAGATCTACGCATGAAACCAAACCGATTGTGAGAAACTTTTGTATCACATCTTAACCTATGCTCAATTACTCTCTCCCATAATTTTAATGTATGACACATTAACTTAATTCCTTTATAATTTGCACACTCTTATACATCACTTTTATTCTTAAATATAAGAACCAACAAACTCTTTCTCCACTCATCTAGCATCTTTTTAGTCTTTAAAAATTTCTTGATCTCCTAAACATTTCCACACTTCTATTGAAATATCATGAGGTCCTACTGTTTTCCACATTTCATTTTCTTTAAAGCTTCTCTAACTTCAGACTTACTAATACGACGATAAAAATAAAATTCTCAATTTTTATTTAGAGTATTAAAGTTGTTAAAATCAATTGTACTGTCAGATCCTTCATTGAAAAGTTTATCAAAATATCTCACCCACCTATTTCCAATATCCTTTTCTGAGAAAAATACTTTATTATTTTCATCCTTAATGCACTCCACTTGAACTAGGTTTTTATATTTCCTATCTCTTTGGTTGGCTAACTTATACATACATCTTTCACCTTTTTTGGTATCTAATCTATTTTATAAATCACTAAAAGCTAAATTTTTTGCATCATATATTACTTTCTTAGAATCTCTACATAATTTTATATCTTTCCCAATTCGAAAGTGTTTACATCTAAACTAAGTTTTATAATAATGCTTTATTTTTTTTTATCCTTTGCACACTCGACTCCACCAACTATTTTTATTAAAGAAGCTTTTCCTTTTGATTCTCACATTTTTAGAACTTGCTTAATTTAGCTTACTTTTTTCTCACATAATATTAAATTTTCTTATGAATATCTCAAATATTAAGCTCTTGAATTGCTCTTAAAATATTTTATTTGTGTTCTTTAAGTATCCCCATCTAATCCTAGGATAATAATTTAATTTATTTTTTCTCTTACAATCTTTCATCTTAAAATCTAAAACTAACAATCGATGTTAGGTACTTAAACTTTCACTTGAAATGATCTTACAATCTTTCATCTTAAAATCTAAAACTAACAATCGATGTTAGGTACTTAAACTTTCACTTGGAATGATCTTACAATCTTTACAATCTAAATGATCTATTTTTCTTATCAGAAAATAATCAATCTATGTTTTACTAGATCCATTTTTATAAGTAATAATATATTCATCTATTTTCTTAAATAAAGTATTAGTAATTACAAAATCATAAGCTAAGGAAAAATTTAATATAGTCCTACCTTCTTCATTAGTCACTCAAAATCCATAACCACCATGAATACTTTTAAAATCTTCTATCACCTACCAACATGTCCATTTAAATCTCCAATAAATACTTTTTCTTCAAGTAGATTGTATTAATCCCTCTAATTCATTCCAAAATTTTCCTTTTGAGCGTACATCCAAACCTACTTGAGGAGCATAAATACTTATAATATTAATAATCTCAGTATCAACAATAATCTTTAATCTATAATTTTATCTTCACATCTATTAATATTTATAACATTATCTTTCAAACTCCAATTTAACATTTGAATTCCAAATGATTGAAAAAATGGATGAACAATAAAATGATCATATATGAAAAATGCTCTCAATTTATTCTAAGCGATTGAAGCAAAATAAAATGTAAACTTAAAATGATGGTTCATTTGTATTTCAATGAAGCTCCCTCCTCCTTCCCCTTAAGGGGCTATTTAGTTGCCTGCATTTAGAATGTAAAGTAAATTGAATACATTGTAAAATGAATATAATATATTTGGATTACTTTAACTTGTTTGGTTGAAAATTCTACAAATACATGAAATTCTTTTTTTTTTTTGTTTGACAGAAAAATGTAAAGTATTTTGAGATTATCGACTACCGGTTTGATGGCCAAATCGGATGAATTCTAAATATATCCAAAATGATCATCCTAATGTATTTTAAATACACTACAAATGCATTAAAATTTTACTTTGCATCATACCAAAAATTCAAAAAATTAAATTCCCTGTATTTAGTTTACTTTACACTCTAAATACAGGTAACCAAATAGCCCCCTAAATCAATGTGAAGATCACAAGAATATAAAATGATTTTCAGCCACGACAAATCAGACAAGTCGATCAATCGACTCCATTTTAACATTTCCATGGTCAAAACATAAAATTTCAGACCTTTCGAATCAAGTCATTAATTAAATGGTTGTTTAAGCTTTAAGTAGCGAGATTAAATCGAATATTATTAAAATAAGGCAATAAAAAATAAATCAGGGATATGGTATATCGGGCCTGTTCGGGGAAATTAATACCTAAGCTAGTGCGATCAGGTTCCCTCTTTTGTTCTCAATAAAACTAGTCTGTAAAGACGGCATCATGATTTCGCGGGGACCATGCTATTCCGTTTTAGAACGAATCACCTAATCCGGGAAGGTGGAATTAACACTTCTGTGATGCTTAATCCCGCCAACCAGGAAATCGTACTGCGCAATATCCATTCTACTGGGGATCGATAGAGGGGAAAGGAGGAAATACTGCAATTTCCAGCGATGGCGGCCGCGTGGGCAATATCTGGAAGTATGTCTATGAAAGACCGTCGGATTCTGGCGGCGTTCAGCGCGACCGCGGCGGCCTTCTCTCTCGCTGGATCCACCTTTATTGTGCTCTGTTACATCCTCTTTAAGGAACTCCGCAAATTCTCTTTCAAGCTTGTCTTCTTCCTCGCCCTCTCTGTATGCTCTAAAATTACTCTTTTATTGTATTTGTTGGTGGAATAGGGTTCTGTCCATTTATTTATTTTTTCTTGCGCTTTTTGTCAATGATGGAACTATGGTAGTATATGGAAATAGGGTTCTAATCGTTTTTTCATATTCTTTTGTTTGCTTTAATAGATAGTGGCTTCAGTGGTTGCATCTTTCTATTTTGAAAGCCACATACTGCGAAGTAACAGTTAGTTGTCAGGACGTTGTGAGTCGTTTTGTCGCATTTGTTGTTAAAAGGCATGTGAGATTTGGTACATGTAATTATGCTCAGGTTATGGTTCGGTGTAGTGAGATTAACTGATGGTAGCTGCTCCTGGAATGAAATAAGAAGAATCAAACTTCTGCTGTGGTTCCTTGGTAGATATGTTGAGTTGGATCTCAGTATTCAGAAGTATAGTGATAATATTTTCATTGCTCATGACATGATGGAATGAAGTTGGAGCAAAAAGACAAGGTTTCCAGGGAGCGTTACTTTGTCAAAGTTGAATCATTGAGATGATATGGGTGGTTGGAATTCAAA
Source organism: Cymbidium sinense (assembly GCA_021442155.1). Classification (NCBI taxonomy): domain Eukaryota; kingdom Viridiplantae; phylum Streptophyta; class Magnoliopsida; order Asparagales; family Orchidaceae; genus Cymbidium; species Cymbidium sinense. The sequence continues at coordinate 105,197,063 of CM038218.1, forward strand.
TGGCTGTAGTAACTATGCAATTGTTTAATTTTGCTAGTGAGAAATAGATGGCCATTTCTTTGTTCCGTGAATTTGTTTGGTCTGATTGCAGTAATGTTGTGAATTTGGCTAACTGTTTTGACCATTTGATGGAGAAGCCAAATTTGTCCTTTTGTTGGTGTATTGTCTTAATATTTGCGCCTGTACTTGCTAATTCATTGTTTGTTAGACATGCAGTTTTCTCTAGTTTGTTTAAAACTTTGCTCTCTGATGAGCCTTCCCTTACTAGATTTTTGCAAGGTAAAGCTTCTTCTGTAAGAATTAACTCTGTAATTGAGCTAGTGGCATGGTTAGTCATGCTTTTGGAATCGAATGGCTTGGCATCTTTTTTCTAAAAATGAATATGTTTTCAAACATTCTTTTAATTCATATGTTAATGGAATATGAGCTTGTTGTTCTATGGTGTAAGATGTTGTAGATATTATGGCATGTTTGAATTTTTAGATGGGCATGTCTGGTCTTATGTTTTGTTTTTCCTTTTCCATTATTGATTGAGTACAATAATATAGTGTCACTCTTGCATGTATTGAAGTACACTTGAGCCGGGGTTTTTGAAGCATTCTTTCTTTACCAAGACCTTACGTAGATTAGCTTTTATCTAAAAAAAATTAGATTGTTTTTGCAATTTTTGTGTGATCACATGTTTTTGTAGCATATTTGTTCCCATTTTGACTTTCATTCTACCAAAAACAACTAAAGCTTGTCCATAGAAATTCAAAATCTTCATGACTCTGATTTTGGGATTCAAGATGTTGGCAAAGGAATGAGGGTGAAGTTTTGGATGTTTGTAAGTGAAGAGGATTTAGGGAAAAATCCGAATTAATGGAGTTTAAGGGGTGGCAACTTGTTGTTTTGAGCATGGAAGCTGAGGAAGAAGGGGTTGACGGCTTGTAGGAGGAGATATATGAGTATTGAGGATGATCTGTCATCTAGATTCAATCAAAATACATGCTACACGACCTGAAAGAAATGGTTATAGCTCTTTGAATAGGAGGAAAACATAGAAAAATATCCAAAATACATAAAAATCAAAGCAAAAAAGTGTTTACAGCAGGTCTTAAAATAGATATTTAAATTAGGAGAAAACAAAATCTTAATCCTAACCTAAACCCAATAATTAGAGGCCCTAAGTGGTCAACTTAATGGAGGAGGCGAACTTGAATTGGTTTAGGTTTTAATCAGCTAGACTGGAGGGCGTTGATTCCACCCCTCCAGGACACCTCGTGTTATCCTTTTTCGGTAGGAGGTGCTTCGCTATCATCACCGAAATATCCATATCCTCGTAGTACGATGATAAATCAATAATATTGAATGTCACAAAGCTATTGTAATCATTAGGTAAGTCAATCTCGTAGGCATTAATATTGATTCGTTTGATAACTCTAAACATACTATCAACTCTATGTTGGAACTTCCCAAATAAGCTTGCAGGAAACCACTCTTTGTTCAACTTAATTCACGCCAAATTGCCTTCTTTGAAAATCATTGCCTTTCTAGGCTTATTAGCCTACTTTTGATACTTAGTATTTTGCTTGTCATATTGTTAAGCTACTTATGTAAGGCTTGAATGTCCTTGTTGCATTAGTATTAGGCTCTAAGACTAGAAGATTTTCTAAACTATGGTTCATCACCTCTGTCCGTCTTTTTATTTGAGAATGAGTTGCTGAACTGAATTGTGTTCAATTTATCCCATAAGATCCTCTAGAAATGATGCAAAAATGTTACATCTTTGTTGGAAGTGATGATCCTTGATACATCATGAAAGTAGACTATTTCTCTAAAATAGAATGTGCGAGGCATCCATCGTCTTGTTGCATGGCACAAAGTGCCATCTTGTAAAAGTAGTTTATCACCACCATAACAAAACTTTTTTGTTCATTGTGTCACAACAAACTCATAATGAAATTCATGCTAACATCCATCAAAGGTTGCTCTTGAATAGGGATCGAAGTATATAAACCCATATTTTGCCCTTAAGTTTCAACCATTTGACACACCTTATATTGCCTGATGTGTCTCTCCATATCTCGTGTTAGTCTAGGCTAAAAGTAGTTCTCTCCCTAAAAAAGAGTTTTATCTCAACCAAAATATCTTGCTATCCCACTATCATGATAATCCTATAAAATAGCTTCTTGGAGAGAACTCCTATGAATGCACAACTCATATTTAAAGAATAAATAACCATCAAACCTATCATATTGATCATGCGCACTATTCTAATAACAAGGCTAAGTCTTTTTGAAATCTTCATTAGTGGCATAGAGATTTTGTAGCACCTGAAAATCAACTATCTTCGACTGCATCGTAATGATCAATGGATGGCGACTCAAAGAATCACTCACTTAATTATGATTTCTAGTTTTGTGCTTAAGCACAAAATGCAAGAAAGATATGAAGTCCACTCATGAGCCATGCCTATCCTTTAGTTTGCTTTAACTATTTAGGAATTTTTAAAATTCAATGATCAATGTAAATAGTGAACTCATTGACTAACATATCATGACTTCAATGGCTGAAGACTCTCATAATGACATAGAGTTCCTTATTATAGGGAGAATATTTTCATCTAGAGTCATTTTACATTTTATTAAAAAAAGGTGATGGAATGCCCATTTTGACCTAGCATAGTTCCAATCCTCACATTAGAGGCATTATACTTTATCTTAAACACTATTCAATTTTGATAGGGCTAGGACTGAGGCCTGTGTGATCATCTACTTCAATACGTCAAATTTATCTTGTGCATCATCTGACCAAGAAAATTTGTCTGTCTTTAGAAGCTCGCTTAGTTATGTCACCATGAAACTTAAATTTTTAATGAATTCCTATAAAATGAAGTTAACCCATGAAACTTGCTCACTTGTGTGAAATATTGGGGGTTGGGCTAATTCATAATGACCTCTATTTAAGATGGATTCATGTCAATGCTAATTACTAAAACAATGTTATATTAAGAACTATGTTTGCAGAGTCAAAAAGTGATGCTTTTTCAGATGGTTATAAAACTTTTATGTCAAAGAATTCCAAAGACCTGTCTCAGATACTACAGATGGTCTTCCACATAATGGTTATACACTGAAATTTCATCAAAATACACAACCATGAAATTGCTAATAAATGCTCAAAATATTTAGTTCATTAGCCGTATGAAAGTACTTGGGTCATTAGATAGGCCAAGAGATATGACTGTTATACATATCATCTCAAGTTTTGAAAGCTATCTTGCACTCATCTCTTTGTCTCATCCAAATCTAAGGGTGGATATTATGTTGATCTATCTTGGAGAAAATGGTCGCCTTGTGCAACTATTCCAACAAGTCATCTAGTCATGAGATGGAAAACTTGTATTTGATGATGGTAATCTTGTTCATAGCTCTACTCAAATGTGTATGTGCCACAATCTATCCTTCTTTAGCACAGTCAGAGCTGGTACAACACATGAACTGATACTTTCATGAATTAATCCTCTGACATCAAATCCTTAATTTGCTTTTATAACTCCTTATTGTTGATTGCATATGATAGGATAGTCAGTTGGGGAGCACTATTCTCGAGATGAGATCCATGTTATGTTGCATCTCCCTTAGAGGAGGTAACCAGGATGGTAGATTATCAGTTATAACATCTTAAAACTCCTTTAACAAGGGTTGCATTGCATTGGATATCAACTCCTTTGTCTCACTTTCTTGTAACACCACTAATGTTAGTCCCATTGATGCTTCTCTCATGGCCCATAAAAAAGTGGTATGAGGTACATGGAACCAATCTTTGATTGATCATTCATCCCCTTTGAGTCCTTCCAAGGTAGAAGTACAATGCATTTCTCTTTTTTGGTGAATGAATAGGTGTTTTTATAATCATCATGCAATGTCTTCCTGTTATATTGCTAAGGTTGTTCTAAAAGAATGTACAAGCATCCACGAGCACATCACACCACATTGGGCCCCGAAACGTATCTCTAATAAAAGATTTCACTAGGCACATGTTATCAACACATATCACATTTTCATTTTCAACTAAGAGAATATGTTTGAGAATGCTTTTAAGTAGTGGGGGCACAATTTGTTCACAATTTTGGCAGACATGACATTTTTATAATTGCATCTATCAATTTATATGATGCAAATCCATGATTTTTAGACTTAGGACTCCAATCGACCTTTTTAGGCTTTTGTAGCCTGCATATAGTCAAAGGATCTTTACCCTTTTTCATCATCTAAGTTATATCTAATATTTTTCATATCTCTATTAAATTTTGGTAGATGAAACTTCCTTCTGAAGTTTTCCAATCTAGGAGGTTTTGTTTGACAATGATATGAAGGCCTATTTCTCTTCAAAGCCAAAGTCATCATTCGTTATATTTTTTGGACCTGAATCTTCCTGTCTGATTTGCTCATCATGCATCCTAGGATGGTGTTGAGGTAGTGGAAACCAGCCCTGGGCATCTAGATATCTGTTTGATTGTCTTCAGGATGCAAGTCTTCTCGTTTTTGATCAATTTTTTTGAATAGGTGCCATTGACTTAGGTAATTATTTGTTTCCTTACAAATCAGTTTCCTATGATTTCTCTTTAGTGTTCTATTAAGTGTTATTTGTTTTATCAAACAGGTGCCATTGACTTCTGCCATTATGTTTTATTTACTGTCAAATTCTCATTTAATTCTAATGAAATAAGATTATTTTTTATTTTACCTAATTAAATCTTCTTAGGTCTATTTCTACCTTTCTTAACATAGGTTAAATCTAATATATCTACTCTTCTAACTAAGTCATTAGATGGCTGATATTTTTTGTTATCAAATCAGCTAATTAAGTTTGATTTACTAATATAGCATTTTTATGAAGTATATTTGAATTTATATATTTTACTCAAAATTGACATAGTTCAATGTGTATTATTTAGGTTGTTTGGTGATGCTCAAATGTTGATAAGTTACATTTAATTTATATATCTATCTGTTTATTAGATATTTTCATCATATTTATCTCTCTAATATATATGATTTTTAAAGTGCACATGAGATATATATGTTGATATAAGCATGTTGAGTAAACAACTAATGAGAAATTATTTCAATTAAATAAGTAATTTATTGAGCTTTTTATGAGCTATTTATTAAATAATGAATGGGCATGTTCACAAACATTGATGATTATTTAAGCTTGTTTATTTATAGTTAAGTTTTTTAAAAATATAATTTTGTTTAGGCATGTTTACTTGTGTAAATAAAGAAGCTAAAATAAGTCTTATGTGAACGAGTATCAATTTGTTTATTGAGTGCATAATTATTCACAACTCTATGCTGAGAAAATGAAATTAAAATAATAGAAAAATGTACCTCATATTTACCTGCACACTTTAGAGTGTTTTTCATGCCTGAGAATTTTAATTAAAGTTGCATTTTATGTAAAAACTTAATGTGAAACCATGTTATGCATGAATTTCATAAAATTCATTATATAATTTAATATTATGTTTTTTATTTAGCTTAGTTTTTTTGGTTCGTTTGTTATTTCTTATGTATATGAAACTTTAGGCATGCTTAACTAGTATTCTTATTGACAGGATTCTATTATGTTCTATTGCTGTTGCAGGATATGTTCTGCAGCTTCTTCAGCTTAGTGGGGTATGACCTTGATTGCATTGTTGAAACTGAGAAATTATTTGTCTACTTGTCTTGTTAGTTTATCTTACTTTTTTGACCTGGCTATCATTCTTCTTGTTAATGTCAAGAATTAGTAAAATGTAACCCAACATGTACTTTGTTTTAGTATTGCTTCCTGAAGAGCAGGTGGTAATATTTCCTGCTACTATGTTCTTGCAAATATGATTGTTGATAATTGTGGGACTTACTACTGCTAATTAATCATGAAAGCAGGAGAGTGTGAATCATTAGTTGATTAATTCACTCACCTGATTTTCTCATGGCTTGACTTAACATGATTTCTAAGGATGACATTTTCTAAACACAGCAGATGCATGCTACTGGGCCTTAAGTGTTTAAACAAATTTTCTGGTAAATCAACAAAATGTGCATCATTTAACTAGTTGAATGTAACCTAGCTTGTGATTGACTTCCTTGTTTGATAGGTTAGAACGCTTTGTTTCATGGTGTACTGGCCAAGGTGTGTACCTTGATTTTTTTGTGGATGATCCTTTTGAATACTTTCACTCTGACCGTGAATTCAACAGAGCCTGTTCCTCTTTCTTCATGACAGAAGTGTTGACTTTTGTGTGTGATTTGTTAATCTGATTAAATGTGCTGACAATGGCTGAAGATGCATGCGGTTTCACGTGAAATTGACTCAGGGCATCTTGTTTGCATGGAAGGAGTACTCATTCATCATCCATTTTTAAAATGTACCGTCTTAATGCATTTAGATTGTTGAAATACTTCATAAAAGCCCCGTCCCCATACCGCTCAAGTTTTGACATAGAGCAAAAATTTGTTGACGCCAAATAATTCACGGGAGAGTTTACACACAAATATTCATATATATATAATAAATAAAATAAAAATAAATAAACAATGATAATAACCATAAACTATATTATGTATAATAAAAAAGAAAAAAAGATGAGAATGCAAATACATAATAAGAACAATATAAGTTATAATAATAAATAATAGCTGCAAATTTTTTGCACGGTGGGAATGCTTAACATGCGTTTTAATACCCTATTCACAAGGGTGATGTGTAAGCACTGTTGAAATTTATTAGAAATCTATCTAAAAAATTGGATAAATTGTTCTTTTGATCAAGTCAACTTGCAGATCATTACGTAGGTCAATACACACCTCTTAGCAATTGTGATGCATATTTATAAAGGACCATGTTTGTTGTCCCTCATTGACCATGCAAAAATCTAAACAATTACATGGATGTCACATTGAAGGTCTTAGTGGATCTCAAAGAGTATTTTTTGCTTGTCTATGCAAATAGCAAACTTCTATTTGTTATATAGGTACACACCATTATTGATTAATCTTATGTTGGTATTGCACCTTTAACTTGAAGAGCTCAACAACTCTGACTCTAGAGGTATCATGTTTATAATTCTTTGGCTAGGCTGTGATATCTTGTTGAGCTAATAGAGTTTATCATTGGTCCAACATTTTGTGCTTAATGGATTTGATGAAGAAGATTTTAGATCAACAATAATTGTGAGAAGATAATAAAATTCCTTCTTTCATGTATTTGGTGCTTTGACAAAGTTGTCGAGGATTGTCTCAATATATTTTGTTGAAAATTTGAGAGAAATTAGCAACCCATTCATTTACGCTTTCTATTTATATGAATTTGATAAAGGTTTGACTTGATTTGGATCTACCAAAGAGTTGAACAAAGTTAGCTGATTTTCTATTCTATGCTTTTTTTTTCTTTGGCAGACTTAGCAAATCTTTTGGTGGGAAATTAAATAGGTTTTTTTTTTAAGTAAATCTTTTTCTTTTCAAATAATTTATTATTTAAACAATCTTCACTTATCAGTTCAAATATTTGAGCCCCTTGCTAGAGATTGCAAAAATGCCATTGTTTGTCATAGATGAAAAAAGTTGGGAGATTCTTCAAAATCTTGTTTTTATGCTCTTTGAAAAAGATAAGGTCTCAATAACCATGCCTTTTCTTTTAGCAAACTAGGGAAAAAGATATTTTAACTTTAAAAAAAATTAAATTCAAATGTTATCATGAAGGAGATAGAAATAGTTTTTTTAAATTATTTTTACAAAATTGCTAATGATAGAAGGAAATCAAATTTCATTCATCAGATTCAAATTGATTGAGATTCTATTTCTAATTAGGACTTTGTTGATGCCTTTGTCCTTCACTTCAAAATTCAATTTGTTAAAAATTCTTTGTCAGAGTATTCAATTGATTACTCAAGGTTTTATCCCTTTGGTGATTCTTCTATCCAAAATATTTCAGATTCTCCTTTCAATATGCATGATATTAGAGTTGTTACTTTTGATTTAGGGGCTAATAAATCTCTTGGTGCAAATAACTTTTTCTTATCAAGGTCTTTTTTTAAGGATATGTGGAACACAATTAAGAATGATTTGCTCAAGAGGTTTAATGCCATATTTTTGAGTAAGAGTTCTATAGCAAGCTTGAGTTTTGTGATCATTTATCTTATTCCTAAAAATGAAATTTGTGGGAACCTTAGATACTTTAGAACCATTTAGCCTACTCAATGAGATTTTATAAATTTCCATCAATATTGTAGTTATAGAGTTAAATCTCATCTCCCTCATTTGTTTGATCTTTCTTAGGATGCCTTCATTGAAGGTAGAAATACTATTGATTATATTGTTGCTGCCCATGAGATCATGCATTCAATCATTAATAGTAAGAATTCTTTCATTTTTAAGATGGACTTTAAAAAGGCTTTTTATTATTCAATTGAGAGTTCATTCTGAGCACTCTCATAGGTAGATTCTTCCCTTCTATTGGGTCAAAGAAGCTTTATTTTACAAGCTAATTCTTAACTCCTTGTTAATGTAGAGATTACCAAATGCTCTAAATATTATAAAGGCATAAAACAAGGGGATTTTTTTTTTCTCTTCTTATATTCATTATCATGATTGATTTCCTCTACAAGATGCTATGTAGTGGCCAAGGATGGTTGGATTGTGGCATCAAATGTGGTAAAAATAACTCTATTATCAATAGTATACAATTTGTTTGTAACATGTTACTTTTTTTCATAGCTTATCATAATCAAAATTTGGACATTAAACATATTCAATTGTTACTAAGATTTTTTTTTGTCTCATTTAAGTTATTCAAATCTTAGGAAATTCATTTGGGCGGTTTTCATGATAAAAGTTCTTCTATCACAAATGCCTTAGGTCGTTTCTTTGAAAGACTTGTTTTTAATTTTTTAGACCTTCCTTTGAGTTCTAAAATGATGCAAAAAGCATTTGGATTCCTATTATTGCCAAAATTTAGAGAAGGTTTACTTCATGGAAAGGGTAAACGTAAGTGGGAATGCTTTGATTAACTCTATCATATCATTTATTCCTTTGCACTTCACTTTCTTTTGGATTTAGATTTGGGTTGTTAAGAAAATTTGTTGTATTAGAAGAAATATTTTGAGAAGAAAATGATGAAGATAGAGGCCTCCCTATAATAAGTTGGAACAACAAATGTTGACCTAAAAATTTGATGGGCTTCATATGTTTGATCTTTGTAAAATGAATATTTTTCTTAAATGAATTTGAAAATCTATTCATATAGGTGAAAGAATGTGATTGACTGAAAATATATATTGTTGGTTTTAACTCACTATGAAGTTGCATAAAAGAAAGCAAATATTTACATCTCTATTCCTACCAACTTTTGGTGGGAAACAACACTCATATCTTTCATTTTATTAAGCATGTCAGGAAAGAATATATCTTTCTTTCATCTCATGACCTAGAATATAAGTAACGGTGAAAAAAAAAAAATCTAATTTTGGAAGGATACTTGCATCCATAATTTGGCCAAACTTTAATTTAATCTATTTAAGATGGCTTGGAATAATTTTTTTCTACTGATTGGTATGAATACTAGAAGTATATTACTTATTTTCATCTAGTTAATGATACTTCAAATCTTTACAATAAGCTAAATTGGGTTAGGTTGAATTCAAATATGGACTTTTCCAAGGTGATTGCTTATCTCCACAGACATTTTCTTGATTAGTCCCTTTTATTCGTGGATTTAGAAGACTTTGGTCCCTTTGAAGATTGCTTCTTTTGGGTGGAGTGTTATTTTGGAAAAATACCTAGGATGATCTACCAAAAAGATTACTAAGATTGCTATCAAGACCAAATTATTAGTTACATAAAGATAAAAAAAATGATGAAAGTTGTTTAAATAAGAAAAATAAAGCATGAAATGTGCTACAAATTGGGTAACACATGAAAATAATGGACAAAAATGAACTTACATTAACTTTAGAGGCTTGCTAACAAGTACAAAAAGTGGTCCACAATGTCTCTTGGAATACACCATGAACTCAAATGAAATCTAAAATTGACTTGCAAGATCCCTTATTTATAAGCATTGATTGTTCCCTTCACAGGGGATGAGGAATCTATAAGTACTTATTTTGAGACATGCAATTATGAATTTTTTTTGGTTAAATAAATTTATTTTTCTATTTCAATCTTGTGAGTTTAATTTGGATGTGCAATTCCTTGAAGGGGTTGTTTGGTTGGAATCAAAAGTAAAGTAAATGTAGGGGTTTTAGATTTTTTGGCGTTTGACATGATGTAAAGTAAAATTTCATGATGTAATGATTTGAATTCAATTTGGATAGAGATTGATGTATTTGCAATTTGCTCAAATTTAAATTCCAAATATTAATCGATGTAAGTGCCGCCGCCCTACGCCGCCGGCCTTTTCGTGCTTCCGCCAACCGCCATCGCTTCCGCCGGATATTGCCGATCGCCACCACTGCCGCCCAAAACCTTAAAATACTTTACATTACATTTATTTAACCAAAGAGAAAAAAATAAACTCATGAATTTGTAAAATTCTCAACCAAACAACCTAAAGTAATCTAAATACATTGCATTCCTTTTACACTGCATCCTTTTTCATGCAACCAAACATCCCCAAAGTGTAATATAAGCTGACTACCTAATTGTAGTGGAAGCCATCTCCTCATACTGGTGTGTGGCTTGATTTTTCATACTTAGTTATTTTTATTTCTTGTTTGATTTGTTTATATAATTTAATATTGAATTATTTATATTCTTGATTTTGATTAAAATTTGACAATTCAAAAATCTAATTTTTGAAAATTAAATTCAGTTTGCTTGTTGATTTAATGTGTTTCTAATTCTTTGCTGAATTCTTGGATTATTTAATCATTTTTTTACCAGTTGAGTTTTAATCCTAAAATTTCCGTTTTTAATATTTAAAAAGATAAGAGAATTTATTAATGACTTATGATTTGTGAATCTTCAAATTCTTTTGTATGCATTCATACTAGCATCATATTCAGTGGATTAGGAAATCTCAACCATGAGTAGTCCTACATTAGTATATGCAGATAAATTCTTGGATTTTTCTATAGTTGCAACCTTTGGATCCCATTTTTTGGTAAGCATTTAAAAATTTTATGTATAAAATTAACATTTCTTAGGAAATGGCATAAAATATTTATGCATATTTGCTAGATTCTTTCGATTGCATGTGAAAAGCAAGAAGTTTAGTTTTAGCGATGAACTTCGTTAGTAACTCTATGCATACCAATCAATTTATCCAATGATTTTTTGTGGTTGTTAGAATGAAGACTTATAATCATTTGGTTTGAGTGCACAATAGAGATCACTCATTGCTGTAGATTTAAGTTTGTCTAGATCTCTCTCAACTTGAGTCCATTCATCAAATGACTTATCAACTTTAACTCTATCTGCCCTTTTAGTGGGAGGTTTATAATTAGAAGAAATCACATGCTACAAATGTGAAACTTAACTTTTAAGTGATCAACTCATGAGATTCTTCCAATAATAAAAAAAATTATTAAGAAAAGATTTTATGGGTTCTGTGTGTGGATTGCCCTTTTAATACATTATCGAGGGGAAATTCGTATGCTGTATGTATCTACTCCTGGTGGTTGTGCTAACTATTGAGCTCAAGCTCTATTATCAATTGATGATTATGTTGGATTGGTGATCTTAACATTTTGCAAATTAAAATTTAATATAAACTGAGAAAAATGCAAGAAAGACAACAAAAGATTGCAAATCCAAGGAAATGGGCATTATGTTGAAAATCTGTGTTTTTGCTAGCAGAAAACTCCTTTGCACCTCCAGCCATTGGAAAATTATTAGCAAAAAACTCCTTTGCGCCCCCCACCCCAAAGAAAGAAAAAAAAATAAGCAGGATCAAAATAGTTAAACAACTAAATTAAAAATAATATTTTAATAATTAACATAAAAATGTTCTTTAAGTTATTTTGAGCAAGCTTAAGTGAGAGCCACGAAGCTAGATTGATGTGTCATTTCATGAGAGAAACAAAATTATGAAACTCGATATAACTTGTATTCAGTCTGTCTTAAATTTGAGTCCATACCATATTTTATTGTTTTCTTGGTCATTGGATCATGTCTTCATGTTTTATTGATCAATCCACTATAATCATTACATCTTAAGAATCCCGTAGTCACCTGATTTAAAACATTACTAACTTCAATCATATATTTATTATGATAAAACAAGTTTATCATATCATGGGCTCATGGGGTCAACAAATTTATGTTAAGTGGACTTTCTCCTGACTCTATTTGTGCCATTTTCTTTCCTCATTAACACTTTTTCTAAGAAGGTAAAGCAATTATCTTGAATTTTTAGAACTTTCCAGGAAATTTAAGATACTTGTCAATGTTGTATGCAGGAAAAAAAATAAATGACATATTAATTTCTTTTACTTTGTTTGCTATGATTCTTTAATTTGAACTGTTATGTTTATGCCAGTGCTGAAATGTATAGATTATTGGCATGTATGTGCAAAATTTTTTATTGTGTTCTTGACCTTTCACAGCATCGACATTGTATTGTGTGTCATCCTTTTTGTAATCAAATATTCAAGAAATAGTGATGAGATTAAGGGGTCATTTGGGGCAGCGGTAGCGGTGCGGTGCCGTTCAGGCTACGTTTGAGGAATCTACGGTGGGAAAGCTGCATTTCCCAACCTGATCTACTACAGTTTGATTTTTGCAAAATAAAAAAAATTTGTATACCCACCACAGTTTCTTCTGCAATATCTTTACCATTGCTTTTTCATACAGCCGCAACTGTGCCAAACAGACCCTGAGTTATATTTACAACCTTCCAATAAAGCTATGTGGCTTACTCTTAGACTAATACTATTTTGGTGATTCATATAAAAAAATCAATTTCTTGTGCATTTGTGAAAGCTTCAATATTCATACTCATGTGCAAAACATGCAGAGTGATGCTCTGATAACTATCATATTTGAAATTTTTGATTATCATTATAATATCATCATTAAAGCAGCAAAATGCAATATCCAGCCTTCTTATTCTGCAGTTGTGCTGCACCTTTTTTTGGTAATTTAAGAAACGCTTGAACATGATATGACATCTTTGCCACCTTTTTCAATTATTGTTTCAGTTTATGTAATTTGATTTATTCTTTCTTTGAATTGGAAGTAGAAGCTAAAATCTTAGCTTTGGATGTAAAAATACGAAGTTGCTCCTTCCCTTTTGATCATGGTCTAATGTACCCTGACTGTTCCTATTTATCTTTCAGGGACCCATCAAATGGATTGTTTTGCTATGCTCAGGACTATAGTGCACATTTCTTTTGCATAGCATCCTTTTTGTGGACTACAACAATTGCGTTCACACTTCATCGTACTGTTGTCAAACACAAAACTGACGTTGAAGATTTTGGATCTATTTTTCATCTATACGTGTGGGGTAGGCTATCTATCTTCCTCTTGTTATATGTTATGCTTGCATGAATGCTTATAAGATATGTGCATATATTAGACAGTTTCAAGTTGAAATGAATTAATATCGAGTCAGCCATTTTTATGTTGAAGTAAATTGGTTCTAATTCTCAGCCGATTAAAATTTGATTGATGATTTAGTGAGTTTTGAGCTTAAAACATAATTATTAGGCCTTATACGGTATATTAGTTCATATATTTGGAATCTTTTTATTTCTTATTTAATATTTTGGTTAATAATGAAGTGATATTATCTTGGATGTATAAAAGATCAAAAGATGACATGTATAAGCAAGGAGATTTGTGGTGAAACAAGAGATGAACCAAATCATTAAGATAGATGGCCATATTGATGTAGGAATTCTTAGGGTAATGTTTTTATTAATCTAACATGGAATGTTGAAAATAATGAACAAAGAAGCAAAATCCACTTGATTCAAGCTATTAATTATAAAATTATTTACCATCTCAATTAAAAATTGACAAAAAAGTTAAAATTCAATTTTGACAAAAGCTTTATGGCCTTCTTTTATAAATTAATGAATATGAAATTAAGCATCAAAAGCTAGACGTATAGTTAGAATCTCACGCAACAGAAAGATTTCTAAATTATGAATAGTTTGGTAAAACGTAGTTTCATTTTTAATAAATAACAAACAAGTGAATAGAATAATAAGTATAAAAATAAAATGAAGAAAGAAGAGAAGGTATTAGGAAACAAAAGCTTTACAATTGAATAAGGAGACGGGCTTTCATGAAATCTCAAGTTTTGCATTTGATTGAGGAGTTGAATCCTGAATGGAGAATGGATTTTTATGTCAAAAATCAAAATTTACTTATAATCCAAAGGTATTTTTTAATGCCTTAGGTCGTTATTTATAATTCCAAAATAAATTTAGAAACAACCACTGAATGACAACATTGCAACTTTAATAGAAGGGGAAATTATTAGGAGCCATAGCAGAATATCACTATTAGATAGAAAACCCACAAGAAAGCCAAGTTTCTAACAGAAGTCTCTAAGTATTTGCAAGAAAAGCCGCCAATAGAAGGAATGATAATGAGGTTGCAATTAGTCATTAATAGAAAAGCCCCTGAGGAAGCCGATCTTGCTACTGGCCTGAGAAAAAGGTTTCATAGAAATAGCTTATGGTGAAGTTATAGTAGTAGCTTGGTGCCACATCTCGTATTATTTTTGTGATGCATGTTTGAGAGTTTGTTTATTCTCATGCTTGCCTAAACTATGTTGTGCATAGACGTCTATGTCGGTGGTGTATGCATCTATTACCAATGCCGATATAGGTTTCAACTCATTTTGTACAAGAAAATGGAGGGGTTTAATTTTTTGTAGAAGTGATATTGAAAATTTTAGTTGATTGAAGTTTCATCCATAGAAATTTACCTATTGAGTATTTTTTTTCTTGAACAATTTGAATATATTTAACTAGTACCAATGCTTTTGGGATCATTTTTTACAAGGGCTGAATATTTAGTTCCCAACAAAAGCATTTTTCTAATAGACGTGGTTACTACTTAGCAAAACATTGTAATGGTAGACTATTGGTTTCCCAGATAAGATTAGTATGATTGTCTAGAGATTATGCAAATATGTTGTGTTAGATGTAACACTTGAAGGAGGTGGAAGGAGAAACTAATCTAAGTTATTGATTAACTGTTCATGATATAAAGTCATATTAGATACATAAAAATTAAACTAATTTCATTATTTCTTGAATTTTTAACTTAGATGCATTTGTTCAAATTTATTGTATAACTTTACAGTCATGTTTTTCTAGTGTTAAGACTTTTTTAAATTTAAATGAACCATTATCTTATTATGTTCTTTGAATTTTTATATATCTTCTACTTGCATTCACATCAGTCTATAATCATCATATTTAATGAGTTTCTCTCAAATGTTTTGTATGCATCTACAGGTCATGTATAATTTTTATATGCTCTTTAATGAATTTACTATGGATAATTCAAAGAAGAGGAAACGATGACGAAAACTTTAAATAAATATTTATAAGATTCGGCAGTTTTTCTCTAATAGGTGGCAAGCATATATTAATTTGATTCACATTAGATATATAAATTATATGTACATAATATCTTTATAGAAAACAATCCAAATTGATTAAAGTTTGAATATATTGAGTCATTTATTTTTAGATTTCATCATATGGAGTTTTTTTTTTTTTAATTTTCTTGAAAGATTTTATCATGTATAAATCCATGAGTATGTTGCTACAATTAGCTCCTCAATAAAGCAAAGTTTGTATATCTATAAATAAAGAAGTTAAGAGCCAAAATCAAAATAAATGTGTTAGGTTATTTGTCATAAGAATATTTTAAGCAAATAGTTTTTACCAATTAAACAATTAGCTCTCTCAATAAGGCAATGTTTGTATAGCTATAAATAAAGAAATTAAGAGCCAAAATCAAAATAAATATTTGTTTGGTTATTTGTCATAAGAATATTTTAAGCAAATAATTTTTGCCAATTAAATTAAGATATTGCTCATTTGATTTAACAACTTCAACATGCATATTTTTTTTCTATTTTAAAATTAGGGGTAAATTCATATTCTAATTTATGTATAGGTTTATAACTTATATTCAATTTTGAATACACATTTTAACTCTAGTACAATTTTTAGCTTTAGAAGCATGAAAATTATGATGTAGACTCTGGTGCACATATTGTGTGGATTATAATATAAATTCTAATAAAAGAATCAAGCCTAAAACCTATTTTATAATTATAATTCTTTTTTTACATTGAATATTTCTTTAAAAAGTATTCATGAGTTATAGTTTCTATAATATGATCAAATTTGCTAATTGATTTTATTATTATAAACAAAAAATGTTTATTAAAATTTCATAAAGGAATGAGACTATCCAGTTGATTTACTCTAGTATTACAGAGTTGAAAAGAGAATTCATTCATATTATAAGAGACATAGATACCATATTGATAAAATCTCAGAAGGAGAGTCATTAGATTTTCTTTTGGATTAGCTTTTTGTGCAACAATCTCTAGCTTTTTGTGAGGAGATAATTTTTGGTAAAATCTCCTTAGAAATAATGTGAATTTTTTTATGGAATTGAGGCAATCAAATAAAAGAGGAGGTATTATGCACAAGATATCCAACAAGCAATCAATGAAAAATTGTATAAACTCGGGTGTCAAGTTCATCCAAGAAGTTTATATCTTGAATGGAGTTACAATGTGGTGTTGGTCTAGAAGTTCAACTAAAAATAAAGGATGTGTTAATTTTAAGGAAGGCAATGAAGCTTGCCCAAAAAATTCTTGATCATTAGTTAATATTGATGCTTTGACGATTTTGTTACAGGGTATTCCATCCATGCTAAGCTTTCCTAAGATCTTTTGATTTTCATTAGATTAAGATGAGGTTAATTGGTGAGAAGAAAACAAGCTTTATCATTAATAAAGGGACTTTTTGGTACAATGTGATGTCATTCGGAGTCAAGAACATTGATGCGACTAATCAAAGGCTAATTAATACAAATTTTTTTGCATAATGATTAAATTATGAATTTTATATCGATAATGTTCTTCGCAAAAGCAAGGTACTAGAGATTTATATAAACAAATGGACCTTTTTGATCAAAGTGATGAAGTTGGGCATCGCAAGGATGGAACCCCCTTATGGTATATAATCGTGACAATGATATGAATGCAGACCACTTATATGTCGTGGCCCGACTCGGGAGCGTAGAGCATTAAGGTAGGAATGGATATCTACGATAGAAGGTGGGAATGTATATTAACACGTGATTGAAAATACATCCAACAAAAAAGGTTGTAGTTAATGTATCAAAACTCAGTCTCTCATTCAACTACTAAAAACTATGACTTGTGAAAGAGGAGGAGAAAAAGAAAAAAAAGGAAAAGAAGTTACTGGAAAAATAAAGTCTCATATTTGTATAAAGATATAGCCACTCCCAAATATCGAGTTTCATACTTGGTCAACGAGCTATCTCTGAAGATAAAGGATTTACATACCCAAAAAGTTGTATTCAGTAGCTATTTTTTACATGCCTCAAAATCCTACTTATAACCAGAAAAAAATTCTAAGACTGCAACTACTAAAAGAAGGAAACAACTAGCTACATAGAATTCCCTTAAGAGCCAAAACAATTGATCAGCTTATTGCTATAGGTAGGGGAAGTTATAAGAGAACTGCACAAACCGTCTTGGCTATTACTCGTGAGGAACCTTAGGTACAGCTAGCTAGCAAAACCTCAAAAAACCTAGAGAAGTTATAGGAAATTGCATATGCTACAGTCTGGGAAGCCAAAGAAGTCATGTGTAACATAAAATGTTAGAGGTGCTCCAATTATGGATAAGGAGATTCACCTACAAGAGTTGTTGTAATATAGGAATGAATGAAAGAGGCTTGAAGAGGCGTGAGAATAAGATAGGCACTGGTATCACATCAAAAGTTCATAATTTTTTATTAGCTTAGCATGATAAAACGAGATTTTGGTTCAAAATGACTTTGGTGAAGTCTAAGGAGCTGATTTACATTTCAATACATGTTAAAATTTTCATTCATTTTGTGTCCAACCTCAGATGCCTACTTTTAATTGTTTTTTCCAACTGTGCATTTGATATAACTTTCAGCACTGTTAACCTTACCATATGAATTTTGGCAGGAACTTCTTTTGCTATGACTGTCATCCGTTCCATAGGCAGCGACTATGGGCAATTAGGCAGTTGGTGTTGGACTGAGTCAGGAAAAAAGGAGAAGGTATGTGCATACTTTTATTTCAAATATGTTACCTTAACAGCTTATTAATTTTTTCTCAGAGTCATGTGATTCATTTTTTTAAAACAATGATGGCATCATTCCTAGAAATATTTGAGTTGTGTTTTATATTTCTACATTTTGTTGATGAAGCATGAATTCTTCTATGAAGATGTCATGGTCTTATCTAATACATGGCATACTTGGATGCTCTATTTGTACAACGGAATAACTTGTTTTATGTACTTTACATTTATGACTATTTAGAGGTCATATTTGATAACCAAAAAAAAAAAAAGTGCTGCATATGTGTATAGATAGATATATATATATATATATATATATATATATATATATATATATATATATATATATATATATATATATATATATATATATATATATATATATATATATATATATATTAGTTTAGGCATAACTGATATACTTAATGGATATTTAATTTTATATATACATACTTTGCTATTGTATCTATTTCATGGGTTTATATGTGCTATTGATGTCATTGTGTTTTTGCATGTGCTTGCATTAGGTCACAATTATAGATAGATATCTTGATATCCACATTAAGAATATATATATATATATATATATATATATATATCAACATATACACATATTGATGCCATATAGTATATATACATATATTTCTTAATGCAAATATCAATGTATCCATCCTTCTATAACATGCAAAAATACAATGACATCAATAGCACATATAATTTATGAAATAGATACGATAGCAAAGTCTGTATCTATTTATATGTTAAGCACATCTATATATATATATATATATATATATATATTCAAACAAACTTTTTCTCATTGAAAAACTAATCTCACTTGTAATATAAATAGATAATCCCAATAATTGGAGCTCGTATACTTCCTTTTTCTACTATAATGAAGCTATCCTCTTCTCCCTTATGAGAGATGTAGGCCAACAAGGCCTAACCACTTAAATTTTTGTGTGCTTCTCTTCTCTCCTTTTTCTCTACTATACCGCTTTTTCATCAAGCCTTTTTTATATGACTCTGCTATTCCATCAGCGAAGTAAGCTAACTTGAAAGCTCACCCTTTCCATTTTTCTCTTTTCTTTATGTGACTCCCTAGGGAGATATCTACTCTCATCTTAGTCATCCGCTTAGCTAGAACATTTTCTCCCATTCGTACTCTGCATCTACACTCTTTAGAAATCTTGATACGTTAGTGCAAAATTATTGAGATTCTCTACTATAGGTATCAAAGAAAGGAACATGTTCTCCCATTCATAGTCTGCATCTACACTCTTTAGAAATTTTGATACATTAGTGCAAAATTATTGAGATTCTCTACTATAGGTATCAAAGAAGGCCTATTGACGCCTTCATAAAATTATTACTTTTGTGGAAGAATCTATTGAACTTTTAGATCATGATGATAAAGTATTTAAAAATTTGAGGATTCTCTATATACTTTTTTTATCTATTGTTCGATTGATGTTTATCCTAATAAACAAAATTTTATTCATGTCTTTACATTTTAAATTTATTAAGAATTAAATTTTTTTATTATGATTATTCTTTAATAAGCTTTAAAGATGGTATGGTTTTTTAGTTCTTAGGTTATTGCTATGAATACTCCCTTATTATTTGTAAAAATGATGTTATAAAGAATTTATAAAATTTTTTGTTTTGGCTTTATAATATCCTATTTTAATGGATTCAACATCAACACTATGTGAATTTATTTTTTGATTTTAAGAATTTTTTATTTATTATAATTCCACTTCCTACCTTATATCATTTTTGTTGATTATTTTTTATTAAAGTGTTGGATTACTTGTGCAATAATCCTTAAATTTTGGTCAAATGCATAAGGATTACCAACATGGATAAGGGATAATTGTGGCCATTATGAAAGGATGGGTGGTTTACTACATTTTTATGATAAGATTGGCCATATGGTTGCATTTTGATATATGCTTAGCTATCACATTAAATTTGGATGGGATGATACATGAATAATCTTCATGTCAGCCTCAAGGATACTTATTGATATGATCATGTATGTAGTAATGTTTTAAAAATATGATTTTGTAGCAAAGAGATTCAATACAAGGTTTTTATGCTTTGCTCTTTTGCAAAGCATGTGGGTCACCAAGCATTACGATGCATGACTATCACTAAACTTTAGCATGTAAAGTTTATTTTTTTGATACATCCAAGTTTGTAAGGTGGGACTTTATTATGATGTAGATGGGATTTGAACCAAAGCCTCACAATAACTTCCAAGACTCTTATCAACTTGAGTACTTGACATTCACATGTAGAGCACATTTAGTGCAAGCATTTATGTTCCTATTAATTAAAGAGCATTTTGGGTTCACACAAAGAGAGGTTTAGGTTTTATAATTCCCATTTGATGTAGTTCTCATGCTTGGTGATTCATCTTGTCCTATCTCGCACAACTTGCTATTCTTCTTTCCTTATTATAAAATGAGAGCAACATTATACACAAAGTCTATCTTGTTCTGTTGCAACCTCATTTGAACAGCACAAGATGCAAGACACATGATCTCACACATAGTAAGAAGACCTCACTAACACGACTTTTGATTTCTAGCTATGGCTTTCTTTCTTCACCTTACTTTATATCTTTAAATCTTTCTCCTTTTACTTTTAAGTCATAGGATTCTTGAATTTGTGTTTTGGTTTCTATTTTGTAAATATCTACTCAATTTTGTGTTTATGTTACCCATTTTTTTACATTTATATCCCTTTTAGTTTCCAAAGATTTATGATGTAGCTTATGCCAAGTAATCCATTATTGTACACTTTCTATTGTGGCTGAGTTAAACTTTTTTTTATTTAGGATTGATTGTTTAGTAAAAAAAGATTTATATTTATTTGAGATGTTCAACCATTCAAGATGAAAATATCCTACATTGTATGTACACTTCAATTAATTTAAACAAATTCTTTATTCACACATTTCATTATATTTGTGAGCTGACAACCTTGGCCTATAAACTGATATACAAATTAAGGCCCTTGAGAAAGTCATCTTGGGCCGCACATGCCCCTTAAGAAAACCCCATAAGTTTCTTCCCTGTTTTTTCTAATTTTAATTTAGGATTAGTCATGCAATTTACCATCACTAAATTCTAGTTTAGCCAGGCCATACTTACAACTTAGCAAATATTTCTTATTAGAATGATGTCAACATGGTTTTGTTGGTTGGATGGAATGTAGCTGTTGACCTTCATGTATGTCATATCAGTCGAGTCGAGTTCATAAGATGAAGTCGATCGGCTTTGGATGTAACGACGCACAAATCGAAGCTGAAATACACTCGACGTCGCCGAAATTAGTCGAAATGATCTTTGATCGACGAACGGACTTTGTCATCGCTTTGATCGAATATATATATCGCATTCCATCGGTCGATCAAGAGATCGAGGCATAACGCGTATCAGTCGGGAGGCTGCGACGAAGATCTAACGACATTTGTTCGTGAAATTGATTGCGCCATTAACGTCGAAACGTCGAAATCTATCAAATGAGATTGTCGCCCATTGACGAGTCATGCGAATGTCGGTGTTGATCCGATTCCGCCGACAACCAAACGGTCTCGATCGCGAAAATGATTCTAGCGTCTGAACATCGAAATAACCTAAAATTAACATATATATTAATCATATAATGATGTTGCCGCAAAAAGTTCAATTAGGGTTGATTTAATCACTTAAATAAGCAAAAGGGGCCTATATATACCTAATAATATCTAACCCTAAACCCATTCGAGCAACTCGAAAGCCTTGGCTCCTAAACCGAGCGCCCACCCCTTTTCCTTCGTTCGATTTCTTTGGATCAAATAGCAGTCGTGTGCGACTCCCGTTCATTCTCCTGTTGTCCGAACGAGACCTCGTTGGTTCTCCCTTGTTCCCATTCGAACGAGCTCCTCTCTCGGTCGAAAGCCTCTAGCCCTCTTCTTCTGTCTCCACCGAAGGCTGAATACCCATCTACACCTTCGGCCGAACTCCTCCCTCTCGATTCTTCTTCTCTTTTTGGCCGAGTAGCCCTAGTCGAACGGATCCCCCTCTCTCCGTTCCTTTCTCCTAGCCGTGCGAGTCAAACGACGCACAAAGCCCTCCCTCCCTGTCTACTTCTCTCGATCGAACGAAGCAGCCGATCATTGCTTGCACCTCCCGATCGTGCAAACTGCTGCAAGTTCCATTTGGTTGTCCCTCTCTTGCTGCTTTCAGCAAGCCAAACAACTCTACTTCAACCCCTTGAGCTCTCGCAATTCGATTTCAGCCAACGAGGTATGAGATGATAAGATCTAAATTATTGTAGGGACTTATGTTGCTCTCTTCATGCTGTATATAATTAAAGTGTGATGTTTCGCTGTTGAATTTTTATTCCACACGCTGAAATTAGAGAAAATAATAGTGTTTTGATGTTGGACATGAAAAGGGTGGGACAAATCTTGGATTTGTTGGGAGTATGTGGTTGTCGTTATTGTTTGGAAAGTCTGAAGTACAGAAGCTTGAAAAGAGTGATAGCTTTTTGATGTTTGGAATGAGGAGGGCAAAGTGGAGGCTAGATCTGTTGAGGGGTTGTGGTTCTCATTACTATTTGATGTTAAAAAAAAAATAAAAAAAGAGGGGTAAAGCGATGATAAAAGTGATGGTGTAGTAGGTAGTTACATTTGTATTATAGTCACCACACTTAATGTATATGTAAAAGCAAAATTGTGATGAATGCTATAATTTTAAGTACCCACTCGTGATTGATTCAATACGGGGGAGAAATTTGCTAGATATAAGTACTTGGGCATCTTCATGACGAGGAAACTAGGGTGTCTCTTACACGCGTTTGAAAGGCCTATCGACCATGTAGTAAAAATCTCTTGGCAGCTGTCAGATACCATTATGCACACTTCCCATAAGTGATGGGAAGGTCTAATGCAACCCCACCCCTCTGAGGATGGTCGGAGGCTCAATTTCATTTCAAATACCTATGCATATGCCTGCTTAGTATGTTAAATTCCTGTATGTGCTGCTTCAATACAATTGTAAATATTTGTTAGACATAAGTACTTGTGCATGCTGCTTCAGCATGACGAGAAAATCAGGATATATTTTAAGCAGGTATTGAAGGCCTATGTACACTTTCTTAAGCGTGGTGGGTTTGGAAGACCTCTTAAGTTGTGGTGTCACAAGATATCTACCATGCACGCTTCCCATAAGCGTGGTGGGAAAGCTATAGTACTCCTGATGCAGCTCCCTATACGAGAATGACGTTGGGAGGCTGTTGAATTTCATTCCAAATACCTGTACATATGTGTATATTAAATTCGCATCGCTTTAAAACAATTGCACATATTTGCTGATATAAGTACTTCGTGCATATTGTTTGCATGACGAAACCAGATGTCTCTTCGCAGTTTGAAGGCCTATACGACGCTTTTCATAAGCACGGTAGGTGCGAGAAAATCACTCAGTCGCTGTGTCGCAAGACACCTATTATGCACGCTTCCCATAAGTGTGGTGGGAAGGTCTCGGTCTCGATATAGCCCTATACGAGGGGAGACGTGAGACTTCCAAATTCCCATTGGACTTAAATAGAGTTTGAGCAAGATTAAAATAAGGCACTTAAACCAAAGATTAATCTAATCAAGCTTAAGTTTAGTATCAAATTAATATCAAAATTGTATACGAGAGTTCTAAAATTTTAAAACAATCATATCATAAGAATTTAGATTCAAACAAGCTTAAAGAGGATTTAATGACTATTCTACAAACAAAATAAATATTAGACATGATAAATTTATAAAGATTTGAATGCTTGCTAAAAAGTATGCACAAAGTCTTTCAATAATCACTTAAAATTACACTACGTAATATATTGGAAGAATAAAAAATGACTTAATGAATCTGAATAGAATTTGCTGCAACCTTACAAGCTCATCGACATACATGAGCTTGGTCCTATTGAAATTTGAGAATCCAATGAATTAAAAACCAAATGCCAAAATAAACAATATTACTTTAGCTGATTGGATAAGAATTAAAACAAATGCTACGAAATTCACAACACATCATACAAGCGAACATAATGCGTTAATTAAGGTTTCAATTGAACTCTTGCACACATTATGAAGTATGATTAAA